>CM037473.1:3721500-4321500 GCA_021014325.1 Plazaster borealis
GTCCTTGAAAACCTGTGACATAAGATAAGTTTTGAGAAGAGATTTGAATTTTGTGGTACAAAGACAAGATCTAAGATTAAGCGGTAGAGAGTTCCAGATGCGTGGCGCAGCTGAAGAAAAAGACCTGTCACCCCATGAGTGTCGAGACTTGGGTTCAATGAGGAGAAGCATGGAACTTGATCGAAGATTCCTTGATGGAGTGTAAACTTGAAGTAGTTCAGAAATATAGTGGGGAGCCTTGCCATTAAGTGCTTTGTGGACAATGCGCATCAGCTTGAAGATGATTCGTTGAGAGATAGGGAGCCAATGTAGTTGTTTCAGAATGGGGGTGATAGAACAGGATTTTCTAGACAGTGTCACAATGCGGGCAGCGGTATTTTGGAGGCGTTGAAGACGGGAAATCTGGTTGTTAGGAAGACTGTAGAGAAGAGCATTGCCGTTGTCAAGATGAGAAGTAACAAATGCATGAATGACCTTTTCAGTGGCACTTTTGTCCAAGTGCTTGCGAATCTTACCAATATTCCTGATGTGATATGATGACAAACGAACGATGTTGTTGATGTGTGGTTGAAGTGTCATCGATGAATCAAAAATAACCCCTAAGTTCCGAGCTTGCAGCGAGGGAGCTATCCGAGCATCACCGATGGAAATGTATGGCACTGAAACCTTTGTTAACTGTTGACGTGACCCAAATAGAAGGAACTCTGTCTTATCATCATTTAACTTCAGGAAGTTTTGTTGTGTCCAACGTCGAATCTCTTGGATGCATTTCTCAAGTCTTGCAATAGATGCATTGGCATTTTCTTGAGAAGATTTAAACGTGATGTATAGCTGAGTGTCGTCTGCGTACACATGGTAATTCAGATTAAATTTCATATGCATATAGTGCACATATCCGTCACTCAGTGACGCTCAAGGCGCTTCAACATTCATAATTTTCCTGCAAGGTATTGTGGAGCTACGTTTTTGAAGTATGACAACAATTCATTTACATAACACCATGTAATGGTTTACAAGGTGCTGTGGCGCAATATGCTGCCGATCAAACCAGGAACACCGGAGCAAACCCCTTCTCTTTTCGATAAGTGTACTAGGTTTACGTGCATTACACGACACATTGAAACATGACGTCATCAAACATCAAAAACAAATTGCTCTGTGCATTCCATAGAGGATTTCTTTTGCCAGTCAAAAGGTCAAACTCTATGCCGTTTTAATTGAATATCATAACAACTCATGAATGAACAAAAAATTCTCTGTACAAAAATGTACAGACCATATATTTGAAAATGTAACGTCATCGAACAGTGCTGCGAGTTTGACAAAAATTGCACTTGAAGGGTATCAAAAAAGTGGCATTTTAAACCATTTTAGCGTCAGGTTAGAGACTTGTAATTTGTTTTCGTAAGGACTCTATTCATTGGAAAATTAGTAGATCTTAAAACTGAATATGACGCTTGGAGATCCTCTTAAAAATTCTTTGAAACTATCACTTGATTTCATGAGACAAGGTCTGATGCCTTATGGAGGCAAGAAAGACAACTGGCCTTGGTGTCCCTTAAATTGTCCCACTAGAAATGTAAACTTCCATTATGAAGGTGTGTCTTACGAACGGGAAAAAGCTCTTCAAATAGTTAGTGGCCTGATATTTCAACCCTAGCAGAGTCTTTCTCAAAGGCTAAACAAAAATATAACAAATATAAAAGAGCTATATATATATATTTTGTTTAGCCTTCAAGAGTCGAAACGTCAGGCCACTAACTATTTTTGGCACAGTACAACATCCAGTACAACAAAAACACACAGCCAGATTTAACACTTACTCAGCTCGCGAGGCACAGGAAATTGAAAGGAATTCTGGCTAAGGCTTGAGAAGAGGGTGTCGTTGAACTCCGAGAGTAACGCTTCGTCATCCAGGATCATAGGGACAGGTGAAGGGGACGAGCTCATACCAACGATCCTGTCGAAGACAGATCCTTCTGGAGTTCGGACCTGCTGAGGGTAGAGGAAAACAAATAACAAGCTTGGATGAGCTCAGGGTCCAAATTCATAGGCTAACAAAAATATGCTTACCAGAATAAGGTTACCAGCCAATCTACTGTGTCACATGTTCAATTTGTGACTGGTATCCTGCTCATTTCAGCTAAGTTGGAAATTGGTAAGAAACATTTTCTGCTTATAATCAGCTCTATGAAATTGTAGTGCATCGGACTCAAGCTCTGATGGCTATAGTCATCGGGGCTTAGGTTCACATCCCGGTCATGACACTTGTGTTTCTGAGCAAGACACATAACCGTGAATTGCTTTTCCTAACCCAGGTGTACAGATGGGAACCTGAGGGCTGAGACGGTATTATGTTGGACTTACCCCTTAGCGCTATGAAGCAGCTTGGGGTTGTAAGCTCCCCAGGCAGTTGAGAAAATTTGAGAATGGTCTAAGACTGATGAACAGGGATAATGTTGCAAAGGGCCTTGATCTAGCTACTAGGATATGTGCACTAAATGTGAGGTATTTTCTTGTCCTGTGAAGATACCACAGCAAAACTCTTCCTCCTCTGTTTGACTTACACCAAGAAATACAATGCAGTACTTCTTTGAGTCATGGTACATGTCGTTATGTTTTTTTTTTTTGTCTCAGTGTTGAAATGTAAGGGCGGGGCTAGAGGAGTCAAGGAGAGGTAGGGTTGATATTGATATTTGAGTTTGTTTCGATTTGAGTCACCGATGATTGCAGAAGGGTAGACTTATCTTTTCCCACGACCAAATTGTTACAAACATTGGGTGACAGATCCTTTTCATCGGCTGCCCCAAAATTATGGAATGAACTGCCATCTGACAATCAACACTCTCAATCCATTGAAATTTGTAAGCGTAAAGTGAAGACCTTTTCTTTTTAATCTTGCTTTTATGTAATTGTGCCTGTATGTTGATTTGTTAGTATTATGTACCTTTTAATCACTTTTTATTTACTGCTTTTATTACCTTTTAAAGGTAATGCGCGGTTGATCATTTTTGTGGAAATCACGCAATATAAATCTCTAATTATTATTATTATTATTATTATTATTAGTGAGTAATTGTAGATAAAAACTTTCCAAGTATGTCCAAAACAAAGAGATGTTGTGGAGATTGGGAGAAGTGAAGTTTACAAACCTCTTTGTCTCCATCTCTTGAGGATGATGACCTTAACTTCCGATGGAAGATGCGCCATTTCTGGTATTCTCGTACAACGGTGCTCAGAGTTCTCTTCCAATACTTCCCTTCCAGCACAATAGCCTTTTTGGAGAGAAAAAAGGCAACAAATTAAACAACAAATTAAAGACAAGGTGTACTTTTGGTAATTATTCCACAAGTTAATAACCATAAAAACTTACTTGGTAAAGAGCACTGGAGAGCTGTTGATATTATAAAACATTGTTAAAAACGACCCCCCTTTGAAGTAATGTAGTTTCAGAGAAAAGGGTAATTTTTCACACACAAATTTCATATCTGATAAAGGCTTCAGGCATGAAGCCTTTAATAGAATGAAAGAGTTAATAGACATTTCAGGCTATTTAATCACAGTTTTTCTGATTTTTCCAAGGGCACTCAAATCAAAAATTTAGACCAAAGTAGGAAGAATATCATGTCTGGTCTTAAAGAAGTCTCTAATCTCAGGTTAAACTTGCATAAAATGCCACTGTGTTTGGTACCCTTCAAGTGAAATTGTTGTCAAAATCTAAAAACGTTTGATGACATCACACTGTACTTTTTTGTACGCATAATTTTTAGCTCATTCCTGAATTTCGATGCTTTGGATTTGACCTTTTGACTGGCACAAGAATACCTTGTTGTATTGTACAGACCCATTTGTTTTTCATGTTAAATGACATCTTGTTTCAAATTTTCCTGTGAAACGGTATCAGATAAAGTGACGTTTTACACCGTTTTAATGTGAGGTTAGAGTCTTGATTTTTTTCCCCTAACCTTCATGAGGACTCTATCTATTGAAAAATGAGTGCATCACAAAATTTGATCTTTGAGCTCCTCTTTAATATGCAATATGAATGGTCATGGCCGATGTCATTGTTGAAAAATATTTCACGTCACGGGAATTGTTGTGGACTGACGTCAATGTTTAATAATGGTTTTAGTCCAGCAATCAGCGGTGACTGTTTGTGGATTTGTTGATAATGCAAGAATAAATATAAGTTTTGTTATGACAGTACCGCAATAGGCTCACTGCTGGCAAGCGCTACAAAGTAATCGCAGTCAAATCCGGCAAACACTTCTGGGTTGCTATAAGATTAAAGAAGTGTCTATAATTCATTTTTTTGAAAAATGATTAATTGTGAGTATTTCATACTTAGCTTGATCATTTTGGTTTTGTACCTTGACCTCCAAGAAATTCTGAATGGCATGGTTTGACAATCGAGGTTACCAACACTGACAACACAATGCAAACAAGACTTGCTAGACATGTCTGAGGTCAAACTATTTTTAAAAATTATACTAAACGTCATCGTGTGCCAAAAGTACAGCAGGATTTTTGTCTTAATTTATTTCATTTTTGATTTGTAGTTATTTGCAATCTATTTTATTTATTTATTTATCAAACAAAAACATTTCTATTATTATTATTATTATTTTGTATTTTATTTTGTATATTATTATTATTATTATTATTTTTTTTTTTGGGGGGGGAGGAGGGATGTACTGTACATGTAATCCAAAGGTTGCGCAAAAAAACACCACGTCAATTCAACTCTGTCCCCACATGAACAGGCATCACATTTGTTCGTTTAGAACAAAATTTTGAAACTATTATTGTCTACAAGGGCTGACCTACAGTACATGAACATTTTATGGTGTAGGCTTTTAATAGGCTTTTCAGGCTATTTAATAACATTTTTGCTGATTTTTCCGAGGGCAAAAAAATAAAATAAAAATAAAAATAAATAAATCAGAAATCAGATTAAAGTAGGAAGAATATCATGCCTGACATTAATTAGTTGATTCAATTATTGGTCACATTGATTAACCACTTGACATCGCATGACATCTTTTTCAGCAAGTCTTTTCCACACTGAATAACGGTGGATGTTTATAAACGTTTTGGAACAACTTCGGAAATTTCCTTTTTTGCTGTGGTCAGTTGACCGGTTGGTGTAAAATAAAGTCCTCGGAAACTCCATTGTGCTGTGTTGCATGCACAGGCATGCACCTACCATGTTACACTATGTTTCCCTCAAACAAAGAGGGTCAAAGGGTAGTACTGGAATTCATGTCCGAAATCTCCCCTTTTTTCAGGGGGGGTTATTGTATAATCCCTGATTCCAGAGCTTCATCCATTTCATGCACAGGATGGGCCAATGAGCAATCTTCTTTTGACCTCTAGACGAAGGCGCCATACTCAAATGACGTCATGCCCATTTCTAAGGTCTGTAACAAGGAGGGTCAATCTGTGCCAGACAGAAGTGCTTGCTGACCAATCATCAACCTTCAAAGTCCCTTACTACGAGTAAAACCATCAACAAATACAAACAATGTTTATCTCACATTTTTAAGAGTCATATCTCAGTGTCCACAGGTTTTGGCATTGACGTTATTTTTGTATTAGCTTAAAGGGGGATTGGCTGCAGGCACGACAATTCACATACTACAGTTTCCAAGCAGGTCAAAGGTCAAGTACACCACAAAGTCCAGGTTTATTGAAACGGATCCAATTATGATTTGTACATAAACGGTGAACTGGTTAAAACACAAACAATGACAAAAAAGCGAACCCCTACTCAAGTGTCAGGGTTTGCCCTTAACTTTTACAGTGACTGGCCAGAAGGACCAGTTAGCTTGTCATTTCACTAGTCCATCAGCTTTTTCACTAGTCCAAATTTCATATGAAATATAGGGATGCTTTTCAACACTGGACAAGCAAGCCGGACCACTTTGAGTGAAGTTTGACTTGTCCTCAGGGCCCAATTTCATAGAGTTGCTTAAGCACAAAAAATAGCTAAGCACAATAAAATTTTGCTTACCAGAAAATGATTACCAGCCAAACTACCATGTCACATGTACAATTTGTGACTGGTATCCTGCTCATTTCTGCTCAGCAGAACATTGTTAAGCAATATTTTCTGCTTAAGCAGCTCTATGAAATTGGGCCCAGGTGTTTTTACTGGCATTTGGCCAGCGGACCATTTTTTAGTATCTGTATTTTGTATCTCTAGGGGTTAATTTTTAACTGTTTGTTGTTGGCTTGCTCTTTCTCTTATGTTTTCCGTTGTATATTTTTTACTTCAGTGTTTTTTGTTGTGTGTTTTTTTAATGTTTGGTGTGTTTTTTATGTAAAAGGCCAAAGAAATTTCCCGTACAGGGACAATAAAGTTTTATTGTATTGTATTGTATTGTATTGTATTGTATAAAGGAGAATGCTGAGTGTGAAATTTGTAGTAGTAAATGGAAGCAAAGGCCTTTGCTTTTGTAATTACTATTAATATGCATTCATTTATTATTTTTTTATGAGGGTTGAATTTAACATTTGAAGGTCTTACTAAGGATCCTGCACATATGATGTAGATGTAAATGTGCAGTATGTGTACTTCACAATAATATAGATGGTTAAAGGCAAAGTATACCTTTGGTTTTTGGAACCATTTGATTGTTTTAATCCTATATAAATGGAGATAATAATATACCAAATAACTAACCTGAAATTCATTTTAAAAAGTGGTAGTGTTTTTGAGATATTGCCTTGAGGTCTGGAGCGATATGTCCACGCAGGAAGAATAAATCCATAATTAGAACATACAATCTAAGAAACGTTTCATGCAGAAACGATTCTCAGATTGAAACATTTTTGAATCTCTCTCTCTAAAACCACATTCCTTTCAAGGGAATTGTTTCTCGAAAGGTTATACATTATCAACAGCTACATTGCTTCTTACCTTACCAGGTAATTTTTTATAGTCATTAATTTTTTGAGTAATTACCAAAGATATACCCTCCCTTTAAAATGTTAAATACATAATTAAGTAAATATAAAATGTGTGGCAATACCAAAGCCCTTTATTCCTGTTGCTACTTTTACAATAAAACATCTTTAGGGAACATTTTGTGGTTTACAAAAACGTTTAAACATTGTTGGAAAGCTTCCATGTGGGTCAAAATTTAAACAAAACCTGGATTGTCCAGGGCTTTGCCCTGCACACTATTGGTAAGATCGAAAAACACAAATGTTCACAGATTCACACACAACTTACATGATTTAAAGTAAGTAATGATAGAAAGGGTTCCTTAAAATATTTCAGTCTAAAATGCTATCGTTTCTGAGAAATGAGTAAAACAATAGTTTTTATCACGCGTGATAAAAACTCTATGTTTGAAAAACAGTAAACACATAAGGTCTCTTTTCACTATTTTCTCGAGACCTCGATGACCAATTGAGCTCAAACTTTCACAGATTTGTTTGTTCATGCATATGTTGAATCACACAAAATGTGGACGCTGATTTTGAGCTGTTAGCAAAGTGTACAATACCTTTAAGCACAAAAAGTAGCTACAGTGAGCTAAGCACAACAAAATTATGCTCACCAGATCATGGCTACCAGCCAAAATACCTTGTACAATCTGTGACTGGTATCCTGCTAAATTTTCACAAAATGTTGAAGCTCTATGAAATTGGGCCCTGGTTTACTGAACCTTTGACCTGTGTGAACCGGTTTACGGTTTTTGTTTTTAAAAGGACTAAATAAATAATATAAATCATTTACCTGCGGTGCAAAATGTGCAAGCTCTGCAATGGGGTAGGCAAAATGACACACCACTGGTTTCCTTTTCTTACAAACTGCAGAAAGAAGAGGTAAACAAAACAACACAAATTGATTAGATTGTACATTTACACCGTGAAACACTGTAACAATTTACAGAATATTCGTTCATTTGTGTTCAGGTGCAGAAAGTTAAATTATTGGAAAAGTATGCGATGTACAACATGTTATTTGGTTTTACCCATATGTACACCGACGTGTGTAAAGCAGTAAACTCAGTATTTTCCCTGAGTCCTGTGAAAAAAAAAAATCTACATGCATCTTACTCGGGTGGGATTCGAACCCACGACCTTAGCCATTCTAGTTTTTTGTTTTCAAATATAAGTGTTTGAATGGTGCCTTCTACAAATTAAAAATGTGATTGAAACAAATTTACTGAAAATTGGTTCTCCCTAGAAGAGCAGAATCAATCATTCTTCAAATTAGAAAATTAGAATTAAAAATGTTATTGTCAATATCATAAAAATACAGACATTTTGGCACATAAGAATAGAAAATTCATTTAGTTAAAAACAGTATCAACAAAGTTAATACAAAGAAAAAGGGGACAGAAATATACACTCAAATAAAACATCTACTTAAATACGAGAAAAGTTGCAAAGTTTTACAATGAACTGAAAAACCTGCAGTGAACAAACCTACAAACCATATTTACATTTAGCTGATGTGTTTTAAATGAATGGAGTTTGGGGACAAAGGATGGACTGTATCGAGTAAGGTTTGTACAAGGACTGCAAAGTCTAAAACCGGATCTATTAAAAAAAAAGGAATCAAAAAGGGGTGAGTTAGATCGGATAAAATTAAATGTACTTTAGATATTGAACATTCAAAAAAGTTTAATGACTGCCGCATGTTCATTGTACATGCAGCATTTAACCATATGGATCGAGATAATAGGGTAATAACTATGGAGGAAAAAACCCCAACTGTGTTTAAAGGAAATCTTTGATTAGATTCCACTTCAAATCCTTGTTTGTGTAAATGAGTCATGGCCCGAGTGGTCAAGCACACCGGACTCAAGCTCTGGTGTTTCTGATCAGCGAGTGTGGGTTCGAGTCCCGGTCTTGACACTTGTCTCCTTGAGCAAGACACTGAACCATTATTGCTTCACCCTTATCACTGGCGGAGTGTTTTGTGCAATACCTGAATAAAAGAAATCTTTATAACTTTCTGGAATCTATACAAGAAGATATTTAAATTTTAAATCTAAATTTTGGGGTAAGATCAGTCAAACATCTTACCTATTATCTTTATAAAACCTGTAGGCTACATACTGTATACACGTACACGCTACCTTGCAGAGTTTATGCATTCTGATTGGTGGAGACCCAGTCACATGAGGGTGTTAACATAAGATATGCACCAACATCACACGTGGCTACTGTCTACCACGCTCGCAATTTTGGGAGTCAAATTGCACGCACAAATTCTGGTCTGTAAATGCCGCATCGCCTAAAATGGGCACTTCATTCATTCATAGGGTTACTGTGATGACACCAGGGCCCAATTTCTTAGAGCTGCTTAATCACAAAAAGTAGCTAAGCACAACAAAATTATGCTCATCAGAATAAAGTTACCAGCTAAACTACCATGTCACATGTACAATTTGTGACTGGTATCTTGCTCATTTCTGCTTAGCAGACAAATGTTAAGCAATATTTTCCGCTTAAGCACCTCAATGAAATTGGGCCCAGGTGAACTGGGTCAATAGACCAGCTTGGGGAAGTACGATTAAGTGGCCCCTAAACCAGCATATATTGCATAAAGTTCTGCATGCCTGCTTTTGTTGATGTTTTTAAAAATTATTTTGGAGTCACTTCAGTTGACCTGTTGGTGCCGTAACCAACATGC
This sequence comes from Plazaster borealis, assembly GCA_021014325.1. Taxonomy (NCBI): domain Eukaryota; kingdom Metazoa; phylum Echinodermata; class Asteroidea; order Forcipulatida; family Labidiasteridae; genus Plazaster; species Plazaster borealis. The sequence goes on from CM037473.1 coordinate 3,731,156, forward strand.
AAATGCGTATTAAGTGCGTATGGGTATACATGTAGGTGAAAGCAGAATAATGTATGAGCCTAGTGCTCTTGCCCCTGAACATGAATACTAAAATGTGGCCTTGGTTGGAGGACTTTGGCTTGATCCATACAGCAGCCAGCTCCCAACCAAATCATTCCCACACAGTGTAGACTGGATACTCACACCATTACCCCCAAAATAATGAACTCTACATGTTCAAATTGAGTTGTATAACTGCTGTACACATGTGTGTACAATGTGTAGCTGTCAGTTTTACCTTATTGATATTTCCTGAAAACAATCAAAACAGGAAATCAACTAAAATTGGATTTTAATAACTGGATTTGGGCCAGAAAAATCATGAAGAACACCACAGTACAAAGTGCAAAGTACAAAGTACAAAGTACACAGCAGAAGACAAACAACATCCATGTGTGTACATGTACTTGGACATACATGTACTGTACAACGTAGAAAGAGCAGAACAGTAAAATAATTGTGGAAGTTTAGCCGAAGCACGCTCAATTGAAACAAGGTCCTCAGGATGTTTTCTACTTGGTGTTTATCTTTGGTTTTTAAAACCCTACTGTGCAATCTGGGACAATCTAAATGGTTTTGTCTTTACGATTTGCGTGAATTGGTTTTTGATTTAAAGTCTCTCCCCCCCCCCAAAAAAAATTATTTTAATGTTTTTCTTTTTGTATCGGCAACAATTCGCATGTTTCGGCACGAAACTTGCCACACGTATCGGCCCAATACACTAGCTTGTGCATGGGGGAGAACTCTGTTTTTTAAATATAAATTATCTTAAATTGCTTTACTTTATGGAGGAAGTTTGACCTTCAAAAGCTAAATTACAGTATCCCTTAGAAGTGTTTGGGAAAAACATCAGACCGCCAGACTGGTTCAGTTGTGAGATCAAAGGCCCGTGGCTAGCAGTCCAATGGATCCTCTTAACCCTGTTTGAACCGGTTTCTTTTATGGACAAAACTGACAATTCGGAAACTTCTGAAGAGTGACATGCCTTATTAACCACACACGCAAAGCAATAGATCAGTACATGACGAATTCTTTACCGCATGAAAGCATTCTGGAATCCTGGCACACAAAGTGTGTGGACAATGACCCTAAATGCAGTAGACCTTGGCTTTATCATGATGGAGCCAGAGCGGTATATTGAGAGAGTTGCGACAACTTGCGATTAGAAGCCATTTTGTGTCAAAAAAACCGCATGGGCGAACATAGGTTGCCAGAGTAGTCGGCCCATTGGGTTGTGGTGCATTTGGACCGAAAATGATCCACACAAATATGCCTCGAAATTGCGTGGTTTTCCTTTTACTTTGCGAACTAACACGGGCCGCCATTTTGTGGAGTCAAATATTTGGCTCTACAAAATGGCGTGCCGTGTTAGTTCACCATGTAAAAGGAAAACCACGCAATTTTCGAGGCATATTTGTGTGGATCATTGTATTCTACTTTTAAAACATCTTTCTAACCATAGCCTAATGCATTTTATAACAAACGGTTACAAATGCTTTTTATAGACCAACTCGCCCGATCCAAGGCAACGTGTCCCTGTAAACTGTGTACCAATCTTAACTACTATGCAAAGTGTGATGTCACAATGACAAATCACTGTGTGTGAAAATAATAGCAACTCATCTTAAAAGATAAATCTTAGTGCTTGTGAAACCGGCCTCTGGTCGTGTAAGAAAACTACACAGGGGTGAGAGTATTGCTGACAAAAAAGTCTTAAACTATGATTCAAATTTCATAAAGGAATGTTGAAATGATGGCATTTCAACCATTTCGTATTACCCCTGTGGGTTTAGATTTCACGGAGCTTTTAGGAACAGTGTCCTCAGCACTAGAGAAGTAGATCAAAGAGCAGGATTTCTTTAATGTGGAAAAAATAACAGCTGATTTTCTTTACCAGACTGACTTAAAGGAATTGTACACGTTTGGTAATTGGAACCCACTGATTGCTCCAATCCTAATAGTTGTAGATATATGTATACCGTAAACTAACCTAGGTGCAAAATTTCATTTCAAAAGGTGGTAGCGTTTTTGAGATAGTGCTGAAAATCTGGAGCGGTTATGTCTACACAGGAAGAATAGTCTGCAATTGGAATACACTATCTGAGCAGTAACGCTTCTCAGATTCAAACTTTTTGGGATAAAAACTGATATCTTTTTCCATAAACCGCAGTACTTCAGAGTGAAAAGTTTCTCAAAATACATTATACTATCCAAAGCTGCTGTACTTCTTACCAAGTAAGTTTTTATTGCCATTAATTTTTAGAGTCATTACCAAACGCATACAGACCCTTTCAAAAGTCTGAAATTTCTAATCCCCAAGTGTTCAAGTTGATCTGGAAACTTGGCCCCAGGTTTAAAAGCTGGCCACTGTTGACAAATTAACATGAAGTCTGGCACGAAACTGAACATGAAAAATCCGTCACGCATGGTGTTATTTGGCTGACATTCTCTGAATTCTTAAAGTCATGTGGATCACTGTCTGCATAAAGTACATGCACATTAGTAAGTACAATGAATTTTTTAAGGCTCACAACATTGGTAATTGTCAAAGACCAGTATCCACACTTGATGTGACCAAATGAAATAACAAACCTGTGAAAGTTTAAGCTAAATCGGTCTTCGGAGTCATGAGAAAACAGTGAAGAAAAAAAACATTATATGTTTTCACTGTTTTCAAACATCAGATTTTATCACGTACTAGTGATAAAGAATAGTTGTTTTACTCATTTCCTAAAAACTACAGCATTTCAAGAAAACTATTTCAAATACCATCTTTATACCATGTAAGTTATGTGCAAATCTGTGAACATTTTATATTTTCAACCTTGCCAATGTTGTACACACCTTTGGGTTTGTATACGTTTGGTAATGACTCTGAAAATTAATGGCAATACAAACTTACTTGGTAAGAAGTACAACAGCCTTGGATTAGTATAATGCGTTTTTGAGAAACTTTTCACTTACAGTAGAAGTACTGCGGATATGGAAAAATATATCACTTTTTATCCCCCCAAAATTTGAATCTGAGAAGCGTTACTGCAGTATTTCAAATGGCAGATTATTCTTCCTGCGTGGACATAACCGTTCCAGATTTTCGGCAATATCTAAAAAACGCTACCACCTTTTGAAATTAAATGTTTACAGGGTTGGTATATATCTACAACTTTTGAAACAAACAGTGGGTCTCAATTACCAAACGTATACAATCCCTTTAACACTAGCCCTGTGGCTACATTGCCAAGTAAAAACTGCTATGGGCTATCAAACACCACTTCTCAACTTGCCCTGTGGGCTACTAAAAACTGTGCGACCTACTTTTTTTTAAATGCTCCATATTTCTTCCTTTTCAGAGGTGAGCAATAAATAAAAACTTACTTGGTAAGAAGTACAGCAGCTTCTGATAGTATAAAGCATTTTAAGAAACACTTCCTTTTAAAGTAATGTGGTTATGGAAAAAGATTGGGAAGTTTTTATCCAAACAAATTTGAATCTGAGAAGCATTTCTCAGATTGTGTATTCCAATTGCAGATTATTCTTCCTGCATGGACATAACCGTTCCAGATTTTCGGCAATATCTCAAAAATGAAGTTTTCACAGGTTAGTTGTATGGTACAATATAGCCTACATATCTACAATAGGATTGAAACAAACAGTATGTTCCAATTACCGAAAGTACATGTATACCATCCCTTTAAATGACAGGCCAACTGGTGTTGCTGGCAAGTCACTAAAAAGGTTGAGGGCAAACCATGGTTTTCCTTTGTTTGAATTGACAGACGTTGATGTACATGTATATATATGCATCATAGTATGGGGTACATCTGTACGTAGATGTGGATTTACACACTGGTATGTAGTTGGTGGTTTAATCTCTTGTGTACATGTGTACAGGTCTAATACATTGTATGTAAACACATTCAATGCAGTCCCAGAGCCAGACCAACCATGAGGTCAAGGTTGTATGACATCTATTTAAAAGGGATGTCACATCATTGGTGTAGGTTTTCCACTTGGCTTGGCAGGGCTCAAAATCATACACTGGTCCGCAGGGACTATGGCCAGTGTTTTTAGCATCGTCGGGCCAGAAAACGGCTAGACAAGTCCGACGGTCTTGTGTTTTTCAAATCAATATCTTTGTTTTATGAAAATGATGTTCGAATGATGTTCTGTGTTGGTGTTTCATTTCACACATTATACAAAAATACAAGTGTATTTAACATACCCTCAACCCCACCCCCCCCCCCAACAGCTTACGGCAGAATTTATTTCCTGGCCCCCTCCACCACTATTTTCTGGGTGCGCCACTGAGGGAGACCAAGTTGCTTAAAGTCTATACTTTCCGTGTAAGTGAGTATGACAGATACATGTAGATAGGTTGTCTGAACTCAAAATAGCGTCCTCGGGCAAACACTAAATGTACAGAGCTGTCAACATTTGCATCTTGCAATCAGGGAGATTTTGTGCAACAATCAGGGAGATATTTAGAAATACATTCAACATAATTGAGAACAAGTTTCCGCAACCAGCCCAGGGAGATTTTTAAATTTGTTCATCAGAACATGGACAGATTTGTTTATGTCAGGGAACTTTCTGCAGAATCAGGGAGAGTTGGCGGCTCTGAATGTACACCCACATCTACATGTATCATTTCTACTTGATATGTCTTGCACCCAGTGATTGTGGCACATTCTTTAATGTGACCTCGCACACTCGCAATACTGACTTGTATACTAAAAGTCGAGCATCATGCTTCAATGAGCGTTTTCATCGTGCAGTACACAGATCAGCTTAATTTATACATCTATACAACATGTACGCAATAGGAATGGGTCTCTTTATTGCGCACACATGCAACTCTCGATTTAACAACATTATGAGGTCTTTCAGACACAGTACTAAAAGTCAGTTTTACTCATGGTTCAACCCGATTGAGTTTAACTCTGTGTGTCTAGTAGACGGTTCTGAAGTTAGGCCAAATCAGCATTAAACCGAAAAAGTTCATTATCATTAGACGCTTCGGGTTTAAAGGCACTGGACACGCTTGGTAATTGTCAAAGACCAGTGTTCTCACTTTGTGTATCCCAACATATGCATAAAGTAACAAGCCTGTGAAAATTTGGGCTCAATTGGTCATCGAAGTTGCAAGAAAATGATGAAAGAAAAAACACCCTTGTTGTACAAATTTGTGTGCTTTCAGATAGGAATAAAAACTTCTTGCAAGAAGTTGTAAATATTTTAGTGAGAAATTACCTCTTTCTCAAAAACTACATTACTTCAGAGGGAGTCGTTTCCTACAATGTTTTATACTATCAACAGCTCTCCATTGCTTTAACCTTTAACACCCACTTTGTTTTAAATTTCCTGTAAAAATATAAAATTAAAATAAAAACCTGATTGCAAAATTTGAATGTTACCAGCGCTGGCAGTATCCAATAGACAGGGCCGTGTGCGTGCTTTTGTGAATAAACCGGATGTTGTTGTGTTGGATCACACGGTGCTGTTTAACCTCTTAAAACCGAGGATAAACTGTATCGGGTTTAACTTCCAGCTGTCTGAACCCAAGGTAGTTACCAGAGGCATGTTTACCCTTGCTCCATGGTTTTTTAACAAGCAGACAGTGCTTTCGGTCACAAAAAATAAAAATAATAAAACTTTGATTACAAATTCTGGCCATCTGGTTCAATACGACAGACATCAAATAATGAGGGCGTAGCACAAGATCAAGGCTCAGTGCCAGACACTTTGTCACTCAGCCAACCGGCCTATATGTAAATATGCATTGATCTGTTCATAAAAAGATCCACAGGCATGTTTTGTTTACGTAACAGCAGAACACATAATTCACCCTGGAGGCCTGTTTGCTTTCATATAAATACATGTATTACAGTGGGGTCTAGGACCCAATTTACTGCTTTAAAGCACAAAAAGTAGCTAATGTAATAATAATAATAACTAGTTCTTATATAGCGCATTTCAAAATAACGCCTCAATGCCCTTTACATTAGTGCCCTGGTCATTGGGCCAATAACATTCCTTTAATCTTTCTCAGCTCCACGGGGAGTATACAGCCCCGAGCTGTCGTGGCGCTCCGAAAGCTTTTTCGAACACAATATCAACCTCTACCCTCGCAGATACCCATTTATACCCCTGGGTGAAGAGAAGCAATTATTATAGTACAGTATCTTGCTCAAGGATACAAGTGTCATGAACGGGATTCAAACCCACACCTCGATGACTTAACCATCGGAACTTGAATTCGATGCTCTAAACCACTCGGCCTACATGTACATGTAGCACAACAAAATTTTGTTTACCAGAATAAGGCTACCAGCCAAACTACCATGTCACATGTACAATTTTTGACTGGTGTCCTGCTCATTTCTGCTTAGCAGACAATTTTTAAGCAATATTTTCTACTTTAAAAGCAGCTCTATGAAATTGGGCCCTGAATATAAGGGTCTGTTTCTAGGGTTGAACAAATTCAGAGCTCCATAATTCAAATCTTCTGTAAGAAGCATTAACATTCCATGGCAGCATACATTTTTTGGCGGTGGGTGTTGGACATATATATCAGATATTCCTCATAAATCCGTCAATTTTGTGAAATAGTTCAGCTCTATTAACCCTTACTAATAATGCTTATTAAAAGGGCCAAACAAATTATGCTTTATAACACAACAAAAAGCCAATTAAGCAAATGAAGGTATGTTGGAATTAATAGACTAGGTGCAAGTCCTGCGCGCATTCGAACAATGGGACCAGTTTAAGTACGCGAGTTTGTTTCCTTCACACGTTGAAGAAATGTGCGAGGGACCAAAGTGGTCCCAAAAATGTTCTCAACAAAGGAATCAGTATTTCCATGATAAGAAGATATATCTGTTCTTGAATTAAATTGAAGAAAAAAAATAATAAACTCAAATTATTATTTCTATTATTCTTATATATTTCTGGTAATGAAACCAAGGATGCCTCATAAGTGAACTTAATCACTGTAGCTCGCAAGCCTGAGGAAACCTGTAAACAAGGGTGCTTGCTATGTGAACCAGAAACACCGGGGTAAACCACTACTCTTCCACGATAAGGGTTCTTTTACGAGCACTACCAATCCTAGTACACGGGACCTACAGCTTAATGTCCCATCTAAAGGTCAAAGCAATTATAACAGAGTATCTTGCTCAGGGACACAAGTGCCACGACCGGGACTCGAACCCACACTCTGCTGATCTGCAGACAGAGCTTGAGTCCGGTGCTCTTAACCCCTCAGCCACGTCATGCCACTAAATATGGAACACAATATCCTCTTTGTCCATTTGTCTGCAGATAATGCTACCTGAGGAAAAGGATGTTATGTTTCATAGGTTTATAGACTCTTTACATCACCACTAAGAAAAATTTACTGGTTCTATTTCCTCTGGTATGTTGAATTTGCCTCTTTCAAAAAATTCTAATGGCCATGGAAGGTCAATGACAAATCCTGAAATCAGAAAAAATCCTGACAAATCACATGCCTGATCTGTTATGTCCAGCATATTTGCGCAAATTATTATGGTACATGGATTTAAAGCGATATTACACAATGTATTTCCTAATCAAATGATTCTGTGAAGCCCATTTGCACGTGTTGGTAGTCTCAGATAAGATGGATGAGGGCGATGATGATTTTGTTTGTTTGTTAAGAACATGCTTCGTTGGCAATCATTACAATTTGCTAAGCTCCACACTTGTCATGGGTCGAATGTAACCCGGGAGTGTTCACACCAAACCCTTTCAACATGTTCAACACAGTTCATGTCAAAATTCTCTGCAGGGGTTGAAAGCTCTCAATCAAAACTCGGGCAACAGATTTGGTTTTGACATAATTCTAAACATTTTACACAGGTCACAAAATAGACCTCGTACCGTGTGACGTACATGTATATTATTTTAGCTTGACTAGGGCACTCTCCCAATTTCAAAACCAATTTCAAAAGCAGAACATTGCTTAACAATAATTTCCTGCTAAGCGAAAATGAGCAGGCGACCAGTCACATATTGTACATAATGACCAATAAATTTTTGTCAACAAGCCAGGTCTTTTCACAACTACATGTCCATGTACATTGTATCAATTTATTGCTATCAATGTGAGGACTTTCCTTTGTCCCTCTAACTTAACAATCTCCATGGACTAAGCGCACGAACAAATGTGAGGACATAAAAATACAAAGGATTCCAATGTGAGGACAGCATTGTTCCTATTGTGTTCCTTTGTTCTACTCTCCCCTCTCTTCTGATATTACTATGACATATATACAGGGCCAACAGTTCATGCATTACAAACCTATGTAAAAGTACAGTATGTGGATGCATTGTACAAAACAATACAAATGCCAATCAGCCATTAGGCCATGTCCAAATTGGCAGTAACAGCTCTGGCTACAGCTAGATTTCCGCGTCATTATGCTTGGAAATATGGTACATCCTTAAATGAAGCAACAGTCGTTGCCGTAGCTAGCAGTAGCCGCCAAATCGGATACGTTCATAATTCTGGTATTGCAATCAGCATTAAGGGGAGCCACATATTAAAAAAAAAATGAAGGGGATAAAATAAAATAACAAGAATTCTAAAAAACAGTCACATAATGCATTTATTAAAGCTTTAATGTACACACTACACTGTATGTAAGGACTTGGGAGATCTGGCTAAAAATGTGACGCACACTTTAAGAAGCATAGTGTAATTGTCTCATTATTCAAGTAATAAACCACATTTTTTTCATGCATGTCATCTATTGTGCTGCAATCAATGTCCCAACTGGTGCCCTGCAATCGGTATCCTGCACCCAATATTACAATTAAACTCGTTCATCTGCACCGATATGCAGTCCATCTCATCATCTGATTCAATCATGCAATCTAAAATCGATCATTGTCAGAAATACGAGATTAAAGAGCAAACTGATCGGTCCAAGTAGAAGAATAAAAGAGTTGATTTATGCCACTTTGGCACTCCATATGCACATGTTGTCTACACTTTTTTCCCTATCAACCATCAAAAGGGGGATTACAGGCAGTTACATAATCTTTAATAATCACTGTAATATCTTTATGTTTCAAATAGGCCTACATGGCACACCCTTAACACAAGCCTGGCATACATTGTCTAATAAAAACTGCCACAGGTTTTTCATTAGTGTTTGTAATTGCTGGGCACCTTTGAAAAACAGTGCTTCAATGAAGTTTCCCCAGGATAAACAAGAAATACAAAAGTTAATAAATATAAATAAATAAATAAATAAATAAATAGATACATATTCATTAATTAAAAAAAATAATAAATACCTACCCAGGCCTGATACATGTATTCATTCTCTCAAAGATTCTTGTAAGCGCAAGGTAGTATTTCTTAGTATTAGAAGTAAAGTGCACCTCTATGAGAGAAATTTAAATTTCTATTGCAACATTTCAAGGGGCACCATGGCAAATGACAAGGGGGACACCAAGGCAAATGACAAGGAACACCAAGGCAAATCACAAGGCAAATGACAAGGGACACCAAGGCAAATGACAAGGGGGACACCAGGCAAATGACACGGGGGGACACCAAGGCAAATGACAAGGGGCACCAAGGCAAATGACAAGGGACACCAGGCAAATGACAAGGGACACCAAGGCAAATGACAAGGGGCACCAAGGCAAATGACAAGGAACACCAAGGCAAATCAAAAGGCAAATGACAAGGGACACCAAGGCAAATGACAAGGGACACCAGGCAAATGACAAGGGGGGACACCAAGGCAAATGACAAGGGGCACCAAGGCAAATGACAAGGGACACCAAGGCAAATGACAAAGGACACCAAGGCAAATGACAAGGGACACCAAGGCAAATGACAAGGGGCACCAAGGCAAATGACAAGGGACACCAAGGCAAAGGGACACCAAGGCAAATGACAAGGGGCACTAAGGCAATGACCAGAGGCCACTCAGTGAACTGGAGTGCATGTTACCTATTACTTGCATCATACCTGCCCACCCTTCTCAGAAAGCGCTATTGTCAATATCAATGCACCATGGACCCCCTACAATCAGTCACTATGTATTATGCACAGACCTAAACACTAATTGAGGTCCTACTGCTTGTGTGAACAATGTGACCTACTACTGACCTTGAGCTGGGTTGTACATGTAGAGCAAACATGTAGCAATGGAATTATAGTCCAGGCTCCCTCTATGATGTAATAGTATATTTCCAGGAAAACTGGAAGGCAAGCAGCTAAGCTTTTTTTTAGTCTTGTTTCAAGAAGTTACATGTATCTGCACTCGCTGAATTGGTTATCATAATGACCACGATGTGGTTCAGGGAGGCAACTGCCGCTATGTCTCCGTCCCTGGACATTGCCTTGGTGCCCCATGACATGTTCCAGTAGAATTTTACACTTCTTTCATAGAGGTGCCCTTTATAAAAACAAACTGCCTTGCCCTCACAACACAGGGGTATCAGACCTGGGCCCAATTTCATGGCTCTGCTTACCGCCGAATTCTACGCTTGCGATCACCATTCTCCGCTTACCGAGCAAGCGCCGAATTTCTGCGCTAGCTGTGTAAGCCTAGAATGCCTAGTAACGTGGACTACGCACGCGCACAAGCAAAAATTCTCCGCTAACCCGTGAAATACGCTTGACGTAAGCGCGGAATTCCCTGCTTCCGTTAGCGCCGATTCTTTGCTTACGGTAAGCAGAGCCATGAAATTGGGCCTTGTACTAAGGTCATTCTCCAAACCACAGGCTGGGCTTAGGCTTGGGTTTCATTCATAAGTTCTTAAGAAAACATGAGCTTTCCTTGCAGGGGTGAGATTTAACGAATGTAAAAAACCTGGAAAACAAATGGCTTGCTGGCCTGGTTTCCCCCTTCTTTTAGACCCAGAACCTCCAAGATGTTACAATTCAGGAGGTTAACAGACTCTGTGCATCACTAGAAAAACAAAACTACAGGTTTGTACGCAGTGTGGACTATTTCTTTCTCCCTTTGGTGATTGCTTTTTACATACTTTTTTTCGAAGGAAATTTGAGGGTGTTGTTTGTGGGACAAAATCTTGAAATAAGGAAAAATCCTCAGTATTCACGTTTGCCTGTTTCGGCGGGGCTTTAAACGGGCAGACAGACCCCAAGCTAGAGCCGGAGCGTGAAGCAGTGGTTCCAAAATGGGCCTATGAATATGATCACATTGAAAGTCCTGAAAATTGTTTGCCGATTTCTACATATTGTGTACAACGAATCCTTTTGTGTGAGATAATGTTTTTTCTTCCGATGCATACTGGCACATGATACTATTAGTTACCCATCCACGGAAGGATCTCTTATCAATACCTGCGGTCAAATCATCTTCTTTGTAACACAATCAGGACAATAGCCAATTGATGTACTTCTTGAATGGGAATTTGCACAAAGGCCTAAACGAAGATGTGTATTTATTCCATCTGAATACAAAGCAAGGAGACGGAGCAAGGAAACGGAGCAAGGAGACGGAGCAAGGAGACGAATAGTACTAAGTATTCATCTTTCTTGCTCCAAGCTTATTCCTTACTCTGCATGACATGGGGGAGGGGAATCCCCCATAGAGAAGGTCAATGGAAAATTACCAGGTATTTTTGTAATTTTCCACACATGTGCTGTACATTCATGAACATCATGTATTTTTGTGACGCAATGTATAGACCATGTGACCTGTGACATCACGTTTAGAAAAGTGCCATGCAGAGACTGAACTTCCTGCGAGTACGATTTGTACACAGCTCAATGGAAGAAAACATTAAATCTAATATTTTATGTAGATCGCACTGTTTGATTTTTTTATATGGAGAAAGGGGGCCCATCTCAAAACTTGCTCGGTTGTTATTTTTATAGGCCCCCCTAACCCCTAATTTATGTGGAAATTATGACACCAAATGTAAAATTTCCCTGTAAGCCCCATTTAACATCAATAATATTTGTACTACACTTCATGTGAACTGAAACCACAAACCCACAAGTTCCACAACCACAGAGATGTATGTACATTGTACTGTACATATTGATACACCAATCATTGTGGGGGGCTCAAGAACATTTTTTGTACAGATTGTTTGTTTTAGTTCATTCCTGAATTTGTGATGATGTTCATTTTAAAAGGCATTGAATTTGACCTAATGACTGCGGCAAAATTTCCTCTTTGGAATGTGTACAGACGGACCCATTTGTTATTGATATCCAATGATGTCATGAATTTGACCTTGGACACCAAAGTACCCTGGTACATGTAGGCATGGTGTAGGGAACACTTCTGTGGTTTGGGAATTGTGAACACTAGGTGGTACGGTACACCTTTGGCAAAAAGTGATAAATTTCAATATTTGAGAACGGAGAGAATCAGTATCAAAACGCTAAAAATTGCATTCAATTTATTTCATTTTTCAGAAATATTCCTTTTTCTGTTTGAATTTCAGAGAAGATTTATGATAGCCATAATTAGAAAGAGAAATGGTTACTCATATGTTAATTCAATTTCTAGTTTTAGAATGCTTACATTCATCTAATCCTACCTCCATGCATTAAAATATTAAAACAAACTGCACATTATATACAAACATCATTATAACATTCAGCTGCTGTGCAGGCGACCATTATAAGTTTTGTCCATGCTGACATGATCTGAGAGTGAGAGTAGCACGGACAAAAATTGTGCAGGTACGAACAAATCGTCACCGACCTATCCTTGGGAACCAAACTCCACCCCCACCTTATTAGTAAAAACTAGCCATCAGAGTGTCTTCAAATAGTTTTCTTATAGACTGACACTTGATGCTTTGAACTTGATAAAAAAAATACTGTTTTTGAATTTTTACATCCTAAGTATTAAATAAGGATTAAAGTAACAAAGGTGTGTGTTGATTTGTGAAAGTGACATATATGTACAACTACATGAGTGTCACTTTCACTCACTTCTTAAAAACAGAGGTCAGAGGTCTGCATGCGAACACGTGACACACATTGACCAGTGTTTTCACATTTCAGTTCGTGAAAACAAAAAATGTCACTTTCGTGCAAGAGTTGCAATGTATAATTATCGTAAATAAAAAGTAAAGTTCTGAAACTTCATTAAGTTGTAGGACTTGGCGAATGTTGTTTAAACATGTAAAAAAAACGGGGGGAAAGTGGTTTTGTACACAAGATGTAAATTGATGGGTTTCAGTGACGATTTAGTTATTTAGGTTTTTATTTTTATAGAGGATAACATTAAAACACCATGTCCATCAAAACTGACAAAAGAACAGACAAAAGCAGCAACAATACTAAATAAATTGAAGAAATAGACAGACATTTAATCAGAGAAGGCAATCAAAATTGAATTCAAACAAAACTTAATAATTGTACCAAAAAAAACTACAATTCAGGCAAACAAGTCAGACAAAAAAGTCAGGCATCTCTTGGGCACACCTCCCCCACCATACCCGCCCCCCTTCTAAAAAAAAAAAAATGGATGATAAAAACTGCTGCACCACCAAAGACCTCGCTCAGTTCTGGCTGAAACACAACATCTAGCGTGTGTGGACTCGATTTTAGGAAGAAGACCACCACACATGGAAATCAAAGATTGTGTTGGCAAGGCAGCTTTGCATCTAATCCTGTTTTTTTGGAAAAACAAATCCTTCAATGTGAGGTCACATCAATCACAAAAATAAAATTATATACCCTGGGCCGGGAAAAAGCAATTAAGGATCTTCCTTGAAAATATGTAAATCAGGGACCGGATTTCAAGGAAATCTTCACTAGAACAAAAAATCTTTTAGCTCAGAACTTTCAACTGCACCAGAGTTAATTGATTACAAGACCTAAAATATCTCTTTCTTTTTAGATTTTTGCTGAACTTTTTCTGAGGTTTGGATTTGAAAAGATTTCAAAAGAATATATCGGTGTTTAGGGTAAAACAAAATACATTCAAAAGAATATGTTTAGTTAGACTGTAGGAACTTGTTCTTTTTTCAGCCAAGTGCTGACAGTTCTGGGGCTGAATTTCACAAAGAGTTAAGATTAATCTTACTGTGTACCAATTTTGCTAAGCAAAGTGTGATGTCATAATTAATACAGATTCTAAGGTGATATTGACAACTCAGCCCTGGGCCCAATTTCATAAAGCTGTTAAGCACAAAATACTGCTTAGTAATTTTCTTTGCTAGGCAAAAAAATGAGCAAGATTTTTCTGTACTTTGAAATTGTTTGTGCTTAAATGAGGGCCCAATTTCATGGAGCTGCTTAAGCACACAAAGTAGCTAAGTACAAAACAGTTTAGGTTCAATACCAGAAATAGGTTACCAGCCAAAATAACATTTCACAAGCAGAATTTGTGACTGGTTTCCTGCTTAATTGCACAATATTTTCTGCTGAAGAAGCTCTATGAAATTGCCCCCTCCTGGGCCCAACTTCATAGAGCTGCTTTAAAAGCAGAAAATATTGCTTCAAAATTTTCTGCTTAGCAGAAATGAACAGGATACCAGTCACAAATTGTACGCGTGACATAGTAGTTTGGCTGGTAACCGTAGTCTGGTAAGCATAATTTTGTTGTGCTTAGCTACTCTTTGTGCTTAAGCAGGTCTATGAAATTGGGCCCTGGTCACTGGTCCAATGGGTATTTCCATGTCCTTTAAATTTGCATTTAGCAGAAAAAGGACCTGTCTTTGAATAGATGTCAAATGCAATGATAACTATATGATTGATCATCTATCTATCTACTGACTACTTTTGTTTGCAGAATGATGACTCATACAGCAAGGTCAGTGATTAGAGTGGGAAGACCCAATGAATAATCACTGTTATTATTGTTATCACTTTAACTCATGCATTACATTACCCAAAGATCCCTACATGTAATAGGCAATCTGCAACAGACCGTTTCATGGTGCGCCATGATGAATCTGTCCTGTGCGCCGTGGTACATCGTTTATTTCAAACTCTGCAACTTGATAATCGCACTTGATACACAGCGTGAGAAGCGGGCAAGAATGTACGAATCGTGTAAATGTTTATATTCAAAATAAACAATGCACCACGGTGCCTGGGGCAGATTCAACATGGCGCATATTACCGTGAAAGGGTCTATTCAAAATACATATAGGGGCCTACAGGTGTATAATGTTTTGTGTGAAAATTATTTTGTGGTAATAATTTAAGACGGAAATCCATGTGTCCGTCATGCATTGTGTGTAATGAGTAGTGTGCAAAAAAACCCAACAACACGCCCAGCTCGTGCACAATTCCATACTACATTGTATCCCTATTCCATACTGTGTTAAATCCATACAAATGATCCGCAATGCTTGGCATGTATTTTCATTTAAAAGAATTACGCACTCTCACATTACACACAATGCATGACAGACACGGATTTTCTACCTTACACATTTTCAAGTATGAACATGCTGTATTGCAATAAAGAATGTGCCTGTAGAATATTTCATCATCTTAGATGCAGTTATAAATTTATTGTTTTGTTGTTAAAATGTTGTTGTTTTGTTGATGTTGTCATCAGACCTGATCCCATGTAAAGCATAATCAGTTTAACAGTGCAGTCCAAACAAAGCATGCTATTGGATTTTGATGAGTTCGGGTGGTTAGGGTAAATTTTTATGATAATTATTATTAATTAAAACATACATTTACAGATGTCCACCATTTTCATTGAAAAGTATCAAATGCAGGGCTCAAATTTTACACTTGACCGCAGGCCCAAGGCCAGTGGTTTTAGCATCAAGCCTGTAAACTCATGACCAGACAAGTCCGGTGATCTTAATACTTGTGTTAAAATGTTGACTTTCACTGCCAGTCTGATAAGTATAATTCTATTGATTATTGAAAAACACTACCCATAGTACAAATGAGATAAATCTTCTCCTTTTTTAGTGCTTTTTCAAATTCAAACAGTTAAATTGTTAAACTGTGTAGGCATTTTTTTCTTCTTCTCATTTCAATTCTGGTATTGTACACAAAATTCAGGTAGAACACTACCCATAATACAAATGAGATAATTCTTTTTTTTTTAGTGCTTTTTCAAATTCAAACAGTTCAATTGTTAAACTGTGTAGGCATTTTTTTCTTTTTTCTTCTCATTTCAATTCTGGTATTGTACACAAAATCGGGTAGAACACTACCCATAATACAAATGAGATAAATCTTCTCATTTTTTAGTGCTTTTTCAAATTCAAACAGTTCAATTGTTAAACTGTGCATGCATTTTTTTTTTTTCTTCTTCTCATTTCAATTCTGGTATTGTACACAAAATTTGGGTCAAGTACCGGTAAATACATGTATTTTGAGCTACAAGCTCTGTGGTTTTTGTGCATCCCCCCCCCCAAATTCGAGCCCTGAAATGTATGCAAAACATGAACTGCAAGTTATTAAAATAACCTTCAGGGTTCTATGTGTACTTCTAGTCCGCCAGACAGCCTGCCAGACCAGACAGCTGTGTTTCTCATGAAACAAGCTCTGAAGGTAGTTTGTCAAGGATAAAAACAAAAAATGTAGAAAGTGAAAATGACCTCCGTACATGTAGATCTTTCTCAAAGATATCAAGAAACAACATTTCTGTTTGTCTCGCCTTTCCCATGAATGTACAATTTCCGCACAACAAATGGGTAAATAAATTATAAATATTGTATTGAGATAGGAAATGATGGCATTTAATAATTTGATAAAAATTTACCATACTTTAGTGCTTTGGTGACCTCCATCCCAAATTGTTTTGAGGTTTGAAGGGGCATAGGCCCTACACCGTCAATTTTTAGACTTATGGACAAATCGTTTAACGTTTGTCGCGGTGCTAGCGTAACGTCTCTCTTGCAACCTCTCTCGCGAGACTGCTTGTCCATGCAAGACTACTGCTCTCGCGACTACAGCCTCGTTAAATGGGACATTATTCAGGAGCCAGCTACATAGCGAAAGCAGTATTGCGTGAGAGCAATAAGGCAAACATTTAAGGACTTTTAACAAACATTTAACATACAAACATTTAATGACTTTGTCCACAAGTCTAGTCAGTTTTCTACATTAGACTAACCACAACCAGTACATGTCTGTAATGTCTGTTCAGTAATTATGTGGCTACGTATGTAAGCAAGGTTCAAATTCAATTTAATGCTTTCCTTCACATTCCTGGTAATGGAGGTATTTCTACCTCCATCAAAACAAATATCTCTTCAAACTGTTTAATTTAAAGATTTGAGAATGTGTGTCTACATAGGAAATGTCGTGGCTTCTTACATTGTATTCACCATTTAGCCTGTGTAAAAAAAATTCCACAATACAGTTTTAACATGTACGCCTAAATGTGCCAAACTAAAAAACTCACAACAATTGGGCATTTTGGGCTAAAAGCATAAAGCTTTGGTATAATAGGTAGAGTTGTTTATATGAAAAAAATACTTTGTTATTAGGCAAATTTAAATTTCTGCTCCTGACGGCTTTGGCAGCCATTTTTCAAAATGGCTTCCATAAGCCGTTTTTCCCTAATGTTACATGCATCCTTCTAAAATTTGTGCAACCATGAGGCTAAAATGCTGTTTAACTGGTCTGCAAAGGTGTACATGTAGGTAACTAGTAACAAGTGATTACACACTTTAATAGAAATGCACAATAGGTTAGCTATGCCACCTTACTACATTGCATGTATAGTTGACAAAACCACAAACACACACCCAGAAGTTTATTATTGTGTATTGAACACACACTAAACAAGAGAATATCAGCATTCAGTACAATACAAGACTGCAGTCATACTGTGTGTACATAATGCAGTCTACTACATGTGTACGTATGGTTGGGTCATATCAGAGATCAGTAGTGAAGAATTTACATGCAACTGTTTGCACCACTTTCATGTGATTGGCCAATGATTCATGTATTTAAGGGGTGATTCAAAGTTTTCAACATCTTCATTGTCATTACAAAGAGTACAAGGAACTGGGGTCAGAGACGATGGAGAAAATCAGAAGGTGCTAAGAAATGTTAATATTTCTTCAGTAGAATCAACAGAAAATCAAAATATTATTGTTTTTACTAGCGATTATGTTGGGGGTAGTTTACCCATCATATTACATGTAATGTACACTGTGATGCCCCGGAAGTGCCACGGGGTGAGCATTAGACTAACTGGACCGCAATTAGATTCTGGTCTTGTAAAATCAATTCTGGGGCCAATTTCACAAAGAGCTAGGATTGATCTTCCA
This sequence comes from Plazaster borealis, assembly GCA_021014325.1. Classification (NCBI taxonomy): domain Eukaryota; kingdom Metazoa; phylum Echinodermata; class Asteroidea; order Forcipulatida; family Labidiasteridae; genus Plazaster; species Plazaster borealis. The sequence goes on from CM037473.1 coordinate 3,749,429, forward strand.
CATATGAATAAACTGCGAATCAATCTTCATTGCTAGGTAAAATGTGATGTCACAATACAATCTCACTATGGTAATACTGACAACTCATCTTCCATGTCTTACGATGAATCTTAGTGCATTGTGAAATCGAGCCCTGGTCAGTAAACATTTTGAGCTACAAGCCCTGCAGTCTTGTGGAATTTCACCCCAAATTCCAGCCCCAAGTGTCGAAAAGCACTACATTGTACTTTGGGTGAGGGGGTGGGGGTGGGAGGGAATAACCTCGGTGCAACCTTAAAAAAAGACCAAAACCCATGCAGCAGAGGTCATGGAATTCTAGAAAATTCTGCAATTTTGAATTTTAGAAGTGATGTTTTCTTTTTTGCTTTACAAAATTATCCCACATTTTTGTTTATAAAATTGCATTTTTAAACATGTCATCACCGAATTTGATGACATTTTCACAGTGGCTGTACATGTGTATAGTGTTGCCTGTTAAAACACTAAAAGAAATGGGAGACATTTACTCTTCCCAAAAAATAAAAGGTACTTTCCCTTTAAGAATGAATGCCTACAGGATCATTGAATGTATCACATTATCATACATAGTGTACATGAAAGACCCAGCAGGTGACATACTTTCGTGTCAGTAACAAGCCTTTATGGCAGGTACCTGGGGATACTGAGCAAGAAAGGAAATAATATGAATATGATCTGCATCGGGGGTGGGTTTCTCTTATCATAACAGGTAATAACAGGAAAAACAAGACTAAAAGGATTGCTACTGGCTCTACATAGTACCTTGTTATTTTTCTGCTACTTCTTTGGGACTGAATTGTAAATCATGTCTGGAAATCGCTATAATGATGTCATTTCAGTAGGGCGCCCTCGTCTAGAGGTCAAAAGGAGGTTGTTCATTGGCCAATTCTGTGTGCCGCGCGTACAAATCTGTGCGTTTCGATTGTTTCGTCACTGTTTTACCACTAAGATGCAACTGGATGACATCAATGCTTAAGGTCTATTGGTTTTCATGTTTCACACAAGCGCGAGTGAACTACAGAAAAATATAGCGCTTCTGCGTCCCTCATCCAACAAGGCCGATGCAAACTTGACACATTGCTTAAAATAGAGTGTTATAGAACCGGGTTTGATATGGGCTGCTTTATATGTCATTGGTTTATATCAAACATTATTGAGCCGCGAAATCACAAGATGGGGAACTGGAGCTCCATGCATTGTTGGAACCTGAAGTAAGCATAAAGGGTAGGCGCCATTGCACTGATCTATTGTCGCATCAAAGAGTTGCTTTCTGAAATGGCGTCCAGTGCACATTCAACATGTCAGCCAGAGTTCCCAATCTTGAGCCTTCGGCACTCTATACATTTTTGGTTTAGATCACACACTTGTTACTATGGATTGACCAATCAGAATAGAGGGTTCAAAAATGCTTGAAGACAAGATGATTTTACATTTTTCTTTGAGAGAGCTAAAGTTTATGGTAAACTTTTAAAGGGGCACAAAGGCCAAGACATGGGGCAAACCAAATCAAAATCAAAATCAAAATGCCCCAGGCCACTTTTGGTGAACACACAACAAAATATCACAACATTTGGATAAATTGGCCTTTGTGTCCAGTCCTTTATAAGGAAACATTTTACAGGGGACCCCAACACAAGGGCAATATGAGTTGCAGCCATTGCCCTTGTGGAAATCACAGTCTGTTTTTTTTGGTTAACTTACATTGTTGATGCCATTCTCTCCAGATAGCATTGTTCAATCTGATTTTATCTTTCCAACTTAGCTTCATTCCTTTGAAAGTCTTCCATTTTGGCGAAACAAGTCTTGCTCTGTAGAAAGTAAAAGCAAAAAGGTCAATATTATAAAAAAGGAAACTTTCCTTTTTCATCGCAGATACTAAATTAGCACCCTTGCATGTCTTGCAAAAAAAGCTAAACTAAAGTTAAGTTAAAGTAACATACATACATTAAAAAAATTAAAAACTTGACAAAGGCAATTTTCTTTTTTTAATCCAGCACACTTTCTCAACACAAACCCTGTGTACAAATGTTCATTTGGCGTGTCATGGCCGAGCGGATAAGAACACCGAACTCAAGCTCTGGTGTTTCTGATCAGCAGAGTGTGGGTTCGAATCCCAGTCGTGACACTTGTGTGCTTTTAAAAGCAAGACACTTAACCACATGCTTCGTCCTTCGGATGGGACGTTAAGCCGTAGGTCCTGTGTGTTGTGTAAAGCACGTAAAAGAACCCACTACACTTATCGTAAAGAGAAGGGGTTCGCCCCGGTGTTCCTGGTTTGATTGGCTGCATATTGTGCCACGGCACCTTGTAAACCATTACATGGTGCTATGCAAAGGAATAGGTCTCATACTTCAACACGTACACTTACCTTGTAGGAAAAATACTGAGCGCTTTGAGACACCCATCGGGAGTATAAAGCGCTATATAAGAACTGCGTATGATTATTATTATTATGTGGTCAATAACTTAGAAAGAAAATATTGCTTTTAAGAAAATGTTGGTCTAAAACAAGTTACCGCGTGCTACTTTCCAGTTTACAGATGGCCCTGTCATTATGCACACATGCAATCAGCAGTTTGTACTATACAAGTGGAAAGTGCCGGGCACAGCAAGACTTTGTACTGTGTTTTATCAATTAATTAATGGTACAGCTGATGAGCTGACAAACCAAAATTTAGCAAAACATCTGATGAGCCGAAATGTTGCATCCTGCATATGAAATACAGATGACAAACAACAACCTCACTGTCGCAAAATTAATTGAACGTTTGAGATGATCATGCATTTTATTTCTCCCATGCGTTTGTCTTACTTTTTCACCACTCTACACTGCCAGGATACCAAACCTAAATGCCTATTCTGTAAATATACTGGTCTGGGAGCAAGCGGGTGAATGGAGATCAGAGTTCTCTCCATGCACAAGCTAGCGTATCAGGCCGATACGCAAAAATTTCGGCTGATACGCAAAACAAACGGCCAATACGGTAGTTTTAAAAAAAAACATGAAAAGAAAAACCATATCAAATTGCACAGTAGGGCTTGAAACCAAGAAAAACACCAAGTAGAAAACATTCCGAGGACCTTGTTTCAATTCAGTGCGCTTCGGCCAAACATAATAAAATTTGGCCCAGAATGCCCCACAGTTTTGAAAAAACACGGGGAGAACCCTGGAGATTTCAACTTCTGCACATGCTATATATTTTGATGAAGACTGTCTCTGACTGTATAGAGAAATTTGAGACAGCATAATGGCAAACTATAACAGAAAGCTAGCTTCTCTTACGTCACTGAAAACATTCTTTGAGTGAGAGGGCCACTCAAACGTTTGACAAATGATGAAATATTCTACATCAGTCAGGCTGGCTCAATGGTTTCTTTCCCTGCCTTTCACCTCTGTGGACTCCGTTCAAGTCCCACCTCAGAACTGGAGCTTTACATGTGAATTGGGTTTTCAGTCCCTACATGTACCTTCTTTTCAATTGTTTGGCGGTGAACCGTCTCCCTTTTTTTACAATTTTTTTTCTAAATTTTCAAAAAATTTAAAGATTTGTGGAGGGAATAGTTTACCCTCACACAAAGTATTATACTTTTCTGTTGAGTATTACTGACAAAACACAAAATTAAATTTATGGAAATTTGGAGCAAAAAAACGTGCGAAAAAAATTGTCGCATCTGATCTCCAATTTTTTAAGGTTGTTGTGCAATTGTCCTCTTTGATGATTGTTGGACTTTATTTTTCCCTTAAAAAAAGCCTTTCAAGCAAGTTCTACCATGAAGTTCGGACTTCTTTTATTATATGCCTTAAAAATAAAACCTTGGTCGCCACCAATCAGAAAAAGAAAAATAGAAGCACTATCTAATTAAAAGTGGAGTTGTACTGGAGTAAACTTTAAAAAAATTAATTTAAAAAAATATATTCTTATAAGTTCATATAATTTTTGGGGATAAAAAAACAAAATAAAATAATAAAAACGGCGGCAGCAGGGATTTGACTGAGCTATGCACCAATGGTCGAAAATCTCTGAAAATTGATACAATATTTATGTCTGCAACTTTTGCAAGCTACATTGTTTAGTGAAAAATAGCCGGGGCTGGCTGGCAATTATTAATACTATATATAGCCACTAACTAATTGATTATGAATGTAATTTAATAGGCCCTAAATGCTACTGAAAATCATTTGATGTATGCCTAAAAATCTGCCACCGTCTGACCAACAAAAGTGAAGAGAAAAAAGGACCAGTGTCAATCATCATACATGCTATGCCTATTCCATCCAAAATGTTATGTAACTTTGCACCCAAATGCAGCGCGTAAATTGCAATTACGTACCCAGTGTAGGCTAAGCTCATACAGTCAAACAGTTTAGAAAAAGATACATCGATATCAGCACGATTGTGTTTCTCCTGAAACTTGTAGCTGGAACTGGGTTCTGTTGGAGCATTGTCGAAATTATAACCCACATTGTTGTGCTTGTGTTTCACCTTATGTGGGTTACTGACCATGAAATGTCCAGAGTGGATCACATTAACTCCACTGTTGTCATCATCATCACCGTTCCCATTGTCATGTTCACTGTTGTTCTGCAGCTCGTTGTGATCCAAAATACTGCTCGGGCTGGGCTGTTTTTCGAACGGATCGTTGGGGTGTCGCCAACTGTCCTTGTCGAATCCCCCAATTCGGGAATGTTCCTTCGAGGTTAAGAAGTCGTCCCTCGCCATTTTGATTGTATTTCTGTCTCGTAACTGGAGAAAAATGTTAGTAAACAACGCACATAATTATCCGCCATTTTCAGTCGCCATACTATACTTAGGTAGGAATGCACGTAGTACAGTACATGTACCCACCGCGCGCGAGATCGTACAGCGTGTGCTGGTGCGTCGTGTAGAGAGAGATATGAACATCGGACATGCATCGGACTCTGATGATAATACACAAGAGCGCCACCATTAATTAGTCTTTAATTCAAGTCGAACATTTTGTGAAATTATAAGGGAAAATCATGCACCAAGCCTCATGAATAAAATGTAAAACTCACATTTTGTTCTGTTTATCAAAGTTTTTAAGATTATGGCTTTTATAGATTGTTGAAAAACTGTCAATCTTTTGCCCTGAGCGGAGGTTGTTAAATTTCAAACTTGAGCATTTTGGGTACACTATCTAGCCCTGTGACCCTACTTTGCATGCTAAAAAGTGTTTGGCCACTTTTCTATTAAAGGTCGGTGGTGTCTGGCCACGCGTCGTTCAGGGGTGTTTCCCTTTTGGGTGAGCATCACTCAAGCGTTTAGTTGTCAGCAAATATATTTGATTTGATTACAAGAGACCAAGATACTTTTAAACACTTTTTTGTTTAGTATTTTTGAATAATTTGCATTTGGCATTGGTTTCTAAGATGTTGTTAAATGAATTTAATTTATTTAGCATATTTGTGTGTGTGTAATTATTTTGTGCTTTGCATGTATGCAAGGACATCCCTCCATTGGTGTAGGACCAGTAAACCATGAAGGAAGGAGCTGAATTGAATTGAATTGGGTTGCTATTGGAAGTTTTTAGTGCAATGCATATCCTGCAGTGTAGCCCGAACATCTGACGTCACACTTCGATCGGCTCGTGAATAACGCCATAGTAGATCAGCCTTGAGCGTGAAGAGCGGCCCCTGGAAAACGCACCTTTGACCTCGCATCCATTCACGAGATTCGTAGTAGCATGGAGGATTATTCCTCCATGGTAGTAGTCACACCTCGTGTACACGCATTACAATGTGTTTTAACAACATTACATAACATACAAACACGCACGCCTTGTATCCAATGAAATCATTGGATCTGTAAAACCAGATCTGTCTTTATCCTTGCGGATAAAGACAGGGGACCAGTCTACCTACAGTGGGCAGCTTTAACAGCGCCCCCATTCGGCTGGGGAGAGTCCATTATTCAACAGGGGCGATCATTTTATTTAATCAACCCCAATCCTTTTTTGTTCTTGTTACCTATTCCCAGTAGATGGAATCTAAACAATCGAAACAAATATTTTTTTAAACATTGCATTATTAACTTGGGTACTAAAGTAAAAAGAATTACTTTATTGTCACCTCGTTATGGTGTTCCATATGTGCCACTCCTTTGGAAAAAAATAATTCCGTCGCATTTTTTTTTTTTCCGTCGCATTTTTTTTTTTTGCGTCGCATTTTTTTTTTTTGCGTCGCATTTTTTTTTTTCCGTCGCATTTTTTTTTTTTGCGTCGCATTTTTTTTTTTTGCGTCGCATTTTTGAAAAAATATAACCATTCCATTCTAGGGGGTAATTAATGATAACTGATTGATTGCGTCCGAGTCATCATAGTAACCATTGATGACGTATGTTTTGTGCGCATGTGCAATAACTTAATCTAACAACTTAACTTTTTTAGATTTAAGTGGGGTACTAAGATAAGTGGGGTACTTAGATGTTTTGTGAATAGCTACTAATAAGCGCCCCACTTAAAGGGACACACCGGTTACCTGTTTACGTAATTTAGTCATGTAGAATTTTGAAACAACGGATTCGATCAGCGAGGTGTGCCGACTAGCAAACCCGCAGTAACAACAACGTATAGTTAGTGGTCTGGCTCCTACCCCTCCCACATGTTCATGAGCTTCCAGGTACAGCTATCTCTTGGCTAGCGGGTTTCTGTCGCGCTAGCACCGCCGAGATACTCTGCTCGCCAGCTACACGACTGCCCCTGTGTTGCGTGTAGCGAGTCCCCACGCTGTGCACTGTAATACAAGCTTCCGTTGCTCGGACTCTCTGAAATAAAATCTTACGTTCGATTTGTTTGTATTATTTACAACTTGTATCCATAATTTGACTACCCTGTTCTTCTCCATTCCTGGAAGACCTTTAGAGTCATGTTTTAGTGTATTTTGTAGCCTTAAAAGCCCAACGAAGCCGGTGTGCCCCTTTAACTTGGAGTACTTAAGTTTGCACTTAAGTCTTAACCCTGCTAACTTAAAGGGACACACCGGCTTCGTTGGGCTATTAAGGCTACCAAATACACTAAAACATGACTCTAAAGGTCTTCCAGGAATGGAGAAGAACAGTTGAAAAAAGAACCGAGCAACGGAAGCGTGTATTACAGTGCTAGTGCGACAGAAACCCGCTAGCCAAGAGATCAGTTATCATTACCCCCTAGAATGGAATGGTTATGTGGCAACAGTGGTGCCACAGATGACGGGTGTGGACATTAATAAGGGAATAAAAGAGTAGGCGACGAGTTCTTAAACGGCCGTTTAAAACCGGCAGGGTCGTGGCCGTGCGATAAAGGCCCGAGCCGAAGGCGAGGGCCCACGGCCACGACCCTGCAAGGTTTTAAACGGCCGTTTAAGAACGAGTCACTACTCTTTTATTCCCATTCATAAATGCCCTTATGTTAAAAAGCAATATAATATCACAATTATAGACAATGTCACACTGTTTCTTTTGCGAATTTTTCGAAGTTTGCAAATTTCCAAAAATTTTGTAAAAATGTTTTGTGCGCGTCGGTCGGTGTGTATACGCGCGTGTATACACATATTACGCGCTGTTACTAATAGCTATGAATTGCGTTCTGCGTAATTTAAATTGGTGTACATGAGCTTGCGCGCCCAACACGCGAAACCAGCCGGTCTTAAACAGCTTCAGCTGTGTCTTTATCAACCGTTTAAACACCCCCACGTGACGCGCTCTCCACCAATAGGAGTAGCGAAACTGTCTGGGGTATTTATGAATTTTGAATATAAATTGTGTTTCCTTTGTTTTTTTTTGCGTTGGCCTCACTTAGTATACGCGCGCGTCCCACGCACAATATGAATTTATACATGCATTAATTATAGAAAAGCAGTATGTTTTAACACTTGAAAAAAATGTTAGACGCGCGCGTTTTAACACTACATGGTCTAAAACAGTTGTAACGAATTGTAATACAGCAATGGCCGCAACCCTGAAGGAGAAGAATAGAATTGTTCACACGCCAACTGCAATAGCGGAGCCAAAAAATCATCACATGGACATCATGTGACGGTCACGTGACCGATTCAGAAAAAAAAATTTGCCTGAAAAAAAAAATGTGCCTGAAAAAAAAAAAATGCGACGGGAAAAAAAAAATGCGACGGGAAAAAAAAAAATGCGACGGAAAAAAAAAATATGCGCCTGAAAAAAAAAAATGCGACGCCAAAAAAAAAATGCGACGCAAAAAAAAAAATGCGACGCAAAAAAACAAAAATGCGACGCAAAAAAAAAAAATGCGACGCAAAAAAAAAAAATGCGACGGAATTATTTTTTTCCAAAGGAGTGGCACATATGGAACACCATACCTCGTATGTAATGGAACATTTCAATACAGTTATATTCAAATAATTTCTCAGAAAATGTGGCACGCAGTCGTTGTGTAGACTCTGGTTCGTGCTGACCGTCCGCAAACATTATAACCGAAAAGACAAATTGATAATCGAAACAAATACTGATAAGTTTAAATTTGAAAGATTTCAAAAATCATAAAATGTACCAATCCTTCAAAGAAATCAAACGTACAAGTAGGCCTACTGTCAAAGTAAAAAATGTGCAGGGATGAGATTTGACAATATTTGGAAATTCTTGAAAATGGCAGGCGGACCTGGGTTCTACACCCACCTCCCAGATTACAATTCAGGAGGTTTACAGACTCTCAGCATCACCAGAAAAACAAAATTTGGACACAGTGTGGAGTATTATTTTTCTCCCTTCGGTGACTGCTTTACTTTGACTCCTGACGAAACCACACGCCTGAATGTGGCATTTAAAGACCTCCAAAATCACCACAGTATGACCCACCACTGCAATCGCAAAGCACGTGCATAAACACAACCGACAACAAAAGTATTCGTTGCCATTCCTACCTCCATGTTGTATTTTAATTTGATGAAATTTAATTAGCTAGGTTGGGGAGGGTTTACAGGGGCGGATCCAGGATTTTCCAAACGGGGGGGGGGGGTGTGAAAATATACCAAGCAGCAAAATGATAAATGAAGTTTGTTGCGCCTGCGTAACACAAAGCTTCCCCATTTCTCCCTCCCCTTCTCTCTCTCTCCCTCTTTTTTTCTTTTCTCTCTTTTTTTTAAATATTTTTTTTTATATGAAAAGTGGGGGGGGGCGTGCGCCCCCCACGCCCCCCCTGGATCCGCGCCTGGTTTATTGAAGTCTAAGAGAATCGAAGTAAATTAATAATTTAAACTTCACACATAAAATATTTACTTCATTTGTTCCCTCTCTCGCAAAACATTTCAGCCCGACATCAAACGATTTAATTATTTAATCTAAAACAAATATTAAGCTTGTAAAACGATTAATGGACATAACAACGCCCCCCACCCCACCCATTGTCCCTTGAGAGCCCCAGAATCATTATGTCACCACAGCACTTTATACAGTGGCTATAAAAACCATTCGTGAAAAAAGGGCTAGCTTTTCTTTGAGGAATTATACGTGAAAAGTTTGTGGTTTTTTGACTTGCCCATTACTATGATTTCAAAAAACCCCTTAAAATCCCGAACTTACGAACAACATTATTGGTGGTTTATCACCAAACCCTAGCTCGATCTCAGCCCAAATCCTAGCCATCAGCCGAACCCTATAGCCCCCACCCCAAACCCTAGACATCAGCCCAAACCCTAGCTCTCAATCCACACCCTAGCTTACAGTCTTAAAGGCAGTGGACACTATTGGTAATTACTCAAAATAATTATTGGCATAAAACCTTACTTGGAACGAGTAATGGGGAGCTGTTGATAGTATAAAACATTGTGAGAAACGGCTCCCTCTTTGAGGTCTCGAAATCAAGCATCTGAAAGCACACAACTTCGTGTGACAAGGGTGTTTTTTCTTGCGTTATTATCTCGCAACTTCGACGACCAATTAAGCTCAATTTTTCACAGGTTTGTTATTTTATGCATATGTTGAGATACACCAAGTGAAAAGACTGGTCTTTAACAATTACCAATAGTGTCCAGTGTCTTTAACTCTAGTCCAGTTATTCCCACTAATTAACCACAACAGCCGTAAAGTGTCTGGAATGGCATTTTGCGACATGCCCCGCCCACGCCCCGCCCACGCCCGCCCCTTCCCCCTTAACAGCTACGTAAAATGAAACTTGGAAGGACAACTAAATGTAGTAAAATGGCCTATGTATTTTTCTATTTGTTTCAAAGTTCACAATTTTAAACTCAATACGAATGCATAGTTAGAAAAGTTGGAGGGAAAGCAAATGCTGCCCCCAAGCCCTCCCCTTCCAGCCCCTTTCCCTTTCCTACAGCTTCTCCACATTAATTAACCCCCTCTTGTCGATTATTTAAATACATGTAATTTGTAAGGCTTTTAGAATCCTATTATAAAAAAGAGACATGTAAATAACTTTTTGAGGGAGGATTGGAATATTATAACTTCTGAATTGACCCGTTAGCAGTGTACACAGTGTGTCATGCAGGTTTTTCTTCTCAAATTGCTTAAAGTACATGTAAATGCGCCAACATGCTTGACCTTGTTGTAAACGAACGCAAACACATTTTTAAATTTTCTTTTCAGATATCAAATCAGTGACTTATTCTCAACACTTTAAGCATAATTTGTCAACCATAAAGAATAGATGACTGCCCTTATAGGGTGCACCACAATAAATAGGCCAGAATTCATGCGCCAAACTGATTATCATAATTATTTGTAGCCCACTTAATTTTTAATTTTAACGTTTTTGGAGTCATGCAATTAATAGATTGTGTAATAACAATTATAATAATCTATCACAACCTGGAGGTTCTGTGTTTCAACGTTTAAGAAGATTTGATAAATTTAGGCTTTAAAGTTGGTCCTATTTAGCTTGGGAATTGGAGGAGTGCCTCATGAAAACTCGCAGCGAGTTGGTTTGGGAAAAAGCACATTTTACTTGATTGGACCGTAGCTCGTTTGCGATCGTCAACGAGCTACGGCCACCACCAGCAGTTGTACACATGTTTTTTTTATGTAGAATCAGTCTAAATGTACAGCTCTTTGAGGAGGCGTTGTTGATCATTTCATCACATTCAAAGTGTTTTCTTTATTTTGCTTGAAAATAAATAAAGAACGAAATCAAAGTCAATGCTGGAAACATTGTGAACGCTAAGCGGGCTTGTCTCACACCTAGCACTGTCCGTTATCTCACCTTCCTGCATGATAACTTGAAGTGTAATGTAAGGGCCTACAGTCAATTCGTACCATTTTCTGTACATAGGCCAGAATGGTCTTCAATGATTGTGATGAATGGTGATCAACAACGCATCCCCAAAAATCCACATTTTCTTGAAAATTTCAACAATTACCAATGATGTAATTTCTCTTTAAAGCAAGTTTTCAGGCGCGGATCCAGGGGGGCGTGGGGGCGCACGCCCCCCTTTTTCATATAAAAAAATGAGGGAGAAAAGAAAAAAAGAGGGAGAGAGAGAGAAGGGGAGGGGGAGAAATGGTGAGGGAAGATTTTGCTGCTTGGTATATTTTCACGCCCCCCCGTTTGGAAAATCCTGGATCCGCCCCTGGTTTTTGCTTTGCAAAAATAACATGTGGCTCAATAGTTGGGTGCAGACCATAACATAATAAGAACAAACATCAACAGATTAAGAAAGGACCAAACAAAAACCACAATAATCTTTCAGGCATATCTATCAATGAATCACCTTGAATGTTATATTCCTGGTTATATTTACAAAATGATTACAACACCATTGGGAAAAAAAGTCAAATAATGCCTGAAACTGTAATCTTTGTTATGGCACATTTATCCTTATTTACAAATTGTGAAAAGTAAATATTAAACATTTTGTTTTTAAAGTTCTGAAGGAGTATTGTACTTGTTCTACTTTTTACAAATGGGGTTTTAACATACCCCCCTTTCTACACTTTCAGTGCCCGCTTTCTTTTGTGTTTTGACCCTAAAATGCCTAGTTTATAAGGTTTTCAAAATTCTGTCTAGAATAAAAAAAAAAAAATCTTATTCACCAAGCAAAATTGCTGATTTGTGTTGCCTTGGTACATCCCAAAGTCAAAAGTATTTCTTTACAGAGTGATAGATTGTGATGTAAAGCGTGTACGTTTCCTGGGGGCTGCCATTGTTTTAAAGTGTAATTACAAACAAGCAGACGATCGATCGACCCATGGCGGTATCGATCGTAGCTAAAAATAGAATACATTAGAAAAGCTCAGAAAATGATGCACCCTCTTGCAAGAACCCGAATAAAACCAAGAGGAAAAAGGTCGTACATGTATGAAAATGTATAATAAGTTAGAGTGATAATGCCCTCTCGTGACAACATGTATATTATGGGTCGTACATGTACGATTGATGACACTTTTTGAGTACATAAAATAGATCGTACACCGACGATATTGGCAATTTCGGAATACATAAAATAGATCGTACATGTACGACCTTGGCACTGAAAGAGATTTAGTAATAGCATTGAATAAAAGTAAAACAAAAACATTTATGTTTTCACTTGATTTTTGATTTATTATACACAATTATCAAGTATACAAATATTGTTCATTATTCCCCATAGAAGTAATTACATTAGTTAAATTGTTTACAGCACTCACTGTTAGTTATAGGATTTGAACTTGCCTACCATCATAAGGGAAAAGGCATGTGCTTTGAATTATAGCAAGTCATGGGTTTGAATCCCTCTTAAGGTAACTGTGTATAACTTTCCCCTGGAAAGTACTGGGTATAAAGCTGCCCTCAGGTCGACCTGCATTTTGCTTGCGCTGCGTCGGAACTATCGGATTCAGTTAGAACATTCACGCTCAGGTCACTATAACTCAGAAATCGCGAGAATGTCATGGAACAAGCGTCACATTGACAAAACAATGCTCATGTCACCCACGATCAAAGACCGGATGCTAAAGCGCATTCGGCGTTAATAGCCGTACACGTTTTAGTGCGCAAGCTTACGCGGGCGCTAATTACGCGTAACACTCTCAATACACACAGTACTCAATGTAAAATCTATTGATTGATTGAACATGTCGCAGAAGTAGAAAATTGTCTACTTTTGCAACTGTTGATTTTTTCTGACAGCGACTGATGTGGAATCATCCTTACATCATCAAAGTTATACTCAGGTCTTAAACAATCAGCGACTGATATATTCCCGACAGTCTTAGTTCAGATGCAGCATTATCTTGAAAAGTTAGTCGCCCACCGATTTGTGTCATCACAAGGTCTAGCCGAGGGCCGCTTTCCAGTGCTTTTTTGTTATCGATTGAGGGTAAAGCAAAATGACATAAATAACAATTAAAAAAATATTCAATCAGTGCAGTTTCAACCACCACAAATCCATTAAAATCCAACTGCAAGTTTTGTATGGTTTTGTTGAACTAAGGACTGCATGGGATCAGTCATACCACCATAATCAGAGTCCAATAGTTTGGGTGTTGAGTTACTGAATGGTGTTGGACTAAGGACTGCACTAGTAAACTGATTATGCTTTACATTGGATCAGGCATACCACCATAATCAGAGTCCAACAGTTTGGGTGTTGAGTTACTGAATGGTGTAGGACTGAGGACTGCACTAGTTGATTATGCTTTACATGGGATCAGGCATACCACCATGATCAGAGTCCAACAGTTTGGGTGTTGAGTTACTGTATGGTGTAGGACTGAGGACTGCAGTAGTTGATTATGCTTCACATGGGATCAGGCATACCACCATGACCAGAGTCAAATAGTTTGGGTGTTGAGTTACTGAATGGTGTTGGACTAAGGACTGCACTAGTAAACTGATTATGCTTTACATGGGATCAGGCATACCACCATGACCAAAGTCCAATAGTTTGGGTGTTGAGTTACTGCATGGGATCAGGCATACCACCATGACCAGAGTCCAATAGTTTGGGTGTTGAGTTACTGAATGGTGTTGGACTGAGGACTACACTAGTAAACTGATTATGCTTTACATTGCATCAGGCATACCGTCATAATCAGAGTCCAATAGTTTGGATGTTGAGTTACCATATGGTTTTGGATTTTGTTAGAGAAAGGAAGGATCCTAGTAAATCACTCATGGGATCAGGCATACTGCCATAATCAGAGTCCAATAGTTTGGGTGTTGAGTTACCGTATGGTGTTGGGTTTTGTCAAGAGTGACGAAGGATCCTAGTGAATCACTCAATGGAAGTAAGGTCATATAATTCCCCAGGCTTCTTCAAATCCCGAGCAGATCTTGGCACATGTGAGGGCAGCAGACAGCGGGTACTTGCTGATAGACACTTCTTCCTCAACGTAGTCGACATCCACCTGAACGGATAAATCAAATATTGTCACCTTTAGCCAAGATCAATCAATTTTGTTTACAGTTTTAAAAGATTGGCTTTTCCGGCATGCTTATCTTTTAACCACTTCACAATGTATGACGTCTATCCGCAAATATTTTTTGGGACAGACTTACGGCGAACGTTTTTTAATGCCCAGAACAACTTCTGATTTTTCTTTAAAAAATTGCTGACATTTCTATCCACCCGAACTTTCCAGATGGGGCAAGTTGAGGCAGGCACCTACCATGATACGCTTCATTTCACTAGTACAAAGAGCAACAACAGATTCTGGAAAACATGCCTTGTAAAATCCCTTTCCAGGGGTAACTGTGTACCCCAGATTCCAGACCTTTGTCCTGTTGTTGTACAAATGTGGCATACTAGACTGGACAGGCTGCCACCATTTGTTTGTCATTATTATATTCGGCTTAATTGGGAGAAAAGTCCGAGCATTCCGAACTCCAGCATACCATGGAAGATTTTTGGCCGGGGCTCATGGCCGAGGTTCTGCGAATCACGGCGAGTGCCTGCTCAGTTTTCTCACCTGACAACATCAAATACCAGTACTAACTATGAGGACCTTTGTTGTATTTTCTTTGTCCAGTCAGGGTTTCATTGATTACTCAAGAAGCTCCATAAGTTCAGAATAATAAGACTGCGGGTGGGCACAGAAATTGTCAAAAATACAGACATGAAGTGGTTAATAATAATAATAATAGTGGCTTCTTATAGAGCGCACATATCTGTCACTCAGTGACGCTCACGGCGCTTTAACATTCATTTTCCTGCAAGGTATTGTGGAGCTGAGTTTTTGAAGTATGAGACCTATTCCTTTACATAGCACCATGTAATGGTCTACAAGGTGCTGTGGCGTAATATGCTTCCGATTAGACCAGGAACACTGGGGCGAACCCCTTCTCTTTTCAATAAATGCACTGGGTTCTTTTACGTGCATTACTCAACACACGAGACCAACAGCTTTACGTCCCATCCGAAGGACGCAGCAATAATGGTCAAGTGTTGTGCTTAAAGGACACAAGTGTCACGGCAGGGAATCAAACCCACACTCTGCTGAACAGAAACACCAGAGCTTGAGTCCAGTGCTCTTACCCGCTCGTCCACGACACGCCGTTAAGTATAACAAATAAATATCAGAGCTTTTTACTTTGCCATGAGCCATTGCCCCGATGACTACAACAACTGGTTCTTCCGTAGCTGCAAGCTCCCTGGGATTGATGCACTTTGTAGCACTGAAGGATGTACCAATCTTCTTACAGCCAGCTGGAAGATGATTAGAGACAGGGTTCTTGATCACCTTGAGGAGTTTCTGGGGACCGTCTGATGCACTGATGCTTAGTTTGTGTAAGAGTTGCACTGTTGTAAAATATATATATAAAACAGGTATGACATTTGGCCTTTGGACAAAAGTAGGACAATTTTACACATGGTATTCACTTTTTCGGGCTATTTAATAATAGTTTTGCTGTTTTTTCTGAGGGCCGAAAATCAGACATAATTAGGAAGAATATCATGCCTGACAAAAATAGTACATTAAAAGATGATTAAAATGGAAAAAGAGACGAGTGAAAAGCCATTGTCAGCAATGCTCGAGTTCGCTCGATTTGATGATGAAGCATTTCTGAAACCATCTCAACTCCTGAGGAGTATGCAGCACCGGCAACCAAATTGGCGCACAGGTTGCCAGTTATTCATTTCAACAATATCTACCCTCTTAAGTTTCTATTTATTCCTGACTGATGAGAAGCAATTATAGTTGCTCAGGGACCCAAGTGTCGCGACCGAGATTGGAACCTACACTCAGCAAACAGAACAGGGACCAATTTCATAGAGCTGCTTGAGCATAAAAAACAGCTAAGAACAAACAAAACTATGCTTACCAGAATAAGGTTACAAGACAAACTACTATGTCACATATATCATCTTTGACTGGTACCCAGCTTAGTTTTGCTAAGCAACAAATAGTTCAGCAGAAATTTTCTGCTTAAGCAGTCATATGAAATTAGGTCCTGGAGTTTGATGCACTAGATCAGTCAGCCACAACACCCTACCAAAGTTTGGTCTCACTGGATTATTTTGTACACGATTGACTCTCTTCAATACCAGCCGTAACTCCTACTCCATGGAGCAACCACAAACTTCACTAAACCAGAGACTGCAGGACTTGCAATCACAAGGTTGTGGGTTCAAAGCCCGCCAAGCTAAGCACTGATTTCACAATGACTAGAACAAGTATTGTCGTCTTAGTTACTGAATCATAATTTGTTGCTTTGTACAATTCATAATCATAGACGTTAAAACCAATATTTGTAATGAAAGAGATTAGCTGTTGCCAGCTTGGCGCTTATAGATCCCCTTGTGGGAGTTTGCCAAGTTCCCGTGTTGGGAAGATCATCTCAATTCATTTTTTCATCTTACCCATAAGGCCACAGAACCGGTCAAAGGTCCTAGGTACTCTTGTCTGTGGGTTAATCTGAATCAAAACGTTCTTCTCTGTGTGGACAAAGACCTGAAGGAGACCCGCTCTGTTAAGGGGACTGTCAAACAACATCAGAAGGCACTGGTAGGGGGAAAAACATGACCAACAACCATCAATACATTTTTAATGAAGAATTCTATTTTAAAGGTAGGGTCATAGACTGGTAAGTACTCCAAAAATTAATGACCGCGGCGGAAATGGAAGCAGTTCCCTGGCCATTGCCTTGTTGCCCTTTGAAGTGGTCAAGGAGAAATTTCCCTCATAGGGGTGCCCAAAGAAAAGGAAAAACTGCCTTGCCCTTACAGGAACAAAGTATCAGGCCTGAGTTTGCTCATGAATTGTATTATGATGTGGGCCCGATTTCATAGAGCTGCTTAAAGCATACAAAATAGCTGAACACAATAACAAATTATGCTTACCAGAATAAGGTTACCAGCTGAAATACCATGTCACATGCACCATCTTTGACTGGTATCCTGCTAATTTTTGTTAAGCACAAAGTTGTTACGCAAAAATGTCTGCTTAAACAGCTCTATGAAATTAGGGCCTGAATGTACTGATGGGGAGTATGTTAACCCTTTCATGCACCATTTATTTTAGTGATAAATTGATCATACAATGGACACATTGAGTGTTAACTCGGTTTTGTGTGCAAATGGCAACCCCCCCCCCCAAAAAAAAGGTCACTCTAATGCCCTCAAGAGTCCTCTTTCCTATTCTTTTTTTTTGTTTTACAACTATTTTTCTGCAGGGATTTAAACCGGTCGCTAGTGATCGGTCGGCGCGTGAAAGAGTTAAACTGTACGTTTACGTGCAGACAGTTTGTTCTCCTTTTGATTTTGGTCTAAAGAAGAAACAAAAGTCTGGTCCAGTAAAAAATCTGAGCTACAAGTCATGTGGTCTTAGGGATTTTCCCCCAAAAATTCGAGCCCTGTTAAGGTTGGGAAGTTACTTGACTGTTTGAACTCTGACCTGATGTGTTATATCTGGTCGACACTGTGACGGATCTTTGTTGAATTTCTTCATCAGGTGCTTATGTCGATCGCAGTTCAGCAACTCGTAACTTTTCCCAGCCTTTAATAAAATTTAAAAAGTACAGCGTTAGTGAGAATGGAATGTTTTAGAATGTTTATAAAAGGACAAAGAATACTTGGAGAAAAGTGCAGAATCAACTGCCACTTTTTTTATACTAACTATTAGTATCTCACGTTGAATCCCTTTCAATGTGTTGTGTTGCTTCTTCTCACAAAATCATTCCTAACCACTTCACATTGGATGACGTGTTTTTCCCCATTAAAAATAAAATCATGACGTCATCGGCCGGCCGAGCTGCGATTTTTTTCCCCACTGTTGGTACGATTCTGTGCAGTTGCTATTTGATATTGTAATGCTTTTGCATGCGGACCCCAACCAATGGGGAGCGAGGTATGCTAATCTTGGCCTTTACCGTGCTGGGAAAAAATAATTCGCAGCCCAGCCGGCCGACGACGTCATGATTAAACAAAACATAGTTATCAAACCCAAACATTAGTACTGGTGCTCGATCCCGTTTTATAATAACGTTAACAAAAAAAATGGGAGCGTAGTTTTGAGAACGTGTGTACGCCTTCGCAAAGAGCAAGAGGTCAACAAGATCGTTGAGATTTTTGCAAAAGGTAACACTCGAAATCATTCAATTTTCCCCCAAAACTGGTAGGCCTAATGTTTTTTAAACTAAAACCAACTTGCCGGTTATCCGCAAGTACAGTAGCATCCGATTGGTAAGTTTTCATGAGGCGGGTTGTAGATCTAATAATCCACAAACATTTAATTGCAATGGTGCTGGGGCCAAGGATACGAAGTGATTGGTCCAATGGGGCTAACTGGATCCCGGCTATCCATAGTTGTCCCTGGTTGTGCGCTCCCAACGCCTCCCAACTGTCAAACTGTCAGACTGTAACACTCAAATTGGGACCAGTCCTTGGGACGATTCTAAAGCTGGAACGAAACAGTATTGAATCTCTGTCTGAACTGAATCAGTCACTGAGTCAGTGTTGGGGAGTTCAGTGTTGTTTAGTGACAGTGCTACTGCGCTAGCCTGTGGAGTGTGTGTGATGATGTGAAACGAATAAAACCCAAAACCAAAGAAACGCATCAGACAATCAACAGAAAAAACCCATTTTGAAATTGGCATAACAGTATTACCTTCACCGCCTCCAGTGAAGAACGTTCCAACACCACAATTAATCTCTTTTTTATGTGTTTGTCATGTATCGTTTTAACAATTTTATGTTTCTTTTTGGCCGGTCCATCGTCGTCCTCGTGTGCTCTGCGCGCTGCCATTTTGGAATGATTTTAATGCACATGTTGTATAGCGGGTATAGCGCCACCCTGTGGTAGGAACAATACGGACCACCCCTCGGCAAGCAAAGCCTTCGTCACAGGGAGGGGTGCAGGAGAAAGTTTTAGACTGGGAGTAGGCAAACCCATAATAGCCTATACTTATAGACATGGATAGACTAGTAGAATTTCTGGGAAAAATGCCCTGCATAAAAAGTCCAAGGAGCATTTGGGGGTAAAAGTTGGGAACCAGACGTTTTAACATCTGTTAACCCGGTTCCCAAACGAATTTGTGAGTTTTTTACCAACTAATTTGAATAACAAAATCTTTCTTAAATCATTTTTTGCAGTAGATCTGTAACCAAGCGAGCAAAAACTCAAATTTCGCTTTTGAACCGGGTTTATCGGATTCAGCGTACAAAAATTATGTTAAAAAGTCTGGTTGGGACCGCAACCCAATCCACACAAGGGGGCCAGTCCGGGAATCGAATCGGCAGGTCGGCTGAGGCGCAGGGAAGAAACCACTGACCCAACCTAAATACCCCAGTCCCTAAACCCCCAAAACAATTCAAATATTAAAAATGACTGCAAGTAGCCTATTTACAAAGACAGCAAGTCAGGTACCCATGTTGAAAAGGCCTCCTCCTACAGGTTTCAGTCTCCCTCACGTTTTCATCACTTAATAAGTAGTGGTTTCTCTGTAATCCAATTCTACCTCCATGGTACAAGATTGTAAACTTGTTTTCGGTGTGGGAGGAGATTTTTTCCCCCGTACGGCGAACTGTGTACAGATTTCTTCTGATAGCGCCCTCTTTTGAATCAACTTCCTTCAGCCCATGTTAATTTCCCATCCAGCGGACAGAATCATCTCCGGGGTGCACCACACTAAATAAACTCCCATAGCAACCAAAGCTAAATGCTAAATATTTAAGAATACAAAAGAAATAGTTTAAGTCTCTCAGCCTCTTGAAAACCAATAAAATATATTTTCAGACGACTAAACTTCAGATTTCTTTTCAATTTTTGGCAGGTCAGCCTTTGGAATTTTTGCTAATACCCCAGACAAAAACATTCCCGAAAATGTACCTTTTCCCAAACCGACTTGCTGCCTGTTTTCATGGGGCACTCTTCCAATTCGCAAGCCAAGGACCAACTTTAAAGCCTAAATTTATCAAATCTGTTCAGAAGTTGAAACACAGAACCCCTCAGGCTCTGGTAAATTGTTATAATTACACAATATATTAATTTTTGAGGGCCCACAAATTATGATAATCAGTTTGGCGCATGAATTTTGGCCTATTTAGTGCGGTGCACCCCCCCCGGGACAGACAGATTTCCTTTTACAACGGCCCTCCTCATTGAGTCAAAACGATTGCAAATTAATTCATTGTGGTCATGTTAGCCTTCGTCAACACAGCCTTCACCCCAGATGTCACGCACGAAAAAAGACAAGCGCGAGCGGGTGCGCCCCATTTGGAGTCTAGGCTTTTGAGATAAAAAATTACCAGAGTAAAATGTTACATTTTATAATCTTTAACCAATGTTTTGTAAACTATTTTTGCATTTACAGGCAGACCGTGTATTTGTGTTTTCTCAATCACGTCAGATTATCTTGTAAAAAAATATAACGTATTAAAAGTATGACGCAACACAATAGAGCTGAAAGGGAGCTTTTAATGCAAACGGAAACTACCGTTTTAATTGGCCAGAAGTGCCCCTCGTAAAAAAGTGGTGCGCCCCCCTTGTGCCCCTCCCCCCTAAACTTCTGAGTTTCGGCGCTGCGGTCTGAACCGGTGGACATCACATTGGAAGCTCCGTTTGGTCCCAGCTAGCGCCCGAACCAAAAGATGAGACCGGTGGGGCCGAGCGAAATCGGAAGTAGCACCGGTACAAGCTTCCGTTGCCCGTGTCATAGGGAGATTTTG
The DNA here is from genome assembly GCA_021014325.1 of Plazaster borealis. Classification (NCBI taxonomy): domain Eukaryota; kingdom Metazoa; phylum Echinodermata; class Asteroidea; order Forcipulatida; family Labidiasteridae; genus Plazaster; species Plazaster borealis. Next base: position 3,770,517 of record CM037473.1, read on the forward strand.
TTCCCCGGAGATTTTGTCCCCCATACAGGAAACTAACATGGGTTGAAGGAGGATGATTCAAAAGAGGGCGCTCTCAGAAGAAGATTGTACACAGTTCGCCGTATTTGGGGGATAGAATCTCCAGGGGACAGAATCTCCTGTATACCGGCCGTGTCCGATATTTGCAGCAGCAGCTTATGTTGCTAATGAAAGCTGTGGGCCCAATTTCATGGCCCTGCTTACCACACAATTCCCTGCTGACATCGCCCTGTAAAGTGCATGATTCTGTGGGCCATAAGCACAGAATTCCACGGTTAGCAGAGCCATGAAATTGAGCCCAGATGCTTCGGCACTTGTTTATAGCTAATCCAAAACGGACTAAGTATTGAAACTATGCACGTCATGATGTCTATCTCAATTGTCGAACCCTGAAGCGAGGTACCTGTTTGGTTACAACCGGTTTGGTTGTCGGCACATGGCCGACAAGTTTTCCAAATTTTAATTAAGAGGGTTTGTTTTGCTTTTTCAACGATCTTTTAAATCTATTAGTATATATCCAGGTATTTGTTAGTTTTAAAAAACATAATTAAGACAATAAACCCTTCCCATGAAATGTGCTAATTGCATTTACGCATGCGTACATACACTCTTGGTTGGCAAACGCCATAGAGTTGAGCACTATGCAGACGCACAAACGCTATGTGTCCCCATTTTGCCAACCAGATAGTGTTTGCGCGCTTGCACGATGTGCAATTTACATATTGTTCATGGACGGGTCTATTGACATACACCTTTGTACACAAAAAGCTGGCAGAGTTTCCTGCCCTCTTCTAACCGAATCACTGACCCCTGTTGAATGAAACCCCCTCTACGGATATTGACGGTACGGATAAATGAAATGTATATCGAGAATAATATTGTGTTTTTTCTTCAAGAAGTTAGTAATGGTCTGCCAATTCTAGCCCGTATGCCTACGTCTGATTGTCCAGCGCTTTATAAATAATATTCCCATCTAGCCGACATTTACTGCAATCTGCATCTGTGGTGACGTCATGCATGTCTTAATATAGTCCACTTTGCATTGGTACACAAGGCCATTAAAGAAACTTTCTCAGAAATCTCGAGATTAAGAGCGTGTGTAGCTATACTGAAACTTTTTTGAAGACCATAAAAAACAGCACTTTATCTTGAGATTCTAGAGTGCGTGTAGCTGAACAATACCTGCGCAACTCTTCTTTCCACCATGCAAAAGCTCTCAGTGGTGTTTACAAACGATTCTGGTGAAGTATACAAGAGGCTTAACGATTCTTGAATCAGTGTTGTGGACTGAAACGGACCGCTCACCTCTTTGTTATTGAAATACCCTGTCTCTACGAAACCGCATGACTGTTGAGGGGGACTTTGTGAATGGATACAATGTGATTTATGGCACCGGCATGCCGAAACATTGACCACGCTGACGTGAATTACCTAAAGGAAAAACAAAAAGGTGTTTTTGCTTTTTTGATTTGAGGGTATCAAAATGCTGCCGACATGAGGGAGTTTATCATAATAGGAACTGTAGTTAAGTGGGAACAAAGTACCTCATTTACCTTTGCATTTGACGGAGATGTGCACGCACTTATTAGACTCGGCAAGGCAGGACGAAGCTGATTATGAGAAGACAGATTGTAAGATGACCGAAGATGTTTTATGATCAAAGTACAGTAATGACGTTTTGGAGGAACAACTTCAAATTACAATTCGCCCTATAGGTCTTATTTAGTTATTAAATTATTTAATGCACCATCATCGCAGCGAGCCTTTATGAAAGCAGACAACGTGTCAATGTTTCAGCATGTTGCATCGGTCCGAAGATTGTCGCCAGTTCCGGTCCTTCAAGGACGCAGGAGACTTTGGGGTTCATGAAGACGTCTGTACTTGTGACTGGCGTCCTGGACTTATCCATCGACCTGGACAGGTAGCTGTTCCGGAATTCCGTGCCCCAGCCCACCGGGGCGCACGAACTCCCCTGGCCGGTTGGTTCAACTCACTGCCGGCAAGTAGGAGCCTCCCGTCGACCCGCGTCAACGGACGGGTGGTTAACAGTCCAAGGAAGCAATCCACCGCGGATCAAAGAAAATCTCCACAGAGACCCTCCACCAAATCAGCCACTGGTCCTCCTTGCTTCAATGGCGATCTAAGAGTTGGTGGAAAGTGTAAATTTCGACACCGTACAGAAACGATGACCTACATGGAGGACTATCGGGAGAAATTCGCTCTGAGGCTCATCGGTCTCGATGGAGGCCCAGTGTGGAACAGCTCGGAATTTGGGAAAAACCTGCCAGATCCGTATGCCAACAAGTCAGACGACTACAGGTTTGTTCGTGATAATAATTTATTTGCACTCATTCAACCCAATTCCAAAGCCTGTAATTTTGTCCACTTATAATGTGAAATCGTTATTGAAAATATAAATTAACAGCACTGGTGGACGGGTTTTAAACAACATTTTATTGGTATGAAATTGATGAAATACATAACATTAACAGAGCAATATTTGATTTCCACATTGTATACTTATGTAAATCATTTTCCCACTCCATGATAGAGCATTCTTCACACGATCATGATCATGTACTAGAAAAACAAGAATAAACAAACAAACACACCAATAAACAAACAAACAACCAAACAAACACCCCAATAAACAAAAACACAACTTGATGGCTGTTATAAAAACAAATTATAATACAAATTATTCTGCATACAAATATTTCTAATCAATTACTGTTTTTTTATAGAACAATGTCAGTGTGCTCCCCAAGTACCAGCATTTTCTTAGTTATGAATACAAATAATCAATATTAATATTATTGCTATTCCCTTTGTATAATTATAGGAACTTACGGTTACTAATTATATCAATATTAAATGTCAAAAAATGGAACATTAATCTTTCAAATTTGACAAGTCGGCTTCACTTGACCTGATGCTAATGCCACCGAAAAGCAATACATTTTTATTAGGCGTCGAGGCAAAGTGATTTTGGTTATTGCCAGAGCGGTCTCCGCTAAAACAAATTGACACACGGAAGCTTAAATTTGAGGAGCAAACATCGGTCTTAAAAGCCTCTATTTGAAGACAGACCGGTGGTCGAAGAAAATGTACTTGGCACAGCCCTGGCTTGCCATTTATTATGCGTTATGCGTATTGAAGGGCTGTGGTTTTTAATCCTGTCCTTTTATTAAGTATGCACAGAGCATTTTCTGAAGGGTCTAAATGGACTATAAATACTTTACGAGGCGCTTAAAATAAGTGAATGCAATTTGGGTTGAAAGTGATACATGCCTACAGAAGTATGTGAAATACTTCCCAGTTGTTTGAATAAGACCACAGGGAAGACTAAGTGGTTGATGATAATGAGACAAAATTGGATTTCTCATTCATACAAGAATTTTTAAAAATCGTTTGGAGGCTAATGATACGAACTTGTCGTTTCCCTGTAAAAACCTCTCGGGTCAAAATTGACCCGGATCCGGGTTCGTGAGCCGTATCCATTTCTGGGTCAGTATGACCCGGAATCTGTCAACACGACCAAGAAATTGATCAAACTGATGTAGAATCTAAGCTAAAACCCCATTTTAAAAACAGTTTCCAGGTCAGCCTACATCCCCTCCCCGGTTCCCTGCGACCCGGAATCCGAGTCAATTCTGACACAGGAGTTTTTAACGTGTAGACAAATTATTATTAGTATTAGGATTAGAGATTAGGATTAGTAATTCCGCTAAATATAAATCAACGACGTGTCTTTAGGTGATCATTGAAAAAAAAACAGCTTCAAAACTAACTCCAGTTTATTTTCTCATAAAAGTTATATGAACAACGAAACTAAAAAAAACATATGAAGTCTAACCGGCACTCATTGGAACTATTAACTGTAAAATTTGAGAGTGTTTGACAGCTTGAGCAAAGTTATACGCATAACTCTCATTGCAAGAACTCATCATTTTCTTTTGCACAATATTTGACTTTTGGCGGGGCGTACCAATTTGAAAATGCCCTTCCCGTTTTATTTCATCTCTTTCAATAACTTCTCCCCCCAATTCCAGGCGAATGTACAACAGGTTACACGACTTCTTGATGAAGCGGCCCAGAGCCAGAGTCGCCACCAGTACATCGGTCTTAATTACCCAGCAAGGGTAGGTACTTATTAAGAGTTTAATTCAAATACAGGACATTAAACTCGAAAAATGGCCCCGTGAGTTTTATAAAGCTATTGTCTTGAAACAAGTCTTGACGACAAGGCTCAGATAATAGGCGGCAATTTTGCCAAGGTCCTTGGAAGTCTTTTCAACCGTTCATTTCGGGGGGGGGGGGGGCGGGTTGCCAACTTTTGTTGTTATCACCGAGGTAGTGAATCTTCAATTGGGTGTTCCATCCGCGGCGCCAGTCACACGGTTATATCATGGAGGTAGTCTACCTCCATGGTTATATGACCCTTATTATTAGTTTGCCAGAAAGTTATGCATACAAAGAATGCGGATAAATGTGACCACATAGAAGACAACGTCATTCATAAAAACAAATCTATTAGTTCCACGAAATGAATTTAACCAAGGTTTTCGCAAATGCCTTCCGTAAACTTCAAAGTGTATACATGTACATGTATATAGGCCATACATACATGTACATTGTATTGACCCTTTGCACTACGTCACATCCGATTCCCCGATGTCGGTCCCTTCGTACCCAAGTCACTTCGTACCTCAATATTTCCCGCCGCCATTCGAACTGGACAAAAGACCTTTCCGGACAAAAGACCTGTGAAGTCACGGGCGTGCATGGTTATCTGTGTGTTAATTAGCCCCATATTAGCCGTAAGCGCTGAATTCTGCGGTAAGCAGAGCCATGAAATATGAAAAGGTTTGCGGTAACACCGTGTAATTACTATCTCTAAATGAGTTGGGGTGGTTCTGAAATTCAGAGCCATGAAATTGGACCCAGCTCGTGGCCTTAAATACTCATTCAATAGAATGTCCAACACATACAAAACTGTATGCCTATAAAACCTCAAAACCATGCACAGTTGATGGTTGACTCCCAAAATGACGCAGCCAAGATAATAGACTGTGCAAGTCTCGAGCGTATCTGAACAAGAAAACAAGTCAAACGAAGAACATTTTTTTCTGAAATCAAATCTTTGTTTTCAATATATCTTATGACAAAATCTGAACAACAAAAATACTCATTACAATTTTTATAAAATTGGTTTTAGCTTTTTTAATAAATACACAAATAATGTGTTAATTATTGAAACAGAATTAAAACTCTTGGACAAGGATGCTTTTTTGATCTTAACTTTTTACAAACCCCCATACGCCAGCCTCGCTACCATGGGCAGCGCGCCGTATCGGTACCTCTCGTCATTAATTTTTTTGTAGTAACCGGAAGCTGAGGTCAAGTTTAATTCTCGGGTTTTCTTCGTTGTATTGTTGAATTGATTCTACTTTCATATGTTTTATCACTAAGTACATTCCCAACAACATATACAATTTTCATGGTCATAAACTACGTTAAACTATAAATAATTGACGAAACAAAATCCCGCCCACGTAAAACTCCATATGGTTGGGACCACAATGGTCCCGGAAGTTCGAATGCGCACGAGACTTGCACAGTCTATTGTGATGATGACGTCAGGTGTATTGGTTCAATAAACCTTTAACATGGCGCAGTCATGTCTGTCTTGCATATAAACATGCACGAAAAGTCAACATTGAGACTAATGAATGCGAAAAGTCTGGGCCCAATTTCATAGAGCTGCATGCCTAAACAGCAGATATTGCTTAACAAATTTATGCTAAGCAAAAGCTGGCAGGAAACCAGTCAAACATGGTACATGTGATATGGCATTTTGGTTGGTAACCTTTTTTGGGAGAAACATTGTCTTTGGCTCAGCTAAATTTGTGCTGAAATTGGGCCCAGTCTGTTTTTGCCTCATTGCGTAACCTACACAATATGAACTGGAAACCAGACAGAGATGAAAGACTAACACATCTTTCATTGTGTCAAAATAGTAAACTCTTAAAACTGGTTCCTCTGATCTTTCACTTGGGCACGTAAGGCAGAAACGTTTGGGTGAAAAGTTGGAATTTAAATTTTCAAATTACAAATTGGTGAATATGCACCTTATCCTGTTGGTATGACATTTTGAAGCCAGAGGTGCAAATGTAAACGAATGGTTGACATGCAATGTACAAGAACATTCGTTTTACTGCACTTTCGGCTCCAAAACGTCATCACTTTCCAACAGGATATATATAAAGCATCGTCACAAGAAACAAGAAAACCTAGAAACAAAACGAAAGTCCATATACATTTGGATTGTTTTAAAATTTAATCCCGTCTCTTCCCCCAGATACGACAGATCGAACGAAAACCCAGCAATAAGAGAGATCTCCCCAGAAAGAGAAAATCAAAATAAAAGATTTGAAATATACGACCAGATCCCGACCAACTTCTCCGGTCTGTTCAGCCCACCGTTTCGCCGACCGAAAGATATCACATTTCGTCCGTTCTTGAGCTGCAGCGCCGAAATACAGAGAACGAACAAATTCATGCGTAACCACGTGGCCGATGAGAAAAAATCTGGTTCCCTTCCTGATATCTACAAAGTGGCAGGGGCTGTTACGTTTCCCCTACCAGCTTCCGTTGCACCAGACCATGAAACTTGCCATGGGGACAGACTATCCAGCAGTCCAAACCAGACTGGCGCGGGCGCGGGCGTGGCCTCGGGGACCGATACCAGACGTCTGAAACCCAAACCAAAAGTGGACACTGGCGGAAACAGCCGCCCGGAACCCGAGTCCAAAATCTTCGTCAAGACAACTGCCGATTTTGACGCTTCAATGATCCAGTTCATCAAACAGGCCAAACAGAATTTGGAAGAGGTTCGAGAGAGCCGAAAAAGAAAGGAAGCCCTAGCGCGAAGTCGGCTTGTTACGCCCAGATGTCAAGCGAATGACCTCGTCGTGACCTCTGAAAAAGAAAGATCGATCAGGTCAACTAGCCAGGCCGTGAAGGAAACAAGGCGTATTAAACTTGGTGTTTCGCAATCGTGAAACTTCATATTGTATAAGCGAGAGAGAGACATACAACAAGCTACCTCGTGTTAAGTTTTTTCCTTCCTCATTGTCATTGAATAATAATGGATGGCCAAAAACCACTTTCACAAATAGACCATGTACTAAAAGAGCAACAGAGTCTGGACTTCCTGCAGGCACAATTTGTACACAGCTCATTTGAAAAAAACATTAAATGTGATATGTTATGGAGATCGCACTGTTTGATTTTTAATCATCTTTTGATATGAAGAAAGGGGCACTTCTCAAAACTTGTTTAGGCGTTATTTGTATAACTCTTGAATTTATGTGGAAATTATATGACACCAAATGTAAAATTTCCCATATGAACAGTGTAGTATCTTGCCTACCAGGAAATGCCCTGGAATGTACAAGGTCACTCTTTTGTAAACAAATGTTACATGGTTTATAACATGCAGTTTTTACATTGACGAAGTATTGTACACATTTATTTGGTCATTTAATATAAAGCAAAAGTAATAATCCTGGTTAACATTGAGTTCTATTTGAATCATGTATGCCGTGATTATTTTATTTTTCTGGATTCAAAAAGTTTTCAAAACCATTCAAAGTTATTTCAACTTTTGATATCAAAGAAAGATCATAACAGTGTGTCAAATAGATGTACCAAACCCAATTACTCATCGATTCTCATAATTAGAACATAGCTAGTCCAGAATAAGCCCCATAAATAGGGCCAATCCACTTTGTATCCTTATTTTAAAGTTGTTAAGGGAACCCAACAAAGTATGCCTTTCGAACCCAAACTTTGGGACTAGTGTTTGATCCTGGTATATAATAACGTTGAATAGCAGTTTTGTGAACCTAATTATGAGAACGTGTGTACGCCTTTTCAAAGAGCAAGTTGTTCAGATATGAACAAAAATTCACACTCGAAAAGCATTTGATTTCCCCAAAACTGTGTGATATTTTACAACAAATTCCAGCAGTCGGGCTATCTACATGTATGCAGTAGCATTCCATCGGTACCCTTCCAGTGCAAATTTTATCAACACCCCATAACATCCAGTGATGTCACATTTCAAACATAATGGCTCTGTACATTTTTGTAAAGGTAGGCATAATGTTTATTTAATTCACTCCTGAATTTTGATGATATTAAAAAAAAAGGCATTGAATTTGACCTTTTTGACTTGCGTACAATTGCCTCATTGGAATGTACACACTCATTTGTTGTTGACATCCTTTGGTCATGTTTCAAAATTCGCTCTGAAAGAATATCACATAAAATTACATTTACACCATTTTAACGTAAAGTTACAGACTTGTATTTTTCCACTTTCATGAACACTCTATCTGTTGGAAAATGAGTGCATCTCAAAACTGAACTTTAAAACTGGAGACCCTCTTTAAGGCCTATCAACATTTTCCCACTATCAGACATATACATTTTCAGCCAATCAGCTGATTTCCTCCGTTATCCTTTAAGAAAAACTTCTGATAACAACATGCGCAAAGCTTCAGCGTGCATAACCACCATTTCCTCTTTTTGCACTGTGGATACTGGGCTGGATTTCACAAAGAGCCAAGAGCAAACCAATCTTAACTGCTAAGCAAAATGTGATGTCATAATATAAATCACTATATGTACTGACAGTCCATCTTAATATGAATCTTAGTGCTTTGTGAAATTGAGCCTCTTTGACAATACCAATGCTGTCTGCATGCTTTAAATCACTGCCTTTTTAAAATACTATTTCCACTGCGAATACATGTATGTATAGTTGTTTACATAATACATGAATAATGTTGGCCTGGTATAGTATTTCTTTTTCTGAACTTGTATTGTTATTAAATTTATGTAAACAGTATGGATGTTCCTTTTTGTAAATCTAGTGTTAACTGTGTATACCGTATACCGTACAAGCTCAACAAGCATTACACTTTGTGTTTTCAACCCGAAACCCTGCCAACAACTATATGTTGCAATAAATATACAGTACAGTTGTATATAGTAAAACAAATAATGTTCTTTCAAACAGTTGCTTTTTAAATTAAAAGACTGTCTTTGTTGTTAGTTTTTTAAATAAATAAATAATCATTCATACCTGAAATACTTACTTTGCCTCATAGTTTGATTTTACAAATTGGTTGCCCCATAATTAGCTATAATATACATATATTGACACGAGCATTAACTTGCCCTGCATTTTGAAGGCATGTGGGCGCTTTTGTGTTTGTGTATAAACCTATTATAAGCTTTCTTAAAATTTGTAAGGCTGTTGGACAGATGTTTTTATATATGTGAGTTAATTCTATTATGTAATTACAGAATCTTTATAGACCTCTGATAAATTGATCACACAAACAGCAAAAGTCCATATTTCGGAGGTGTCCATCATGCAAACCCACATTTGCAAGTCCGTTATTTTGTTAACAAGCACACTGAAGATATGCATAATATGTACAATATAAATGCCCTGTACTTGCTTGCAAATGTTCCTTGGTCCTGTACTTGCCACCAACATGGGAGGATTCTAAATATGTGTCCATCTATAATAAAAGCTGGCACTCCAGTCAACAGTTTGTGCAAGTCCTGCAATATAAATACATTTTGCGGATTCTTAACTGATGGGTTACAACCTTCACTTCAACTTCTTTGGACAAGTCCATCAGCTACTATCTTCTTAATGCTTTTAAATGCCATATCAGCGCAACTGCTTTCCGCAAGGTCTTGAAAATGTTTTGAAGAGACCTGGCCATTTGTCAGCATGTACAACAAGCAGGCCTCGGTTAGCTTGGAGCAATTATGAGCCAATCCCAAACTATAGTGACTCGACACGGTGGTAGAGTCCAGAAATTCTTCCACCAAGATGTCGCAGAGCAGATTTTGAACAGGCATTAGCAGAAAGCGCCCAGCACAAGCGATGGATTCAAGAAGCACATTACAGCCATTTGTTAAAACATCCCTCAAGTAGGAACATTGAGTGTGAAGACATCCATGTAAGGTATGAAGGATGAATGTTAGAGCACCTTTGGAGATACTTCCGATGGGTACAATTTTCTGTCTGGATTCCATGTAGGGACCCTCAAAGAGACAGGAGAAGTACTCTGAACTTCTGATTAGGGTGTCCCTGTGAGCTTCAACAATATCCCCTTGATCCAAAAGGAACTGAACATCCAACTGCATTAAATCAAAGCTACAGAATTGCATCTGGTTGCTATGCCGAGTTCCCACTTCTTGAATACTGTGATGATCTGGCAGACATGGTATTGCCTTTCTTTTTTCGATCTCCCTCTGTTGATTGGGCTTACTTGAACCTCCTGATGACGTACAGACCTCAGCTGGTGAATGACCTTCAATGACTTCCATCTTTGTCAGTGGGGTTTCATCTGCAGACTTTAGAGTCTTGCCTTTTTTCATTATGACGTCATTAGTAAGACTAAGGTCAGCGTCTCTGAACACTGAAGATTCTCCAAATGTTTTAGTCTGAAGAACACTTCCTTTAGAGAGCCTTTCTGGTTCTTTGGTTCCAATATTTGTTACAGAAACCAATCTCTCCATTTTCAAAACAGGACTTTCATTGTTCATAGATACAGACAGGTATGGTGATAAGTAGAGTGTCGAAGCGAGGTCACGCAGACACTGTACAGCTTTGTTAAACATGTCTGGAATGATGTTACCTTTCTGTAGATAATCCATAAGTATCTGAAGACCTTTATACTTGATGAGTAGTTTCTTCTTGAGGCTGTTGGACCTAAAAATAGAAATCAGAAAACAATGTTGGGATTCTGTTTAACTATACAGTAGACCTAATTTTTTATCATAGTAAGGCGACATTACTACAAAGTTTCTATATCCCAATCCCTCTTTTCCCCGACAATTGTTCACGTACTTTGAAAGCTTATTAAACTGACACAATCAATAGTCTCTCAATTTACTCAATTGACTACTTACTGGCAGATGTAAGGAACTGCTAAAATGCAGGCCATTTTCTCCTTGAGGGAATCCGATAATAGAAGCTTGACCATAAGTCCTTGTCGGTACTGGCATGTTGAAACCATTAGTGGGTACAAAGGTGAGGCCGGGTCTCCCAAGGATTGGAGTCGCTCCGACTCCAGGGTGTCCATGCTACAGATTGAGGTATTGTCTGAGGCTGAATCATCCACTGAGTCCATGATAGATTTGGCATCTGACTTTGATGAAATTTGCCGTGCTGTTTTCAGCTCTGGGGGTTTGATTGTGGAACATGGCCTTTGTACTCCTCCAGGTCTTTTTAGATCTCTCGATTGAGGGGAAAGTTTCTCGACGGAAAGGTTCTCAGATCCAATTGACGACGAACTGGTCTTAAGATTCTTACTCTTAAGGCTTTGATTTTTCTTGATCACGTCTTCACTAACACCTTCTTCTTGAGAATCTTTTTGATTTTGCTCTCTGTTGAGCATTTTTGTTACAATAAGCATTGGGACATGCTCTAGTATCAATTGCTCAAAGCAAAGTCTGTTCTTCAGGATTCTTTGGAGGATTCTCTGGCATTTGGATCGTAAATAGTCTGAACTTGGTTGATAGTTCATTAAAGCAGATACGACTGCCTTTTTAGCCATAGTCGTACTTGGGTCATCCATGTGGGAGTAACGGGAAAGTAATGTCACCACAGCATACCCTCTCCTCCTTAGCTTCCCTTTCTCCTTTGCTCGACGAATCTCCATATCTGTATCAAATTTGGAATCTCTTGATGCTTTACAGTATAACAATTCCGATTCCAAGTTGTCGAGACAAGGCGATTTTGGAGATTGACTACTAGCAGAGGTAGTTTTACTCTTTCCAGACTTTATCTTTGGATTCTTGACTTTTGGTTCTCTAAATTTCTCCACTTTCGAATTTATTTCTCTATTTCTATTGAACTCTAGCTTATCAAGCTTCTTAGAAAGGCTGCACAACGACTTTTTGACACTTTGTGGGTTTTGGCTTTCTACATGAGCATCTGTGAGATTGCTCACAGCTTGTAAAGCTGTCACTCCAACCAAGGGCGTGTTCTGAGATTGTATACATTTTGTCTGTGTACCAACTGGACTGATTTCCAAAGCTTTATCGGCACAACTGGTTTCTTCTGACAAACTTTGTGTTAACTGTTTACTTGGAAGCTCAACCATGACTGGATCAAGAAAGTTTTCCTGTGTTTGTTCTTTTGAAAGGTGGTCTGCTGATATGGCAAGTTTCTGTGTAGGGTATCCAGTAACTGGTGACTTGTTCTTTTCAGGTGAGGATGATTCCTCCTGTTCCCACTGTGGTGAATGCTGGGGCGACCACTGGAGGTCTTGCTGGGGTGACCAGTCCCCGCTGTAGACAGGGGATGACTGCTGCTGAGGCAAGTGTTGTGGTGACTGTTGTGGTGACTGCTGAGGTGACCATTGAGGGGCCCAACCTGGAGAAGGTGGTGGTGATAAATCACCCCTGAAGAGTAAACAAAAATACATCTAAAATCACGACAACGTATGTGATTGGTTTCAAACAAAGATGTTCTGCTTTACTTTGGCACTTTTAAAATTTAAACAGCGATTGAAAATAATAGTCTTAGGATTTAAGGTTGATGCTAAAATTCGCACTCAGTTGCTCCGAGTATCATATCATAACGTCAGTGCAAGGACGTTGTATCTCAATGGTGCAACAATGTATGTATCTAGCATGAAAATGCTCTGTGGAGAAATGCTGTATCTCGGTGCCTATTGGTTTTATGTGTACGTTCGGGTTATTTTGGTGAGACACAATGTTTTGACACTTCCAAACTCGCATGTAACTTGAAGGCTATTTCAAGAGATACCAAGTTTTTGCCCTGACGCGATGATATTAATGCAGATTCAGCGTTTCACTTTTTTATTATCATCATGTTGACCAAACTCAACAACACTTTGACTTTTTTTTCCTTCAGAAACTCTACTTTAAAGACTTGCACTTCTAATACAAATTCCTGGAAGTCACTCATCAGGCACTCATAGTATAAGAAATGACGTCAACATACCTTGGACTGAGAGATAACGGGGACGAAAAACTTGAGAAGCTCCTTGGGGATAAGTCTTGCCTCGTCTGTTCACGGTGTTTCAAGAAATGCTCCCAATTAATCCTTGGAGGAGAGTGTGCGGTCACCTCTGGGTTAACATAAAGCTGATAGTTGGTAAAGCTTGAAGGTGGAGACATTCCTGATTCAACTAAGGAGTGAGATGGAGAGCTCTGCAGTTCTTTTGTGGAACTGCCTCTTGCTTCTTGAAAGGTGATAGAGGTTCTTGGTATGGGTTCATCTCCTTCTGGCCTGGAATTGGATGCTATCATCTTTGACTTTGAAGAATAAGTTTTTACTTTTGTCATTACCGACACTGAGCTTACTCTGTCACTTGCCTGCTGGCTACTTGACTTTTTAACACCACAGAATTTCTTGAACAAACCTCCACTTTGTGACGCTGATCTCTTTCTTGGGACACCTTCAGACAACTTGCCAGTTGAGTCTTCACTATAACACTTAATTGAAGAGGTTGCTCGTTTCTTATCGGAGATACTTTCCATTGAGGATGCTGAAAGAAAGGCATGAACCAAAAATTAGTTATGATACAATACACAAGGACTTTGTTTTGTTTTAGCTCATTCATTGTAAATGCTCTTGTAGAAACAGATTGTCACAGAGATCGTCTGTGATTTCTGTAAACAGAATCCCTGTGTACATGTTAAGGTATTACCATTGTAGTTACTCACCAGTGGCATTTTCATCTGTGGCTGAGTCTACGACTGACTGCTTTTGGTCTTCTTTCAGTTGAGTTACTAAAACTTTGATGAAACCACAAACAGCAAGATAGTTCAGGCTTTGCTCATCATAGTAGAATTCCATCAATGCAACCAGAATTGTCTCATGAAGTGTCTTACAATCTTCGTTTGAGTTCTTTAACGTGCAGAGAAGGACGTCCAGCCCTTCAAGATCCCTCACTCTGACTCTGTTGATGGCTTCTCGACAACAATAGCAGAGGCAATGAATGTATGTAGGCCAGGCAGCAAAGGTGGTATCCTTCCCACGATCTATAAAAATGTTCACCCCACCAGCCCTTCCTGCAGCAACCCTAACTCCTTCTGAAACCATTAAGTTCAGCAAAGCCATCAAAGAATGCTCCCGGATAGAGGGTTTATTGTGGGAGAGAAGAGTGACCAAGAAACTCACTCCATTTTCCTCAACAGCCTGTTTACCTGCCTCTAGGTAGGCTTTAAGAGTTTCTGTACTACTCTGACCAGATCTAAGATGACTGGTTAGCTCTGCAGCGGTGTGTGCAGCACAACCTACAAGATTGACATCATCTGAGTCAAGGCAACTTAGAGTCACCAGCAGGGCCTTAGTTTGCAGGATCTCCTGGGCATGTTGGTTGGTGTCAGCAAGTATCCTCAATGTGCGTAAGATGCTTTGTCGACAGTTGGAGTCCGTGATCTCTTTGAGAGATTTAACAAGGAGACGAACTGAGTCTGTATCGTGAATTGCAGCTGATAGTTTCGGAGTTGTTGCCAAGTTCGCGAGAGCTCTAGATGCCCGGTTGATAATGCTTAAATGACTCCCCAATTTCAGGACGCCAACTGAGTAAACAAACCAGGCAAATTCAATTATCAAGTTTTAAATTCAATTTGGTTCCATTGGTATCAAAACTTGGAAAAATACATTTCCCAAAACTAGACAAAACAGTGCTCATGTGTGTTTTACTAGATCAGTTGAAAGAATGAATGAAGTAAACAATGCCATGTAACTATTCTTGAAATTGTTAAAAAAAAAAGATTTAATTTCAATACAATTTAGCAAGAGATTTACAAACCAAACACATTCTGATTCTAAATTTAGGATCAAAGATGAGTTTTGAGTATTGACTGCCAGGATGGGTGGGGGTGGGGGGGGGGGGAGGGTAGAGATAAATTTTGGTGAAGAAAAACTACAAATGAATATAAGAGATACAATCAATCATGCATGAGAAGAGCAGGACATGTGGTAACCCTGGTGTTTCTGGTTCACAGCAGAGCAGGCACATAGCAAGCTCCCATGTTTACAGGGCCCAATTTCATAGAGCTGCTTAAGCACAAAAAGTAGCTCAGCACAAAAAAGTATGCTTACCAGAACAAGGGTACCAGTCAAAGTACTATGTCACATGTACCATTTGTGCCTGGTATCCTGCTCATTTCTGCTAAGCAGAAAGTTTTAAAGCAATATTATCTGCTTTAAGTGCAGCTCTATGAAATTTGTCCCAGATTTCCTGAGGCTTGCAAGCTACAGTGATTAAGTTCACCTATGAGGCATCCTTGGTTTCATTCCAGAAACTAGTTATTATTATCATATAATAATTATTCTTTTAGTAATATTACGTTATATAGTCAACAGATATTTGCTTACCTATGGCAGGAATACCACCCAGCTCATGAACCTATAAAATGAAAGAGGAAAATTGTATCAAAAAGTTATTTAACTCATGAGGATATGTACCTTAGAAGAAATCACTTGAGTCCTTTCCACACTAGGTGAATTTCAAAAGAAAAGATAAATTCCGGAAATTTTTTGGTTGACCTTTTCCGAACTGCTGACCCTCGTGAACTTCTGGGAAATGGCCATTTCCAGGGAAATAGCCTTCCCTGCTTGAAAGTAGGATTAAGCATCAAGTGTGAAATGAACATGGGATAGCGGAAGGGTTAAAATCCTCTGAAATTTCCTGCCAGGTTTTGTTTCCTGGTAATAGATGTTTACTGATATTTATAATTAACAATTCAGGCAACTTGTCCCCCAGTTTACATTCATAAAAACACGGCCCTTTATTAAACAAATTTATAATAATATCAATACAAACATAATCGCAAAATGGAAAATCTAGTAATTTGTTGGTCATGCAAGTTAGCCTAATTACAAAACTTGTTACGTGTTAAGGTCCTGAAACTTGCTGAAAATGTTAACAGCAATGATGACAATATTAATAATTTGTACAAAATTCAATTTGCAAAATAATAACCAAATGTTCTGACGCTTCAAGCAGAAAATCATAACAAATTAGCATTATCTGCAACGCCCGAGTGAGGGCGCGCACGGCAATCGCAAGCTAATGACATTTTGCTTTGATTGCTGTGCAATGTTAATCGGTGACAGATTAATATTACGCCGAGTATAAGGCCTTTTATCCTTTAGGTGATAAAAGGAATTGTGTCAGTTCTAGCCTGGGTGGATACTTTGAACATACTTTGAATATCCGCGGATAGCTGTTGCTAACCGAAACCCTGATACCTATAATTAAATCGGATAATTCTCACAATGAAGTGTAGGTAACACATATTACACGTTACAATTCGGATAACTGTCGAAAGATTCACTCGAAAGTGCCGCGGAAACAGGTCATATTGCAATCGACGTACGATGTAGCCCAGTGTTCTCCTAAAATTAAAGGTTGGTGCTTGGTGTGGTGAAAACTGCGAGGGGGTACATACAATGCGAGCGCAAAGCCCCTACGGCGTGGGGTCCGGGGTCCGCTCAAGGGCCCCGGGAAAATTTTTGATCCTAGATGCTCCTGTGGTGCATTCTAAGGTGAATCCTGGCCACTTTCCTCAGACTTTTTTGAGGAAATATTTTTACAGTTCTAATAACACAAAGTTAAATACTGGTTTTCTAAACACTTACTTGAAATAAAAACTAATTTAATTTAATTTATTGGTACCAATTTATCTTAGGCACCCACTAGAGGAAATATATGTGTCCGGTAGCCCGACCGCATTACTTTTTCTTACCTTGTAATTCCATGTGACTAGTGTGCAAAAAGAAAAAGAAAAAAAAGAAGCCTACACAACGCACAATCCGTGCGACATGCAAGCAATCACGTCTTTCCAAATTAACAGGCTTGTAGTCTTTGTTATCTCGTTACTTTGCATGCTACAGTATTAAAGCTAAAAATACTAGAGGGCTTTTCAGAACAATGCGATAGCATAAGATTTAACGCCCTCTATTGATGAATTATACCAAGTGCATTACGCAATAAACGCCTTGATGAAAGACCATATTAAGCTCGTTGACGAAAACGTGTTGGCTTTATTTCACAAAGATGTCACAATTTAAGATACCCTGGATGAACAGAAGGATTATTTTACTGTATATTGTCAGATGTTTCTTCTTTATTTTGTTTTGTTTTGTTGTTTTGGGGTTGCCTGTTTTCTTGTGGGTTGGTTGCTCAGTTCGTGGCGCGCGACCTGACGACATGCTTGGAAATTGGTAATTCTAGCAAAGTAGAATCCTCAGGTCTTTAGTTTCATGATTGACATTGAGATTGCAAACTTCTTTAATTAATTGTCATCGACTCGTTCCAAAACAAAGGTCCAATGATTATCGCAACAGAACTACTACGGTACTAACCCCTCTTTAGTACCGCCAGTTTCTTTTTGTTCTTGACAAGACAGGACAAAGTAGCTCTTGGCTTTTTACTGATCTAAGTCCACAACAGGCAAGATAGTAGAGTAGAGTAGTGTTTTGGAAAGTCTTGACTCAGCAGGACTCCACCTCCTAGCCCACCTTGTTGAGCTGTAATGGCTCTCTTTTAACATCGGTCTTATAAATAACACTCACCATTACAGCCCACCATCCATACTTGTCTTAAACGCGTAGTTTAGAAGTACGAGCAAGTCGTACCTCTTTGATCGCAAATTTCTCCCACTTATAAACATCACATACTACTCCAACCTCCCTCACTTTGTTCCTTACATCCTTACAATTTTTGTGACATATTCCAGGGCTCACCAAATGATGCCTTTGTCCAGATATGATGATTTGAAAATGGCAAAAAAAAAATGTGTACAAAAATTACATTGAAGTTCTTGTACTCTTGTACTCGTGCTCGTACTTTTAAACTACGCGTTTAAGACATGTATGAATGGTGGGCTGTAATGGTGAGTGTTATAAGACCGATGTTAAAAGAGAGCCATTACAGCTCAACAAGGTGGGCTATCCACCACCATGGCAGGATTGGGCAAATGACTAATAGGCTAAACATTTTTTTCTTTTCTTCAAATAAACGAAACGTTCCGTTCGGTGTGTTTAATAGAACAGACATTGTACAAAACAACGAAAATTATATGTTATGCTGTTATTATACTCACCCGAGTCTTCGTCTCTTGCTCTCTGCAACAGGTTGCTAAAACACTGAGTGCGAGGTCTAAAACTTGCACCGTGCTGTCATCATCAGCAACAACGTCACTGCTGCTTTGAACAACCTTCACAACTTCGTCTAAACCCCCCAATTTACGAAAGTCGGACGCAATATCTAACCCCTTACTATTCCGTACTAGACTTTGAATTTCACGGAGATAAACTAGAAGGTTATTGGAGGAGTTTTTACGCATTTTTGACACTAATTCGGACAGTTTTGAAGGAGTCCGACACGAAGTTCGGCTTCTGGGGGCCGCCATCTTTGTTGGGTATTTAATCTTTTTTTATGATCAAAAGAGGGCGCTAGTTCAGTCCAAAGAAAGAAAAATGTGTTGGTCAAAAATATTGATAATCGCGGGCTTAGTGAAGGTACGGCAGGCCGTGTCCGTATACGGTCTATTGTAGTGGGAAGTAAAAACGAAAAGAATGAAAACAAACCTCAAATAATTGAGTAGCGGGTCTACTTTGTGGTCTTGAAATTGTTAACTCGCATAGAACAGGCATGATATTTGGTCCTTGGGAAAAAAGTAGGAAAATTTCATTGAGTACACCGGCAGACCATGGAGGTAGTGGGCAGACCTACACCACATGTACACAGACCTACACCACATGTACACAGTAGGCTTTAGAAGACTTTTCAGGCCATTTAATCACAATTTTTCTGATTTTTCCCAAGGGCAAAAAATCGGAAATCATACTAAGGTAGGAAGAATATCATGCCTGATAGAATTTCAGGGTGAATTTATCCCTGTCCATCAATTCCATAGAGCTAAGGTCTAGATTAATTTATTGTAACCAAACTGGTTGTGCTCAAAGTGAAGCTGAGACCAATATACACGATTCTAAATCCATAACTTCATCAACAGATTGTGTTCTTCTCTGAACCGCAGTTTGCAACTTTGTGACACCATAAGGCTATAGTTTCCATCAGTGACCAGGGATCAAGAAACAAAGCAAGATTGACCTTTGATGACAAAGCCATTTTTTCTCCCTCTCATTGAAAATACAAAATATTGTTCTTGGCTTGTAGAAAAAATAGTCGGACCCCATTTTACAGAAACAGGAATCAATTTCATGTATGCCTTAACAGGGAACAAGACAAAATGGCAGCATGATAAAAGTGTGTCCCACCATAAAATTTTCATTTTATCACATTTCAACGACCAATACCAAAATAATTTCAACATTTTCTGACAAAGACCAATACTTTAAAAAATATTTTATTTTCCCTAAATAATTAATGTACACATAAATACATTTATAACATGCAATTTCTTTATGCTATTTACATAATAAAATGGCACCTGTAAAATATTTAAATCAATGCTGCAAAAATCTTCATAGTGATACGACTAGGCAACTCCAACTTTAGAGTTCTACATTTCAGCATCAGCGGACTATGTCACCTTGTTTACAATAAGAACGATCTTGATCAATCCAGGGCAATTATATTATGATGTTCAGATGTAAAGTTTTTTTTTCCAATATTTGGTATCACAATTTCCTCATAAAAAACCCCTAAAGTATTGTAAAAGTAACAGCTGTATAGATAGTTCCCAAAACCGCCATCTTTTGAAAATTGCATTTTGGCTTGCAGGCGCGTCAAGCGCTTAAATGCTTCAATATCCAATCGTGCAATGAGTTTTGTACAATGTGCACATGCTGAACGCTGTTCTCACGCAGCAGGCATGACTGTGTGTTCCAAATTGCCCGTAAAGATGGCCGATTTACGTCGTATTGCAACCTAATGATAAGTTGTGAAATTTGCCCCCTTTCTTTTAAAATCAAAAGCTGATCAAAATCATACACGGTCATCTTCATATAAGATTTTGTTTTCTTCCATTCAGCGGACTGTACACTTTGAGTCTACAGGAAGTCAAGGTTCGGTGGCCATTTAGTAAACATGCATTTACTTGAAGGTAAACTTTTCTTGAAGGTGTTGTCCCATCAAACTTTCCATGCACAACTCTGTCGCTATTTTAGCGACAGTCAGGGCCAAGTTTCCGCAAGGACTACAGTTCGACTAAGTTAGCCCGAACTCTGTCTAGTTAAAGATAGTTGGACTATGCTAGTCGACTATTTGGAACCAGCCTACTGGGCATGGTTGCATCGCTGGTTATCAATAGCCGTTTTCATATAGCACTAGGCAGAGTGGACCAGTTATCAGAAAATGATAACGTACATCGAGTCAACGGTGTCGTTGACATGACATGACTAGAGTTGATCGCACTTCAACTTTTGTGCGCATGCCCTACGTATGTCACTAAACAACCACTAGTTAACCATTGGTCCTTGCGCGAACTTGACCCAGGGTTGCATCCACCAATAGCACTCTGCACTAATGACTACTTTTGCTCAAAATACCCGGCTGTCAGACAAACATTCCACAACTTACACGATCACCGCATCATCGACGCCCCAAACTGCACCAGTAGTAATAGTCAGTACATGCGAGTAAATATAAAACTTGGACATGTACGCGCGCATATGTTAGTTGAAATTTGACACGTTTGTCTGAGATCTGGGTACTTTGCTTCTATTTTTAAGCATTAGTGCAGAGTGCTGTTGGGACACGGCCTATAAATCCTGTATTATGGACAAGTAAAGTTAAATAATGGCAAGATAAATTTGGCTTAATTTCACCAGAAATTTCTTTTCGAGATAATCAAACCAAGCAGAAACTCCTCCTCACAGTTATCAAGTTGTTAAAAGTGAACTGCAAATTTCTGTTCAATCAAGCAGTTTGAGCTAATGACAAACTTAGTTGATGTTTGACTCTTAGAGAATCTTTGTTGAATACTAGAAGCAGAAAGTACTTTATAGTTATCCAATTTAGAACAAGTAGCTGATCTAAATCAAATTACAAAAATTTTCCAAATTCTTCAGCTTTTACCAACCTTAACATATTCTAATAGGTTTGCAATATAAAACTTGAGCAGAAATACTCTGACAGCAATTTGACAGAGAAAAGTTTATGACAACTAGATAATTGAATTGTATTTTGTAATAGCTATGAAGTCATTATTATGATTATATATTTCTGGCAATGAAACCAAGGATGCCTCATAAGTGAACTTAATCACTGTAGCTCGCAAGCCTGAGGAAACCTGTAAACAAGGGTGCTTGCTTCGTGAACCAGAAACACAGGGGTTAACCCCTACTCTTCCACAATAAGTGTTCTGGGTTCTTTAACGTGCACTACCAACCCTAGTACACAGGACCTGCTGCTTAATGTCCCATTTGAAGGACAAAGTAATTATGGTAAAGTATCTTGCTTAAGGACACAAGTACCACGACCGGGACTTGAACCCCCACTCTGCTGATTGGAAACACCAAAACTTGAGAGTAATGGTTCCATGTGAATCTTACCCTGTTGAAATGAACATCTCAGAGTATGTAAATAAGTATGTGCCATGAAAATTTATGACATGACCCCTGACCTGATCAGATTCTTAACCGTACCCTACTTAACATTTACAGATTTTCATGTCTTTTTCTCAAGCCCTGCATTTCTGTCAAAATGCACATACACAGAGCAGGTGAACAGAACAGTCTTCCTCTCTCTGTTGTTGGCAACATTACTGGAGAAGGAATTCAGTCCTTCGAATGCCCTGTGCATGAACACCTTCTTCTTCCATAAATCAGTGTTTCCTTGATACCATATATCTTTGTTGTCTGTTAAACTTGTCTATTAACTCTGAGCTGCAGTGACCCATTCGATTAGCCCATCAGAATTCTTCTTTTAAGAGCCTTCAGCTCTAATTTTTATTCAATTCTTTGACCTCGTTGATTTCTATTGGGCTATTGTTCACATTTGCTCTTTATATGTGGCCCCCCACTGGTCTCATCCACGACCGCTGGCATGGGCTGATGAGCTGGTACAAGTTCTTGTTCAGGATGAACCTCATGCGTGTGCAGCAAGCGTAGAACAATGTATGATGGGACTGATTGTACTGCTGATGTGCAGTGCGCACAATCACAACACGCGATGTTGCTTTGTTGTTGCAACATGAACGAGGCCTACCATCAATGACTTATTTATTTCTTCTGCGCCTCAGCGTCTTTGAGCAAACCTTTGATTTAGGCGCTTTATACATTTTGAACGATTGATTGATTGATTGACCAATGCATGCTTTGCAACCCATACCATGGAGGAAGCATGAACGTAATCCAGATTCATGATCAGTATACAACACATTTTGGTAAATTATCAATTAATATTGCGATCAAGACCTACTTTTAAGCTTGGACGAGGAAACATTTATCGCAAAATTTCCTCTGGATAAACAGCTTTGATCTACATATACATCAAATTATTATTGATATAGATCAAGTTTTTGTTTACATGAAGCGGTGACCTTGGGTTATTAGGTCACAGGAAATTGATCATTGAGTACACTGATACGTCAGCCCATCCCAGCGCCTTTGGTTAAGGCAATTGGGATGAGCGAAAAGCTCACAGTGCAAGTACAGATAATTATTTTAACCCTTTTTTCTCCTTCTTTTTTTCATGTACATGCCGTTTCTGCAAACCGTACTAGATCATTCTAACCATGCGCGCTTCTACTGTTGAGAATCTCCTGGTACCTCGTGGGGCGTTTACCAGTTTTCTGGTCCGTATTTGTCTGACGTGCATGCCCACAGTGCATGGGATGGTTCTTCAATCGCTTGCTGCTTCAAGTTGACCTTCTGAAGTCTTGAAGCCAACGCCATGATTATGTCAAAGAGTAGATTGTGACTCAAGCTCTTCATCCGTGGGTTATCTGCCACCTGGTAAACCAGCAAATAAACATATTTCTAGTTCAAAGCAAATGTTTAGTTATCTCTAAAAATCTGGTCAGTAAGTTGTTTTTCTTTTAAAGGGTCTGTATACGTTTGGTAATTACTCATAAAATTAATGGCAAT
This sequence comes from Plazaster borealis, assembly GCA_021014325.1. Taxonomy (NCBI): domain Eukaryota; kingdom Metazoa; phylum Echinodermata; class Asteroidea; order Forcipulatida; family Labidiasteridae; genus Plazaster; species Plazaster borealis. The sequence continues at coordinate 3,793,675 of CM037473.1, forward strand.
ATAAATTTACTTGGTAAGAAGTACAGCAGCTTCTGATAGTATAAAGCATTTTGAGAAACATTTCACTTTGAAGTAATGTAGTTATGGAAAAGGGTAGACAGTTTTTATCCAAACAATTTTGAATCTGAGAAAGAAACGTTTCTCAGATTGTGTATTCCAATTTCAGATAATTCTTCCTGCGTGGACATAAACGCTCCAGATTGTTGGCAATATCTCAAAACGCTACCACCTTTTGAAATGAAATTTTCAAAGGTTAGTTTAATGGTATATATCTACAACTATATAGGATTGAAACAAACAGTGGGTTCCGATTACCAAACGTATACAATCCCTTTAAATCGCCAGGTCACCGAACCGCAACCAGCAACTTGTTCACACTATCCGGTCCACACAAACAGCGACATACTGTTATGACAATCTTTCTCCTTTGGGAACCAAAAATACCTGGACTTTTGACTTTCAATCACTAGTATGATTACAACCTGCTGCAAAGCAGTTTACCTCATTTTACCATTATTTTTGCTGGATTTTGATAGGATCATGATGATAAAAAAGTGAAAGTTTGTGTTCGGTGTTGAGTGAATCTTGGGTCTTGGATCTTCCCTCTCTTGAAAGTAGATGTGCTATGCTTTTTTGTTAAAATGGGGTGAAAAACTCTTGAAATTAACTAAATTTAGAAATATGCTTCCCCCTCTTAAAACCAAAACTTTTGCTTGAATTGACCACGTGATTAATTAAATAGCACAAACGTATATCACACATCACAAGCCCAAGTAAAATGACGCGTTCATCTTTTTAAACTTGGCAGAATCCAACCTTACAGTGCACTTACAGTGCAGAATTTCATCTCTACACAACAGGCGTGATATTTGGACTTTAGGAACAAAGTTGGAAAGGTTTATTTGAGTACAAGGGACTTACATTTGGTCATGCGGTTACAAACTTTTTCAAGCTATTTAATAACGGTCTTATTGATTTTCTGAGGGCACTAGAATTGGAAAACAATTTAAAGTAGGAAGAGTATCACGCCTGATACAATCAGTATTCTCAAGAAAGTTGTTTTTGAAGAACTTTCATGGCAGTAATTCTCCACTGCAATATGAAGACTGAGGTACAAGCAACTAATATTTATTTTGACCGAAATTTTTTCTTTAATTTCACTTATCCCTAATTCTTATAAAAATGTTATCCAAACTTTATTGCAGACGATAATAAAAATAAAGTTGAAGACAGAGTTCAACAAAACATAAAGGGATCCATTACAATCCAACAGTTTCAAAAACTTTATATCAAATAACCAACTTAAAAAACCCTCTTCATTTACAGAAAATTTTACAACTTCATACCTTGGTGAAGTTTCTAACGATGATCTTCAGGGCGTGGTCTTTCATATCCTTCGCGCCGACTCTATCAGCAGCGTCTAGGATCTGGACAACATTCTGCACAGATATATTGATCTCCAGGTTCTCTTTGCAGAATGCCTGCAGGCGGTTGTTACAAAAACTGTAGTAGTCTGGTGCTGAGAAGAGATATCTGGGTGGAGATTTGTCAAGGAACATCAACTAAATTCAATCTTAGTTTGCAAAATCTAAATGGTTGGTGAACACATTGTGTATGTGTGACCAGAGTAATGATGTGATGGATCTGGAGCCCCAACAAACCCTTGGATCCGCCACTGGATACTGTTGAGCAGTCTAGTGCCTTGAACACCCAGCAGGGTGGATATGTGCGCATTACAAGTCTTATTATTATTATTATTATTATTATTAGTGCACCAGACTCAAGCTCTTGTGGCTAAGTCATTGGAATGTAGGTTCAAATCTCGGTTATAATACTAGTGTCCTTGAGCAAGACACAAAAATATAAGTGCGTCCCTTCACCCGGGGGTAAATGGGTACCTGTGAGGTCAGAGATGGTTCTTGTGATTGTTCTAGCTTGACCACATCTTACTTGGCAGCGCGGCAGCCCAGACAGCTGAGACGGTTTAAGGAATGAAATGACCTGGGTAATAATGTTCTGCGCAATAAGCAACAAAATTGGCCGATACTGGTGCTTTATAAATGTCCATTAATATCATTAACATCTCTATGAAAGTGGGCCCAGCCTTTGCACCCAGCTGGAGCCAATTTCATAGAGATGCTTAAGCACAAAAGCAGGTTAGCACAAATCAATTTTGCTTAACAGAATAAGGTAACCAGTCAAAGCACCATTCCACGTGTACTGCATATGACTGGTTTCCTGCAAATTATTGGTAAGCAGAAAATTGAACAATATTGTTGGGCTCTGTTGTGTGGGAGCAGTTTTCTGACACAATGCAAAGGATACAGAGAGTCTTCAGGTGGCATGGAGACAGCGCCATAGTAGATGTACTGCAGGAGAGAATCAAACGCCTGCCTGGACGGAATCATATCCCCAATGCTGATCTGTAGAGAGACAATAGATTGGTCTCAGTTAACACATGACGCTAACAGCAGACATGCAACTTTGTAAATAAAAAACAAAGAAGAGGAAATGGCCAACTATACTAAACGTTCTACAGCGTCTTTCAGTTTTCTATGGCACTTCTAGTAAAGAAAAAAGAGGGATATCAGCTCGCTACGGATGTGGCTAAAAAACAGAAGAAGAAATTTGTCAAAGTTAGTTTTTACTCATTTTTGTTGAGCTGTTGTTGTTGTACCAGAGCTATTTTGCTAACTGTGTTAAGTCTTGTAAACTTGAAGCTAAATAAAGGGAGTATTAGGCTTTTTTAATGAAATTTTAAAAAAGTTATTTTAATATTTGATGAACGTATTCCTAGAACTGCGGTTGTCAAAGAAATCTAGTTTGTAATCAACTATCTAAAGTTTTTTAAATAAAAAAACACACCAAAAAAAGAGGAAAAAAAAGAGCAATAGACCACAGTAAAATGAACTCTTCTTTATGTCACTTTTTAGGATACAGCCATTATTCTTACATTCACAGTGTCGTCTTCCGTCATAAAGGATCTAAACATTGCTTCAAAGAAGCTACTTCTAGCTGCGAGTACAGCTTTGTGGGCCGGTATTGGTTTGCCGTCCAGCATCAGGGTGATGTCTGCATACTCCTGTCCGAGTTTACCCTTCAAGAACGATTCCATGTCTTGCTCTAGAGACGTCTCAACTGAAAATTGGGTGGAAAAAAGAAAATAAACTGAACACAGGGAGCTGAAATATCATTAATATTTTTCCCATTTTTCTAAAACTGGACACTGCCAATAACCATTTCCTAATGGGCAAACCTTTTTCCTACCTTTCCACATGTTAGGATGGGAATCCACGTGGCCGTGTATGTTGTGCATTTTAATCATTACAAAGTGCTTGTTCGTTCTCGATTGGATTGTGCAATAAATGGAAATATGCTTGTTGCTTGGTGTACATTTTCATCTATACGCACCGTGCAATACACTTAATGCATACTTGACCCATGAATTACAGGCTTTAGATGTTGCTATGGCCTCTCCCGACAATCAGGCTGTCCACGCTTTACTCTTTCTATTTTGAGCGGTTGACTCAGACACCCCAACTCCCCACCCCCCACCCCCTTCCCCAATCACTCACATGATTTATGAAAATCAGGCATCTTCTCATGCTGGTATGGCCTTCCTGATGCCAGCTGCCTCCTCCTGACCACCTCCACCATGAGCGGTTGACTCAGACACCCCAACTCCTTACCCCTCACCCCCACCCCCTTCCCCAATCACTCACATCAGACACCCCGACTCCCCACCCTGACCCCCCACCACCTTCCCCAATCACTCACATGATTTATGAAAATCAGGCATCTTCTCATGCTGGTACGGCCTTCCTGATGCCAGCTGCCTCCTCCTGACCACCTCTACCATGAGCGGTTGACTCAGACATTCAAACTCTTTGCTCATCACGATGGTGCTATAGTTGCTCTCCTTCACCACAAAGTTCATGCAGAACTCCTGCCGAAGACATCACAACATCGAGAGATTAGTTTCAGGGTATCAATGAACTTACAGGTGTGAGATTGTACGGAAATGAAAAATCCTGAAAAGCTGATTACAATATCCTCTTGGTCAGGGCCCAATTTCATAGAGCTGCTTAAGCAAAAAAGTTTGTACATAAGTGGATGTCCACAGTGTAAGGACATGAAAGAAGTAGAAGCACAAACAGAAGATAAGAACAAGAGAAATTATGCTTACCAGAATATGGTTACCAGACGAAATACCATGTCACATGTACCATATGTGACTGGTATCCTGCTCATTTTTGCTTAGCTAAAAATAGATAAGCAATATTGTCTCCTTATGAAATTGGGCCCTGGAGATGAAGCTCCCTGAAGGTACAGGATGTTATATTTCAGAGGTTTATAGACTCGTTACGTCACCACTAACAGACATCTACATGATTGATCTTAACAAGAGCTGAATCTTTTGTGTCTGTGATGGCGAGTTTATCTCTCTCAAGAAAGTCTCAAGGCCAATGGAGTTGGAGTAAAATCCTGTCATCAGAATAAATACTGACAAATCACAGGCCCGAGTTTAAGATAAGATAATAATTTATTCAGCCAATGTTTAACAAGTTAACAACCATCGATAAACACCTCGGAGAGTTTATACTCTCTGATTGGACGAAGACTGGTCACATGGGGGTGTATTAACATGTGATATAAAGACCGGCTCTGTGAACTAGCGCATAAATGGCCCTTAAACAAGCATAGTGTTGTGTAAAAGTTCTGTATGCACTGTGCATGTTGTGCGGGAACTATCAAAACAACTGGGTTTGTTTTTGCGTATTGTTTTTGTGTTTTTGGCGAGGACAGATCGTGCCACGTGCATACCACACATACCACACATACCGCACATAGGCATGAACGCCCAGACACCGTATTAATTTTAAGGCTAGCCGGTACGAGCATAACACTAATGTAATGCAAAGCATAAAGCCGAATACCAACCAAAGTATTTTTTACTAATGGTGCCGTTAATTTTCAAAGCTCAGTAAGAGATTAGGTCCCATGCAAAAATTGATCAGCCTGTAATTTTCCACATATTACCTTTATTAAGTCCAGCTTGAGTTTGCTTGCTCCTTGCAAAACTTGCAGCACATTGCAGTGTGTGATTGAGACTGATAGGTAGTGAATACACATGTGCTCTAAGCGGCTCATTGAAAACTGTGGTTAATAAAACATAGATACAAACATTAAAAGTTGTATGGCTCGATGTTCACCGAAAGAAATTTTATAACAATTTTTTTCTCTGAACGAATTTTGACTGATGCTGCTGTTTAAAAACGAATAAATTACAAAAACTTTCACATGTGCCACGGAAAATGCACAAAATGCATGTAACGTGCAAGTGTTTTGGAAACGGCTGATGGACGTGATTGAATGTCGGGATCCCGGCAATAATTAATTTAAAATTTTACATTAACTACCACTTATCATTGGTGCACTAACTTAATTTAAAGCTTATAACCTTCTTGCATCTATTAAAATAGCTATTTAAAATTTTAATCAAAATTTTAAGTCAAATTGGCCCAATATCAGACCTAGCTTCTTTAAGAGTTAATGATATGGAATGCCCGTCTTTCGGAAAATGAAAGAGCAAATTTAAATGTTATTAAATTTTTGCTGCCGCTTCCCAGGTTGTATCGTAAACTTGGGTGTGATCCCTGGCTAAATGGCAGTTACAGGTTGGATGGCTTCTGACTGGCACCCCCGAACAAAGATATTTACAAAATAGGGAGACCGCCAACATAGGGCTAGATAGCTCAGTTAGTAGAGCACCGGCGCGTTAATCCGGTGGTCGCTGGTTCAAGTTTCGCTTTAGTCAATTTGTCTTTGTTCCCCAAATTATAACGAGAAATTGATACAAGTGTTTGTTAGGTATTTACCTCCAGTGCGAGTTTGTAAACATCCATAAGAAGGAGCAGGAATTCTGTGGTCTTGTCAGAAGAATCTGGAAAAATAAAACCCAAAAACCCAATAAAAATATTTTCAATCTTGCTTTAACTGGTCACAAACAAACAAATAAATAAATAAATAAAACACAAAAAGTTCACATCAAAAGAAAAAAGTTTCACTTGAAGGTAGGGTCATTCTTTGGTAAGTACTCCAAAGATTAATGACCATAAAAACTTACTTGGTGAGAAGCACTGCAGCTGTTCATAGAGCAAAACTATTTTGAGGAATGATTCCGTTCGAAGTAATATGGTTTGGATAATTTTTCACCCCAAAATATTTGAATCTGAGAAACGATTCATGCATGAAGTGTTGTCTTTTTGGTAGAGTGGAAGTACATGTAGGTCAACATTTTGTGGCTGAACGGCTGGCTGCTGTGGGCATTTGGTACGAGCCATTTATTTGCAGCCGCTGTCATCTCTACAGGTAGTTTAGGTTCCTAGACCCTCCTTGTGCTATTTACTGAAATATCCAAATGGCTCAATTCTACCAACAGAGGGCGTATCGAATTTGATCTCAATTTCTACTAAATTTGTTGCTCTGTGAGTGATAGCGGTTTGTCTTGAGATAGTGCCATCCATTGGTGATAGCTTGTGGGTGATAGCGTGCAGTATGCCTGCAGTAGATCGTGGAATATAAACAATAGGAAGGTCTTGAACAAAGACTACTCTAATTTTCATCTCAAGGCGAGCAATGAAGCCAAAATAGTCTGGTTACATGCTTAATTTATCACCAGCTGTTCTTACTTGAGATTAGTGATATGAAAACATGACACAGGATTCCAAACCGTGTTATGAATAGACTGAACCCCTTCCCAGTGATTCTTTAATCTACAAGGATTTCTGATCAGTGGTGCTGGGATCCAGACATTGGATTCTTACTTTGTATGCCTTGTGGTCTGTGATCCGCCTTGTCCGTATACACAAACCACAGCAATAATTGGAACGCTTCTGGCCTTGTATTCTTGATGGGAATTTGGAGAGATTTCTTCAAGTTTTTGCCCTTGCGGACGTCTTCGTCTCTTTCTTGACTGGAAACACTATCATCTGGAGTACCTTCAACCTGAGAAAGAAGAAATATATAGAATATATTCTTTGACCATTTTAAAAGAAATTTTTTACGTCTGTGAATGTTGCATTTTATCAAGTAATAAACCACAAGGGAAACTGACTGAGTAAATTTTTAATAATTTTGGGTTGAACAAAGAAAAATTTACTAGAGCAGGACTTGAACCTGTGACCTCCGGATTAACGTGCCGGCTCTCTACCAACTGAGCTATCTAGCCCTTATGTTGGTTGTCTCCCATTTTGTCAATCTTTGTTTGGGGGTGCCAGTCAGAAGCCATTCAACCCATAACTGCCGTATAGCCAAAGATCACACCATCATGTTGCATTTTCTAATACAGCACCTCGGCACTACCGGTTGACCTCAGACTGCACAATAATCTAGCAACCTTTAAGTGACAGCTGTTACCAACTGGGCATTTTAAACTAACTCCCTTTACAAGGATCGGCGCCCTCAAATGACACTATAGCCTTTGCATGTGATGTCACAAGCTCATAAAGCCCCCAAAGGCTGAGAGTTGTGCGCAGCGTGAACACCGCTGCGCATTTCCACTGCTTGATCTCAGCGATGGCGGCCTCTGCAAGGGGTCTATTGACGCAAGACACTATGCACTTTTTAAGTTATCTTCATTATTACTATTATTGTATTTGTGAAAGACCGGGACTCAAACCCACACTCTGCTGATCAGAAACACCAGAGCTCAAGTCTGGTGCACTTGACAACTCGGCCAAAACACGCCACATGAGAACCAGTTAATATTATTATTATTAGAGCAGGCTAGTCAAATTGTTGAGATGACCAAAACAGTTCTACTCAGAATCATATCTGATAAATCACACAGAGTGACAGCATGGTAATATACCCAGTTCTCAAAAAGTGCTTTATCACATCCGAATGGCCGTATCAAAGCACCCATTATATTAACAGCAGGTACGCTTAGCTATGTTTGAAACCCATTTATAAGGCACCTGGTAATGGTTTATAAGGTAATGCGGTTGAATCTGCAGCTAACCATGCCAGAAACACCGGCGGCAAATTAACGACTTGATGGCCTTACGTCCCATCCGAAGGACGAAGCAATTATGGTTAAGTGTCTTGCTTAAAGGGTCTGTATACGTTTGGTAATGACTCTGAAAAATTAATGGCAATAAAAACTTCTTTGGTAAGAAGTACAGCAGCTTTGGATAGTATAATGCATTTTGAGAAACTTTTCCCTTTGAAGTACTGCAGTTACGGAAAGAGATATCACTTTTTATTCCCCAAAATTAGAATCTGAGAAGTGTTACTGACAGTAACGATTCTCAGATAGTGTATTCCAGTTGCAGATTATTCTTCCTGCGAGGACATAACCGCTCCACATTTTCGGAAATATCTCATGAAATGAAATTTTCACAGGTTAGTTTCATGGTATATTCCTACAGCTATATAGGTTTAAAACAAACAGTGGGTTCCAATTACCTAGCGTATAAAATCCCTGGTGTCATGACCGGGACCCGAACCCACACTCTGACCCTGAACACCAGAATGTGAGTCCGGTGCACCAGGAACACTCCACTTCTCATGACAAATGAAAACCATATGTTTTTGAAGTAAAAAAAATTGACAACTTCAAAATATAAAACAATGTCATATTATACACATTTTATTTAAGGCAGGGTCATATATTGGTTTTTGTCAACGAAATGCTTATTTATAGGTATAGTTTTAAAGAAGGATACAATAACAGTCACATGTGAAAGTTTAAGATGAATACAGTGTCTACTTGCTGAGAAAATAGCAAAAAACTGTCACAACATTTTCACAAGAACGGCAAATCCAGCCACGTTTAGCGAGGTGAAAGCGGGTACCAACCGTATCTCTGGCCGCAGCATTTCGCGAACGGACACCAACCCTTAGGAATCTGACAAACGATTCATACATGAATCGTTGCCCAGATTAAAATATTTTGGGGTGAAAAATTATCAAAACCATATTACTTCGACAAAATAGTTTATACTACCAACAGCTGCTTTCCTTCTTATCAAGTAAGTTATTATGGTCATTAATTTTTGGAGTATTTACCAATCTATGACCCTACCTTTAAAGTACGTTTTTGGGTGGGAAGCTATACATGGTGGTGGATTCACTAGTGTTTTAGATTCCAGTTTCCATGTTTGTAAGCCTCATACTTTGACAAACCTCCTCTGGTCTTTGTCAGGAGGAAGCTGTTCTAACTTCTTCTTTTTGTGTATAAATCGCTCACCAACAATGCCCCTGCATATATTGATGATCTTCTAAACCCATACAATCCTCCTCGCAAACTCCGGTCTTACAATTCTAGCCTCCTTATTGAACCCATATCCAATCATTCATGGGGAGACCGATCTTTCTCACATGCTGCCCCACGTCTATGGAACAAATTGCCTGCACTAGTAAAATCATCCCTTTCTTTAACCCAATTTAAAAAAAACTTAAAACACATCTTTTCAAACAGGCATTTGAGTAAATGGTTTGATTTTGTTATTTTTTTGTTACCTTCGATGTTTTCTTATATATTGCATTTGTATTGTTTTTCTATACCACATGTTCTAGATTTATTCTCAACTTAGGCTTACGTTTTAATTTTGGTTATTGTACATAATTTGAATGTTATTGTTTGTATTTTAGCGCCATGAGCACTTTGTTGGATTTGTGCGCTTTATAAGTTTTCATTATTATTATTATTATTAATTATTTAACTGACCTGTTCTGCTGCTTGTCTCTCTTTAGCTTGGGATATTTTATTCCTGAGGTAGCGACATCTTGGAACAATGATGGCTGCATGCCCTGGAACTACGGTACTATTCTAAAATAAACAAAAGATGAAGGTGACAAAAACATAATAATAAATGATTAGAATTATCAGTTAATGTCATACAAAGTGCCATTGGATGATAAATTAAGTGATTATTTAGTGGTAAAATTACAGACAAACATATGCCAGCTTTGGATCCGGAAGTAGCTAAAACACAGAGTAAATGTGAGGGCATGTGAACTAATGACTTACCAACACGGCCTAATTTAATAGAGCTGCTTAAGCAGAAAATATCTCTTAACAAATTTCTGCTAAAACAAAATAAGCAGGATACCTGTCACAAATGGTAGATGTGACGTGGTATTTGGGCTGTTAACCTTACTCTGGTATTAAATTGTTTCGTGCTTAGTTGCTTTTTTGTGCTTAAGCAGCTCTATGAAATTGGGCCTTGAATATGGACTGCCTTTAAAGGTATATCACAATGCACTTTATCTAAACAATTTCAGAGGCTCAACAAAATGAAGATAAAGGTGCAGTGCTTCTCACCAAGTAAGTTTTTATGGTCATAAAGTTTTGGAGTACTTACCAATCTACGACCCTACCTTTAATAGAAAAAATTACCATGTGTACTCAAGCTTGAGTGCTTTTTCGATTGGCTGATTGGCTTTTTTTTTGATTGGCTAAAGTCATCTGTAATGAAAGGGCTAACTCATGTTTTTAGCTCACCTCGCCCACAAGGAATTCCACATCAGTGAACTGTTGACTCAGCAGGAGACGTCCAAAGTCATCCTTCAGGGTACATCTTGGGTAGGATGCAAACTGGAGAAGAAGTCAAATCAACCACGTCCATTTCGTTAAGCAGTTTAATAGCAGAAAATAACTTTCCTGACAAATTGATTTGCTAAGCGCAGTACCAGTCACAAGCAATGTACAATACACAACATTTTGGCTGGTCAACTGGTTGTGCTGGTTTTAATATAACAGTAACATAACAATTCAAATTTGTTTGAAGCCCCTTACCAAGAGTGGCATTAGGCCTTGTTTGGGGCGAACTTGCATCACAAAATAAAAAATATAAAATAAGGCGCTTCTCCATCAAGATCATAGCGCACATGATAGAAATTAACATGGATAGAAGTGGGTCATAAGAGATCCACGAAATAGAGATAAACTACCAGATTCCCTAATGACAGGAGGAAGATTGTTCCAAATCATTGGTCCAGCTACACTGAAAGCTTTTTGATCCAGAACTTTCTTTGCATGGGGAACATTCACGTAAGTGGTGTCAAGTGTGGACCGAAGAAAAAATGGAGGAGTGTAATGTGACAGTAAATTGCAAAGACATCTAGGAGTAGTTCTGTTCAAGCACCTAGTAGTTAGACATCAGGGCCAAATTTCATGAAAGCATGTAAGCACAAAAACTTGTTAAGGATAGAAAACTCTTGCTTAGGAAAAATAGGTTACCAGCCAAAATACCATACAGTTACTATTGCTGTGACTGGTACCCCACTTATTTCTTGCTTAGCAAAGAAATTTGCTGAGCAGATTTTTCTGCTTAACAGCTTTATGAAAATGAGCCCTGCTCTAGCATGGCAAAGGTCTTGGGTTGGAATCCTACATGAGTGTTATGCCTGTGGATTTTTTCCACAGGACTCGGGGAAAGTACCGAGTATTCCGTGCTTAAGACATATCAGTGTAAGTGCAAAAAACCCAAATAATGCTCTTTATCCCCAATGCAAAATTAACATCTATTAAATGCTGTGTGCACGAAAACCTTCTTCTAACATAAATCAGCAGAGTGTTTCCTGGATACCATATATCTTTGTTTTCTAATTTGGGTTGAACAAAGAAAAAATGACTAGAGCGGGATTTGAACCAACGACCTTCCGGTTTAACGTGTCCGGTTTAACGTGCCGGCGTTCTACCAACTGAGCTATCTAGCCCTATGTTGGCGGTCTCCCTATTTTGTCAATATCTTTGTTCGGGGGTGCCAGTCAGAAGCCATCTTTGTTTTCTGTTACACTTTTTTAGCAACTCTGAGCTGCAGTGAACCATTTGATTAGCCCGTCAGAGTTCTTCGTATAAGAGCCTTTCAGTCTGATTCTCATTTTAATTCTGTTCATTGACCTCATTAATGTCTGTTGGGCTATTGTTCACATTTGCTCCTTAGTTGTACTAAAAAAAAAAATTAAAAAAAGCACTGTAATGAAATGGTTGATAACCTCTTATAACAAAACACTTCTGACAATGATTAGCTGACATTTTAAGAAACAATGTTTCTTTGAACAGCAGTTCTTCTTTTGAACAACTTTCTTCGTGCATTTATGGAATTTCTTTGGCACGAATCTATTGCAAAAATAACAAATAAAACACTTTTCTTTGTTGGGAGTGTTGTGGACAAATAGGAATTAGGCGCTCATATTCGGTACCTTATGGAGACAAAAGATAAAACAAAAAAGTGAAAAATAAAAGGTCTCTTTAGGGATTTCTAAAGATTCGGGTGCTCAACAAGAAATTTTTTGTTCAAAGTCTTTGGGGAGATGTAAAGTATAAGGACAAAGGAAAGAACAAAAGATGTCTTCACAGGGATGCATATTTGAGAATGTGTGTTTTTTCTCTCAAAGTGAAGCTCGTCTGTAGATTCTGACAGGACACTGAGAGACCAGCTGTCAGTTGAATAACGAAAAAGGAGACCCAGATTCAAGTTGATTCAGTTTGCGTACAAGCCGAGGGATGGGTTACCTGAAATAACCATGACAAATATGAGGTAACTTCCTCCGTGACAAACAACCAGCTGACTGATGAACAGTCGCCAGAATTGGGACGACAGGAAAGAACGCTGTGGAGAAGGGGTGTCAACTATTCCCCCTTCCAGGCCCCAAAGGAACACCTCTTGTAGTTTTTTTTTGTAAAACAGATGTTATTTTGATGATTCAAGAGATTCTGATCTAAATCAGAGCTGCCAACATTTGCAGCTTGCAATCAGGGAGATTTTGTACAACAATCAGGGAGATTTTGTACAACAATCAGGGAGATTTTGTACAACAATCAGGGAGATTTTGTACAACAATCAGGGAGATTTTGTACAACAATCAGGGAGATTTTGTACAACAATCAGGGAGATTTTGTACAACATTCAGTAGGATTTGAAACTTTGCATGGTGGAGGTATAACTAAGAGAGGTTTGCGGTAACACCATGTGAATGTCTCTTTTGAGTAGAGTTGGTTCTGAACAGAAACGTTGGTTAACGACTCAACGTTTCGATCAGTATGCTCTCAGCGTCTTCAGGAGAATGCACCTGAAGACAATCAGAGCATACTGATCGAAACGTTGAGTCGTTAACCACCGGTTCTGTTCAGAACCAACTCTACTCAAAAGAGACATTCACATGGTGTTACCGCAAACCTCTCTTAGGTACAACATTCAGGGAGATATTTAGAATTACATTCAACATAACAGGGGACAAATTTCCATAATTAGGGAGATTGTGTTCACCATAATAAGATTGGTTTATTTTCAGGGAACTCTCGCAGAATCAGGGAGAGTTGGCAGCTCTGCTAAATATCTGTGGTTTACTTGGTGGCATCAAGCTGCCTGGGGGACTGAAGGTTTAAAATCAAACCATTCAATCAGGATTGGTAAGGAAACTCATCCAAATCACCTCCACATGTAAACTTAGTGAACAATGAGTGCATTCTATGATTAGTCATGTATACCTTCACAGGTCACAGCGGCTTTCTGTTTGATTTTCATATCTTTTTGTATTCAATTTGGCGGTGACCTAAGACAAATTGACTAGAACAGAATGTGAAACTGCGACCTCCGGATTAACGTGCCGGCACTCTACCAACTGAGCTACCTAATGTTGTAGGTCTCCCTATTTTGTCAATGTCTTTGTTTGGGGGTGTCAGTCAGAAGCCATTCTTTACAAACAATGACAGTCACTTTGTGAATGATAATCGCTTGGCGGCGTATACAAATTAGAACACTTTATGTGGCCCTAAAGTCAAATTCTAAGTTGCCCTTAAAGATGGAATCTATCAGGGGAACTATCTATACGTTATTGTAACTTGACTGCATTTATAAAAATTTGATGAAATTCTTGCATCACGACAATCAATTTTGACCAGCCTTACATAAGTCAACCCTTACAGAACGCGAACAACATTGGTATTTCTCAAAGACCAGTATCAGCACTTTGCGACCCAACATATATATGAAATAACAAACCTGTGGAAGTTTGACCTCAATCGGCCATCGGAGTCAAAAGCAAAAAAGTTAAAGATCCCATTATGTGTTTCCACGACCTTTTGGACTTGCGAGATCAAAACATTATTTTACTTATTTCTCAAAAACTATTGCATTTCAAGAAAAAAAAAATGATTCAAGGACGGGTTTTCCACCATGACCATCTTATACCATGTGCAAATCTGTGATCATTCATATATTCAATCTCGCCAATGCTGTGCACTTGATCAATAAACCCCATTCACCAGGAGCTAAAAAATATGCAAAAAGCAATTTTAATAAAACCCATACAATTTGCACTAATGAGCTTATAGTCCTGAGCAGACGAAATGTTGTTCAAGTTTGTTGGTAAAGGACTCAAGTGTAAAAGACTTCTTGCGATCTGGATCAAAACACTCCAGTGAGAAGGGATCAATAATAGTAATAATAATAATAATAATAGTGGCTTCTTAAATAGCGCACAATTCTGTCATGCAGTGACGCTCAACAATTTGCAAAAGCGAAGAGCAGAACAAATATACTAATTTAGATTAGAGTGTGAACAAATATGTTTTGAGTAATTGTTTTTTAAAGAACTAGCTCATGAGGCTTGACAAACAGAAATTCAAAATAGAAATTGAAACAAATTAATCATCTCAGACGGCAACTTTTCATCTGGATAAAGTATGACCACATGCCTCTGAAATAAAGATAATCGTACCTGGAATCTATACATCTCTGAGCTTCGGACGTTGTTGTCGACTGCTCCGCCGAAGATAAACATAGCATCACAGATGACAGCTGCTGCGTGGAACAGTCTACCTGTTGGACTCTGAGTAACCAGAACGAAAAAAGAAAAGAAACTAGTCAAGAAACTAGGCTTCATTATCCACTTTCTAAACACACACACTTACACACACCACGTGACGCTGCTACATCTATCCCTGCATTCAGTTTCGGGGGGTGGGTATCAAATCTTATCAACTTGATATCTAGCAGATTTTTTGCTCGTCTGGTAGGTGTGTTCCGAAAGTGTTGCTTAGACGCAGACTTCCTCTTATACGCCGTTACAGACTTGTTGCATTGTCTCAAAAGTGTCTCTTGGGTAGCTAGATGCACATATGGGATTCTAAACCAAGCAGGGATGGATAATTACTAACATATGAACTCTGCATATGCATCAGAGAGTCTTGAACACTATGAATTGCGCTTTGCATTAAAATCCCATCAATTATTGTCATCGATTCAATTCTCATTCGGATTTTCTTCGAAACAAAAGCAGGGTTGACAAAATCAGAACAGAAAGAGAACGACTGCATGGTACCTTTATTATATCGATTATGAGAGCTTTAATTCTACTGGTGAACAGGGAGCCAAACTAAGATGGCTGAGGGCTAATAGCTTTCAACAGACAACCAGCGTCGAAGGACAAGGCAAATACTATATGCCCCTTCGGCTTCGCCGTCGGGGCATAACAATTGCAGTCAGTTGTCCTTGTGGTTTATTACTTGACAGTTGAGATCTTTGTTTAAAGGTATCGTACACGTTTGGTAATGACTCAAAACAAATATTAGCATAAAAAGCAACGGAGAGCTGTTGATTGTATAAAACATTGTAGGAATCGACTCCCTCTGAAGTAACGTAGTTTTTGAGAAAGAGGTAATTTCTCACTAAAATAATAAAAACTTCTTACAAGAAGTTTTTATTCCTATCTGAAAGCACACAAATTTGTACAACTAGGGTGTTTTTTCTGTCATCATTTTCTTGCAACTTCGATGACCAATTGAGCCCAAATTTTCACAGGTTTGTTATTTTATGCATATGTTGGGATACACCAAGTGAGAACACTGGTCTTTGACAATTTCCAAACGTGTTCAGTGCCTTAAATCCAGCTCTTGTTGGTTTTGAGTTCCTTTTTCAAAAAATACTGAAATACTGACAATAGAGACTCTACAGACCCAATAGTCTGCTGCCCCCAACGCCTATCATAAGCCATGTCATAACTCTAAGGCAACCACACAATATTTGTCCGCAAAGCATATCTTCGAACACTGTAAGAACCTGCTGTAATACTTCATTGAACATTCAACAATAGACTTCTTGGTCATGTTCCCTGAAGGCATGACTAGGATGATTACAGATAAAATTACCACATCCTGAGAACCAGACTATATTAGTAATTATGCCCCAAGCCTCTCTTTTGGGCTTTTTTTAGAAAACAGCGACTTTGGCTTACGCTCCAGCTTGGGGTCCATCAGTAATTTTAAAAGCATACTTTTGGTAGGGGACTTCAAAAAGACGGACGGTGCCTTAGCCTAAGCCCAAGCCGTGGTTTCAAAATGGTCTTAAGCACATTTGAGTTTTTCTTCCAAGTTGTGTTTAATAGACTTTGAAAGTCTCATGCATATTTGAACTTCCTGGACCATTGTGGTCCCAACCATATGGAGTTTTATGAGGGCAAGATTTTGTTTTGTCAATTATTTTAGTTTAACAGAGTTTACGGCTATGAAAATTATATATGTTGTTTGGAATGCAATACTAAGTGATTAACAATATGAAAGTAAAATCAGGAAGAAAACCTGAGAATAAGACTTAACCTCCATTTACGGTTGCTTGTAAAAAAATTAGAATTTTGCAGAACTGATGGTTATTTAACCTATGTAGTAGACGCACACATTCGGGCGTGCTTGGAAAATGGGGTGTCTAACACTAAGCATCCTCATCCCAAGGTTTAGTTTTGTTTCAATGTTTAAATTTTAACAAATTATTTGTATTATACAAAAAGTGAAAATTTATTTATAACAACTTGCTATGGGTAATTTTATTTTCAAGAATTTTGTATAAATAAGGGAATAAAAGAGTGGCGAGTTCTTACACGGCCGTTTAAAACCGGCAGGGTCGTGGCCGTGTGGTAAAGACCCGAGCCGAAAGCGATGGCCTTTATCGCACGGCCAAGACCCTGCAAGGTTTTAAACGGTCGTTTAAGAACGAGTCCCTACGAGTTCCCATTCATAAATTTTTGTTAAAAAGCGAAAACAAAATTACAAGTAGGCCTATAGACAATCTGTGACAATCTGTTTGTTTAGTGAATTTTTCAATTTGTCCACATTTCCAAAAACTTTTGTAACATTCTGTTTTGTGCACGTTGGGTTGTGTGTACGCGCGTGTAAAAAAAGATTACGCGCGGATATTAATAGCTATATATTGAGTTCCGCGTAAGTAAATTGGCGTAAATGAGCTTGCGCGCCCAACACGCGAAGCCAGCCGGTCTTAAACAGCTCCAGCTATGTCTTTATCAGCCGTTTAAACATCCCCACGTGACGTGCTCTCCACCAATAGGAATAGCGAAACTGTCTGGGGTATTTATGAATATAATTTAAAAAGAAGATTTGATTTCATACAAAAATATAGTCTTCATTCGAGTTTTTTCTCGTTTTCGATATGAGGAGACTTGCAAAGTCTATTGTTATTGGGAGAAAAAACACTGCTACTTAGCTCAGTATGGACTGAAGTGAAGCCATTCAACCTGTTATCTTGGAGCAAGTTGAATGGCTTCTGACTGGCACCCCCGAACAAAGATATTGACAAAGTAGGTAGACCGCCAACATTAGGGTTGAACAAAGAAAAACTGAAAAGAGTGAGACTTGAACCTGCCTCCTCCAAGCAGGACTTGAACCTGCAACCTCTGGATTAATGTTTCACTCTACCAACTAAACCATCTAGCCCTAATGTTGGCAGTCTCCCTATTTTAAAAATATCTTTGTTCAGGGGTGCCAGTCAGAAGCCATTCAACCTGTAACTGCCATATAACCAGGGATCACACCCAAGTTTACGACACTTGTGGTTTATTACTTAGAATTAGTGCTAGATAGCTCAGTTGGTAGAGCGACGGCACGTTAATCTGGAGGTCTCAGGTTCAAATCCTGCTCTAATAAATATTTCTTTGTCTAACCCAAAATCGTTTAAAAGTTTTGGTGGAGGACACAAATGTGAGCGGAGTATGGTCAATAATTAAAGCTGGGGCCTTTTCCAAACCTCGGCTCGGGCTCTGGTTCTATCATCAATTCTGGAGCAGAGTACATTTAGCACAGTGTTTCCAACATCAAATGGATCCTGGAGCCAGAGCCAGAGCCGGAACCGAGGTCAAGCCAAGGTTTGGAAAAATCCTGGTTGGAAAAATCCTCTCTTGAAACTTGAAACAGATATGAAGGACTTGACATTTTGATTGATTCTAAATGAAAAGTATAGTTCTTTGTCCAATCAACAAATCTGCCTGAAGATTGCTCGTTTCAGAACAAAAAAAAAATCCTCAGCTAGAGTAAGATCATCTACGTACTTCCAAACACTAACAGAGGAGTCCGACGCAGCGTAATTGATTAAACATTGAATACCCAAGAGACCTAGTGTTGTACCTCGTGGAAGGCCGCCATTTTAATATTTTGGAGTCAAACAACACTAACAGCAAAGAGTAGCATTAATCGCGAAACTGCATAAAGACTGCTGTGGAATCATGTTGTAGGTAATACTGATAGTCTAATTGTGGCCGAGCGGTTAAGAGCACCGGACTGAAACTCTGGTGTTTGTGATCAGCAGAGTGTGGGTTCGAGTCCTGGTCTTGGCACTTTTGTCTCCCTGAGCAAGACACTTACAATAATTGTTTTGTACTTTGGATGGAACATTAAGCCGTAGGTCCCGTGTACTAGCATTGGTAGTGCACGTAAAAGAACCCACAACACTTATTGTGGAAGAGTAGGGGTTAACCTCAGTGTTTCTGGTTAACATAGCAAGCACCCTTGTTTACAGGTTTTATGAGGTTTGCGAGCTACAGTGATTAATTTAACTTATGAGGCATCCTTGGTTTCATTACCAGAAATATGTAATAATAATAATAACAGTAATAATAATAATAATAATAAATGCACACAGATTGATGGCACTTTTGAGACATCGGGAAACATGTTGTCAGGTAATAATCATGCACTTACAATTCTTCATCTTCATCCCTAAAGCAACTCTGTTACACTTTATGTTTTTATTATTAAAAGCCTTTCCAAATGACATCACATTTATAGACAATTCATTGAGCCTGACCCACCATAACAACTACTGCCTACCATACAAACGGCGCTCACATTGGTACAGCGTACGACACGTGCATCTGAAAACATCGCAGCTATCACGATTGCACAAAAGTGTTTTTTCTACATTTTGCACTTGGTTTTTAACGTGTCTGACTTTTTGGCGGAGCTTAATGGGGGGAGGAGCTTAATGGATCGGTCTATTTAATCTTCACACCATGAACGCCGTTGATTTTTTAATAGCGTCTTTTTTTCTGAAGTTCAACTTTACCTGACTGTCTGAGGACACCTTGATCACTTGCCACTCTTCAGCATCCAAATCATAGCTGCAGAAACCCAAGGAGAACAAACAAGCTTTATTTACCGGAAAAAAAAATCGGCAAAAGGGAAAAACTGAGTCACGATGCGGTCACAGTGTGGTCTTAAACCATAGATGTACCTGTATCGTATGTCACCACTCTCATCAAAAATCCTGAATTCAATCACTCTCAGTGACCAGATATCTAAGTCATGGCTTGATGACGGATTGGATGAGTGGAAGGCCCTCTTTGGAAACCACAGCTTGGGCTTAGGCTTAAGAGTCCGTCAGTTATTTTGAAAACATTCACATTCGCTTTTGGTACAGGGTTTCAAAACAGGCGGATGGAGCCTAAACCGAAGCTGAAGCCGAAGCTATGGTTTCGAAACAGGACCTTAGGCCGTGTCTAAATTGGCGGCTCTGGCTACGGCTGTGAACGACTTTTGCCAAGGGTGTTGCTAAGGACGTCCCATATTTCAACGCAGGATGACGCGGTGATCCAGCCGTAGCCGTAAATTCAGACACAGCCTAAGACTCATTCAAAAGTATTTATAAAACCATTTTTGTTGTTGTGAGGTTTAGAGCTGCCAAAGGCTGGCTTATATCTAGAGACCAATACAATTAGTATAGTGAAAACCACATCCAATAACTCTTCTTTGGCAACAGTGAGATTACTCACACTGAGGAACCACAAACCCCATAGCAATGAAAACCAGGGCTCAATTTCATAGAGCTGCTTAAAGGGACACGTTGCCTTGGATCGGGCGAGTTGGTCTATAAAAAGCATTTGTAACCGTTTGTTATAAAATGCATATATGGTAAGAAAGATGTTTTAAAAGTAGAATACAATGATCTACACAAATATGTCTCGAAATTGCGCTTTTACATCATGAACAAACACGGTCGGCCAATTTGTGGAGTCAAATTTTTTTTTTATAGACCAACTCGTCCGATCCAAGGCAATGTGTCCCTTTAAGCACAAAACTGGCTAAGCATATCAAAGTTATGCTTACCAGAATCAAGTTACCAGCCAAAATAACATGTCACACTTTACACAATCTGTGACTGGAATGCTGCGTACATCAGTATTATTATGTGCAAGTCTTCATTGAGTAGCCATTTTTGGCTGTATGGCAAATTACAGACTTCTCATCGGTTGATCTGGTACAGATTGCCATATGCTTACGCCACCATGGTATTGATATTTGTTGACCATTGTTAAAAAGCACCGCAGCACCTCTCCTACACCCTTATAAGGTGCTACATAATGGGTCCCATAGTTAAAATACTTAAAAGCCTGTCTTATTTTTTGTCTCTTTGTTCAAGCGCCCTCATTGGTAGATTCGTGCGCTATAAGTCTCCGGTATTGTTGAAAAAATACAATGTATCATAAAGTTCATTTTTTGAACAAATGTGACTGTCCAATCTGATAATAAAAAGATTAATATGCTTGAGAATGAAATGACTGGTTGAAAGTACCATACAATGTTGGACCATCTTTTTACTCACTGATTCAACAAACCTAAACTCTTGCAACTGTGTGTTATGTTTGACCTTCCAGACCCACTAAATCATCTCCAGAATACATTTCAAGCTCACTGGCCTCACAACACTGACACAAAGAAACCTACACTCCCAGAGCAACCTACGTATTCCCCGCACTGCAAAGAAAGTAGGAGATAAAGCTCTCTCTGTAGCAGGTCCAAGAATCTGGAACTCCATCCCACAATCAGTCTGATGCTCCGCCTCAATACACATGTTTAAATCTTCTCTTAAAGAGGAAGGGAAATGTCAAATTCGATTTTGTGATGTACTCATTTTCCAATTGATTGAGTCTTCATGTGAGTAGGGAAAAAATTACAAATCTGTAACCCCATGTTAAAATGGTGTAAATTGCCATTTTCAGAGCGAAATTTGAAACATGACGTCATTGGATTTCAACAACTAATGGGTCTTTACAATCTAAGGAGGAATATTTCGTCAGACAAAATGTCAATTTCAAGGGTGTTTTGGTTGAAAGTCAGGAATGAACTAAAACGTCCCCTTACAAAAATGTCCTGACCCGTTTTTATCAGAATGTCAATGAATGTTTTGGATGTTGACAAATTTTGCCCCTGAAGGGTATTGTATGCAATGGCTATTTACACCATTTTAACGTGAGGTTAGAGTCTTGTAATTTTGTCCCCACTCACATGAGGACTCTATCAATTGGAAAATGAGTACATCACAAAATTGAATTGGATATTTCCCTTGCTCTTTAAGACCTACTTGCTCGCTTAATTCAAGTTAAGTTATTCTTGTTTTTGTCTTTTCTGACTATCAGAGTGAAATCTTTGCGCTTTGTAACCATTAGAATAGGCACGTTCTAAATGTTATTATTATTATTATTAACAAACCCCAAAGTATTTCATAACTTACAAGTATTGATCACTTGGCAGCGTGTTATCTGCTGCTCCTCCAAAAACATACAGATGGCGCTCATGGGCCACCATAGTGTGACCATAGCGACGCTGGGGCGGTGGTGGGGTACCCTTCAAGACATGGTCCGACTGAATCTTTCTCCATCTGAATGTGAAAAACAGAGACTTAAGTGGTAGTTTGAATAATGAATTATACTTGTACATGGGTTTTGAGGCATTGCTTGGTGAGGTATCTATCAATTTGTGGTAACACCTTGTGCAGGGCTCGAATTTGAGGAAAATATCCACAAGACCGCAAACCTTGTAGCTCAAAACTTTTACTGGACCAGAAAATTTGTTACATGACCAGAATCAAAATGAGAAAAAATATTATCTAGACAGTTTCACATTTGAGCCGTTTTGATTGAAACAACCTCCAAGAGAAGATTTATCTCGTTCTTGTCTTATGATTAGTACTTCAATACTCAACAGAATTTAAAGATACTTGTATTTCTCAGTTTAAATTAGAAGTAGCAGACAGGTATTGTTATTCAAAAACACAAGGCCACTGGACTTGTATGGTTGATAGTTAACTGGCCCGGCGCTAAAATCAACGGCCTCGGGCCTGCGGTCCAGTGTAAATTTCGAACCCTGTTGTGTATATACATATATATGTATCTACTTTGCTGTGTAGATTTGTTCTTGGTGTGTAGATTCTACTGCCGCGGAGCAGATTTCTGAATTCGGGAGACTACTTAGTTCTGAAAAGAAATGTCCTGCTTATTAAGTACTACCTGGAAGGTAGGAAATCGACCGGGACTACTACTTTTGCTTAGTGGACCAAGGGACTTCTCGTATTAACTTCACTGCCGCAGAGTTCTTAATTGGTCAGAGACTCCGCAGCAGTAGAAAAAATAGCAAGACAAGTTCTCAAGAACAATTCTACTAAGTAAAGTTGATATATACACAAATGTAAAGTAAAGACAAAATTTTCATTGAAAAGTTGAGCAAATTTTCAAACACGGCCGTGAAGTTGTGAGGTGAAACTTGGCAACTCGTTTGCAAGCATCGCATGTAGAAAGATGGTTACATTCTTGTTATAATAATAATAATAATTAGTTCTTATATAGCGCATTTCACATCAACGTCTCAATGCGCTTTACATTAATGCCCTGGTCATTGGGCCAATAACATTCCTGTAATCTTTCTCAGCTCCCTGGGGAGCATACAGCCCCGAACTGCCGTAGCGTTCTGAAGGCTTTTCAAACACAATATCAACCTCTACCCTCGCAGGTACCCATTTATACCCCTGGGTGAAGAGAAGCAATTATAGTAAAGTATCTTGCTCAAGGATACAAGTGTCATGACCGGGATTCGAACCCACACCCCGATAACTTAACCATCGGAACTTGAATTAAACTTGCTCTAAACCACTCAGCCACACTAGAAAAATAATTGCATACCATGTTTTAAAAAGAACATATCTTGGACCATTTTCAATGTTTGACTGTATAGTTAAATATATAGTCAGTTACACAGAGCCAAAAATATCTGATGAGTACAAGTCTGTACTTGACTTCCTCGATAATTCTGACTCAACTCTCAAGCTGTGAAATATAGAAGTTCTAGGTTTGCAATTATTCATCAACTTATTGTAAGGAGTTCTTCCTTTTCCATTAAATGAACGTGGCCATTCAGGACCTGATGAAAATCCACAACGGTTCCTGCATCCAGGAGCCCAACTTCATAGAGCTAAGCACAACAAAATTATGCTTACCAGAATAAGGTTACCAGCCGAAAATACCATTTCACATGTATCATCTGTGACTGGTATCCTGCTCATTTATGCTTTAGCAGAAATTAGTTAAGCACGTAATTGGGCCCAGACCTCATATCTTCTTCATCACTGTTACCCTCTGCTCCTTAAACTTGCCTGGTAACCTACAGAGACAGGGCTACCGGCTGCACATCTCTGGAACTCCTTGCCAGATGAGTTAAGGAATTCAAACGACCCTCCTTCATTCAAGCACCATTATTATTATTATTATTATTATTTTATTTTATTAAAACCACAAATCGTGGCCCAAGGGCCAAAATGCATGTGACTGTACACAGATAAATGAAATTAAAAATAAAATAAATAAATAAATATCAATACATGAACATCAGCAAAAACAAAAAGTTATTTATTTAAAATGTTAATAAAATAAGGGACCGGACTGTTTTGGAAACGGGTGGTTCTCGTCGGAAGAGTGGAATATTTTTTGGAATTGCGGGTATTCCTACCGTGGACACTCTCTCTGGTCGGGGGGAGGAGAGATTTCAAACGGGAGTTATTAACAAGACTGTTGGCAAAATGTTCACAATGATTTCTCCTCCTCCCAGCCAGGGAGTCAAGTCCGCAAGTAATAAGAGCATCATTATAAGAGGTATATTGCCGGCCCAAAATCATTCTACAAACCCTTTTTTGAATCTGTTCCAAGTCGTTAGATTGCTTAGTGGTAATACCAGGCTGCCACACTACATCTGCATACTCTAGAATTGGTCTAACATAACCATCTTAAGACATATCTCTTCAATCTTTCCTTCAATATCTATGTTTAGTGTTTTCCAATGACCGGCACCTTGCAATGCGCCACAACTTACTACACTTTATAAATACTCTGTTGTTATCATTATTTAATTAACAAAATTCAACCAAGAATTTACATCAGAATGTGCTGAAAAATACACATTTTTTCAGCAAAAATACCTGCAGAAAGTTAGGTAAGCTTTGAACTGAAAAGCGTATCGGTTGCCATAGCAATGAAAAAAATCACTGGCAACGCTCATTTCCAATCAAGATAAAGATGGTACCTCACCTCTTCTCCATGAAGCAGAACCTGTATAAGTCATTTGTGATCTTGGCACCACTCTGTCCGGAGAAGACAAACATACTGTCCCTGGCCACAGCCACAGGGAAGTTGCAACAGGTCGGTGGGTTGTCACCTTCCTGTTGAATCTAAAACGAAAAAAATAAATAAATTTACAGTTGGGAACAAAATCATCACACTACGAAAGACTCATTCACCAAAGAAGCTGTTGTATGATGGAAAACATTCGGGAGATTCCAAATATGACTTTTGTTTCTGTAATAATTCCACAGGCTAACCTTTTGAAATAATGTACTTGGCTGAATACTCTGCGAGGCATATGCCCAGACAAAGCCTAAATTTGTTTATTAGGTCATCCTACTATGCACTTTTCCCAATCCCCATGGAGTGACCCTTTGAGACTATACAGCTGACCTTATCAAAGGTCATTGAAGGTCATCCAGGGAAGACAATTATTATTGTACGGCCTCTGTTTGCAGAGTTTATTAAGCCGGCAACGAAGACCTCAGTCTGGCCCACGGAGTATCTTAACACGTATCTGCTGTGAGTGTAGACTGGGAACAAGGCCAGGTCACTGACATCTATAATCCCAGCCAGACTCTGATGGCCGGGTTGATTTTCATCAACTCCAGAAAGCAGACGCTCTGTCGTCCTGAGACTCGCGTCTGTTTATGACTAATTCTAAGCACAGCAGCGAGAGACAAAAATTCCAAATACGGCATCGGGGAGGCTTGGTTTGTATTGTTTTTTTCCATAACATTCAACTGATGATGAAATCATAACATTAGGTCTTAAAAGTCAGGTCAAAGTGGTGAAAGATTGTAGAACCACCTGTGTATCAGCACGGCTTAATGGCACCACGTCATGAGAAAACAAAACTCAAAGGAGCCAAATCAGCAAAATCTGGGACCCTGTTACTAAACGACTGTATCGAGTATGATGTCACACAACAGTTATGATGTCATAGCGATCAGATTTTGAATCTAGGTCAGGGTGGTGAAAGGTTTGGGAAACCACTTCTAGGTCAGAATGGTGCACCGGTATTTAGCTCCTACAATCATGTTATTAATAAGCAACAGTAAAAGGCAAACATATTAAAGGCACTGAACACGTTTGGTAATTGTCAAAGACCAGTATTCTCACTTGGTGTATCCCAACATATGCATTAAATAACAAGCCTGTGAAAATTTGGGCTCAATTGGTCATCGAAGTTGCAAGAAAATTGATGAAAGAAACAACACCCTTGTTGTACAAATTTGTGTGCTTTCAGATAGGAATAAAAGGCTTCAGGCCTGAAGTCTTTTATTATTTTAGTGAGAAATTACCTCTTTCTTAAAAACTACGTTACTTCAGAGAGAGTCATTTTATACTATCAACAGCTCCCCGTTGCTCGTTACCAAGTCAGTTTTTATGCTAATATATATTTTGATTAATTACCAAATGTGTACAGTGCCTTTAAGTGTTGAAAAAAAATCTGAGATATTTTTTAGTAAAAGACTTTATGTGTATGATGTCACATACATACATCCTCTGAAATAGAACACTGCCCTCTTTGAGAGAGCTTGGACAACTCATTGCTCAACTAAATACAATCTAGTAAGGTTCGTGGTAACACCATGTATGTACATGAAATGTCTCTTTTGGTGATTCTGAAATGATTAGTCGGAGAAACGACCTAGCATTTCGATCAGTATTTTTTTCTTTACAGAACCACCATAACTCAAAGAGAGATTTCCTGTACATGGTCCTACCGCAAACCTTACTAGAATACATTATAAAACAAGCTCTGTATATCATTTTTGTTGACAACTTTACAGGCAAACTCATCTATAAAGACCAGCTTGAACGAATGCCAACAAGTGATATTTGATGAAATTCATTTAAAATGTGTTCAATCAATAAGGACATTGAGTTCACATAAGAGTTAACAGATTTTAATTATTGTAAAAAAGAAAAATCATTTTGAGTCGCTTTCTCTTGTGCTTTTCAGAAAGAGCCCTGTGACGTCATAACGTCATTTGTGGGAGCTCCGTTTTGCATAGCCGCTTTGTTACAACAACAACAACAACAAAGCAGCATCCCACAGATGACGTCAAAGTATTGTCATTTTGACGCATACTATCAATGGCAGAAGTGAAGCTAGTTTTGCAGAACCTTGAGATTGGGGCCTAATGTTTTGATTGATAATTACGAAAAATTCACAAGTGTAAAAATATCAAAATTACAATTAAATGATAAACAAACACATTATAAACAAGTTTAAATAGCATTCCTGTTCACTTTGTTTTCGCTTAAGTAGCTGTTTAAGACTTCTATCCTTCACTGAGAAAAGCTTGTACGTGTGGCGAGTGACAACATTCAGGTCCAAGTTATTTATAACCTGTGTTTACTTATAGGGACAAGGCTTGGCTTAAGGCCAATATGTTTCATCGACAAGAACATGCCGGTGCACATGGTACATGATTAAGTACTGAGTGATAAATCATAATCTCTCAGACATCTTTTGCGATTTTCGGGACACTCATCACAACTGTGTAGGAGAACTACACGTGCATGTCAACCTTAATCTGTGGATTTGCATCTTGCATCTTTAAGGTATGGAAATCTTACATCTTAAATGTATGGAAATCTTACATCTTAAAGGCATCGTACACGTTTGGTAATTGTCAAAGACCAGTGTTCTCATTTGGTGTATCCCAACATATGCATAAAATAACAAGCCTGTGAAAATTTGGGCTCAATTGGTCATCGAAGTTGCAAGAAAATGATGAAAGAAAAAACACCCTTGTTGTACAAATTTGTGTGCTTTCAGATAGGCATAAAAACTTCTTGCAAGAACTTTTTATTATTTTAGTGAGAAATTACCTCTTTCTCAAAAACTACGTTACTTCAGAGGGAGTCGTTTCTCACAATGTTTTATACTATCTACAGCTCTCTGTTGCTTGTTACCAAGTCAGTTTTTATGCTAATATACATTTTGAGTAATTACCAAACGTGTACGATGCCTTCAAGGTATGAAAAATCTTACATCTTAAAGGTATGAAAAATCTTACATCTTAAAGGCCCTGTACACTATTGGTAAGATCAAAAAACACAAATGTTCACAGATTCACACATAACTTACATGATTTAAAGTAAGTAATGGTAGAAAGGGTTCCTTAAAATACATTTCTGCCTAAAATGCTATCATTTCTGAGAAATGAGTAAAACAAAGTTTTTATCATGGGTTTGAAAAAACAGAAAACACATAAGGTCTCTTTTCACTATTTTCTCGATGACCAATTGAGCTCAAACTTTTACAGGTTTGTTTGTTCATGCATATGTTGAATCACACAAAATGTGGACACTGATTTTGAGCTTTTACCAAAAGTGTACAATACCTTTAAAGATATGGAAATAACCTTACAATTTCAGAATAATTCTCAATTATTTTAATGAGATGTGATGAGAAGTCATCGGTTCTTTTTAAGTTTAATAAAATAAGCCACTTGGGGCGGTCGGGATGACGTAGTGGTATCTTGCCTCGCCTTCAACCTCTAGGACCTGGTTCGAATCCAGCCGTGGGCACTATGTGGATTGGGTTTCAGTCCCTATCTGATTGCATGGGTTTTTCCTGGAAGAATTCTCTGGGGTTTTCCTCCAACATCTACAACTGAAACTTCCTTCCTTGTCTTCTCTCCATAGGGTTCTTAGCTAGTACAGTGATTAGGTTTGCTTTTCTGAGAATCCTTGGCTTCAAAACCAGAATAAAAAAATATAAAAAAATAAAAAAAATAAATAAATAAATAAACACTGTGGGGTCCATTTTGGTCCATGGTGACAGAGTTTTTAACTAGAGTCATGTGAACAACTTAATGTCCAAATAATTTTGTTGGGTCTCCACATTCCAACGTCTACATATTAAAGTCAAACAAACTATACTCAACTTTTGTACCAGGCAAGCTTCCCCCAATCTGTATTTTGGAATCTTGCTCGGTTTTCTCAATCCATTTGGTTATACAAAAGCTTGCTCTAATCTTCATTTAATCTTTCCCAAATCTAAACTCAAGAAATCAGCAAGCTTGCCCTCATCTTCATTTCGGATTCCTACAAGCTTTCCCTAATCTCTATTATGAAACTCCATAAGCTTTCCCTAATCCAAACTTTAGATCCCTAGGTTGCTCTAATCTGACTTTGGAGCCCTGCAAACTCGTTGAAACTTTCCCACAAGCTTGCCGAGGCAAACTTTAACTTTGTTAACTTCTGTAAAAGGAACCCACCCTTTTCAGCACATTTGACCCAAGAGTGCATATACAGATCACCAAGCCGTGGGTCACAGGCTAATTCCTTCCCCCTTAAGAGACCAGAAGTTGTCATAAATACTTAATCTAAAACCAAACCATAACCGCAGGAAATGACAACCTTCTTCATGGGGAGGGAGGGAAGGTGGTCGCTGGTGGCTTTATTAAGGGGGACCAATCTCCTCTGTTCCCCTTAATCCCCCCACGAGGCTAAATTATGTATGTTGTGATTCACACTATATTTGTTTTTCATCTGATATAGTTAGCCGGGATGGGGATTGGGGGAGGTCATGAGGATTCTTACATCTGTACAACGGAAGCGGATTGAGTGTATGGAGGGCCCTTCAGGGACACCCTGATAACGCGTGAAATATCTGATGATTGACGAGGGAGTAACCTCTAACACAAACCTTCCCGAAACCCATTATAAAGTTACTTTGATAGTTTTGACTTCTGTGTGAGAGAAGATTTTCATGTTGTGATAGAGAAACCCCAAACCGTTGAAAACGCTAGATGCACTTTTTTTAGTGAGAATCTCTGTGCCAATTTTGTAAAAACTTGATCAAATTCATGGGAAGACTAATTTTGCCAAAATAAAAGGTAGGGTCATAGATTGGTAACTACTCCGAAAATTAATGACAATAAAAACTTACTTGGTGAGAAGCACTGCAGCTGTTGATAGTATAAACTATTTTTAGAAAGGATTCCCTTCGAAGTAATATGGTTTTGTAAATTTTTCACCCCAAAACATCTGAATCTGAGAAACGGTTCAAGCATGAATCGTTTCTCAGATTTCTGAGGGTTTGTTTCCGTTCGAGAATGCTGCGACCAGAGATGCAGTTGGTACCCACTGTCACCTTGCTAAACAGGGATGGATTTGACCTTCTTGTGAAAATACAGTGATAGTTTTCTAGTTTTCAGTTTTCTGACTTTTATTGTATCTTTCCTTATAATTTTGCCTATAAATCAGCATTACGTTAACAAAAACCAATCTATGACCCAACCGTTAAGTGAAATGGTTTGATAGGACTTCTGATGGAGCCAATATTTTGTACTGCCAATATTGAAAAGATTTTGAGATGGTAAGTGGCTGTAAACATTCCAGGTAGATTTCAATTGTTTAAGGCGCATATTCAAGAAAGTTTGGATTATTATTATTATTATATATTTATGGTAATAAAACCAAGGATGCCTCATAAGTGAACTTAATCACTGTAGCTCGCAAGCTTGAGAAAACCTGTAAACAAGGGTGCTTGCTATGTGAACCAGAAACACCGGGGTTAACCCCTACTCTTCCACGTTAAGTGTTCTGGGTTCTTTTACGTGCACCACCAATCCTAGTACACGGGACCTAGGGCTTAATGTCCCATCCGAAGGACAAAGCATGTTGCTCAAGGATACAAGTGTCATGACCGGGACTCGAACCCACACTCTGCTGATCTCGAATATAACTCGAATATAACACTTGCTACTCCTTGAGCAAGATGCTTTACCATGGTAAAGAATCTTGCTCAAGGTTAAGCATCTTGCTCAAGGATACAAGTGTCATGACTGGGACTCGAACCCACACTCTGCTGATCAGAAACACCAGAGCTTGAGTGCGGTGCTCTTAACCACTCGGCGGCCATGACACGGTAAAGTCTGCTGACACCAAGCATTTCAATATTATTCATCCAAAGAGCCTTGGTCTTGAGTAAGTGTGCAGTGTCAGATTGCTTACGTGAAACTCTATTACAATTGTTCAGAATCTATTTCAGGGGGCATTCATCCCAGAACAGCCTTCAAGAAAGACTCTGTTCAGGTCGAAGAGTCAGGCGATTAACTATTTTTTGCAGCTTAAAGGTTGACGTTTGCCAACTTAGCACTCAATCCATTTACATACAAGATGTGCCCGCAGCCGTCAGATTATAAAGTTGGCAAATAAATTAGAAGATGAAGAAAAGAAGGATGTTGAATTGTTCTCTCATTTCACTGACGCTCAGGCCGAATCTGAATTAGCGGCTATGACTATGACCGTTGCTAAGTGTGTTACTACGGATGTCTTATACTTCAATGCGTTATGACGCAGCCAATTCGAAGATGGACTAACAAAGGAACTTCAATACTCAGTTTTTATTTTTAGGTCTGTTCACATGAACATTTACAGATGACTTTGGTAGGAGTGGAACCCATGACTCTGGCATTTGAGCAGATCTCAGGATCAGGTTGGCTCAGTGGTTTCTTTCCCTGCCTTTTCACCTCTGTTGACCTCGGTCCGAATCCCACCTCAGACCGGAGCTCATATGTGGTTTCCCTCCCACATCTAAAACCGAACATTTCTTCTCATTTCCTATTCATCCTGTTAATGGCGCTAATTGCACTGTTGGATGTGTAATTAAAAAAATATATATAAAATAATAATAATAAAAATCATACATGGGTATAGTATTTTTCAGGATAATCAATGCAAAACAAAATAAAACACAAAAAAAAGTAACAATTGAAAAACTGGGTTGGTAAAGGGCTATACAATACTTTTTCAAAAACCCATGCACTTCAGCTTTTAAAGCTTCTCAAATACCATGCTTGGGCCATCTTGGTTGGGTACCCAGTATACCAACAGTATAATTCCACAGAATAATCTACGCAGATTATGGCCCAGTCTATTTGACACATCATATCAGGTTTAAAAATGTGCTGGTGCCATTTTGGTTGGGTTCCCTGTAGTGCCTTACTACAGATCAATCAATACAGAAAATGGACCAGCCTAAAATGGACCAGCCTATTTCTCTTCCGCCTCCATATCATCACAGCTGTTTCCATTGAAGAAGAAGATGAAGTTAAAAAAAAAAAACCCATTGAAAAGCACAAACAAAAACCAAAAATGATAAGGGTTATGCTACAACAGAGTACGGCACAAGTTGTGCCTCTTTACCTGCGGCCAACCTACGGAAATCACATACAAATATAGCAGTCAACTACAAGTGAGATATAGGTGGGATTAACACCCTTCCCCAGCCAGCTAATCCAATCACCTATAAACTACACTGCTCCTAATCACAGAGCCACACGAGTATCCAGGTAAGACCCACAGTAGGAAGACCAAACGTCAACGCCACGTTAACTTGCATCCCAGACAGTATCCAGACACATCCCTCCCCAGGGGGGGTCAAAATCACCCCCCTCCTCCCTCCTCGGTGCTTTCTCTCCCTACCTGGCCAACCGGGCTCGAGGCTCTGAGTATGGCAGTAGGTCAGGAGGTGAGGGTAAAAAGGCCTGCAGTATGCCATCAGAGATATGATCCCTGGGGTTATTCACCGGGATTCCTGTAAAGTCTACCTTGATTTCCTCGGGACCTAAGTGATTGCCCCGAGGTGGAACAATACAGGATGGCCCCTTTGACAAGCGTTTAAGGGGGTATTAAGGGTACAATGGAGCTAATTTACATTACAATGGGTCTATGATTAGTTATCACCCAAGCGCGAACGGAATACATAGAAATTAGGCGCTTCTGCGTATCCAAAGATGCCGAAGGCCCGAGTCTGATTTGTGACGCAGAGCGCACATGTGATAATGAATTTACCTTCAACACAAATGACGCGTAGCTTAAAATAGCACAATACGCAGAGTTAGAACAGCGTAATAGAACATGGTTTGGTTATGGGCTGAGCAATATAGGTTAATATCACACTCTTATTGCTATGGATTGACCAATCAGAATCAAGGATTCAAGTTTGCTTGAAAATAACATGGGATATATATTCAAGGCCAAAGAGGTCGATGTCACCTGACCTATGTGGACATACTACGAAGGGACATTGGGTTTGTGACAACAGATGAAATTTCTACATGGATGAGGGACACGGAGATCTGGGGAAACTTCTCTCGTGACATCATTGGCTGAGGACACCACTCCACATAGAAAAAGAAGAATATAATGATGCATGGTTGTCACAGATCATTGTCACAGATTTAGGTAGTGTGTGAATTGGGACACATATCCGCCAATTCAGTGCGATATTTTTAAAACTTCCCCAAACTGATGAAACCACAAATTGTACAGAAAAAGGTTGACTCTCACTTCCGTCTGAAGTGTTGAAGTTTTTAGATTTTTGTTTTTGTAACCTGAGTGGAAATTTATTCACCCACCCCATCCCCCCAAAAAATCAAAATATTTAGATTTTTTATTTCAGATATCAAAAAATAAACCACAAGGGAAACTGACTGGGCCAATTTTAAAAACGATTTAGGGTTGAACAAAGAAAAATTGACTAGAGCGGAATTTGAACCAACGACCTCCAGATTAACGTGCCAGCGCTCTACAACTGAGCTATCAGTTGCATTCATTATACATGCACAAGAAATAGTTAGCGTTCTCATAAAGCCAGTTCGCATTGTTCCCTATGCACTCCTTGTAAAAAATTTGTTCTACTCTTTTTAAAATGACGTCACTCATATTTTTACCAACTTGTCACAAAATATGAAGTCTACAAGGAGTAGGGTCTACAAGAAATTTGTATTTTGAGGTAGGAACAAGGCCCCCCCCCCCTGCCATCCCCCCCTGGTAAAACCCTGGGTATGCCGCGTCACATAGGCACTTGACAACAGGGAGCAACACACTGGAGTATTTATTGCCAGCTGAATCTGTCTTCGTGACCGACTTCCGTTGTTCTACCTTTTTTTCCATTTCCTGCCTCATCCAATCTCCTTCACGAGAGGAAACACACGTCAGGAAATCAAGCTATTAAGAAATCGAGTTACATCAATCACAGGGATATAGGTAGAAAGTTTGTCCAATTTAGTGATCTCGTTGATAGAGAAAACCACAATACGACAAGTGAGTGTGGTGCACCACAGTGGCTTTAGGCTATAAGTATTCGAGTTGTTTTTCACCTAGCAAGCTTTGTATTTCATTGAGGTGTTTTAATATTGTGTATGTAATTTGTAATGATTTGTCTTTTAGTCAGTATTGTACTGGGAAAACAAAATCAATTTTTACCTGTTTAACTGTGATGAAATAAATAAAATTGAAGGGAATTGATTTGAATTGTGATGCATTGAACCATTCCAACTGAAGAGGTGACCTAAGAAGTGTTTTATTTGCCGAGGGAGCTAGGAGTCTTTTGCCAGAGTGTCAGGTAAACACAGATCCACCGTGCTATCAAATAAGCAGGCAATGGGTTGTTTTGTTTACTTGTGAGTAGGGTGGGGGTGGGGGGCGGGGGATTGCCCATCCTACTTTGATCCCAAAAAGCCACATGACATGGGGGAGGGGGTTTGCCTCCTCAGCATCCCATTTGGATCCCGACTGATCATTCATCTCCAAATGACCGAAGACACTTGGACCCCCCAACTGAGTTTTTGTAAAAAATCTGTAAAATCACATGATCATTTCAGTGGGGGGGGGGGGGTGGGGGTTGCAACCTAAGCATCCAACTTGGACCTTGACTGATCCTTCATCCAAAATAGTCTGTAACATGTGCGTGTTTGCGCATAAACATTTGGCTTGAGCATGTAGGTTGAGCATGACCCATGTGCCCCCCTTTAAGATGCACATGGTGTGCAGGAGTAGTGCATTCTGTTCACACTTCTGTGTGCATGGTGCCTTGGTGTAAATTGAAATGTTCCTAAAGACATTAGACATTTCCTTATGGACTCATCCTAGATCCAATGTCTCCACTGATACTCAATGAAACAAAGTTTTTGTTTTTTTTAAAGTTTTAGTGTTTGTATGAATAGTTGGGATGGTAGAAGGAGGGGGAGGGGCTTGCTTATAAACCCTTGACATACATACTTTACTACCTAGGCCATATTTCACCGTACAGAGCTGCTTAAAGCACAAAGAGTAGCCAAGCAAACATTACACTTACCAGGATAAGGTTACCAGTCAAAACACCATGTCACATGCACAATCTGTGACTGGTATCCTGCTCATTCTTGCTTAGCAGAAAACTGCTTAGCAATATTTTCTGTTTAAGCAGCTCTCTATGAAATTTGGCCCTGGGCCCAATCTCATGGCTTTGTTTACTGAGGAATTACGCCCTTACGGCCCACAGATTTATGTCCGTAAGTGCATGATATTGGGTCCTGACCTGTTTTTAGTGTATCATGGACTCAAACTAGAAATACATAGAGGACATACTGTAATTTGAACAGTTGACTAAAATATTACCAACAGACTGAAAGAATACAAAGGTTTCAAACAGGTGTCTCGGATCACAAGTTTGCTGTTACAAAATATTTCAGTTTGTAAGCCCCCTCTCCACCCCAACCCCCCCCAAAACCCACCCCCCAAACATGTCTAAAAGCAATCAAACGTCATTGACCTTGAACTTTGCACTTTTGAAAAATAAAATAGGCCTTTAGCAGGCTTGTGAGGAAAAAAATGTTCAAGGCCTGCAGAACAAAATTCAGTAAAGTACTAGAACACATTAGGGCTGGCTTGAGCCAACATCATGAAAGTTAGACATGTGAGAACACAACGCTGAAATGGTGGTAACTCAATTTTGATTTTTTAATGTTTGTAAAGTAGGGGTGCTGAAGTATAGCACCCATATCCAGCACCCATATCCAACAAGTTTGGGGTGCTGCAACAGCCACAGCATCCCCCGTCCTCATGGGCCTGTTCCGTAACAGTCACAAATTTTGTGAAGCTTCAAATTTCTCAGCAATTTTGGTAACATGCCATAAATTAAGTAAGATTTTTAAAACCTTTTAAAGGCAGTGGACACTATTGGTAATTACTCAAAATAATTATTAGCACAAAACCTTACTTGGTATCAAGTAATGGGGAGAGGTTGGTAGTATAAAACATTGTGAGAAACGGCTCCCTCTGAAGTGGAGTAGTTTTCGAGAAAGAAGTAATTTTCCACGAATTTGATTTCGAGACCTCAAGTTTAGAACTTGAGGTCTCGAAATCAAGCATCTGAAAGCACACAACTTCGTGTGACAAGGGTGATTTTTCTTTCATAGTTATCTTGCAACTCCGATGACCGATCGAGCTCAAATTTTCACAGGTTTGTTATTTTATGCATATGTTGAGATACACCAAGTGAGAAGACTGGTCTTTGACAATTACCAATAGTGTACACTGTCTTTAATCACTTTGAATTTAGCTTTTGTCAACCATTTCTTAAAAGATAAACAAACTTTGCACAACAAATTACACTTTCACTTATTTTCAAGTGATTAAAAATATCAAAAATGAAGAAGAGAGTCTGTTAATACTAGTTTAGTCAGTGTTCAATATCTCATGGTGTTCAGACTAAAAATAAACATGACTTAAATCACCTCTAATGAAATTAATTGCCTTGGTTCCCCCCCTTCGGCTTTTCCTGAAAGTAACATTAAGCAAGTTTTACTATTTCCCCGGCGTGGTAGACGGTCGGTCTAACAAAGAATGAGGACAGTCACGCTCTCGGAGTGGTTTGGATTTTCTCGCCGCCTTATCAACCAACAAAAAATCTAGGTCATGTTAATTTTACTTGTGTGATATTGAGGTCACGGCAGTTTCTTGGCGCAAAGGCTGTGCCGTTAAAAATTGGAAAGAGGTTTTTGCAAAGATAAGAATCAAGAAAAAAACTTCACATGACTTAAAATGCAGATTCATTTCTGTCTATGTAATTTCAGTCACCGTTAATATTTCAACAAATATTTGCAGATTCCCCAAAATACAATTGCACATTTAATCTTTGCTTCCTTTTATTATTTTACATTTTTTTATTAAGACCCTCGAGATCTAAGGCTATGGGACGTAGCCCTATTCGTTGAGTTGCCGCCACAAAGGAAAATGTGGTTTTTCTTTTGCATGCTGTGATGACAATGGCATTTATATAGTGCTTCTTACTTGCATTTCTGAGCACTTAAAGGTATCGTGCACATTTGGTAATGACTCAAAACAAATATTAGCATAAAAACTTACTTGGTCACAAGCAACGGAGAGCTGTTGATAGTATAAAACATTGTAGGAAACGACTCCCTCTGAAATAACGTAGTTTTTGAGAAAGAGGTAATTTCTCACTAAAAATAATAAAAAACTTCTTGCAAGAAGTTTTTATTCCTATCTGAAAGCACACAAATTTGTACAACAAGGGTGTTTTTTCTTTCATCATTTTCTTGCAACTTCGATGACCAATTGAGCCCAAATTTTCACAGGCTTGTTATTTTATGCATATGTTGGGACACACCAAGTGAGAACACTGGTCTTTGACAATTTCCAAACGTGTTCAGTGCCTTTAAACCTAAATTAACAACAAGGTGAATCTTTAAGAGAGATTTTTGAGTGAGTCAGTAGAGGTAGCTTGATGGATATGAAGAGGGAGATTGGTCCATTGTGATGGTGCGGCAACAGCGAGTGTAAGAACCCAGACCATTAGCAACAGTCTTTCAACACAAAAGTCTATCCTTGGCATTCACTCTCTACCACGGCAAGCACGGTCGGATAAGTTTACTAATCATGAGTTTACTAATCATTTGCTTTGATATTGTGCTTAACTTTTGAGATGTAATCTTTTTATGTATTGTACTTTTTTTTGGAAATCAAATATTTCAATTTGGACTTTTTCCTAGATAGTTAAAAAAAAAAAAAAAAAAAAAAAAAAAGTTCTGCATTATGTTATTTAAAATATGGAATATGTGGCTTGTGCCTCGGTATTTTTGTCCGAACAAATGTTTCTGAATTGATATGCCTTTGGTGGTACTGAAGTTACATATATGCAGGTATGTTGCTCTGACATCTACTTTAAACTGTGCATGTTACACCATTTCAAGGTGAAGTTAGAGACTTGTAATTTTTCTCAACTTTCATGAGGACTCTATCTATTGGAAAATGAGTGCATCACAAAACTCAATACGACCTCGGAGGCCCCTCTTTAGTGTGATAGATCAAACATGTGAAAAGTAACAGCCTGTTACAAAAATAAAACCATCACTTATGATCAATGAATCCGGTTAAAGAGTGTACCAAACATGTCAAATTACAAAACCGTTACGTTTACAGACAGAAAAGCATTGCATGTTACATCTGTTACACTCCAGCTGTCCCGATGACATCATCGCCATGCTGCAACTCCGTAACAGATCCAACATTTTTATTAACATTGATTTTCCCCGAGTGGGAAAAATGTTTCCAATTGAGAGGCCATATCCTGAGCAGGTGGGTGGGTTTCCGTCCCAAAGCCAACAGCATCTTCCTTGCCACCCATGTTCAATCAAACATGATTTTCCTGTCCCGAGGCAAGGACAACCCGAAGGGAAAGTCATTCATAACCCGAAAGAAAAGATCAAGAATGTACGGAGGGAAGATTAAAAAAAAAAAAAAAAAAGCGTCCTGAGGTTTCAAAATTTTGCTTTTCCTGACCTCAGGCGTCGAATAATTATCTCGGGGAACATTCACCGTTTCTATGTCACTGGGAATGGGTAAATGACATTTCTTAGGCGGCTGCTTTTTAAATTAATGTTTCCAGCTTCCAGATGGGTTTTTAACAATTCGAGCGAGAACTTTATCACACTTGAACTTCAACTTGCCATTTTCAATTCCTTCCAGTCAGAAATGCTCTCACTGCAGACTTGACGGATCAATTCACATTGTAAAAGTAACATGTCAGACAGTCTGATGAGAAAAAAGCCAGAAAGTTTGACAGTGTTCCTGAAAGTCCCTACTATTTTTTAATGAAAAGTTGCTCAACACAAGGCAGATGGGCCACTCAGGGTGATGGCTACAAGGAAAATAAAGACAACTTAAAGGAAGAGAAGGTACCGGTTCACATTGAATTCCCCTTAAAATCCTTAAGTGAGCGCTGGTAACACTATGTCATGGCACACAAAATATTTTCACTCATATACTTTGTGCACAAAATTGTACAGCCATACAGACCTAACCAGATCTAACCCTCTGATAGCTTCTTTGTGGCAAGCTTCCGGATGTCTTGCTGACAGCCGGTGCTAGGTTCTGAGGTTTCCAACACCCCTCCCCCTGCCAATCAAAACTTGTTGGCTAACTGGGGAGCCAGTAACTAATGGAGCCTTTCTATATTTGTGTAATTTCTGGGGTTACCCCTGCACTTTCAAGCGCTTGTATTGTGCTTGTAGGACGCTTAGTACGCACATGTATTTTGACCCAATTCCATTTCAAATGCATCATGTTTTTACATGGACAACTTAAACTGCATACAGTTAGACATGTCACAAGTTTAAAGAAGAATGAGAGGGGACCAGTTGCTCTTTGACTTGATGACTCTTTTCTGGGCTACTGTACTTGCCTTATTAAAATGTGCCATATGCTCGCATATTTTACTTAACCAATACCAGGTTTTATGAGCGAGCAGCACATGCTGGAAAATATGGTATGGCGAGATCGATCACCCCTGGGAAAGAGGTTGGGCCAGGGCATCTCCTTTATCTTCT
This sequence comes from Plazaster borealis, assembly GCA_021014325.1. NCBI lineage: Eukaryota > Metazoa > Echinodermata > Asteroidea > Forcipulatida > Labidiasteridae > Plazaster > Plazaster borealis. Next base: position 3,832,998 of record CM037473.1, read on the forward strand.
GCATGTTGCTCATGAGCTATCTATTTCTCTCCGTACACACCCTAATCTTTCCGGTAATGGATCTGACCACAAAGAAAACATCTCAAACTTCAAAGTAAATCCACCATAATTTATAACAGAAAGTTGGGTTCAACGACGGCAACAATACAATGCATGGAGCAGCTACATCAACTACATGTAGATTATTACCATACACTGTGTGCATCTTGCATCACTTTGGTGACAGAAGCTGATGGATTCTTTAAAGGTGGAACTCATGATGATATTATCTGATGCTTTTACAAGTTGATTGCTAAGATTACTTTATCTTGATTCAAAGATAATACCAGCTAAAACCAACGTCCTCCCCCAGTAGTAATAATAATATACAAAAACAGACCACCCCTCAAAAAACCCACACACAAACATAATAATAAAGAAATAAAAAATGAAAATAAAGAGAGTTAAAATAAAATAAAAATAAATAAATAATTAAATAAATATATCAATCAACCAAAAATAAACCATCACCCAAAACCCCCAAAACAAAACAAAAACACCAATAACGGAAAGACTATATTGCAATACTTCAATAATTATAGAAGACCAGATTTTTAAAAGAAATTTTCCCCTAAATCTTTACCCATAGACAACCAAACGAACACCAAACTCAACCTCAAGCCCAGAAAGTTCATTTCCACAACAGTATCTCACAGCAAACTCTTCTCAAGGAGAACCCCATAAAGTCTCAGGAAATGACAAGATTAGTGGCATTAAATAAAAGAGGAAAGAAAAATAGTGACCAGAGAGAGAGAGAGCGAGAGAGAGTGAGGGACAGACTTGATATTCCGACTCCTACTTGGTTGATGACTCAGCCCAATTGAATCATGGCAGTGATCTTCCATTAATTCGAAATGACAGGTGATGGCAAAACAGATCCAATCACCCCAAGACGTGTTTCGACTCACACAAACACTTCTCCGCCTCCTAAACTTTCGACTTCCCCAAGGAAAAAGAAAACTGTATCAATCATTTCTCAGGACTTGAGCCAACTCGGGGAAATATTGTCAAAAAAAAAATGAAAAGGAATGATTTGAATTTCCTTGCAAGAATAAAAGGGACTTCCCTTTCTATAATAAAATTACTTTACACGGTTTCTGGTTTGCATCATGTTTGGAGTATCGGCACAAGAGGGCCTGTGTACTCTGAGGGCGCCATTTTGATCTCTCTGCTCACGGGTAGTAGATTGAACAAGTTGAAGCAAAAGGGCATTATAAGTCAATAAATGTGGTAACACACAGCCTGCTTGACAACCATCCTATTCTGTTAAACTCACCAGATAGAATTGCCTAATTTTTAATGAAGTCATCAGACTTCATTCAGAATTCAACCTACTTCATGCGATGAGCAAGGCATACCAAATCATCCATACGGACTGTGAAGGGGGTAACCCTGTTTCAGCCCCAGGAGTAGGTGGCAACGTACCCCTGGTGGCAGATGATTTGGGTCGATAGCCCAAATTGATAAAGTGTAGCCCTTGTGATGTTAGGCGATCTCTTATAAAAAATAATTACAAAATACACAGTTGGCCCTTTTCAATGAGCGGTTGAAGCAGACAATAGTGCTTAAAAAAATTCTGCTAAGCAAAAATAAGCAGAATACCAGTCACAGATGATACATAGTGTGACATAGTTTGTTCTGTAACCACAATTTTTTTGAGCTTAAGCCATGTCAGCATACCAATTCATCCTATAGACAATGGGCCCAATTTCATGGAGCCTAAAAAATAGCAACTCTGCTGATAAAAAATAGGCAGGATACCAGTCACATATGGTCACATATGTGTCATGATTTGTTCTGGTGAGTACAATCGTGTTATGCTTAGCTACATGTTATGCGTAAGCCATGTAAGCAGCTTTATGAAATTGGGCCCTGGGGTCGATTTCACAAAACTATTTCTAACTTAGGACTAGTCCTAGGCAATGCTAAGAGATAGGACTAGTCCTAAGTTAAGACCAGTTACTGGTCCTAACTTCAGATAAGACTAGTCTTATCTCTTTGTGAAATCGGTCCCTGGTGTTGTTGCCGCGTTATCATATTGTTGGACTCTGATGGGATTGAGAGAGCTTCCGAGGAGTTTAAGTTAATCCTAATCCCCTAGTGTCTTTGGCTAAATACACTCCTTAAACCCTACAAAACACTATGGCAACTCAACATCCAATGTTTGGACTTGGAACGTCAGTGTTAATTAAGATGTAAGCTCTATGTACTTCCAAGTTGTAGTACGATAGGCTAATCAATTAAAAACACAGTGCACTGACTGCAAGCCTTGATAGACAGCACTACCTATCTGTAAGCAGCATACACAAACACATGGCAATGGTACAAGTGAAGCTCACTCAGCATGCTTCACAAACACCAAGGTCAAGAAGAGCAGTTCAGCCCTATCTCACACCTGTCATGGAAGCAAAGACTTAAGTTGGATCAGGGAGTGAAGTCTAACATTGCCACCCCTACTCCCAAAGGATATGCTACCAAAATAGAGTGACTGTAAAAATAGTGAACAACCAAGGATTGTAAGTTACATAATTTTTGAGTTTCCAGCAAACAAACAATCAAATGGGCTGAAAACTTTAGAGGGAATCAAGAGGGAGAGACTGAAAATTAAACATCAATCGAAACAATAGTTATGTTTATCACACGGTCAACTTCTGCCCTTCATGCCAGGTGAGATTCATGACCGAAAAAAGGGTCTGAAACTAAGATAAAAATGTTACGAAGTATGCTGAAATGATGGCATTTCCATATGTTGACAACCCATGGAGTTTGAGATTTCAAGGAGCTTTTGGGAAGCAAAATCCTCACCGCTAGAGAAGTAGACCAACGAGCAGGATTTCTTCATATCTGGAGGAAATAACGGCTACTTGTTTTTTCACAACAAATCTGAATTCAGGTTAAATGCTGAAATTTCTCATCCCTGCTTAACAACAATAACAATAAGACTGGGTTCTCGTAGAGTGCTTTTCAAGATTTTCCAATTTGTTTGAACATCAGAACATGGAAAGATTGGTTTATTGATTGTAATCAGGGAGAGTTGGCAGCTCTACTACCGATGACTGAAATCTATCCCTGATGACCACACCTGGCTGCTTGGATGTCATAAACCGAAGAACACTCAAATGTCAGAACATACAAAATGGATGTAGGAAGGAACCAATACATTTATTCGTTCTTCCTAGGAATCCCCGTGTCAAATGAAACTGCTTAGATTTGGCTGGATCTGTCTCGTTCAAAGTTTTCTGGTTCAATAACCGTCCAAATTTACAAGCTCTACTAAATTTGTCCGAGTCCTGGGCCAACTTTCAGATGGTAAACAAATGAGCTTAGGACAGTGAAATCTTGCTTAGCAGAAACAGGTCACGAGCCATAGTGTCATTCGATCCCATGTTGTTACCGGTACCAGGATATTTGTTTGCTTGTCAAATAAATTTGCTTAGCAAAAATTGTCTGCTTTGAAAGTTTATGAATTTTAGCCCTAGCTACAAATGCATGAGAAGTGTGATAAAATACCACTAGATATAACGCACAGGAATAAAACAGATGAAAAAAGAAAAGACGTCATTGACAATGTTTAAAGTCAGGGATGACCCAACGTCCACCATTAGTGAAAGCGTAAGGACCGATATGTCTACTGCCCTCTAGAGTCTCCTATTGATCAATGAGTTTATTTTACCTCCTCCCAGCTCTTGCAGTCACCATTGAGGGACACACACCACATGTCATTCAACCTGTAATAAAACAGTAACAACACAAAAATATGTGGTAACTCCAATTTCACAGAAATAAATCAGCCCAATTTCCAGACTATATGTGTTGGCAAGGTCAATATAATTGGCCCTGCCAACAAGCTTTGGGTACAAAATGCCCTGTGACCTTAAAATGACCTTCTTAAAAGTTTAACTTGTGACCAGAATAAAGTTAGGGAAGTCCGCTTTTGGCATTACTGTACATGTGTTTCATATAGGGCACTAGTTCAGTTTATGAAATAAAGCATTTGATTTGGGCTCTCTGAAGATATGTAAACATTTTAGACCTTAAAATGACCTTCGTGAGAATTCAACTTGTGACCAAAATAAAGTTTGGGAAGTACGCTTTTGGCATTACTGTACATGTGTTTCATATAGGGCACTAGTTCAGTTTATAAAATAAAGCATTTGATTTGGGCTCTTTGAAGATATGTAACCATTTTCAGTTCAAAATGCTGTCAACAGATTCCCAGTAAGGCCAAAACATCTTTCTGAATGTTGGGAATTTGTTTTACATTTAAACATTTCTGTTATGAAACCAAGGGACCCTCAAAAGTGACTAACACTCTAACCCGTAGGCCCTGAAGATACCTGTGTCATGGTATTATCAGAAGAAAGGGGACAGTAGAACAAAGGAACACAACAGGAACAATGCTGTCCTCACATTCGAATCCTTTGTATTTTTGTGTCCTCACATTTGGTTGTGCGCTTAGACTATGGAAAGTGTTAAGTACAAGGGACAAAGGAAAGTCAGCACATTGATAGCAATAAATTGATACATGTAGAGAAGATGGTGAAGAAATGCTCCATTTTAGATATGGGAGAAAAACTCTCGATAGGGAAAACCCATGTAATCGGGTAGGGAATGAAAACCCAGTCCACTTGAAGGCTCTGCTCCAAGGTGGGATTAGAACCAGGGACCACAGAGTTGAAAGGCAGGTCAAGATACCACTATGCCAACCTGGACCCAATTTTATGGCTCTGCTTACCGCCAAATTTCTGCGCTAGCTTTGTAAGCGAAGAATGCCTAGTAAGGTGGAGTACGCATGCCACCAGCCAAAATTCCCTGCTAACCTGTGAAATATGATTGATGTAAGTGTGGAATTCCCTACTTCCGTAAGCGCTGATTCTTTGCTTTACGGTAAGCAGAGCCATGAAATTGGGCCCTGATCCGAAGCTGTCAAATGGCATTTTTAAAAATACCTTGCATTGCCATCATATCCAGCAAAGATCCAGAGTTTACCATCGTATACTGCAGCACCATGGGCAGATCTGGCTGGAGGAAGCCTGAGGAAAAAACCACAACAAATATACACACGTAAAAATAAATTGCCTTTAATAACAATTTTTAAAAAAACAAGCTGAAATCTGCAAGCTGATTTTATGAAAAGGTTTTCTGCAACTTTAGAACAGTCTCTGGTTATTCTTGTCCGAAACAAAAAAGAATTTAAGAACTTATATCTAACTGATCTTGTTTTAACTTTAAACAAATCTTTAAAAATGTCCTATGAATTTCTAAATTTCCGCTTTTACCTGTGTTTGTAGAGGACATAAATGTAAAATATCCATGCACCAGTAGTGATATCTATACAGTTATGATAAATTGCTATTGGACACATTGCCTACTACTAAAACCTTGACTAGGTTTTCTTGAGCAACAGGAATATTTGAAACCACTGTTAGGTTCAGGCCTGGAATTACACTGGTCCCCCGTCTTGGCGTTTTCCCATAGTTTCCCATAGACACTAAGTTTTTCCAATGGAAGTGCCCTTTGCAAAATGAAAATGACCTTGCCCTCTCAAAGATGAAATTCCAGACCCGTAGGTTCTACATTTAAATGGCTTTCTACTTGATTTTAGTTTTTGTTTTATTCCATTTGACTTGGACCATTTTTCTTGAGTCAATGTGTGTTTCAATGGGTGTTTTAACCGACATTTACACAAAATGACACTTCGCGATTTTATTCAAAATATCCAGCTGTCAGACAAACATTCCACCATTTAGGTGATCACCCTATCATCTGTGCGTCAAACCGCACTTGTAGAACATTCAGCACACACGAGTAAACATAAAACTTGGTCATGTACGCGCACGGACGCTGGTGAAATTTGACACGTCTGGGATCTGGATAATGAGCTTCTATTTTTAGTGTAAGTGCGGAAGGATATTCATGTATGTATCTTGAAAGTGTGTAGATATGCAATGCTCCAGAGAACATTACCGAGAATCAGGCCGTAACGCTTCTCAGATTCATTTTTTGGGGGATAAAAGGTGATATCTTTTTTTATAACCGCAGTACTTCGAAGTGAAAGGTTTCTCAAAATTCATTTTACTATCCAAAGCTGCTGTACTTCTTACCAAGTAAGTTTTTATTGCCATTAATTTTCAGAGTCATTACCAAACGTGTACGATGCCTTTAAACCAAGTAGTGTCCTGCGAATAAATTGGCCCAATTTTGAGACTGTGTATTGGCAGGGCTGATTAAATCGGGCGTATTTATAATGCATTTGTATTGGATACAACACACCATGTGACCTTAAAATGACCTTTGTGAAAGTTCAAGTTGTGACCAAAATAAAGTTTGGGAAGTCAGCTTTGAACTTGTGTATGCCTTGACTGCAGTCAATAATTTTTATCATTTTTGTTTTGCAATTTCAAGAAAAGGTAGCGATTTACAGCTTAAGACGCATGATATTTTTATAAAGGGCCATGCTAGGGTTAAATGATTTTAAAAAAATGAAAAAGAGCCATTATCAAAAATGGACACTACAGTTTTAAGTTAGGTAAACATTTTTGAAAAATGTTTGTTCACAAAATAACAAAATAATCTGTCTTATTTCGAAATTTGATAAAATGACCCGAAAGACTTTTTCTTTTAAAATTAATTTTGTATTAAGCAAAATTATAAAGACGGATACAATAAAAGTCACATGGAAAAGTTTCAGCTGAATACAGTGTCTACTTGCTGTCACAGTATTTTCACACGAATGTCGAATCCATCCACATTTAGTGAGGTGAAAAGGGGTGCCAACCGCATCTCTGGCCGCAGCATTCACGGACAGACACCAACTCTCAGAAATCTGAGAAATGATTCATGCATTTCTCAGATTCAAATGTTTTTGGATGAAAAATTATCCAAACCATATTACTTCGAAGGAAATCCTTTCTCAAAATAGTTTATACTATTAACAGCTGCAGTGATTCTCACCAAGTAAGTTTTAATGGTCATTTATTTTTGGAGTACTTACCAAAGTATGACACTACCTTTAACTGGTTGAAAGTTATTTACTACAATTCTTCTTACTTCACCAACATATTTGCAAGAACTTATTCACAAAGCCTCCAAGAAAACTCCGCTCCCAATCACAATCTCTACTTGCCTGTTTATCAACATCGACAAAGTCATATGACCAGTGTGCTTTTTCTACGTCTTCTCCCACTCTTTAGAACAAATTCCCCCAAACATCAAAGACGCACAAACTCTGGATCAATTTTAAAGCCTTCTCAAAACTCATTTGTTAAACTCGGACTAATTTTTTGTTTGTTTTCAATTGACTTTAGACAGCGCTTTGGGACTCTGTGTGTAATGCGCTTTATAAGAATGGTTTATTATTATTATTATTTACCACGTGTAAAGAAATAAACCTGTTGAAGGAATAAACAATGAGTAAAAACGTTGCGTAAAAGTCTCAAAGACGCACTCTACTCACCTCCCTTCAAATTTCCACTCTACCCACTGTCCATTGGGTAACTTGTACTCAAACAAATCATTTTTGTTTTGTAGATTTGAATTGGAATAGATGTCCCCAGTGTAGCCACCTAGAAATAAAAAGCAGGACATTGTTATTAAAAGTTTTTAATTTGAACCTGCTGACTGGATGTGAATAATGGCATTGCACTATTTCCGAAATATGCTTATTTCGACACAATTTTGAAAATGACAATGAAATGTTCCCCAATTTTTTGTTTGCAATTGTGTCTTTATTGTGAACTTTGAATATCAGAATTTCTTTAGATGATTTGGGGGGGGGGGGGGGGTACTTCTGTATAAGAGGAAAATAGTGTGTCAAAGTATGGGAACATGGGGGGGGGGTACTATCGGGCATGGTATATGTTTTTTACAGGCTATTTTGAAAATCTAAAACAAATCTGGATTAAAAAAAACCCCTAAATTTAATGAACTCCGCACAGTGAATCTTGCACAGCGTTGTCTTTAATTGATATCCTCAATGGGAGAAGGGGTTTCCAATCAGGGTATATAATAAGTATACCCAATCGGGGTAGTTAACAGTGACAATGCCTCTGTAAGTATAATGACTTTATTATAACATAACAGCCTCCACTATATCTCAATCAGCATACATGTAGATAAGGTGACAATGCAGTCCCCTCCAAAACTCACAACATCAATTCAGTTCCTACCCGATTCTCCTGATTATTGCTAAATATGGAGGCATCTACAAATTACTGACATTTCACCGACCACGTTTATCTCATTCAAGCTGGTCCGTTTGTCATTAGCAGAGAAAAAAAAATGTCTTTCCCTAACCACATTAGGCGAAGTTAAAAAAAACCATGTTTAGCGTCTCCGCCCGCTTCCTTTTTGGGGGCCGCATGGATTTTATTTTTATTTTTACCAATTCAAAATGAGATTTAAAAACCATAAAATGTCAACTGATGCATCAGAAAATAAAATACTTGCAAGTCAGAACTTAGCCTGTGCCGGTTACACGGTTAATAACAGATCGTTTAGTTACACCTTTACATTTAGTCTTGTGAAGTGGGCTACAGCTGGGTTTTTAACACTAAACCACTGTAAACATGTTCAATGTCTTGTCTAATATGTTTCTTTCATTGTTGTGTGTTGAACAGTGAAAAAACCAATGGTTGTTTAAAAAAAAAGGAAAAAAAAAAAGAAATGTCCCTCCCGCTTCCTTTTTTTCAGGAACCTGGACGCTAAACATTGTTTTTTTTACTCGGCCTTAAACTGATAAAACAAGAAATTCCAAGTAAGTGCCAAAACTAAAAATAAAAAAGACAGATGAAATAACACTTAAACGGGGTATATGTTAATTGAATCCGACTACACTTGGCATGTCTAAGAGTCTGGTTCAATATTAGCATGTGGCGAGTCTAGTCCAGTAGATCGACAATGCTACATCACAGCTGACTCACTGATGATACGCATGGGGGTAATGTAATCAACAACTTCATTAGCTGGGAGGATTTAGAGATTAGCAAGAAACTGTTTCAACTTATAGATCCTTAACTGGCACGGCTCGGTACCTGGGTTCTCTCCACCTTCAAGGGCTCAACTTCATAGAGCTGCTTAAGCAGAAAATATTGCTTAAAAAGTTTCTGCTAAGCACAAATTAGCAGGATACCAGTCACAGATTGTACATGAGAAATGGCATTTTGGCGGGTAACCATAATTTTGTTGTGGTTAGCTACTTTTTGTGCTTAAGCAGCTCCATGAAATTGGGCCCTACAAGACAGCATATCGGGCAAAATACTTTTATTTTATTTTAGATTCAAGATCAAATCCACAAAAGTCTTAAAAAGGAAACCACTTAAAGTGCTCCAGACTCCACAGTACAGCTTTTAAAACCAAACATTATACACCAAGTCAAAAACATTCTGAGAACCTTGTTTCGATTCAGCGTGCTTGTCAAATTTGGGTCAAGAATACCCCACAGTTTTGAATAATCCTGGGTAGAACCCTGGGTACTTTAACAAGTCAGTTCTCTTAGCCCTTTTCAAACTACTGCAAGTAGTTAAAAAACTCATATACAGCAAGTTTTTCGAAAACAAATTCTCCAAAGAATACATTCATTCAAACCCTACAGTTTTTCAAGAAAAATATTTTATAGAGGGAGTACATCATTGGGTTTTGGAAGAGTACATTAATTCTAATCTTCTAGCTTTGAACAAAAATATGGTACACTAGCTTCAATACATGTTGTCAGGAACAAGGAATTTATTTCTAATTTTTATTCTGGTCTTCCACAAAACTTTTTGGTCCAGTGAACATTTTGAGCTACAAGCCCTGTGGTCTTGTAGATTTTTCTCCCAAATTTGGGCCCTGAATGGGATAGGTGTCATTTGCCATAAAGCATGAATTGCCTCAACCCAGATGCGTACAGATACCTACACGTGCAGCATTCTATAGTTCTATTTCCATGGACAGCATTCACACAAATCGTTGAATCCCCTAGCAAAGGAATGGAGCAATACTGGCATATGGAAGAGTAAATTAATTCCAGTACACTCTTCACAAGAACTTATAAAACTAATACAAATTAAACCATGTCTCAAACAATTCTAGCTTTTTTTTTAGATGTTTAGCTGCTATTTTATAGTAATATTATGTGGGAGGCCTTGGGCAACTTTTAAGTGAAGACATGCATGTTATAAATTGTCATTATTTTCATTAAACCAAATTGAATTGTAAGTGCTAAAGAGGTTTCAACAGGAAAAATTTTACTTTCAAGGAGCTTAAAGGCATCGTACACGTTTGGTAATTGTCAAAGACCGGTGTTCTCATTTGGTGTATCCCAACATATGCATAAAATAACAAGCCTGTGAAAATTTGGGCTCACTTAGTCATCGAAGTTGCAAGAAAATGATGAAAGAAAAAACACCCTTGTTGTACAAATTTGTGTGCTTTCAGATTGGAATACAAACTTCTTACAAGAAGTTTTTATTATTTTAGTGAGAATTACCTCTTTCTCAAAAACTATGTTACTTCAGAGGGAGTCGTTTCTCACAATGTTTTTTACTATCAACAGCTCTCTGTTGCTCATCACCAAGTCAGTTTTTATGCTAATATATATTTTGAGTAATTACCAAGCGTGTACGATACCTTTAAGAAAAATGGTAAAAAATTGGTTTGAGGGCTGACACTACATGGAGGTATTGTCTCCACTGCCTCCATGCCCCTGGTCATGTCATTGCCCTGGTGCCCCTTAAAATGTTTCAGTAGAAATATCAAATTCCTTCATAGAGGCGTCCTTTACTAAGGGAATCAATGTGTGGTGAAGAGGTTTTAAACTATAGTGGTTTAAACCCGCCGAGGCCTGGTTCTTGATAGTTTTACCGAGATGATCAAAAACCGATTCAATACACTTTGATTCCCACTCATAAATATTTCCCCCTTGAAAATATAGACAAAAACCTGTACAAAGTGAGAACAAATAGGACAGTTTTGCCCCTTTGGTCGTTTGCAGCTTCAATACTGCGTTAAACTCTATGATTCTTGTGTACAGTTTGACTCCCAAAATGGAAGGGCGCGTATCATGTCCGAACGTGCGTTCCGCTTGTGCAAACTTTGTTTAAACACTTCAAGCCGTGTTTATATCACAGGTTTAAACATGGCCACTCTCAGTCCTCTCGACCAATCAGAATGAATAAACTGTCCCAGGTATTTATGAATAAGAAATAGAGGTGCTCTTCACTGCCTTTCGTCAATACAAGGCAGGCCTGGAATTTCATCTTTGAGAAGGCGAGGCCATTTTAGTTTTGCCAAAGGGTACTTTCATTGGAAAATCTTAAAGCCAATGGGAAACTTTTGAAGGGGTACCAAGGCCAAGACCAGAGGCAACAGAGGCCATGGCCTCCATTTCCTGTGTGTAATTCCAGGCCTGCAAGGCCGAAGTACAACTGGTACCAAACCTGGGACCGATTTCACAAACAGCTACAATAGGATTGCGCTTCAAATGTGTGTTAATCTTAATTGCTAAGCAAAATGAGATGTCACAATACAAACCAATAATGGCTATATTGACAACTTGTCTTAAGACGAATCTTAGTGCTCTGTGAAATCGAGCCTTGGTTAATTAAAATTTGTTTTAATCAAGTAAAAATAAGATAAGTGTACACTTAATGACAAGTTACTGAGCGCTTTGAGACACCCATCGGGAGTATAAAGCGCTATATAAGAACTGCGTATTATTATTATTATTATTATTCATTTTCTTGTGCAAGATGATTGTGAAAAAAGTGTTATTTTAAGAAAGGTATCAAGTTACAAAACTATTATTCTTGTCTGGAAAAGTTGGATGTATTTGTAACGTCTTCATCAATCATGGGTGTAACAAACGTTTAAGCAACTTCTCAAGGCGGTGTTGACAAATTCTGTCAACTACCCAGGTGGAAGTAACTTCTACCCACAGGTGATTTACGCTCCTAATACTAGCCATGTGCCTTGCATTAGGTTCCCATTTTCCACAAGTAAACGGTGCCATTAATCCTGGTCAAAAAACTGTTGCAGGATATTGGGGGTTCCGGAGATATTTTGTTCCAAATCCCAGCCACATTCATCTCATTCCCTGTCCAAAATACCTCAGCAAAATTTTACCCTAACGTCTTTTGCCAAGCTGACGACATGTGAGGTTTCAACGCAGACTCATGTTATTATACACGCCCAAGATGTAAAAAGCATGTATCATGTGGTTACAGTTTAAAGGTATTGTTTTACTCATTTCTCAGAAACGATAGCATTTTAGGCAGAAATATTTTAAGGAACCCTTTCAACCATTACTTACTTTAAATCATGTAAGTTGTGTGTGAATCTGTGAACATTTGTATTTTTTGATCTTACCAATAGTGTACAGGGCCTTTAAAGGTTATCATTTCGTTTTCCAGGTTTCATTCATATATTGTACAGCATGTTACTTGCTCGACCAAATTCACAGCATATTTTCTCTTCTCTTTCCCGCCCAAAAATTACTAGTAGATTTGTATAACTTCTTTTGCCAGGAGTAATTCATATATTGTATGTTTACTGCCCAATCAGATTCTCAGCATTTTTGTCTTGTGTTCTTCCAGCCCAATATTTAGCTCCTTGATTTAGCTCATAATTGCTTTCGCCAGCTGGGCCCACTTTCATAGAGCTGAAAATATTGCTCAACCATTCTCTGCTTCGCAAAAATGAGCAGGATACCAGTTACAGATAGTATGCATGACATGGTATTTCAGCTGGTAACCTTGTTCTGGTAAGGAACATTTTGTTTTTGTTTTAACCCAACGGTGACTGGACAATTCTGTCAACCAAGGAAAACATCCTTTGTGTTTGGGTTTACCATCAAGGAGGTTGTTTTTGTGGAAAATGGGTGGTCAACTTCCCCCATCAAAGAGTTTGGTTAGAAAGTCATCTCCGCTGAGCATATGGATTGATTTCCAATTACTAAACCCAACCCTTGAGGTGCATGCCCTCAACTTCCCTTAATTAAGATTGGAAACAATTCTTTGGATGAAAGCAATCAATGTGCAGTTAAGGTCCGCTTTATTCTGATCCAGCCAGATTAAATTGCAAATTTGAACTTTTCAAATCACTCACTGCTGGTTAAAAATATTGTACAAAGTCTTTCCAGAACACAAAATGTATGAATAAATGTCCATTGAAAACTGAAATTACTGTAGGAGGTACAGCATGGCAAATGTTGACGAAAATGTCTGGTACTGGTAAGCTTACAATCTTCGAATCAAGATAAGATACAGTAATGGTAAGGGGCCATTCAGCATAACATATGTTCACCAATTTCGATCTTTTTTCAAAATTGCTTTGACACACCCACCACCCCAAGTTTCTATATGCCCTTACAAGATAGACATAGTGGGAAGAGTTTTAGGTAGTAAGTGTACTTAATATTTTTGTTGACATTGTGCGGTTAACCCCACAATATTTTTAACAAGGAAGATTAAAGAAAAAGAGATATAGAAAACAAATGGGGAAAGCCGACGATGTCACTCTCCTGAAGACGGGTGTTTAAATATTGACAGACTATTTTATTACACCGAAGAACAAAGTAATGCCTCAAATGAAGAAGATATTTGAGATGAATGTTCTCCCAGCTCAGGAGTTTTCAATGGCTTTTCCTGGCTTCCAGCATGCAACTTTGTCGTCAAAACAGGCGAGAAAGTCTACGCCATCTACCGGGCGCGAAGGTCAACTATTGAAACAAGGTTGACCGATAACAATGGAACAGCGCAGACATGACAGACATGACTGACAATCTGGAAGAGGCCTCTAAGTATTGGTATTTTTCCCCTTTAAAGGGTGTGTACAACATTGGTAAGAATGAAAATATAAATGCTCACAGATTTGCACATAACTCACATGGTATAAAGATGGTCATGGTAGAAAACTTCCCTTGAAATAGTTTTGCTTGAAATGCCATAATTTTTACGAAATGAGTAAAATATAGTATTTATCCTGCAGGATAAATTCTGATGTTTGAAAAAAAGTTAAAACACATAAGGGGGTTTTTCACTGTTTTCTCATGACTCCGAAGACCGATTTAGCTTAAACTTTCACAGGTTTGTTATTTCATGTATATGTTGGGTCACATCGAGTTTGGATACAGGTCTTTGGCAATTACCAATGTTGTACACACCCTTTAAAGGCATTAAACACGTTTGGTAATTACTCAAAATATATATTAACATAAAAACTGACTTGGTAACAAGCAACGGAGAGCTGTTGATAGTATAAAACATTGTAGGAAACGACTCCCTCTGAAGTAACATAGTTTTTGAGAAAGAGGTAATTTCTCACTAAAATAATAAAAGACTTCTTGCAAGAAGCCTATTATTCCTTTCTGAAAGCACACAAATTTGTACAACTAGGGTGTTTTTTCTTTCAACATTTTCTTGCAACTTCGATGACCAATTGAGCCCAAATTTTCACAGGCTTGTTATTTCATGCATATGTTGGGATACACCAAGTGAGAACACTGGTCTTTGACAATATTACCAAATGTGTTCAGTGCCTTTAAATATAATTTGTAATTTCCCCTTAAAATATAATTAATTTTGTTATTTAAATGTTCAGATAATTCTTCTGACCCACCCATCACCCTCAATTTCAAAAAAGACAACAATTTGTAAACATTGATTGTTTAGAATTGCCCCTAATGCTGGAAAAACAGTAACTTAGCTGCAACAAAACTCAACTGCTCTGCTAAAACCAAGACAAGATTTTTTTTTTTTGGGGGGGGGGGTGAGACAAACGGATGGGAAGTGTGCTAATTTATTATTCTCTCCCCTTTCTCGCAATTTATCAGGTACTGAAAGAACAGATTTAAACCCCTAGGGTTTTTACACAACAAATGACGAAATGAAACTGACAAAGGACAGACAGTCTCTCTGCAGAAATCTCAGTGGTTGCCTTTCTGATGAAAAAGGTCAGTGTTTTCAGACACCATGACATTTGACTGTAAGCATCATGATGATTTATTTGGGTATTTTCCAAACCTCGTCTCCGAGTCCAGCTCTAGCTACAGCTCATCAATCCAAGATGCATACTGAATAGATTCAGAAACCCAAGAGCTGCAACCAGGGAACGAGGTTTTCGAAAAGGCCTTCTGTGGAATTGCTTTCCTCCTGCATCTCTTGGCTCTAGAGGCTGGTGACCGCAATGTGGATGATTGAAATCAGAAACCTGTTTCCAATCTTCTGGATGAGGTTCAAGAGGTTGATGGAGCAAGGATTTATTGAGGGAGGAACATGATTAGAATGACGAGATGGGAAGAGGAGGGAAATGTACAAATGCCTTGAAAACTGAAAGATAATGTTCGGCATGAATGAGAAAAAAAACACCACACCCCCCCTTCCCAAAAAAACCCCGATGTCAAGAATATATTAAAATGATAAATGAACTGATGTCATCAAATGAATCATCTGTTAAACTAAATGTACCATGTAAGAAAATTAAAACAAATTAAACTTTAAAGTCTCACGTCAAAAAACCCCCCAAAACCAAACAATATATTTGAACTTTCCGTTCAACTGCAGCATCCAATATAATTGGAATGTACACTTGATTTTTGATGTTCTTTATACTCTCCGTATGTTAGAAACTGACCGTCCCTTAATTTATAGATGATAATTTCAGGCTTGGAATTACACGGAGGCCACCGAGTCCATGGCCTTAGTTGCCCCTGGTCTTGGCCTTGCTGCCCCTTCAAAAGCTTCCCATAGACTTAAGATTTTCCAAGGGAAGAAAGTGCCCATTGCGAAATGAAAATGGCCTTGCCCTCTTAACGGTGAAATTCCGAGCCTGTAATTTTTGCTTTGGATTTTAATAATAAGTCGTTTTTGGTGGTACTTTTACAAATTTATCCCTGTGACAAAAACACCCAAAATCGTACGTACGAACAGTTTGAAGCAATCAATGCAATAATAACTGGTTTAAAAAAATGAGTCAAGGCTAATTATGACCAAGGGAAATGATTGGGGATATCAATTTGAGTTGCTCTTTTCGCTTGTTTACAAAAAGAGTGACGTTGTACATTCCAGGTCATTTCCTGGCAGGCGAGATACTATGCTGGTCAATGGGAAATTTTACATTTTGTGTCATAATCTACACATAGATTCAAAAGTTGTAAAAATAACAGCTGTACAAGTTTGAGATGTGCCCCCTTTCTTCATATATCAAAAAATGACCAAAAACAGACATTTTCAATCTCCATAAAATGTAAGATTTTATGTGTTCTTCTATTGGGCTGAAGTCCAGGTTCCGGCGGCTCTTTTGTAAACATATGATGTGATTTGATGTCACAGGTCACATGGTCTGTATGATCTTTGCCTTCCATGACTGTCTGTATCCAGGCCCCGCAGATTTATTTTTACCTCAGGATTAGAAAAGCCGTACCGCTTTTGCCCTTTGCCGAACCGCTTTTGACTTTTCCATACTGGGAAAAACACACACACATGCTCAGCACATTACATTTCACCGCATGATAAATAAGGACAAGAGAGATTTCTGACTCTCTCCTAACTGGGAAAAGTTCAACGCAACCGTGTAAGGGTGTCACAGACAGACAGATGTGACCCATTTATTTAGCGTCTTGTAAAGGTTGATAAGGTGCTGCAGTGCAATCCACACTATTCACACAGCCACCGGGGTAAGCCCCTTCTCTTAAAGATAAGTGTAACGGGTTCTTACTGTGCATTACATCTACAGGACAAAGCAACAATAGTTTTTTGCTTGCTGAAGGGCACAAGTGCCCGGAACTAGAGCTGAACCCACACTTTTGATGACACCAGAACTTGAGTGCGGTGCACTAGACCGCTCAACCTCAAAACTCTATACCATGCCTGATATGGGGCAGAGGTACCCCCTAATGTTCCCATACTTTAACACACTATTTTCCTCTTGAAAGTACCTCCCCCTAAAATCCCCTCAAGAATTCCTGAGATTCCAAGCACACAATGAAGACACAATAAGGGGGGGGGTCACCATGCCCCATATTGAGCACCAAATGGTGTAAAATTTTGAAACATGTACATTATCTTTACCACTGTGACTCAGCGGCGTAGCTAGGAATTTTTCGGTGGGGGGCACAGGGGGGCATTGCTTCCAAGTGGGGGGGGGGGGGCCCAGGGAGAATGGGTGTGTCAGTGGTTGGGGTCATGTACTCCTAGCCCAAGAACTATGAGGTTTGATCCTCTATCGTCTCCCTGAACCTCATAGTGCCATGTACAAAATCCTATTAGAAACTTGTTGCCCTTCACATTTAAATGCACCTGGAGTTCTCTTTTGAAACCGGATCTCGCGAAAATTAGGCTCTACGTGTTTTTTGTTCTCACAGTGAGCTCGGCGCGGGTCCAGAAAATCCACTCCTCAAAAAAAAAGTTAAAATCTCACTGTTTTTCAGAATCCTCGCCTTCCGGTAGCAATATGGCCGCGCCGTAATCGCTGGTAACGATAACCAACGGTTCATGTACAAAAGATTGGTTTATTTGGACCATCGTTGCGCGTGCGCGTAGCATAACTTTTTGGTCTCTCCGGTGTCAGCTTTCCGGCGTATTCAGTTTTCCGGGTGACCAAATACGGTAACATGACGTCATGCCATGCCTGCGCACAGCAAGCGAAAGTAGTCCATTTTAGTGCCGTACTGAGTCTTCTGCGTTGCTACTCTCTTCGTAGCTGTCATGGCAACGTCCAAGAGTACATCGAGCGGTGAATGCGTGGCATCTAAGAGAACTTTGTGAAAAGACCAATCACATGAAACAATTTGGGGTCACTGGGGAAACTACAGTACTCGCTCGCGGCGGTATTTTCTGACGATATTTAGAGCACGGGAGACCACAGAAATGTACTGCTATAATATTATGTCACCCGGAAAACTGAACACGCGAGAAGGCTGAAACCGTGATTATTGCGTGATGAAATGCCCGGCTACGTCATCCGGAAAACTGAACACGATGGAAAGCTGAAACCGCGACACCGGCATGTAGGTAATCAATGGTTTGCAGCGCGCAACGCTGGCAATTACCAACAGCTTATGTTTATACACGTGAACCATTGGTTATCGTTTACCAGCATAGCGTGCAGCACACCAACTGTTCATTCCGCTGCATTGCATTGATCAACACGTGGGCGCGCGCGCTTCCGGTGATGATAGTGACAATCCCCACAGCATAAGTTAAACAATCATTATTGGCTTTGATTACAACTACAGTTTTGTTTTACTTTATTGTAAATGAAGTCCTACAAATAGCAGATGTATTTCGTTTTGTAATGTTTTGTTTTCATTCTTTTAACTTTCTTTTTGTGTGGGCACTATTGCAATTTTTTCATGGGGGGCACCTGGGGGGGCACTGGAAATTTGTGGGGGGGCACGTGCCCCCCCCAGGCCCCCCCGTGGCTACGCCGCTGCTGTGACTTCTTATAAAGTGAAAGAAACCAGGTCAAGTGTCTTAGGTTTAAACCCTGACCCACTGCCCTGCTTTTCCCCTTCCCCCATCACATCAGTATACTGATGCATCTTCATAACCGCAACTTATTTACACACGTTTCCGTTCCAAGACCAAGTAATACTTCAAGCCCTGAGGGGCATTAGGTTACGTCAGGAGTTGAGGCTACAGCCAGACACAGCCCGACTCCGGACTGTCTCGGAGGATCTCTTCCATGCGGAGTCAAGAAGCCCTTTAATCATTCTCCTTAGAGGATGGGAAATGGGAAGCCATCTGAATGTATCTTTCCGTTATCGTAAGGAATCAGGTGATGAGTTAGCGAGTCATCTTTCCGCTTTATGAACCCCCCCAGAGTAAGAGACAACGCATTCATCAAGGGTCGGAGAATATAAAAATACGCCTGCCATGCTCCCGTAGGACTGTGTTGGGGAATACAGTCGGGTTGTCAATAATTGAGCTTCATTTCCCGTATATAACCTTGCGAGGATCGTGTCCGTTCATTTAATATGGGGTTTTATATTGAACCATATTGACATGTGGGGTTCCGCCATGCTAAAGCTCACTGATCAGGCCAACACTAAATATCGGAAAGATAAACCACAACATTACATAAATAAGAACGTGTATTATATACCACACTTAAAGATCCTTGTCATTTGATTGGTGGAACACGCGTCACATGTTATACATACTTTGCCATGTATACTGTTTAGACACTCCAAAATTTAATATATAGGAGTCCTATATTGATAAAAATAGGACACTTGGGATGCTTCGCAGCTAGGCTTCGCGCATAGTAATATAACAAAAAAATCCTCTAAAGAATTCCTGAGATTCCAAGCACAAAATGAAGACACAACAGGGGGAGGGGGGGGGTACACCATGCAACATATCTAGCACCAAATGCCGAAGCGGGATTCGAATCAGGGTCCACAGAGGTGAAAGGCAGGGAAGAGACCCCTAAGCCGACTTGAATGCCCATCCCTTTTGAAAATGGTATCAACAGTTTTACTTCAAAACAAAGATGTATTACCAAAGATGAACATGCTTCCATTGTAGACCACAGCAGAGTGATGATAACGCGGGGCTGGTGGGGTTCCGGTTGTAAACGCCCTGTATGAAAAGAACAAATACGTTCAATGAAAATTTAATATTATGCATATATTGTAAGGGTTACTACAAGACTCATATAGAATGATTTTGAAGGATTGAAGTAGTAAGATTGTGTCTGAATTGGCGGCTATGGGTATGGCTATGGCTTGTTTGCCACGTCATCACGTGTTGAAGTATAAGACGTCCTTGGCAACACCCTTAGCAACAGTCATAACCGTAGCCGTATCCGCCAATTCAGATACGGCCTTAAGATCCTACAAAAATTCATTTGGGTTAATTTTGAAGGAATGAGGCAGAACGAAGCCTACAAAAACTTATACTGTTTGATTTTAAAGGATTGGTGCAAATTTGACAACCCCCTATTGGTGGCAGTAGGTACCCTACAAAAACTCCTCTAAACCCTTTTTAAAACTCGACCCTTTTTTGGCACTTTTGCATCATGTGCTCAGGTTATTTATTAAAACTACTGGTTTACTTCACATAAACCGTTAACATTATACACCACTATAAAGCTTACATGTAGGGCTACATTTATATTAGTTTTTTTACGTCCCACGAGGCTTTTGAAAAAAATTGCGGCCATTTTTCTATTTCATATTTTATTTATTGTATCGGTCACCGGTGACCGATTTTACATAGGCTCGAGTTGAAAGGTTAAGTGACATTGAAGGATTGAGGGAGTATGGATCCTAAAAATACCGACTTTGGTTGATGTTTTGAAAGACCGAGGCAGACTGGAGCCCAACAAAAACTCATATTGATTGATATTGAAGGATTGATGCAGCTGTCTGCAGATAACATCTAGGGGTAAAGCACTGAAGAGGCTTTTACTCAGCAGAAACACGTCATCGTCATCTGTGTTGTCCAGTAATTGATAATACATGTTGCCCATCGCTCAACAATCCTCATTCTCCACACATTATACTTTTCATCACAAAGGCTCTGTAGAGGTCATGACCTCACTGTATCTGACAAATTTTACTGAGCATGTGCTGAGTGACAGACACAACCATTAGTCATCTGACATATTGATGACACCAAGAAGACTACAGATTTCTTTCACATCCAAAGGTATTAAAGAAAGGGCTCTATCTAAAGCAGAGGCAGTCAAAAGTAACATCGACCATCCACTTAACAAATTTTTCACTAGACTAAGGAGTGGTAGGAGATGGCAGTCACTTCGATGCAAACTGAACAGATACCTCAACTCCTTCATACATTAAGCTGTCCGTCTCCTCAATGATCAGCCCAGATGTTAATTACTTTCTGCTAAGTTCTTGTTTAGTTGGTCTAATTTATATTCAGCATATTTTTGTTTGTGTGCATTTATTTTGTGTATGACATGTATGCAAGGAAATTTTCCTCCATGGTTGGACCAATAAACTGAATTGAATTGAATTGAATAGATTGTTTTTTGTCAACGTAATGCTGATAGGCAAAATTATATAGAACGATACAATAAAAGTCCCCTGTCAAAGTTTCAGCTGAATACAGTCTCTACTTGCTGAGAAAACAGCAAAGAACTGTCGGAGTATTTTCACACAAACAACGAATCCATCAAAGTTTAGCAAGGTGATAGCAGGTACCAACCGCATCACTGGCTGCAGCATTTGCAAACGAATACCAATGCCCAGAAATCTAAAAAATGATTCATGCATGAATCGTTTCTCAGATTCAAATGTTTTTGGCTGAAAAATTATGCAAATCATATTACTTCAAAAGGGAATCCTTTCTCAAATAGTTTAAACCATCAACAGCTGCAGCGCTTCTCACCAAGTAATTTGTTATGTTATTAATTTTTGAAAGTATTAATTAACCTATGACCCTACCTTTAAAAACAAAGTACATTGTTGGAAATAAAATTTTAAATATCAGTTCCAATCCATAAGCTCATTTATTATGGAGAACACAAGTACCAATTCGCCACAAAAATAATTTTTGTATGAAATACTTTCAAAGTCAATTAAAAAGCATTTTTTTCTTTAGGTTTTCAGAATACAGTTTTCTAGAATATGACTTAATTTCAGAAGGAAATATTTCACAGAAAAATGGTTCTAGACTATGAACTTCATAATCAGTAAGCTTTCAGACTAAAAATTAAACAAGGATGTTTTTTATCCTTACCAAACATTTATAATACCTTAAAAAAAAAAAAAAAATGAAAACAATAATAACAACTAGACAAACCCCATAATACTTTCCCTTTAAATGTTGCAAATTCTCTTTGAATGTCAATAATGTGAGGACATCCTGACTACAGATATCCCAGGAGGATTGCATCCCGATGAGAGGTCTTGAGCAAGGTACATCCTTCCCTTGCTGCATGAAGGCTGTTCCGGAGGTAGCCCCCCTCACCCCTTGAAAAGTTACTCCCCTATCCCCCTGATGTCAGTTTAGATTTTCTTCCCCGCAAATTTCAGAGCCCACTGATCCACATCTTCAGTTATTTCACCCAATGCAACATTCATTATTGGAGAGCAATTCCATTTTCATTAAAGCTACATTGACAGGCCTTGCGCTAAAGCTTTTTGTAGAGTAGCCCACTGGGCTAGTAGACTGTGCATGTTACTTGCCCCCAGGAAGTTTTAGTAGCCCAGATTTTAAACATTGGTAGCGATCACAACCAGCTTTAATAACGGTCAAATGAAGTTTTTGAAAATGTATTATTCACATCTGAAAATATGAGCATTTTAAACAAGTAGGTTTCACAGTTTTTAGTAGCCCATAGGGCAAGTTGAGAATGCTGGGCTAGTGTTAAAGGGTCTGTACGTTTGGTAAAGACTCTGAAAATTAATGGCAATAAAAACTTACTTGGTAAGAAGTACAGCAGCTTTGGATAGTATAATGCATTTTGAGAAACTTTTTACTTCGAAGTACTGTGGTTATGCAAAAAGATATCACTTTTTATCCCCCCAAAATTGAATCTGAGTAGCGTTACTGCAGTAACATTTCTCAGATTGTGTATTCCAATTGCAGATTATTCTTCCTGCGTGGACATAACCACTCCAGATTTTTCGGCAATATCTCAACAACGCTACCACCTTTTGAAATGAAATGTTCACGGGTTAGTTTTATGGCATATATCTACAACTATATAGGATTGAAACAACCAGTGAGTACCAATTACCAAACGTATACAATCCCTTTAAGGGTGAGCCCTCATTGACCGTCAGTACTGTATGATACAACAAATCTGATTTTATCGATGGTTTTTGTGACTTGATAGTCTTGTGTTCCTGGCAGAAGGACAAAGCACAAGGTACACGGGCATAAAGCAATGTGGAAAACTGTGTTCCAAGAAAACCAGTGTGAGAAATTTTGTAGTTTTTCTGCCGTTCATAAGTCATTATCAGAAAGTTAAATTCTGCACAGGAATGGCTAAACATTTCTTCTTATTTGTTCTTCAAAGAAGCTATTGGCTTGGGCAAATTGAATGAGTTGGGGCAGAACGTTGCACTTTGTGTGCCCAGCAGAGGGTCTTTGAACTTTATGTCCTTTGCGATATTTTGCAATGTGTGATCATCAATGACAAGTTTCAAATCTCAAATCTGAAAATAAGATATCTGATGCCTAAAGCCCGGTTCATAATTCCAGCGAATGCTTCGTGTGAAGCGAATTTGACGTCACAGCTCTGTTTTCGCTGCAAATGTTTCACATTGAGCACAGCTCAACTCTTCCGAATTGTTCATTGCGAATTTGCATTGTCAAAATTCGCATCGCATTCGCAGTCGCAGGAAGTATGAACTACATGTAAGCTTAACTCTAACCAGCAGGTATGAGTCTACCATGGAATTGCCCTCAAGACATTTCCACGGTTCTCTACCGCAAACCTTCCTTAGTTTGTAGTTGTACCTCTGTCATGCACAACATCAAATCCTCTTTAGATTATCACTGTCACTACCGTCACTGTCACATCATGACATAAGCCCTTTTCACATGACCCCCCCCCCCAAAAACCCCAAACTAGATTCCTTGCGACAAATTTTACAAGCATAGATTGTTTACTTCTCATCTCACGCTTCAGAGCTTTCACACGACACCAGGTAATGAATTGACCAACATTCCATGCCACGAGAGTACAAATATAGCTGGTTACCACTGAACTAACGAGTTTTCGTTGTTAATCATACTAGTACAAGTGAAATGATGAAGTATCGCGTAAATGTTTTGAACACAATGCATTCCGGTTCAGATTGTTAGCCTGACGCACATTTAAAAAACCCATTATGCAAACATTTGCATGGTTAGACTGCTTTCGCAAGGAGAGCCCGACAATAAACAACAGATCGTTTCACATGAGGGAGTGCACAATGCTCCTTGCGAAAAATTACGCGAGCGTAATTTTTGGTCATAGGTTGGTACCTACTCCAAAATTTCACAATGTTTGAGAAAAATTCGCAAGGAATGTAGAACATGTAACAATTTGTAGTCCTTTTACATGAAGCTCATTTTGTAATATTTCACAAACATTGAGACATTTCGCCAGGAATGTTGTTCGAAAAGGGCTTATTACTATTATTATAAGGGGTTATAAAGGGCTTATTACAACAGCCTCCTTTAATAGATTTAGCCAGTATTACATTCAGCATTCTCCTTTGATAAAAGTGGTTCTTGGCCAAATATACCACTTACCGCCGGAATATCTGAATAAAATAGATTTTTCTGGTCATACAAATGGAAGCCTGATAGACGCGTCCAGGGATGCCAGGGGCAGATGTGTAAGCGAGCCCTGACATTCCATTGTGCAGCATGCACAGTGCATGCACTTACAGTGTTTCACTTCGTTTGCCCCGTAGCAAAGAAGGACAAAGGGTACTGGAATTTTATGCTCCAAATCTCCCTTTTTCCACGGGTTATTGTGTAATCCACCATTCTAGACTTTTGCTGTACAAATACGGATTACATGAGATTGTTAGGCTACCACCATTGGATTTGGCAATGCCATTGCTGATTATCGGCCATGGCTTATGGCCAAGGTTTGGCCCATCCACGATGAATAAGAGCCACATTTTCTCCAAAGAGAAAAAGAAAACCTGGAACATTTGATGAGAACTTATTTTTTGTCTTTACTTGGTTCAGTCATGGTTTCAATGTGACGTTATTTTCAATAACAAAACTATTCCAGAAATTCAAAAAATTAATCTCAAGGGTGAGCATGTTCAGCATTTTTGAACTACAGGCAGTAAGTGGTTGAAACTTGTGAGGACCAGTCAAAATTCTCTCCAAATGGTCCGGCTGGCTAGTTCAGTGTTGAAAAAGCATCCCTATTTAATATGAAAAATGCTAGTGAAAAAGCTGGCACAGTGGCAGACAAAAGTGAAACATGACAATCTAACTGATCCCGCTGTCAAATCACTGAACAAGTTTAAACGGCAAACCCTAATAATTACAAATATGCATACAAATAAATAAATAAATAAATAAATAACAAATAACCCTGGACAAAATACCAAATCAAGCATCACTGTTTTAAGATGAGAGTTTCCCATAATAAGCGATTACATGTTGACAACAACAAATTAATCCGATGATTTGATGATATTATACATGTGTTTCCTTTCATCATGGATTACCCGACTAGAAATTAGCACTAATTGAATTAAAGTTGACCTTAACCTGTCACTAAATAATAAGTAGACATGCCATCTTCAAACCCTCCATCCTCTCAAAACACCAAACAAGTGCCAAGTTTGTAACTTCGTAATCAGGCCTTAAACTTCAGTCCTGTAAGGGTGAGGCAGTTAATTTTGTTCATGCAAGTTCCCCCCCCCCCAAACAAGGCTAAAAGCCACTCTTGGTAAGGGGCTGCAAGACGAAAATACTGAAGATGATAATAACTCAGGGAGAGCTAAGGTAGGAATTGATATTCCTCTTAAAAGATGGAGGCAAACATGCACCAGGGAAAGCGTTCCAAGGAGATGCAGTACGTGGAATAAAGCTGTTGGAATGGCTCTTTGTTCTGCATCTCAGCAAAGCAAAAGTGTATGGGTGAAGGGCACCTCTATGATGAGGGAAATTAACAGTTCTACTGGAACATTTCAAGGGGCACCAAGGCATTGACCAGGGCCCAATTTCATAGAGCTGCTTAAGCACAAAAAGTAGCTAAGCACAACAAAATTATGCTTACCAAAATAATATGGTTACCAGCCAAAATGCCATTTCTCATGTACAATCTGTGACTGGCATCCTGCTAATTTTTGCTTAGCAGAAACTTGTTAAGCAATATTTTCTGCTTAAGCAGCTCTATGAAATTGAGCCCAGGGGCTTTTTCCAAACCTCAGCTCAGGCTCCGTCTCCGGCTCCAGGCTTCGTTTGATCTGGAAAATCCATGCAAAATGTGCACTGCTCCTTAACTGGTGACGGAGCCCAAGCCAGAGCCGGAGCCCAAGCCGAGGTTTGGAAAAGGGCCCAAGGCCCAATTTCATAGAGCTGCTTAAGCAAAAAACATAGCTAAGCGCAACCAGAATTTGCTAGCATGAATAAGGTTACCAGCCAAAACACCACTGTCACATGTACATGTACCATTTGCGACTGATATCTTGAAAGCATAAAACTGTTAAGCGATATTTTCTGCTTAAGCAGCTCTATGAAATTAGGCCCTGGGGCATGGAGGCAAATTGTTTCCATTGCCTCCATGATGTATCAAGTCTGGGTCAAGCAAGTTTGTAAATGATGTTCATTTTGACTTTTGCTTCAATAGCATGCTGTTGGGAAAAGTCAGTCACACCAGGAAAAAGCCTCAAGTTGGCAAACGGTTACAATTACATACATTCTGGCACACAACTCTTTTTGTTGTTGTTATAACACGGAAGGTGGGCAGGCAAAAATGTTGTCCCGGGGTGGGTTGGCATTTACTTTAAAGTCTACCGCTTCATAATAGGGGGGAGGCGAGCAAAATATGCTTTGAAGTATGGGCAGAGTCAGGTTCACCGAAATGGATCTATGATGCATTTGGAACTGTCAGTTCCCTGATGCTTTTATATAAAAGCTCTAGATCCACGAAAAAGGGATAACACCAAACCTAGTCCACATAGCCCACTGAAATACACAAAATAGCCCACTGAAAAACACAAAATATGTACAACCACCACAGAACAAAATTATGTAAATAAGCTGGGGAAAAAATTGCACTATTTCCAGCAGAAGGGAAAGCTATTGACAAAGGTCAGACCAGAGTTCATGTTCAATATTTTGTCACAGACGGCAACCATGATGAATATTCCTTCTGTTGTCAATCTGCTGATTAATGCAGTTAACTGCTGACTGCCGTTCGGGTTATTAAAGGAATCAAACACCTTTGGTAAAAAATTTCACTAAAGGGTTACATTTATCCATCCACTCGCTCAATAAATTCCAAGGGTATTAAAGTATGCTGCTTTAGTTTGTTTTCCTCCAATATCTGTCTACAATTTTGAGTATTTATGATTTCCTGCCATCATTTTTTGCACCACCAACATTTTATTCACAAAAATGCCAGAAAAATTAAGTAACCTGTCACGCGACAAAACACGCCATTGGAAGCACGAAGGGTTTTGTTTACGCTTTGCGCAAGGTCACTTACTTTGTCTGTTCTCAACGTACTGTATAGGCCTAGGGCTTACTACTTTGGTCAAACAATGTTTGTGTTGGATTAAAAAATTAAAAAATCAACAAAGCCGAAAAAAGAAAATACAACAAAATACAAAAACTATGTAATGAAATGCATGTATCTATTTTGTCAAATAACAAATTTTTAACATATCTAATTGTTTGTGGAAATAAATCCCCCAAAGTGATACATGATCAATTTATTTCTTATTCAGAGTCTGAAGTCATTTTTGTAAATCAATCCAACCCTTTTAGGGAAAAGTTGTAAAAGAAAATTAATTAATGTGGTTGACAAATCAGTGGTTTACAGACCCCTGGGAGGTGTCAAATTTGGGAGGAAAATCGACAAGACTTCAGGGCTTCTAGTTCACATTTTTCTTCTTCACTGGATCAAATTATTGTTACAAGGAAAGAATAAAATGAGAAAAAACAAAATCCACACAGTTCAACAAATACAACTGTTTTTATTTGAATTTGTTTAGAATTAAAGTCAATATTTTCAGATTTATTTAATTGAAAAACACAAGACTGACAGACTTGTCAAGTCATTAGTTTACTGGTCAGAAGCTAAAATTACTGGCCTTGGGCCTGTGGTCCAGTGTAAACTTCAAGTCCTACCTGGGAGGTGAGTGGCCCCTTTTCCAGTTTTCTCAGAAACATTGAAAACTTTCATCTAACTACATGCAGGAGGGCAAGTTTTCATTTTCAAACAGCATCAGGTTACATTTTTCAAAGGATAAAAACCAAGGTAACTTTTTGCAGTCTGTATATACAGTCATTAATTCCTAAAAGATGAAGGAGTTTCTGATAAACATTTTTAAAGGTGATTTGCACCTGAAACAGCTTTCATTTAATTAAGGTCAGGTTTTTAAACAGTTACTTGAAAATTTCAAGGTAAAACTGTTCCAAAGGCGATTCTGCAGCATCCCTTTAAAATTTCTATTTTCCTGGGGTTCAAGGAGGCAGGCTAGGTTAGATGAACACCGCCGAGAAATATATGTATAAACAAGATTTCATTAAGGAGTCTTAGGTGATCTTTGACCTTATACACTTTCAAAAGTGCTCTGATAATTGGAATTATGGGAAGGGTCGTGACCCCAATCACAGCATGGGGGGAGGGGGAATAATTTACAAGGTTTTTTAAAGTTGGTAAAGGGTGTATGTCGTTTAAAATGGTTAGATTACTGTCAGTGATGAATACCATGCAATAGTTAGATTGAAAGGGTATGTCGTTAAGGACATTCTAGGTACCCAGACAAGGTCAAAATGTTGAGAACAAGGTCATAGATCAAAGGGTCATATGCTACCCTGTAACACTCTCTCTGTGGTTGTCAGTAAATTTTGCATTTAAGAATGCATCAAAACCTGGGATCCAAGAACCGTACTTGTAGTGTATACAGGATTGTCAAGTGTTGCCAAAATTGAGGTTTTACCCATGAAAACAAAAGCATACAGTAACTTCATCATCATGCGACGTTAAAAACATCTAAAGTTGCCGTTTTTTTCCCATAATCCCAATACCTCACCCATTGCTGGACAAACCACTGTTTACAAAACAGGCCTGAAATAAACTGATGAACTAGAGGCCATAGCCTTCATTGCCCCGGTCTTGGCCTTGGTGCCCCTTCAAAAGTTTCTCATAGAATTTAAGATTTTCCAATGGAAGTACCCTTTGGAAAATGACTAAGGCCTATATGGGTAAAAAAACCAGTAATGGCAGCCATTTTGACAATTTTGAAATTTGCTTGTTATTCTACTTCAAAACTTTTCAAATTTTCAAAATTCAAATCTACATTGGCCATATAGCCAAATATTTTTCTCATGACATACTCTGACTGTGTGCCAGATTCCGTGTTTGTATCATCAAAGGCACAAATTCCCCCGTAATATTTCCCCTATCTGTCTCACTGCCTTGCATTGGTTCTGTTACAATTCTCAAGTATTTCAGTTGCCAACTTCAGGGATCTAGACTTGGCAAATCCTTAATTTTTTAAAGATGAAGTTTTCATCTTCGAGTGTCGAAATTCGATTTGAACAATAACAAGGATATGAAAGGACACAATGTGTTATCTTACACTAAAACCCAATCAGAGGGCTTGAATTTTACACTGGACCACAGGCCAGAGGTTTTAGTGTCGGACCAGTAAACGTATGACCAGATAAGTGTGGCGGCCTTGTGTTTTTCAATTGAGTAACAATACATCACTGTGTAATATCTTGAACAGCAACAAATTATGTACAATTGTTGATTTTGAGTCTGATAAATACCACTCGTTTTTGGAGTAATGAAGTAGCCTATAGCCTAGGCCTACTTAAAACCCATGAAGACAGATGAGATAAATCTTCTCTTAGAGTTTGTCTTTCTAAGTGCTTGAATGCTCAAATAAAAACATGCATGTTAAACTGTGTCAGGACTCAGGAAGTTTTTTTCTCATTTTGATTCTGGTCTTGTACAACAATTTCTGGTCCAGTAAACATTTTGAGCTACAAGCCCTGCAGAGGCTGCAGTCTTGTGGATTTTTCTCCCAAATTCTAGCCCTACATCAAGTGTTTCGTATGACCCCTGCTAAATGTGGCAAAATGCAACAGAGGATTCTAAAGTGAGCTGGTTTTTCGCCAGCCTTGGCACTGGTCAGTAACTTTGCTAAATGCACCAATCGACCCCTTGCACCACATGGAAAGCACCCCCACACAATGTGCATCCACCATTTCCCCCATTTTGGGAGTCAATTTTAACTCCCAAAATGGCAGACACAATATTTGCATGATTGTAAGTGCGCTGCACGTCCTGCAAGGGGTCAGTAAGCATTGAGGTTTGATGGGGACTAACATGATGTCGGGCCCTGTATCCTGCTAAATGCAACACAATGCAAACTGAGTACAATGGGATTTTAGTTGGCTGCTTAAAATGCTATACATGTACATTTTACAACAACTTTCACAAATCGTTGCATTTTGTTGCATTTGGCCGGGTTGCGATTCTAAGCTTGTTAGTATTTTCAAAGCAATTTTTATCAAGTAATAAACCACAGGGGAAACTGACTGGGTAAATTTTAAATAATTTGGGGATGAACAAAGAAACATTGCCTAAAGCGTGACTTGAACCTGCAATCTCCGGTTTAACGTGCCTGCGCTCTACCAGCTGAGCTATCGAGCCCTATGTTGGCAGTCTCCCTATTTTGTCAGAATCTTTGTTCAGGGGTGCCAGTCAGAAGCTTTTACTAACCTTAAAGCATCTACAACTACAGAACTACTATAAATGTATTTAATCTTTTTGTTTTGAAGCAGACAAACAACATCCTTGGTTAAATTGGTCAATAATAACGACTGTGCAATGATAAATGTATTTAATCTTTTTGTTTTGAAGCAGACAAACAACATCCTTGGTTAAATTGGTCAATAATAACGACTGTGCAATGATATCCTTGCACATTTGAGCCATGAACTAAAATTAAACTGTGATTAAATATGCAAAAATCAATAATAACAATAACTCCAAAAGAATGCCAATGCCATTGGACCAGGACAAAATTATGGATTATTTGATAATTTAAAAGGGAAATTTATTCATAGTTTCTAAATGGTGCAGTTAAAAGAAATGACAATCTGGAAACACCTTGAATTTTGTGCTTCAAAATATTTCAGGGAAAATGTTTTAAATATATGGCTCCAATTTGGGTGAAAAATCCACAAGACCTCAGGGATTGTAGCTCAAAATGTTTACTGGACCAGAAACAAAATGAGAAATAAACTATGAATCTACACGACAGTTTACAATACATGTATATAATTTTTTTTAATTTTAACATTCTTGTGGTTAGTTACACTTCCATCTAAACAGAATTGAAAGAAAATCAAAGTCAACATTTGAACATCATTTTTTTTTTACTAAAGAGAATTAAAAAAACATGAGACTACCGGATTTGTCCAGAAGTGAGTTTACTGAACCGTTTCTATCATCTCTGGCCTCGGGACAGCGGTTCGGTGTAAATTTTGAGCCCAGGTTCTGCATTAAAGTTTTGATTGGCTATGTGTTTGTTGTAATGTTATGCAAAGGTTTTATGTCCGTTAAAATTAGTTTTTAACGAATTTAAGATTTTATAAATGTTGATGAAATTCACAATGTGAGAACAAATGTCATTGAATGGACCATGGAGGTAGAATGGACCAAGCATACTAAAAACTTGATAACTTAATTTAAGTTAAATGCTGACTTGTTTGGCAAACTCATTGAGAGATGTTCAAAAACCCCCCCCAAAAAAACAAAAAAACACAAAAAAACAAAACACACCTTATCAATATTTCAAACTAAACTGTAATAGTGTACCTAAACTTGGCAAGATAGGCCAAGGTTCCCTTCAACATTACAATGTACACCCGTATGTAGGTTTGCAACAGTGAATCTACTTTGACTGAAGTCATCATAATAGTCACTTTAGTTCAGTACTTTTTCATTCAGGGGTCACTGATTGATAAAGTACCATGTTTATTTTATGCAAAAAAAGCTTTGATGGGTTTAAGGATTTCAGTTGTTGCATGTAAAGGGCTGAGGTTTTAACATCAAAATGCAAAAGAAAAACTGAGAAACACTTGAGGACAAGGCTTTTCATTGTTACACCAAGCTTTCACACTTTGGTGTAAGCCCCACTTATTCACCTGAACACATAAACACTGCCCTGTCCAAAGACACTGGTGTATGGTGAACAATACAACCACAACCTGTCATGTGGATGTTGAACCATAAAGCTGGGATCTTAGTATACCATTACCAACTACAGGGACATGGGGGAACTTCACATGTTCCTATTAATGTACTTCTTTTGTGAACATTTGGACCCTAGCAGAGTTTTTTCTGGAAGGCTGAAAACATAACCAACAGGACTTCCTTAATTTCTCACTCAACAGAATTAAAACATCGAGCAGGAAATTGATTGATTCCTGTGTAAAGATTGACTGAAAGCATTTGCTCTGGTGCTTGGTACACAGGGTCTTATTTGAGAAAATAATGAATGGAAATGTCAGATATAAGGACAACGTTCAACCCTTTAGAGACCATAACAGCCACAAGCGGCTGGGCCCAAAATGCACATAGCGGCTGCAAACGGCCGCAAGATTTGATCTACTTTCACAGGAAGAGGTCACAGTGAAAGTCATGTCCAGAATTAACATTTTCCAATGTTTCCCATGTTGACATGTACTATTTACAACTGTAAAAACAAAACGGGATTTTGGTTTCATATTGGGTTTTATAAAAGGCATTTTAAGGCAGATTATACAGAAATGAATAGTCTGTATCGAAGGAGTTCCTGTTTTCAGGGCGTCCCTGAAATCGATGCAAATCTTTTACCTCTCTGCGCGCGATGTAAACAGTCCCTAGATACAATTTTTGTGGTTTGACTTGCCAAGCAAAGAGTTTCCTCTCCTTTGACCAAAACTTAGAATTATGTGAGGCTCCACTGGCAAGTTGCACTTGTATTGCAAAAATTTGTGGTATTTTAGGCATTTCTACAAGGTACAAAAATATGTCATACTGTCGGGGCCATAAAAAAAAATTTGCCCGCCGAAAAAGTTTCATCAAACAATATTTTCAATTCACAATTCACGATGATAAAATCATGTGACTTAAAATTCTGCTGAGCATTCTGGGGAAAAAAATACAGAGGCTTAAAGAAGCCATGTGCCTTATATCATTTTCTAACAGTCTGGAGAATTTTTTTTTAAAACCCTCATATCATTTATTATTAATAACATTACAATTTAAACATTGGCTTGGTGATTCAAATATCACTGTTTACTGATATGCTTTATTATAAATGTTAAGAAACATAAAAAGATTCAAAACTTTTTTAAAAATCAGATTTGAAAGCCAAGACTTTATTGACACTTTAAAAAAAATTTTTTTTTTAATAGTTTTTACAAATTACCATCGTAATTTTTTAAAATTAAATAAAAAATATTTTGAATAAAATGAAGACAACTGCTGGCTATATAGTCATACACAACGTCTCACAGAACACTTGAAGTCACTGCAGATGTTTCTTCTGCGTATGGCTTCACCAGGACACCATACTTTCTTGTTTGCCTCGAAAACAGGTCAAACTCAAAACACGGGGACGCTATTGAAGTCATCGAAGATCGGTGCGTGGTGTGAAAGTTTCAATGTCCATCAAGTTTTAATATATTTTTACATACTTCTTATAAACAAAGGAAGGTAATTAGGGCATCAGTTGATATATGGCATCATTATTTTTTTTTCAATTCAAAGAAAAAGGCATAGTACATCGAAAACCGGACACGGGAGGATACAGCAGGGTTCTCCCTAGTTTTTTTCAGAACTGTGGGGCATTCTGGACCTAAACTTTTGGGAGTTTGGCCGAAGCACGCTGAATTAAAACAAGGTCTTCGGAATGTTTTCTACTTGGTGTTTATCTTGGTTTTAAAAGCCCCACAGTGCAATCTAGAGCATTCTAAATGGTTTCTCTTAATGATTTTTTATGGAAATCATTTTTTTATGTAATATATATTTTTGGGTATCAGCTGAAATGTTCAAATATATTAAACATTTTTAAAGGGTGTATAAAGGACACCCAGAAGCCTCTTTGGCCAAAACCACATATTTCATAACAAGTTGCAATACTTGGTTTATGAATTACAAAATTGAGAATTCCCAATTAAAAAAATGATCAAAAGAAATTAAACACACATCAACAGCATGCGGGCAGCCCATGTTTCTTGCAGTCAGTTCCATTTTGGAGGACTCTTGGGAAACCCATTCAATCAATGTTGGCCGCCTTTGCCGTCACTCAGTCCGGCAATGAATTTGCACATAAGTTTCCTTCCACATCTCACGCAGACTTTTGCTTCATCACCCTCCATTGCTTATGAGTGCTTGAATTTCAAGAGAATCACCACCAGATTAAATGGCTCAATTTCATAGAGCTGCGTAAGCAGAAAACATAGCTGAACAATTTTCTGCAACATATTTGAGGTAAAACGATGATGAAACAGTGGAAACGCACATCTCGTCACCGTTTCCACAAAGAGCCACATATTATCTTAAAATGACAAATATTGATTATTACAAGAAGGGGCCTTTATCTCAATGAATGCATTTTTGCGTTTTCACGAAGAGCCACCGGCCCCAAGAATGCATTGTAATACATTGCAACAAATGTAGGTCAAATCATTTTGTTCCGTTTTCACGAAGAGCCATGTATGTCAGTCACTGTGCGTGTGATCATGTGACACACGCGCCCCTTTCCTATGTAAAAACACGTTAACCAGTTGGGTGTTTAAGTACATGTAGGTCAACTCACTTTTTAGGTTTCTTTGACTAATTACTATGGCAATTAGCCAATATATTTTAAGAAATTAGTTAGTCGTTGGAGAGGTTACACTTATAAAGAATCATATGAGAGGTCTTTAATTGAAAACCGTGGCTTTAGTATTGCAGATTTTGCAGTTTGAAGCCAAGCACAGTGAAAAATGTTAATCTCAATCAAGCGTTTGGACATAAGTGGCTCTTCTTGAAAAACGGTGTCGATCTCTGTGCATGCACCCAGCGCCCAGAATGGGCCAATGAGTGGAGGGAGCCCTACTCAAATGGCGTCATACGCACAAGGTCTATAACCGAGTCATTTGGATCGCTTTGAAAAAACTCAAATTAATCTTTGGGTTAAAATAAAATTATATCTGGCTAGTATACCAATGTTAAAGAGGGGCTCCAAGGTCCAATTACATTTTGTGATGCACTCATTTTCCAATAAATAGAGTCCTCATCAAAGTTCAGGAAAAATTTCAAGTCTCTAAAATGGTGTAAAGTATCCATTTATTTGATACTCTTTCAGAACAAAATTTGAAACATGACGTCATCAGATATAAAAAACAAATGGGTCTGTACATTCCAAAGAGGAATTTCTGCGCCAGTCAAAGGTCAAATTCAATGCCGCTTTGATTGAATATCATCACAATCCAGGAATGACCAGGGTTCTGCCCACGGTGGTCGGTGCCGGAAAACCCGCCCGGCACTCGTGATTCCCCGACCACCACTGGCGGATTTTTCTCTTTTTCCGACCACCACACATTTCCCCCTTTTTTTGCCCACTTCCTTCAAAACATTTTTAACAACATGTAAAAGTAAATTATTTACCAGTAAAAATTTCATCCAAAGTTTTGAGTAGCCTACTTTGGTTTGAGTCTATTTTAAATGATCCAGGATCGAGCATCTGTCCCGCCTGTACGTACGATGCACATCCAACGATCCAACGGAAACCTGCATTGATTTTACAATGGTTCCCAGTCACTCTGATTGTAGCTTTACGCTTGGAATAACATGATACCAGTTTCATCGTGTACGTGTTGCGTATCCTATTCCACGGCATTGAATACAACGTAAAATGAACTACAGAGTAAGGCACCATGATGTTATGCTGTAAATTGTTTTCCCATGGCGGTAAAGGCGTGCGCGCACTGTGGAGGCCTACATGTAAATTCACAGCACGATCGTGCATGGACACGATCGAAAGGAAATTGACTTGACCGTACTAGAGGAAAAACAAATTTCCACCACTAAAAAAATCCTGGGCAGAACCCTGGAATGAACTAAAATTGCTCTGTACAAAAATGTGCAGACTTTGTATTTCAAATGTGATTTCCTCTATCGTTTTTGGATTTGGACAAAAGGTGCACCCGAAGGGTATCGAACACAGTGGCACTTTACACCGTTTTAACCTGAGGTTAGAGACTTGTAATTTTGTTTTCTCCATTTTTATAAGGACTCTAGTCTATCTTTTGGATAATGAGTGCATCACCAAACTGAATTCGACCTTGGAACCCCCTTCATAAATACCTTCCCCATGAGCATTCCTTGACATCAAAGCGTAGCACATCATTCAACATGTTCTTCCTCCTGTAGATTCACAACAATGCAAAATAAAACACAATAGTTCAACAGAATATTGAAAAAAGGGTAAATTACAGGGATTAGTTATGCTTCATTTAAAATGTGTTAAAACCCTGGGTCCCAATTTCACAGAGCTGCTTAGCGCAAAAAGTAGCTTAGCACAAAACAATTTTGGTTACCAGAAATAGGTTACCAGCCAAAATACTGTTTCAGATGTAAAATTTGTGACAGGTTTCCTGCTAAACTGCACTTAGTAGAAATTTGTTAAGCAATAATTTCTGCTTAAGCAGCTCAACAAAATTTCATAGAGCTGCTTAGGCACAAAAAGTTGCTAAGCAAATCAAAATTTTAATTATAAGAATAAGATTACCAGCCAAATCACCTGTACCTGGTATCCTGCTTATTTTGCTTTGCAGAAAACTGTTAAACAATAGTTTTTGCTTTAGAAGCGGCTCTATGAAATTGGACCCTTTACTGTACTATGCAGGTCCATTTGAAACTGCTTATTAGTACCCTATTTATTATCAGAAAGATTACCTAAATTTAATAACTTTTCTAGGGAATTTATCACCTGACATGCCTGAATGTGACGAAGAACCCAGATATTGACAACTCTGCTTCCAAAGACTTAGTTATCTTGGAAAATTGTTGAACCTATCAGAACCAAATGTGTTCTACTGTTGCCTCGAGCAAGCTGAGAGCAATGATTATTGGGTATGGGGTACAGTATAAAATCCATAAAATTCAAGCACAAAGATCTGTGTAACAGATTTTAGAGGATTTTAATTGACTGTTTATTAAAGTAACCTCAAAATACATTCAATTCTGTGTTGAATAAAGAAACTTTGACTAGAACAAGATTTGAACCTGTGATTTCCGAATTAACGTGCCAGCTCTCTACCAACTGAGCCATTTAGCCCTACTGTTTGCAGTCTGCCTGTTTTGTCAATATATTTGTTTGGGGTTGCCAGTCAAAAGCAATTCCACCTGAAACTGCTGTATTGCATAACCAGGATCAACATAGGAAGTAGCAGGACAAAGATCACATACGGGGTTGATGCGACTTTAAAACATCCAGAAATAAACCATACGCCAATGTGATTGATAATAATCATAACTTAGGAGGATTTGAGACGGCCCAGAGTACAGAGCAAAGAACTTTTAAGTGTCTTCAGTGAACTCCTAAAAAAAACATTGGCGAATAATGCAGTAATAGGTAGCGTAAAGGTGGTCATGGATTGGTTTATACTCCAACAAGAATTAATGGCCCTAAAAACTTACTTGGTGAGAGGCACTGCAGCTGTTGATAGTATAAACCATTCTGAGAAAGGATTCCCTTCAAAGTAATATGGTCTGGATATTTTTTCACCCAAAAACAATTTAATTCGAGAAACGATTCATGCATGAATCGACTCTCAAGAGATGCGGTTGGTACCCGCCATCTTCTCGCTAAACATGGATGGATTCGACGTTCTTGATGAAAATACGGTGACAGTCTTTTGCTGTTTTCTCAACAAGTTGACACTGTATTCAGCTGAAACTTTCACAGGTGACTTTTATTGTATTTTTCTTGATAATGTTGCCTATATTTAAGCATTACACTGTAATTCCGCAATTGTGCCATTTTAACTTCTCTGCCATCCTTTCTAAATGCTCTGAAGCATGAAGATAGTGTAGCTACAGCTCATATTTCTTAATTGGTCTCTTGCTTTAATGCGTTTACAGTTTCATAACAACCATGTGCAATTCCACAATTTACTTTTAACTTATTTAGTCTATTCATTTATTTTGTCATCTATATTCCAAGGGGTTACTTATTTATATGCACATTTATTTGTTTATTTACTCATTAAATTATTTATTTACATATTTTTGATGTATTTGTTTATTTATTTATTTCTTATTTTTTTTTTTTTTTTTTTTTTAATATTTTTTTTATGTATTTATTTATTTATTTATTTATTTATTTATTTATTTATTTATTTATTTATTTATTTATCATTTTTCTTTATAGATTTGGTCAATTAAATTTAATTTGCATTCTACATGTCCTGGATATTCTTTACATTATTGAAGTGTTTAGGAATTTTTCTGTTTTTTGTTTGTTATTTTGTTTTTTACACTGTGCAAACTTTCTCAAATTTTACACTCCTAAAACTGGTTTTACTCTCACATAGTCCATGCTTTATATTATTATTTGTTTTAATTGCCAACTTTTGATGTACATAGACATGTTTTATTTATAGTTAACTTTCCTATCTTTTTGTACATAAATTGTTTTATACATATGTTATTACTCGTTTTATTGCTTGTATTACAACCAGATGTGGGGAGGCAGGTCTATGGACCACAGTAATTATTTTGCTTTTGTTTCTCCTAGCCCATCTGGAAGTATTTTGTATTGTCATGTATTGTTGAAATGGCTGAATAAATAATAATAATAATAATAATAATAATAATTACCTTGACAAAAACCAATCAATGACTCTACCTATAAGCAGAGAACAAAAGAACCTCAGTACATGGCTAAAATGTATCTTGTTGCATAATTCAAAAGGCTTGTTGTTTTGTCTATTGTTTCATTGCACTGTAGTCAACCCTGATCCCTTGAAATAATTATTATGCAGTGCTAGAACCAAACTATTGTCCACTATTAATAATTGCTTAGAAATGACTCACCCATTGTCACCACCGAATACATAAATAGCATCTTTGTAGGCGACTGCTGTATGTTTACTCCGCCTGTGGAAGAAACAAAAACAAAAACAACATTGATTAAATGCATTAACTTTGAAATTGGATGCCAGTTTAAACAAATTCCTCAACATATTTGTAAGTACTTCGTTGTTCAAGCATGCCACTGCAGTTTGGTCCCCCCCTAACAGAAGAAAGTTGAATTCTTTGTACTGTGTTTTTCATTTTTCATTGACACACCAAACTGAGAAACTAAAAACAAGTACATTATTCAGAGGAGATGCTGAATCTGACAGCCAGTTTTTTCATTCATTGATAAGACTAGTGTATTGAGAGAGTTGCGAAAACTTGCGATAAAGCCATTTTTGATTTAAAAAAAAAAACATTATATGCATGTGCGCACACTGGGCGCCTAGTGCAAGAGCAAGACTCCACCGCACATTGGGTTGTGCTTCATTTGGACCAAAAATGGAGTCTTAGCAACCACGTGGCCAAAGAAAACTGGTTCCTCCCTGTAAGTTGCAAAACTCTCTCAATACACAGCTCTGATTAAGACCAAAAACTGGTTGTTTATGATTTAATCCAGAGAATATATGTGCTACTTTTTAAACATGAATGAAAAAGTGCAGTTGGATTCCACGTTATAGTGGACAAAGAATCAGAAATTGACAACTACTAAAATGAAAAATAAGGAAAAGATGAAGTATCAGACTGCCACTTTTTCACTCAGTATGGATGACCACAATCTCACACTGATACTTTTTGACCCTAATAAACAAGATTATTTTTTGTCATAATGCGTGAATTAGTGGAAGTTGGAGTCAAATTCACTTCCTCCATCACATGGTTGTACTTAGCACTCTTTATCATTAGTTACTGAAATAAAACTTAAAAGGCAATCAAGTGAAAACCCCCCAGATTCCTCAATTCCCCATTGGAATGTACACAAAATGAAAAACAAAACAAAACAAACAAACAACAAAAACAAAAACAACAACAACAACAACAACAACAACAAACCTGTCTTGTCTTGTTTTGTCTTGTCAACAACAACCTTGTCCTTGTCTTATCTTGTCAACAAGAACAACAACAAAAACAAACAATCCCATGCCTGTGAAAAGGCCTACGCCTAAACACTCAGCAGTACACAGTACATACTCCCTACCTAGAACATGAACAGTGAGACTGAGAGTAATCTTCTAAAAAGTTCTATTCTAACTATTTAATGTACTGAGTAAGGAGAAAGTAAGCATGCTTAGTCAAACAATGTTTGTATACAGTCAGCATCAATGAAATTTAATAACAGCAATACTAATGGAACTAGCCCCCACTTGTGTGGCCAAGCTCAATCCTTGCCACACAAGTGGGGCTATATTTATTAATGGAACAAGAAAGCAATATAGACGGCATGAGGCCGGGAAATAGACTGAATACATTACGCACCGTGCACCAACAAACTCATCACAATCCGGCATTCGTCTCCATCGGTGGACGGTCTCAAACGGCCCGGTATCGATGGACACTTCTTGCCAAGTATGACTACTACTTGCCATAGTATGTCTTCAGAAACTTGTGCCTAAATCTCGAGAAATTCCTCAAATTTGATGAGTTCACTTTGGATAGAGATCTGTTTTCACTGTCACACGGAAGCTGCCATGTTGTTTGAGTGACTGCGCATGCCTGAATTAAAAAACATCAACATTAGACTCGCGCGTAAGTACTTTGAGTAAAAGAATATTAGGTGGAAGTAGCCGCCGCATTGACCTGCTGATGACCTGACCTGCTGGTCTCAAATACAATTTACCGTAGGGCCCGGGCCTACATGGCTTTTCAAAAACAAAGGGCTAATTTAACAAGACAATTTAAACGGTTAAAAATCATCGGATACACAAGGAGGCTTTTCCTATGTGACTTTAA
Source organism: Plazaster borealis (assembly GCA_021014325.1). NCBI lineage: Eukaryota > Metazoa > Echinodermata > Asteroidea > Forcipulatida > Labidiasteridae > Plazaster > Plazaster borealis. The sequence continues at coordinate 3,873,696 of CM037473.1, forward strand.
AAAATGTGTATATTTATTTTAAATTTGTTTAGGCCTCAATGCATGTTGTTAATGCATGTCGACGACATTCACTGCCACATGATCCGCCTCATTCACGTCCCACAACCATCCGATCGGGGCCACAGTTTTCGTAGAACAAGGAGCATTGTTTTACGGTGTAAGCCCCTCAAGCGCCCTTATCGTTCAGCTAGCCAATTAGGACCGTCTCACAAGGTCCTAAAAGGGATCACCTTCGGTCCGTTTGACCTGGCCCTTGGCCCTTCCTCGGGCAAAGAGACACTTCATTGCTCTGTGCTCTTGTTAATTGTGCACTGTGACCCTGGCAAGACCATGGCGAGACACTGGTTTGTGTAGGCTCATTCTATGTCATGGTACAAAATATTTCATTTCCTACAACATGGTCATCATGGCATGGTCATCGTAACCACTTATTCTTATTATTCAAAGGACTATAGAGGAGGCCCATTATTGTCTAAAACAAAACAAACAAAACTCACGGCTGCCGACTGTTTTTCTGTATGACAACACTTGCACTTGAACCCAAAACTGCAACAAATGTGAACATTTTTAAGTAGAGAATCAAAACTCATTAGTTCTCCAAGGCATTTTCTGTGTAGTTATCTGTTAATTTATATGAGGCCATGTATACTTCTTTGTCAAAGCATGGAGGTAGAATTGTCAAAGAGCCTTTGAACAAACCGGCGCATAAATTGTTATGATTGATTGATTGACTGATTGATTGAACTCTTGTGTATAGTCTTACATCCCTTTTCCCGACTCTTAATCACCCCTGAACCATGAAGGAATTCCTTCCAAGCCCGAGATAGACAACCCTGTCAAACCTCGAAGGGGTGTGGGAGGGAGGGAGGAGGGGGTTAGGAAGGAGGCGTCCAGATACCCTGAATGTGCCCAATTCCCAAAGGGGCTGGTATGGTTTGTGCCCTTGCTTGTGGTGTCTTCGCGGCCGGCCCACCCACCACTAGAGTTGGACGAGTTTCTCAAGGATTAAACACGGGTCCGTTGTTGCACGGATCCCCTCCATGAAAATCTCTGGTGACTGGCGATGCCAACTTAGCACAACAATACACTCTAAGAACCTCCGGATCAGAATTGATCCAAATTACGGGGGCCTGACCCATTTCCGGGTCAGCCTGACCCATTTCCGGGTCAGGCTGACCCAGAAAGTGGTTAAAAATTGGTGTTCAACTCGGATTCTGCGTACTTTTGACCCATTTCTGGGTAATTTGACACACTGGTGTACTGACCTATGGGTCAGACCCCACGGGACCCGGATCCGGGTCAAGTTCTGACCCGGAAGTTTTTAGAGTGCAGTAAAACACACTCAAATCTAACCACGGAGGAAGACCATTCCTCGATCTAAACCCTTTGACTTACGTGACACCAAACTTGTCGAGTCCTCAAAATAATGAGACTTGTCCTTCGCCTCATAATCAGCTTCTCTAACCATCTCAAATCTAGTCTCACTCTGCATGCCTCAAGTGTTAATTACGACCTCATCACAGGGTCGCATTGTCACCCAAAACCTTGACTGGATCTATGCTCCTCTTCCATTGAGGATACCAATGGCCTCCGAATCAAGATACCTCGGGGTTTAAAGGCATCGTACACGTTTGGTAATTGGAGCCTATTGTTTGTTTCAATCCTATATAGTTGGATACCATAAAACTAACCTGTGAAAATTTCATTTCAAAAGGTGGACAGGTAGCGTTTTTGAGATATTGCCGAAAATCTGGAGCGGTTATGTCCACTCGCAGGAAGAATAATTTGCATTGGAATACGCACTCTGAGAAGCGTTACCGTAACGCTTCTCAATATTCAAAATATTTCGGGGATAAAAAGTGATATATTTTTCCATAACCGCAGTCCTTCGACGTAAAAAGTCTCTCAAAATGCATTATATACTATATCCAAAGCTTCTGTACTTCTTACCAAGTAAGTATTTATTGCCATATATTTTCAGAGTCATTACCAAACATGTACGATGCCTTTAACAACGGAAGGCCAAGTATTATTATCGAGAAAAATGTTTTGATATAAGCTTACAATCTGAAAACTCACTGAATATCAAGTTCAGGAGTACCAATCATCCAAAGAAATACTTCTTTCCTGAAATACTTTGAAAGTCGACGAAGCAACGTTTGAAGTACCCCAAATCCCCGTTGTATATTTCGATCGCAGCATTTTGAAATAATATGCTCGTTTTGACGTCCCGTGCTCACAATCACTTATTATTTCTCACAAAACGTTTTTTGTGTAATGCTCTAGTCTTTGTGCAAGACGTTCTTACGTTTGGAAATCGCGATAGTCGAGTGACGAGGAACAACAACGTCTTGCACCGACTAGTAGTAGTAGGCTATAATATTGCTCCGAATCTGGTGAAATTTTCACAGGTTGTTTGCACGGTGTGTTTAGTGAAAAACCAGAAGATATGAATTAATAATTTACTCTTTAAATAAACCCCCTTGAAATGTCAATATTTTCTCTTGAGTAGAACTTCCTTCCTGATTCGCAAGCTGAAGCAGTTGCAAGTCAGTTACAAAGTCATGTACAAATGGTGTGCACAACATCGGTAAGACTGAAATTATAAACGTTCACAGATTTGCACATAACTTATGGTATAAAAAGATGAACATGTGAGAAATATTTTCTTGAAATGTTTTTGCCTGAAACGCTCATAAAGCGCTCTATATAAATACATTATTATTTTTTACTGTGTAGCTTTTGAGAAATTAGTAAAACAATAGTTTTGATCTTGCGAGCTAGCACGCTGGGTCGACCATGGCCGAGAAAACACCAGAGTCTTATTATAGCGCACGTATCTACCAAGAAGGTACTCAAGGCGTATCAACAAAGATTAACGGCACTGAACACATTTGGTCAAAGACCAGTGTTCTCACTTGGTGTATCCCAACATAATGCATACAATAACAAACCTGTGAAAATTTTGGGCTCAATTGTCATCGAAGTTGCTAGAAACGATGAAAGAAAAAACACCCTTGTTGTACAAATTTGTGTGCTTTCAGATAGGAATAAAAGGCTATCCTGCAAGAAGTCTTTTATTATTTTAGTGAGAAATTACCTCTTTCCTAAAAACTACGTTACTTCAGAGTTCAGAGGGAGTCGTTTCTCACAATGTTTTGTACTACCAACAGCTCTCTGTTGCTCGTTACCGAAGTCAGTTTTTATGCTAATATATTTTGAGTAATTACCAAACGTGTACAGTGCCTTTAAGACAGGTTTTTGAATTTTTTGAATTATGAAACCTATTGTGTAGATGGTCTTTGACAAGTACCGGTACTGTGTTGTCCGTGTGACAACATTTTGACAGATAAGTTGACAAAACTCGCTCCTATAACTTGCAAGGATTCAACAACTTTCACTAAGTGGCGGTTGAACAGCAATTAAAAGAGGTAGAGCATCATGGAAGCGTCACTGTTCTTGCTATCTCCGGAGTAGCCTGAACATCTTAATTAAAGAGTTTCCATATTTTTCATATTGTAATGTTATTGTAACGAACCTTTTTGAATTAGTTGAAGAATGGAAAAACTCACACAAAATGATGTCAAATTTTCGTGGGCCCTCTTTTAATAAGCACTTAGCTTGGACACATTATTTTATAGGAAATAATTTTTTTTTATGGCAGCAAGACAGGCATCCTCAGCCCATTGCCAAGCGTCAGGTAATTGCTCCCAAGTACCCGGTACATGAACGATCAGCAGTAATAAAACAAAGACCCCGTTTAAGGGTGGTAGCTCCATGGGTAGAGTTTCAAACTCGGTGACTCAAAACTGAAGGTCGTTAAGACCATCGTTTTCTTGAGAAAAAAGAGCAAACGTTCTTCTTATGAGGTGGCCAACAGAAAACTATGTCCTCTATTCACCCCCTTTACAAATCACTCACCCTTGATGACGAGTGTACGGGCCTTAACGTTGTTATACTTCACTGTTTGTGCAACACGAATTAGAGCATCCCACATTGGATTTTAGGGGATGACTAATCATGTTCGTATGCATATGCGTCATGGAGAAATTTTCATACTGCACATAATCATTATCGTGGTCACACAACGTACCAACTATACAGAGGGTAGTTGTGTGCAGGGTCCGTGGCCAGCGATGTGGGTGCGTTATGGGTGCAATTCAGGCTGTCCTATAACTTAACACAATACATCCATTCTTTTATTGTGACACGGAACACCCACTCGTCCACCACAAACCAAAACCCTAACCCAAGATGGAGTCACTGTCACCGATCAACACTCGTAACACGGCCACTGGTGTATTTAGATGATACGCACTGCTCGTGTAACCACATCGAAGGGATAATTTTCATGTGAGGCACCGTGTTTCAAGCGGATTTTCAACGGGGACGGAACAGCGTTTACTCCCCCCGCGGAGTGTTGCTCAGCTCGCTACGGTGTGGTGAGGGAGATAACGACCATGGATGGGCATCAACAACACAGTACCAAAGAGAAGGGGGAACAGGCGTCATGTAGTATACGACACAGCTATGCATGGACTTATCTACGATTGGGAGCCGTATTAGGACTTATTTTATTATTAGGAACCTGCTCAGAAACTGCACCTACGAGCACAAATCAACCGGGGGACGAAGATGCGGCTGCACCGGCAGATCTTGTCACACCGGGACAGTTAAGAAGCGGATATGTAAGTAAAACAAAAAACAAAACAAAAGCCACTGCAGTACTAAAAAGTTTAGTTTATAGCTGGTTCAATCTTTTTAGGGTACATAATAAAGATTGATAGCCCTCGATTAGCCCTAATGTTAAGGATGGTAAATTGTTGGTTATCTGATTGGCATGCCTATCTCTGTTCAGGCACAAATCAGTACTAGCCATTTATGGTATAGTTTGTAATTATACTTTTTTTTCAAAGCCGCAATTCCATTCCTGCTGAACCACCTTTAAGTCCAACGAGCAAACCATAATATAAAAAAAAAAATCTTATAGAAGTTCAGCAGCAGAACTGTAACAAATTTCATTATGTCTTAAGTTGATGAAAAAAATTCGTACTGAAATGATGTTAAATCCCGCCTCGGCAGTTTTCTGTTGCTGGGTGATAAACCTATCTTGTTATCAATGAGAAGTGACTTCTGCTCATCGGATACGCACAGTGTCCAGTACGAACGAGGTCACAACGTGTGCTATAAATGTGGAGTCTTATGGACCTCCATGACTCCACGATACCACAGAAGGTGCACAAAATTACCTGAACCAAATTAATGACACACTCTACCCTTGCCACTGGGCAGGCAACATGGTTTGTCTTATAGATGCAAGTTTGAAATGTCAACGATGGCAAAGTTACACCATACCTCCATGGTTACACCCTTCTTGTGGCATGTTGTACGCATTATAACTTATATCTAAATAAGGTACAAGATAAAAACGTGGAAGTTGAAATTTCCTTCAGCCGGCAGACGTGATTAGTTAATGAAACTAACACTTGCCTGAATGAACCATGAACCGCTATTAAAGTGAGAACACTGAGCTTGTAATGAATTTAAGTTCCGCAGATTTAGCTCCTCCTTCTTGGACATGCATTGATGTTGGAACATACAGAGATGAGGTGAAACAGGTGAAATTAAAGGCAAAGCGAAAAGTATGGGCTAGCCCCTAATGCTTTATTCTCGAGAAGAAAAATATATACCTTGTATTTTGACAGTTATCTATAAGGGAAAACACAGAAAATGTGCTTGTTTTATTTGAATTCTCCTCTAAACAATTCCGGCATTTTTGTTCATTTGAATTACCCAACGATGCCAATTCTTGTGCAGGGTTAATTGACAATGCTAAAATGTTAAAAAAAACTTCTCATCGACAGTGCTTTATCTTGCTTCCATTTTGAAATCGTGTGCAAACTGTAATGCCTTCAAAATGAAAAAAATGATAGGATTTAGTCAAACCAACTAAAAGTCAACATTAAAGATTCAACAAAAATAACAAGGAAGTTTGTTTAAGACAAGTTTTCAATTTTTATTGTCGATCTTTCAGAAAGAGTTCTGCAAAAACATTCGATTCATTTCCTCAAACTGCTTGCAACTGATATTGATCAACATACCACCATCATGCGCAGTGAGAGATAATTGTTATAGGCCCTACTGTGAGAACATTTTGAGTGAATTATGATCATTTGGAAAATGATGCACTTACCGGGGACCGGTTGTTTTGAGTGGGCCTATTTTTGTATCCAGAGTACAAACAATTTAATTCGCGCCAAATCTACGCCAGGGTACTCGGTATATCGTAGCGGCTTGCTAACCCGAACATTCTTGCTCCAAGTCAAGGGGCACTTTTTTCTTAAGTGGAATTTCCTCCGTTGGTTAAACATATATAGCTCTATATGCTTTTTTGCAGATCCACCCCCCCCACACACAAACTTTTTATGACTAAACAAATTATTATGGCCTGTGACAAAAGTGGCATTTTCACCTGAAGATGAGGCCACAGATTCTTGACTTTAGGTTAAACCTTTGCTGTCTCGAAACTCAGACGTAGCTTCTTGACGACCGTTCTTTCAATTTATGCCGATTCCCCAGAGGGGTGTAAAGTTCAACGTATAAAGCTGAAATTTTGATTATTTTGCCGCCAATTTTATGTCGAGACAAACTATTTAATTGGGTGCCGATTTAGTAGATAAAACAGACTTTGAGTTTGAGTTTTCAAAGTGTACCGTATAAGGGGGGGGTCTACCTTGTGTTTTTTGAGAAGAGCTGGTAAATGCTGGTTTGTAAATTGACGTGACGTTTCTAGTACGACGTTCTTAGTCTGTCCATGGAGGTCTTCAGCATACACATTTTGAAATTGCTTTTTAAAATAACTCAGTTCAGATTGGTGCCATTCTGTTTTTTTATTTCCTATAATGGTAGTGACTGTCATTTCAGTGGTTACATCAGGTTTTTTTTTTAAGTGTCGATACCGTATGAAGAGTGGAAGAACGGTTTTACTGCAGCGCTTGGTTTTTAAAGAAGTGCTGTTTCTGATGTCGACGTTTCGCACTATGGGCTCTGTCTGTCTTCAGCGTAACTTAATAATACTTTTCGCATCAAACTTCGAGTATGGTGAAGCTGAAATGTAGATTTTATGTCGCCAATTGAACGTGGGGGTACTTATTCAATTTAGTTTGAGTCCATTTTAATTTGCAAAGAGATTTGACTTTTTAAAGTGTATGTAGCCGGAGCTGAAGGGGTTCAATTAGGATGGTTTTGAGAAAAGCTTGTCATGATATTGTTTGTTGACGTTTCGGGCAGTGCGCTCTGTCTGTCTTCAGCATAGCGACCCATAAAATAAACTTACCACGAGAACTGATGCTTATCACAGGTCACGGATCGTCTACCGACTGTCTACTGTCTGTTTACGGACATCTGAAGAAAGTATACTGCTATATATAACTTGGCTTTTTGTAAAACGTGGATGTATTCACGAATACCGGGACTTCACCGAAAGCGTCGATCATTTCCGCTTTTCAAGACAACATTTGCTTTTAGTTTGGCTGACGTGTGGAATTTATTACACAACGGAAAGAGTGATGATGTTGTGAGCATAACTGATAGCTACTTTTAGAAGAGTTCCACAAAAAAACCTCCGCCTGGTCGCCCCACCAAACGTCCTTTGATGAGGGGCCTCGTTGAGTTTTTGTATGATACATTTGCAATTTCATAAACGGTGTGTATTGCAAACTGGAGGCGAACGTTGTTTTTGTAATTAGGTGTTCGGGCAATCCGCCCGGAACACCCCTTGTTTCGATTTTTAGTTTTTAAAGTATTTCGACTTACGGTTAGGTTACTTTTTGACAGGCTCCTTACAAATAGGTTGTCATGATCGTTAACAATTTTAATAAATAAATAAATAAAATAAATAAGTAAAATGAATATATAGAACATGCAAATGGTGAAATGATTTGTGTGATTGAAAACTTTTTGAAATCTCCATTTCATTAGATTTATTATTGAGAAAAAAATGCACCTTATTTATATAACGATTATTATTAAAGGCAAAGTATATACCTTTGGCTGTTGGATCCATTCAAATGTTTTAATCCTATATGTAAATGTCGATAAAACTAAACTGTGAACATTTCATTTCAAAAGGTGGTAGCGTTTTTGAGATATCGCCGAAAATGTGGAGCGGTTATGACAACGCAGAAGGAATAATCTGTAATTGGAATACACAGTCTGAGAAATCAGGCAGAAACGTTTCTCAGATTGAAATGTTTTTGAACCCCTCTCTTTATAACCACATTTCTTTGAAGGGAATCGTTTCTCAACATGTTATACATTATGAACAGCTGCAGTGCTTCTTACCAAGTGAGTTTTTATGGTTATTAAATTTTTGAGTCATTACCAAAGGTATACCTAACCATTTAAAGGGTCTGTATATCGTTTGGTAATGACTCTGAAAAAATAATGGCAACACAAACTTACTTGTGATAAGAAGTACAGCAGCTTTGAATCAGTATAATGCATTTTGAGAAAAGTTTTACTTAGAAGTACTGCGGTTATGGAAAAATATATCACTTTTTATCCCCAAAATTTTGAATCTGAGAAGCGTTACTGACAGTAACGTTTCTCAGATTGTGTATTCCAATTGCAGATTATACTTCCTGCATGGACAACCCCTCCAGACTTTCGGCAATATCTCAAAAACGCTACCACCTTTTGAAATGAAATTTTCCCATGCAGGTTATAGTTTTTATAACATATGTACTCCTATAGGCCTATATGATTGAAACAAACAGTGGGTTCCAATTACCAAACATATACAATCCCTTTAAAGTTGATGACAACATTTTTTGTTTAAACTGTAACTTAAAATGGCGTCAAAAGATGGAATTGAGACGCTTGTCGTTTATTGGGCGAATTAATCACTTTTATGTTTACTTTCTTCACTCGACAATGTGTTGCTGAAAAGTGAAATGCCCATTATTATTGTTACAACAATAACCAACTCATGCACTTAAAATTCCTGACGGGGTCACTTCCGAAAAAGTCTTTTCGTTGACACCACTTTAGTTTGCAATTTCGAGTTTACCACTTGTTTCTACGCCGTTCATTCATAGTCATACACAGCGTCTTAAATATTATGACACAATGGAGTCTCTGTTTAAGTGTGGTTTATCTTCGACACTCATCAATCATAGTTCCTTAAAAGCCCCGGGCCTTACCCTAAGTCAAGTTGGAGACCTCGAACTTTGAGGTCAGTACAAGGCGAAGGATGACAAATCAGAGAGCGAAGAGGGCACACAGTCCGCTGGGAACGATGTATAAACTTCCGAGATTTCCTTATTACAGACACCAAAATACGGTGGCATTATAACGCCATAAATAAACGTCTCGTGTAAAGTGCAACCCTTCACATTTAACAGACCTGGTTAGGGAACCACACTGCCCTATACGAACAATTAGGGCGAAGTGGAAAGTGCAGAGCAAATGAAAACGAAAGCATGCATAAATAATCAAAATAAAAAGGCAATGGAGCCCGATAGTCGATCGTCGATTCGGACTATCGGACCCTATCGTCGATTCGGACTACCGAACCTTCGGACCAGTGAACCTTCGGATCAATGAACCTTCGGACTAATGAACCTTCGGACTATCGCATCAAATGTTCGGATTAACGAACCCTATTTCATTTTCGGACTAATGAACCCCCTGTTATGGGAAATTTGTGCGTTCGGACTACCGAACCTTCGGACTATTGAACCTTCGGAGGACTAACGGACCTTCGGACTATCGGGCGAACACCTTTGAAACACCATTGACCCCTCTACTCGCCGACAGTGTCCATGATAACGATTAATACACAAAAAACCCCATCATTTGTCAATTCAACTTTAGGTGTCTACAGAAATGTTGACATGAATGTAGAAAAAATTAACACAAATCTTCAACTATTATGGTATATCTTTCCCCGGTACTATCTCTAAAAATGAAATTTTATTTAATAATATTGTTGCGTATCTCGTTCGTATATTCGAAAGCACATTTTAGCCGTTCTCTAATTTGTGTTGACCTAAGTAAAAAACCCAAAACTATTCGACTGCTTTAAATGTCCGTTTATACTAAGTTAGAAGGCAGTCGATTTTTAACAAGAGAGTTTGCGCATTGTGTTTTATGTTGTATTACTTTGAATTTCTATATATAGGGGATAGGCTACAGCCCGTATTTGGATGTAAAAACTGGCAATTATCATAGGAGGCAGATGGTATAGGAAATTCTGCAGACATAGATGAATTTGTCTGAAAGTGCAGACGATCTATATTTTGTAGAAAATGTATATTTTGACAGATGCCTCGTGATGACATATTCTTTTAGTTTTTAGTTTGTTACGAAGCCTATATAATCATCTCCTATATAGGAGTGTACATATTGGTAGGATTGACATAATAAATGTGCACAGATTTTCAGGTAACATGGATTGGTATAACTATAATGATGGCCATGGTGGAAAATTGAACTTGTAATAGAGGCCCATTTTCGCATGAATTCCCTTCAAAGTTAAACTAAAATCGACCGAAATACGGACCAACGTGCACGTTCAATCATATAGGCAGTCTGGTGCCCATATCGTTCTCTGTTTTGTCGATTTATATTTTAAGGATTACAACATGTAGACGGCGTACTTAGGATTATTCCTGTTCGCGATGTCAGACACGACGTGGTGACGTAAAGATCTAGACTTGCATTTGAACGCCCCGGAGCAATGTTTATCCCCGGTTAGTCAAAATACGGACCGACCCTCTCACTCATCGCGGACCGGGTTGTTCAACATATTACCTGGTGCTGAACTATTCAATGTTGGTCGTTTTGTGCTGCGGTTTTAACTTCACGTTCACCAGTTCCCATTCTTTTCTTTTTTCGGAAGCAAAATATTTTGTTGCATTCTTCGTCACAGCCAAGTGGTCAAACTGTTTGCTACAAGCTTGGAATGAATGGTGGAGATTTTTGTCTTTAGAAATACCTTTGAAAGATGAAATGAGTGATTTGGGGTAAATTTACACAGAAACTTGTGGGCAGCTTTGGAGCCTGAAGTTTCTAAAACCTAGTGTATACAGCAGGTAGGCCTATACAGCATTTATTTTGTTTTGTTGCGACCGTAAGTTTTGCAAATCATGCGTGGAAGTAACGCGTTTGGAATCGCTGATATGAATTTAACGAAAACCTTCCTCAGTGTTTATGCAGGTGCTGGTTTGGCCATAGCAGATATAATTAATTATCTCCAACCCAATTGGGAAATACTTAGAACCTTCTTCTTGGGATATTCATAGGCCTAATATTAATAAAGTCCCAATCGAGGAATACTTTAAAGGTCTTATAGCAGGGTCTGCCCTTAACATTTTAAGTGACTGGCCTGCACCAGTTAGCTTGTCATTTCACTAGTCCACCAGCTTTTTCACTAGTCCATACTTCAAATGAAATATGGATGCTATTCAACACTAGCCAGCCGGTTGGAGAGACTTTTGACTGGTCCTCGGGTGTTTTAACTGGCATTTGGCGAGCGGACCACTGTTGAGGGAGATCGCTTGTTATAGGACTGGTAGAGCTGACTAAATAGTCGCAGACATGTTTTGTGTGCATGCAATAACAAACCTGTGAAAATGTGGGCTTAATCCGTTTTCAGATAGGCCTACAACAGTTTTGTCGATTATGACTTCATTTCAGCGGGAAATATTTCACAGGGAAAAATTGTTCTAACTTCATAATCAGTTAACTTTCAGACAAAAATTTAACAATGATGTTTTTATCATTGACTAATGCAAATAACCTTTAATATTTCTACCTCTATGCTTAACTATCCCAATCGGAGTATACTTTCACCTTTAGTTGAACCTCATGTCCCAATGAGGATGCTAATTGCCTCAATTGGGATACCCTTGGATGCAAATGACTCCCTCTGCTGATCACTGTAAACTAACACAGGAACGATGTCATTACTCTATCTAGTCTTTATTAGGTGTAAATTATACACGGATGACTTGGCACTCGTTTGTTGAGTAAAATAATTATAACGAATATTATCCGGCTTCAACACGTTCACCTCCCCATGGCCAAACATATCTACGAGCGGCCCACCCATGTAGCATAATAAGGCATATTATGTTCGAACATTGTATGGGATTATGAACGGCATAAATAGAGCCATTGTTCACTATACTAACGTCCGTCTCATCTCGTATGAGGTGGATGATTTGATGGGCGTGATGACCTGTGTATGAAGGACTTGGATGAAGTCTAGGCGTAATTACCCAGCTGTTTTTGTAATCAAGGCGATGATTCACATGGCTTCCACTGGGGAACACGCATCCTCTATTCCCAGGTCATATCTCGGACATTTTCCCCTCCGTCTTTGAATGAACTTTCAGCTCTCTGGGTAATCCAGGCATAGAAACTACGACTATTACTAAACCAAACCGACTTTAGAACCTGAAAAATAATACCGAGTTGACCGATGTGAGTTCGCTGAGCTTGTGAGAAGGCTTTTGATAAGGGTTGATGGATGCTTTAGCATATTAAATTGGTAATCCAGGGATTCCAGGCATATAAACTACGATTATTACTGAACCAAACCGACTCAGATTAAATTTAAATACATATGCATTCAGGAGAGACTGTTAACTTGCCCCGGTGTCGAAGTTAAGAGCATATAGGAACTAGGAAGTGCATTCGCAATAGGCCCTTGTAGCCCAACGGCCGTTTGGAAGACCATCGAGTATTTTCAATAATTTGTAATAAGGACTGTTTTATGACAACAAACATAGGCCCTATTGTGATGTGTTTTTTTTTCAACCATCCGGGATCGTATCGACCAACATGAAACTAAGAAAACACGTTCAGACGCAACAACTCCGTATTCAATTAATTTATTTAATTATTACAATGGTTGCCGAATCTCCAACTCAAAGTAAGGAACTAAACGCTCACCAGTAAAGCATTCGACAGACCACGAAGGTGTGTGCCAAATGGGTTTCATATTGCGAACAGTTTTCAAATACGCAATAAAACATTCAACTTAAAATAGAGAGCTTCGGTAAACAATAATCAATTAAATAAATGAAATTATTACATCACAATACAATGGGTCCATAAGAAATCAAATTAGGACTAGAATTCCACTGCCACAAAGACGAGGCAACTTTTTGTGTGTGACGGCGGCACTTCCAGTATAGTACAGCATGATTCAAAATAACGCGGGAACATTCGAAAGGATGAGTTAATAGTCGGGCAGCGGACATAAGAGACAGTGACACCGGAGGAACCAATTGGCGTTATTCCGAGCCTGTGCAGTTCGTAACCATGTCGTCATGCACTCTTAAAACCCGGATTCTGGGTTCCAGGGTACCTGATCTTTCTTCTGAGTCAGGCTGACCCGGAAACTAGTAAAAATGGCATTTTGACCCGGATTCTGCGTCAATTATTGACCCATTTCTGTGTCATTTTGGTATAGAATTAGGGCATACTGATCCTGAAATGTGTCAGGCCCCACGGGACCCGGATCCGGGCCAATTCTGACCCGGAAGTTGTTCGAGATAGGTCTTTTGAAATGTTTGAAAAACAAAAAACGAAACGGACGGACAAATAAAAATTAAAAAGGCATGTGGAACTGGGAACTTAACAAATTCGGATGAAAGAAATTTCTTTTCAAATTGTTCATGTAGCCTACGGAAGTTCGGAACTGTCCGCATTACAAGACAAGTGAGATAATAATTTGTATATAAGTGGACTGGCTACCGTATGTTATGGATATTAAAGGTGATTTGCTATCTTTGAAACTTGTGTTTTAATCGCAACATTAAAATTAAAGTATGTCTTCCCTTTTTAGAATAGGTAAAATGAAATTGAATATCCAATTGGTAAGGAATTATTACCCTTTCAAGAATCCTCAATTATTTCATCGAATTCCAACAAAATTGAGTTAATGTTATGTAAATTTCACTTGTTGTTTCTCATTCACAACGAAACAACATTGTCAGCTGATTACGCAAATGTCTATTGACGCTGAGAATTGTTTTTGTTGTCGAAAGTACGACAGGCATGCGAGAATAGAATGAGCAATAGACTCTGCAAGTCTCGTGCGTATCGACAACGAGAAAAAAAATCGATCGAAGACTATACAAATTTTCTATGAAATCGTATCTTCTTCTTAAATTCTATTTAGCCTATACAAAATTCTTGAAAATAAAAATACCCAAAGCAATTTGTTATAAATACAACCTTTAAAATAAAACATAATACAAATGATTTGTTGAATTAACCTTGAAACAAAATAAAAACTTTGGACGAGGATGCTCATTTCTTTTTTTAGAAACTCCATTTCCAATCGCGCTCGAATTTTTACGACCAATACATAGGTTTAATGATATTAACATGGACGTCAGTTGGGAAAAATTAGTAATTATTTACAAGTAAAAGGAAACGAATGTCGAGTCTTTTTCTCGGGGTTTCTTTGGTGATTTGTTTTAGTGTAATATATTTCTTGGCAAATTTTTACCTTCCCCAAAACATGATATATTTTTTATAGCGACTAATAAACTACAATAGGCCTTAACTAAATAGTATTTGAATGCACATATTGTGCACACATTCAACTCAATATGGTTGGGACCAACTTTGTGTCACGGAACTTCAAATACGAGCGAGACTTGCAGTGAACAGTCTTAAAAAAAACCATGCTGGTATCTCCATGTACATCTTGTCTCGTGACCGCAACGGAAGAAGTGCAGACCGTGTTTGAGGGAGGAAGGTCGACATGTTGCTCAACTCGTTCTCAGACCCATGGGCTCACCACATGGATACATAGAGAATGTGGTCCTTTCTCTATGCTAGATAACACCTTATTTATGGTATCTCTAATGAGCAGAATGTTTACATTCTCCGTGCACACATATTTTGTGGTATCAAGCCTTCGGGCGTAAGACTTAATTTTATGAAAGGCAATGCGCAGATCTAATCTTAAGGCCTTGTATAACACAGGGCAGTTGTTCAAGACAGCTTTTACACTTCGAGGCAACCGTTTGCACTGCAAGCAAAACGAACGCTTCTATAGAACAAAGACAATTGTACTAAGATTGTCAGGCTATTAATTTTATAGGAAAATTATAAAAATTGAAACGTAAATGTAAATGTACCCGTGTAAATGTACGCGTGTTGTGGTATCTTTATTAAACTTTAATGAACTAATTAACCCTTATTCAATAGGCCCACATGCGCACAGGTGACCTCAACAATGCTCCACTATTCTCTATCCTACACCAAAATTGTTTGGATTTCAATGAGATTGGTGTGCCTGGCCCAGTGATAAGCTTTTGTTTTAGAGGCCTACCGGACCTCTAACCTCCGCCATCAGACAACTTCCTGATGGGGATTTATAGGAGTGTTGGGTCTAGGGTTCTTAATTGTTTAGTGAAATCTGCTTTTTTTGTAAATTTATGTGTATAAATAAACCAATGTCCACACATTATACTGAAACGTTTACTTAGATAATCATAACCATGCTTGTGACCTTTTCATCACATGCTGAAAATTACTTCATTCTGTTTTAAAGATCTACAAGGATTACCGGTATATTTGCCCTTCAACTTGTTCTCCAATCCCCGGCCTGCCCTTGTCAACGGCTGTTTCGTATTTGTAAAATACATCATAATTATAGACACTAATTATCATAAGTATCCCGGTCTGTTTGTCGTTATTGATGGTTTGGTGTTATAATGCTCGACTCTTGGAAGATACACGCTCTCTCCCATCAACCATGAAGTTAACGCATGGAACAAATTACCAACTGTATTTTCTTATCTAGGTCCACATGACACATGATATCACGGCAGCGACTGATATGCGAACCATGTACACCACATCTTTGATAAACGAATCAGTTAGGAATACTATTGAAAAATGTTGAAGAAAATTAATATTTAAAAACGAGGGATTTTAAATTAATCCACTTTTTACTTATAGTTGCACGCAAATATTTATGAAACACGATATGGGTGTACACCATGCATGGCGGCACCCAATATTCATTGTCTTGCTATACAACCACAACCAACTCAGAAAATATTAAAAAATCTGTCTGTTGCTGAGCCTTTCTGATCATTTTTAGCAAAGAAACCGAGTGTCCATAAATAAAGGATCTTCAAGGTGGTGACTATTCTATATGAAACACGATATGGGTGTACACCATGCATGGCGGCACCCTATCTTCAATCTCTCGCTACAACCACAACCAACTCAGAAAATATTCAAAAATCTGTATTTTGCTGAGTGGTTGCTGTCACATTTAAAGCAAAGAAACCGAGTGTCCATAAATAAAAGGATCTTCAAGATGTTGGACAAGATTTTACAAGGGACCTTGGACACTCCAAAAATTGTTGTCCTTCCACACGAGGTACATTTTGTAAAATGTTAAAACCATGCTACAATTTAGCAAGGGACCCTTGCTAAATTGCTCTCGTGTGAAAGGGGCTTTAGGGGCCCGACTGCTTCAATGTCTGTCAATGTCTATATTGATAGTACCACATAAAGCACCCGGAAACCACTGGTAATAAGTTGCCAAAGACCATACGACCAGTATCCTCACTTTATATGACGCAACATATAGGCCTACATGGTAACAAACCTGTGAAAATTTAAGCTCAATGGGTCATCGAAGTCACGAGAAAAATGACAGGAAAAAACAGATATATACTTTCACTGTTTTCAAGTATCGGGTTTTGGACTCGCGAGATCAATACTAATTGTTTTACTCATTTCTCAAAAACTATAGCATTTCAAGCAAATTATTTCGAAGGAAATTTTCCACCATGATCATTTCCTACATCCAAATTGATAAATACATCCAAGACCTGATAAACATTTCGAGGTTATGCCTTGGACTTGCAACAAATAATTTTATAATTAACCATAGACCACGTTTGATACATTTGGCGCCATGCAATGCACCGATGTTGGCATGTGGTTGACCATGATGATGCGCACGTAGACAGTTCTTGGAAAAATGGATTTTACATTATATGAAAGAAACCTATTTTGTGTTTTATGAATTGCCTATTAATTTTATGAGTGCTTTCGTGTTTATGGTTTTAATCCTTGTACTAACAAAAAAGGGTTACAAAAAAAGAAGGTTGGCACTAAAAGACAACCCCGTTCATTTGTATAAATCAGCTGTACAAAATAGGATGACCCTATAGAACCAGACTCTGCGATACGACATTAACAAGACTGCCTCCAAATTTACTTTCTAACCATAGTCTATAGGCCTAAGTATAGACTTGAATTCTACTCTTAGAAATGCTCTTTTACTTTACCATTCCCTGAACCGTCAAAGGGTCAATACTTAAAATAGCAAAAGGCGTTTGGTTGTTTGGCTTAACGCTCTATAATATTTCCTGAAATCGGAAATTTACTTAGGAAATGGTTTTACTCATGGAGCAATAAACTAGAATTATTTCTCCATGCTTATACACAAGACCCTGAGTTCGTCAGACCTCGTAAAGTAATGTTCCATGGACCTTTGGAATGGGGCACATTGGTAAAGGTAATAATTTCACACGTATGGACGAATTTCTTGTGAAATTTCCGAGGGTATTTTTGGTTGACCTTTTCCCACTTACATGTCTAACCCTTTGCAACTCAAGGAAAAAGGTTATTTCTGATCGACTGCCTAAAGATCGAAACAAGTGTGAAATGATCATGGGATGGCGATGGGGGGGGGGGGGTAACATTCCTTAGGAATTTCCTGGGGTTTTATTTGCTGGGAATTAGCTCTGTCGTGTGTAAGGGGCAGGGAATGGGCGCACAATAGATATCATCTGCACACCGGGAAGGGGATAGCGGGACACGCAAGGCCAGGACTAGGTAGTGTGTCTAGACTAAACCCTGGAGATAAATCCATGAGGACTAACGATAAACACCCTTTTTGTATCGCAAATGCTTATATTTCACTATTTTTATTGCATCGAATAATAACATTATGCAAATCTAATCCAAGAGTTTATCAAATTTTGCATAACTAATCGAAATATCCAAGTTAACTAATCCAAACGTAAAGCAAAGACAAGTGGCCTAATATTAACCCGAATTGTTGCTAACCCAAACTAAAAATGATGACGTTGGTCAGGCAAGTGGCGAAGCCAGGACTTTTCACTGGGGTGGCACGGGGATTTCTCTTTTAAGGGGCCCACGGGCCTTTTTTTATTTGGCGCTACTTGTATCTGGATATTTTGTGGGAGGCACCTGGGGGCACTGGAAATTGTGGTGGGGAATTGCCCCCCCCCCCCTCGTATGCCACGCACGCCGCTTAGCGACTTATTAGTATGCATAGAGCAAGGAACCTTGCTAATCCTACCTCCATGCTCTATGGTATGAGGGTTGTTTGTCTATGTCCAGGCTTATATTTTTTCATTAATCCAAACTTAATACGATCCAAGCTAATTAACTTGAATTAGCTTATTCAAATATTGACTTACCGGATACTATTAGCCAATGATATCTTAATGATTGAAATCAACCAAGAATCCTCGGTTTTGATTTTTTGCCAATTTAATCCAAACTAAATACAATCCAAGTTAACAAACTTGAATTAGCTAATCCATTAGCCGATGATATCTCAGACTAAAATCAACCAAGGATCCCCCATTCCAAGTTAGTCAATCCGAGTTGATTGTATAGTTAGCTGATCCAAGTTAACTTAGCCGATGATATCTCAGACTGAAATCAACCAAGGATCCCCCATTCCAAGTTAGTCAATCCGAGTTGATTGTAGTTAGCTAATCCAAGTTACCTTAGCCGATGATATCTCAGACTGAAATCAACCAAGGATCCCCCATTCCAAGTTTGTCAATCCAAGTTGATTGTAGGTGGCAGCCTTGATATTTCTTTGATAGTTCGTTTATTTTTAGACCCCTTTACTGTGGATCCGTACATAAATGAAGTTAGGGATAAGCGATGAGTCCCTGGCATTGGGCCAGACAATGCCGATGGTGTTCCCCTCAGAATGTTGAGGGAGTGAGTCATCAGGGTCGGTTTCAGGACAACCACTGGTATACCTGGATGAACTCTTAACTCTGACTGGGATTTAAAGGGTGCCCAATACATGCAATAGAAGAAGCCCTGTGTGCAGTGAACAGAAGGGAGACCCACAATATATATTACCTCATCGCTCACAGCGTGTAGTCTTCGTAGTCGACAATTGTTGGCGTGAGTCATGTGTACACCAGCTGACGTAATCATCAACCCAATTCAACAAGGTTAACCTTTTAATAATAAATCACGAAGATTGAACAATTGTTTCCCATCATTGTCGGTTAACAATGGACATGTGTTATTTCTAATATAAGAGCACATGAGTCACGCGGAATTCTATTTCGCAGTTGACATAGCCTACTTCTGCCAACCATGATTCCTCAAATAAACATTTTTAAGTACAAAATATGCAAAATTCTCTGTCTGAAATTGCTGGACTATAAATCCGTATACAGTGTTTTATCAGATAGATGTACGGTTGTTTCACCCCAATGTACTTTCAATAAGTTCCGGTGTTTAACGCACGTGCGCACTTGAAGCGATATGAATTTTATTGCTAATCAACCAGAAGGTGATTTTGTGTATTGTAGACCACTTCGATGAAAGGCAAACTTCCCAAATGTCATTCCGTCTGACATGGTGTCCTTTCATCTGAGGACTTGCTATTTGTGAAAGATCAAACTGGACTCACAGGGCAGCATTAAAACATGATCTGGTGTTTGTGGGGGTTTCTACCCGTTGAAACCGAGGACTTTATTAATTTTAACAAAGGGACCCGGGTGTTTTGACAGAGCGATGACGTCCTCGCCTTCGCTTTCGTGTGCAAAATCAATGTCGACGTCGCTAAAGTATAAACAACGAAGTTCAACGTATACGATTTGTGCAAACCAGCTTTTACAGTCCTTCACTTTCAGATTTGTTACTGACGTCATAATGAAGATATCGATATCGTTGGATACGTTTTCATTTAGATTTTCGATGCTGACATGTATTATTAAATAAATCGAGGGGTAGCTGGAGGAAATATTGAAAAGAAAGACAGTCAGAGTCTTATGAGTATTTAGGCTGTGTTGAAGACCTGCAAAACTTATTGCGCGCTCATAGTTATTTTATAAATTTGCGCTTGCGCTGAACAGTGTGAAAACGTCGCTTAAAAGCATCGTACACGTGTGGTAATGACTCTGATAATTAATGGCAATAAAAAGTTACTTGGTAAGAAGAACAGCAGCTTTGGATAGTAATGCATTTTGAGAAACATTTCACTTCGAAGTACCGCGGTTATTGAAAAATAGGTCACTTTTCATCCCCCAAAACATTTGAGTCTGAGCGCTAACACCTTTTGAAATGAAATTTTCACAGGTTATAGTTTTATGATATAGGCCCTATATCTACAATTATGTAGGTTTTGAAACAATTACCAAACGTGTACGATGTCTTCAAATAGTCTTAATTTTTGTACAGACTTTTTGGTAACAGAAACACTGATTGCACAGAAGGTCCCTGTGTCCGGTGAATTTGTGCGCAGAAGACGATGCAGAAATGCTGATGGGAGATTCAATTTCGGGTGGGCACGATGGGAGGGGGGGGGGCAAAGTTTTGTGTGGATGCAGACTGGGGTCCATTTTAGGAGTGAGACGGGGAACGAGGCTATACCTGTTCTTACTTGTCTCGAACATCACTTGTCCCAGCGGCGGATCCAGGATTTTCCAAACGGGGGGGCGTGAAAATATACCAAGCAGCAAAGCTTCCCCATTTCTCCCTCCCCTTCTCTCTCTCTCCCTCTTTTTTCTTTTCTCCCTCTTTTTTTTTTTTTTTATATGAAAAGGGGGGGGGGCGTGCGCCCCCACGCCCCCCCCAGGATCCGCGCCTGTGTCCCTATCCTTAGGCCTATATGTAGTTTAAATACACCCCAACAATCCATTCAAGTCAGGGTTCACATTCATCCGTACAGTAAAACTTGCACCAGTCCTTTAACGTCGGCCTACACTTCTCCCGTGGTGCTAATGCCTCTGACCCGATTGCCGCCTTTTCTATACTTTAATTTGATGCCATTCTTGAATCACCCCATATCGACCCCGCAAAACAATTACCTGAAAACAAAATGGAAACACAAAATCACAGCTTTACGTCACTTACACTGACTGCACCTTCGCGATTAGAATACGCTTGATTTGAAAGGGAGGTTTGTAAAACAATGTATCCCCACAGGGCGATCAAAAACTAATTTGCTGTCTTGAGGCGATATTGCCTAATTCAATCACAGAGTAACCGTACATGATGGTGAGTCATTTTGCGTGACCGTTGGTTGCGGGTATTTTAAACACCCAAGGCTTGGTTTAAAAACGAACCCAACGGGGTGCACAGGAGACCTTACAATGCGTGGATACCATAAAAGTCCACATTTCTTTACTAAACTTTAGTTCGGCCTAATTTTCATTTTAAATAAAAATTACCCTATAAATGCAATAACTTCTGAATTAAAGCGAATATTTTTGCAAGTGTTAATATGCCACACTCTGATAATGGCCCCCAAACGGGAACTCTTGGGTGTAGGCCTAAAAACATGTTTAAAGGGAAAGTATACCTTTGGTTTTTGGAACCGTTCGATTGTTTTAATCCTATACATAAATTTAGATATACAACAAATCTAATCTGAGAAAATTTCATTTCAAAAGTTGGTCGCGTTTTTGAGATTATCGCCGAAAATCCGGAGCGGTTATGTCCACGCAGGAAGAATAATCCGTAATTGAATAACACAATCTGAGAAACGTCTCAGATTCAAATTTTTGGGGATAAAAACTGATATTTTTCCGAAGTGAAATGATTCTCAAAATGTTTTATACTATCGAAAGCTGCTGTACTTCTAACCAAGTTAGGTTTTAATTGACATTAATTTTCAGAGTGATACCAAATCCCTTTAAAGGCATCGTACACGTTTGGTAATTACTCAAAGCATAAAAAGTTACTTGGTAACGAGCAACGGAGAGCTGTTGACGGTACAAAACAAGGACAGGGATTAGCATGGAATTCGGTTTATTAGCTTACAATGGTATTTGTTTATATACTGGGACGAAGGTGAAACCCAACTAGGGCATGGGTCTGGAATAAACATTGCGAATTAAAAGTTCACATGACGTTAAAATGCTTCGAATTGCTAGCGCAAGTTTGCCCTATATCGACCGGACGTCGCCCTTGGTATTAACATCTTGGACCATTAGCCCCGCGTATAGCACGTGTTTATCAGGGTGAAATAACTCACGATCGCCATCCAACGACTAAAACGTAAACCTCACTGAGTAACTTAACAAATTCAGAGTCAACTTGTGATAAAACAACAACAACAAATGAGAAATTAATTAATGTTTTCTCAAGAAAAACTTGCACATAGATTACATAGTTTGTGTTTAACCTTCACTTGAAACAGTTAGCCTCAATTTGCCCCGTGTTTGAACACAAAATATGAGCTTATTGGGTTCCTGTATTCATTGTAATGGAGCTACGATGTAGTCGTGTGCCCGAAGAAGGTTGCTCTACGCCTTTCTATCAGGCACACAAAGTATTTAAACAAAGTACCGGTAGGTCATAAGCAATAAAACGTATCCTGAAAAAAAGTGTAAAAAAAGGCATTACTGTTTAGTTGTTGCTAGAATTACCACAAAGACAAGTTTACCGGATACCCATTCCCATGCAGAATTTAACCTTCCTAAAATGACTAATGAATGGCCAAAAAATTATCAAACTTTCGCGCTCAGTTTTCTTGAAACACAATTTGCAAATTAATTGCATATACACGCCTTTTCTACGGTAACTTTTCATTACGTCCTTCTTCTACGGCGATATCTTTTTAAAAGATATCCCATAAAAATATATACTGTCAATGTTACACCTGTAAAGGACGTAACGGGTGTTGAAGTTTGGCAGCTTGACTGTTACTCATTGCCTCTTGTCAAAATAAGTGATGATTGTAATGATGGACAGCCACAGGGATTCGGACTGGGGTGCCCTTATAGGGTGTCTTTTTATAGGGTGTGTGGCCTTCACCTCTCAGCCATTAATCTTGATGACTTATCTAAATTTCGACCCAATTGTCTGGAACTATTAGTTCAGATGTACAAAAGGTGCACACAAACCAAACTTTACAAGCGGTCAAGGGGTTATGGAAACCTTTTCAGTCTCGGATGTGTTGTATAATTTCATTGGCACTATGGAGTCAACCATAATGGTGGTACCCAGTCAGTGGCGCAACCAGCGGGGGCAGGGGTGGGGCTGAGCCCCCGCTCAGAACCCTTATCCACCCTCTCCCCCCGCCTCCCGAAAGGAGATTGAAATAACGCACAGTTGAATGGTTCAACAAATAAAAACCCAAAATTATGTCTTGGCCTCCGCTTTCCCCCACAATGAAAAAAGTATTGTACGCAACTTTACCCATATGGTTCTAGAATGAAGGAAGTAAACGACAGGATTCGAACATTTTAATAGATGTTAATTTTGCATCGGGGATAAAGAATATTACTTGGTTTTACCCATACTCCTATACTTAGTACTTTCCCTTGTCCTGTGAGGATTCGAAAATTTAACATCTTTTACATTGGCTCAAAACTCATCAGTATCCTCTCTCTTGTTATCGTTTTATTCATAGAACTACCTTACAAAATACGGGTTCTTACCGAAGCCCAACCCGTTGGCAGGGAGCCTACTATCTCATGAGGAGTTCAACGAAGGCATTCGAGCATTTCAGGAGTTTTACCATCTTCCAGTTACGGGTGCTTTAGATCAGGCGACTTCGTCGTTGATGGAGTTACCGCGGTGTGGTCTCCCCGACATCATGACCGATGAAGACGGCACGAGAAAGAAGAGATATGCTCACACCGGGGCGAAATGGGAACGTCAAGAAATTACATGGAAGTAAGTTAGCAAGGCAAAGTACAACATTGGTAATAGACCGTGGGCCGTCAGCTCGTATCGTGCAGTCTTGTTCTCTCCAACAGGGGGTTTACACAGTAACCACTCAAAAACGAAGATAATAGTACCAAATTGCCATTTTTGCTTGTTCCCACGCTCAAATGTTGCACATTATTTCTTGAGGACAAAAATTGCCCTAAACAGTTGGGGAAAATGTTGCTACCCGGGAGCTCTTTGACTGTTAAGTTCAAACCGGCCGCATGGCTCTTTTCGAACACGGCCACGGCTTGGACTTCGTCAGTCATTTTGAAAACGTAACACTTTCGGTGCGGCACTTTGAACAGGTGGACGCGGTTCCTAACACGGAGCCGAAGCATAAAAACCGTGGTTTCGAAAACGGCCCTACTGGCAACTCAATAGAGGGCGGTATTCTCTACTATTGCCGGCAAAATTTTGCTAATGTGGCCACATTAATTTTTCAAGCATAATATTATTCTTTTCCCCTAAACCTCCCCCCCCCCAAAAAAAATATGATAGTTTCTTGAGAGAAAATTATGCTGCTGTGTCTGTTAACATCGCACATATGTCTGTAGAGCCCATGTTTAAAGGTATTGTCTATAATTGGTAGAGCTGACAAAATGGTCACAGACATGAAATTACAAACCTGTGAATTTGGACTTAATCCGTTGTGTGAGTCAGGAGAAAATAGTGAAAAACCATGCACAATTTTCAGCTTGAAAACACATTTTGGTTAAAACAACCGAAATCAGCTGTTTTTTAAAGGTTTTCTGTTACAGTTTTGTCAAATATCATTAATTTCCCTTTTTACCAGTCTAGCTGTTCCTTGTTCCTTTCCTTTTCATTCAACCCTTACCCTCATCCCTTCCCTTTCCTGCAACCTACCCTTTAAATCCTTCCCGCCCCTTTCCCCCCTTTCCCTCAGTTCCTTAACTTTTCCCTTGCCCCTTTCTTTTTGCATTTCATTTATGAATTTTCTTAAAGGCACTGGATACATTTGTTAATTACTCAAAATATACATTAGCATAAAAACTTACTTGGTAACGAGCAACGGAGAGCTGTTGATAGTATAAAACATTGTGAGAAACGACTCCCTCTGAATTAGCGTAGTTTTTGAGAAAGAGGCAATTTTTCACAAACATATTTGAATCTGAAAGCCTTTTTCAGGCATCTAAAAGCACACAAATTTGTGCAACAATCAATGGTGTTTTTTCTTTCATTATTTTCTTGCAACTTCGATGACCAAATTGAGCTTAAATTTTCACAGGTTTTTAATTGTATGCATATGTTGGGATACACCAAGTGAGGAAACTGGTCTTTGACAATTACCAAACGTGTCCAGTGCCTTTCTTAAACAAACTCTTGTTTTTTTTTAACACGTCCTGTTTAATCTTCGTTTCTGTTAATTCAAACTTGGGTTTTGTATGTTTTATCTCTTAATAATTTTTAATGTAACTTTTACCTTTGTGAACTGATCATTTTGAGGGTGTTTTTGCGTTTCATGTCCTTCAGTGATTGTGTTTTAAACCATATAAAAAAATAAACAAATTTCAAAGGGAAATATTTCACAGATCAGTAAGCTTTCAAACTAAAATTAAACAATGGTGTTTTTATCCTTACCAATCCTGTATAATATGATGTTTTTATTCTTACCAATCCTGTGTAATACCTTTATAGAATGGGTTGTTTACAAATATTTTTATATCAACAGAATTAGGAACTATTCCCCCGATTTAACGACCTCAGAAACAAACGATGCATTAAGGAATGCGTTGCAAATCTGGGGTGACGTCATACCAACCACATTTAGGAGAGTTCATGTCGGCAGTGCAGACATTGAAATCAGGTGGGTTTTAAAATGAATTACTTCAAACAAAAACCAGTGTTTTTAAGATGTGTATTTTTAAATTATTAGCTAATTTCAATGAAATTTAAAGACTGCGTGTAAGGCAGTGAGAGGTAGCATTGCGAAGCCTTTGAATGAGCCTCCAGATACTGTGCGCCTAAAAAATACACTGTTATTACTATTATTATTATTATCGTTATTACCCCTCCTACTAATTGGCAACATTAAATTTTCCAGCGAGCTGACAAACCACTTGAAACCATTCAACTGCACACATTCTATTTTGTACACCCTTGTGGAGACATAAGCTGTATCCCCCTGCTCAGAACCCTCTTCCCTCCAGCCGCCCCCAAAAATAATACCTTTACTCAAACCAGTCTTTGAATGACCTCTCAAAATAACTAAATACCACTGTCAAAACATGAGGCCATTAACAGTTTTTGCAACAACTCATAATTATGTTTAAGTTGGCTTTCTTGTTTTCAGTTTTTCTGTGGGACTCCATCAGGATGACTATCCCTTTGATGGCCCAGGAGGAACGTTGGCTCATGCTTTCTTTCCTGGAGATGCTCTCGGAGGCGATGCTCATTTTGATGATGATGAACAATTTACTGTCAATGCATATGAAGGTTAGAATGTTAGCATGTTGCATATGTTAGAATGACCTCTGGGTTTCTCCTAAATCCCCCTAGTTTTTGCTGACTGTGATGGATTAGGCATAAGGGGGATGGAGGGGTGGGTTAGCACAGGCACTGTCCGTGCCCCCCCCCCAATTTGAAATCTGGACTTTTGAGATTAAAACTTACCAGAGTATGTTACCTTCAAGACTGTGCACACAGATAGCTACACACTAAAGGGACACGTTGCCTTGGATCGGGCGAGTTGGTCTATGAAAAGCGTTTGTAACCGTTTGTTATAAAATGTATTATGGTTAGAAAGATGTTTTAAAAGTAGAATTCAACAATCCACACAAACATGCCTCGGAATTGCGTGGTTTTCCTTTTACATCGTGAATTAACACCGCACGCCATTTTGTAGAGCCAAATTTTTGACTCCACAAAATGGCGGACTGTGCTAGTTCGCAAAGTAAAAGGAAAACCACGGAAGTTCGAGGCATATTTGTGTGGATCATTTATTCTACTTTTAAAACATCTTTCTAACCATATGCATTTTATAACAAACGGTTACAAACGCTTTATAGACCAACTCGCCCGATCCAAGGCAATGTGTCCCTAAGCATTCTGGTTTTATTTCTACATGTACCACAATGTGTGCCGCAAAAATTTTATCTCCACCATGCTCAGCCTGAAATTCTCCATTTAAAAAATGTCCTTGTTACAGGTACCAATCTCTTTATCGTTGCTGCTCATGAGTTTGGCCACAGCCTGGGTTTGGGACACTCGTCGGAGATCTCCTCCCTCATGGCGGCATTCTACCAAGGCTACAAACCTAACTACAAGTTACCTTACGATGATCACGTGGGAATACAAAGCCTCTATGGTAATGCATAACCCATACTAAATCACCTTGTTAACATGTCCGTGGAATTTGGGAGGTTCTTTGTGAGTTCATAAAATCTCATGTTTTAAGACAAAGTACAGGATTGCTAAATATTGGCGATTATTTTAGACATACTTACTGAAAGCTTACTAATTATAAAGTTCATACCAGCACGAACAACTCCTTAGAAATATGTCCATCTGAAATACTGTTTAAGTCAAGTCAAAAGCATTTAAAGACCTCAAAAATCAATGTTGCATGTTTTTAATGCGACAGTCAAAATAATCCTGGTATTAACACGCAGATGCACAATTCTTAATATTGTGTTTCCCTGTGTCTTTCTCAAACACGACTTCAGAATTTGGTGAAATTTTTACAAGATGAAAACCAGAGGATGTGAATGAATTTTCTCTTCCAGAAAACACTGGTATACTATCCCTTTATACAGGCGTGAAATTTCGTATAATATTTGAGGGTTTATCTTATTTCATTGTCTTTTCTCCTGTGGTTGTGTATGTATTTTTGGCATGTTTTTGCTGTATTTTTATCCGAATAAATTCAATCAATCAATCAATCAAGGGCGAGGCCATTTTTATTTTGCAAAGAGCACTTTGGCACCAGGCCAAGACCAGGGCAACAAAGGCCAATGCCTCCATGGACTCCAGATTATTCCAGGCCTGACTCTAAGTGAATGGTAGTTAAAGGTATCGCACACGTTTGGTAATGACTCAAAACAAATATTAGCATAAAAACTTACTTGGTAACAAGTAACGGAGAGCTGTTGATAGTATAAAACATTGTAGGAAACGACTCCCTCTGAAGTAATGTAGTTTTTGAGAAAGAGGTAATTTCTCACTAAAATAATAAAAGACTTCTTGCAAGAAGTTGTTATTCCTATCTGAAAGCACACAAATTTGTACAACAAGGTTGTTTTTTCTTTCATCATTTTCTTGCAACTTCGATGACCAATTGAGCCCAAATTTTCACAGGCTTGTTATTTTATGCACATGTTGGGATACATCAAGTGAGAACACTGGTCTTTGACAATTTCCAAACGTGTTCAGTGCCTTTAAGATCCTTACTCTTCTCAAAACATTGCGGTGAGAGTGTCGTCCACATTCTTTTGATCTGTAGTTTGGATGAGATGAAGTAAGAAACTTCAAATAAACAAACAAATTAAGGGAAATTATATTAAAGAAGGTAGATAATGATATGCCGCATTGACTGACCCACAAAAACTCACCCCAAGTAAAAATGCCGTCATTGACATCTTTTCCTTCAATTTGTATTGACAATCAGTTAAAGAGATATCAGTATTGACAAACGTCTGCGTAATGGTGATAGATTAAAACTCTGACCTCTCGGACCCACGCTTACAAAATAGTTATGATTAACTTTCCATGAAGATTCCTCAAATTCATCCTTTATGAATCCTTTCCTGAGCACATGTCTGACTGTCACTGATCGATGGCTTTGCCAGTGTGGTGTCTGGAGATCAATGGAATAAGGAAAGGGTTACACATGCTATGGAAGGAGCTTTAACAAACCTGGCTCCAGCTTTTCTCCAACACCAGAGCTGACAGAAAGGAGATGGGTTTGATGAAGAGATTACCTGATCTTATTCAATGCCTCTTTCGTGTATAATTTGTTATCGCTTTATAGGGGATATTACATCATTTGTTTTTTTGAAGAGTAAATTTGTTCTACTAGCCCTCTTGCTGTCATTACACACTGAGCATAGAACAATCCTAAGAAAATTTCATCAAATCAGGGGTTATGCGCCTTGAACATCTCTTTAGATTGATTTGGCGCAATACAAATGTCTATTATTATTATTATTATTATTATGTTTTGGTGAAACCAAAAGGTTTATGTTTTGTTAGAGATTTTGTAAACTTCATACACCTGCTTATTTCGATTGCTGCCGTTGAAATAAGCAACAGCGATTGAAAGATTTGGAATTTGTTTCCAAGAGTTTTTTTGTAAAAAAGTCTTTCTTTGTTTTTCTCGGTTTATTAAGAAAAAAAAAAACATAAGCATAGCCACCGTGGCAAAAACAGATCAAGCACATAATGTGATCATTAGTCTCTGTCTTCTGAAGCCAATGAAAGAAAAGGAAATAATCATACACACTTATAAGACGTCTCTTGTTTTTCAGGTGCCCGCCATGGATCAATACCAACTCTACCCGAGGTGCCTGTAGCAGGAGCTCCCCCTGGTCCCCCAAGGCCCGATCTCCCTGCCCCTAACACCCCGGAGCCTGGCCCAGATCCACATTGTGCAAACTCCTACAATGCTATAGCCAAAATAAGAGGAGAACTTATGATATTTAAGGTAAATATCAGAGAATTTCTTTAAGGAGTAGTTGTTGCTTTTTCTATAAGTTACCTGTTTTCAAGGTTGCTCTGGCTTATAAATTGTTCTTCCTTGACAGTTTAACTATTTTTCTAAGAGTTGTTTTAAGATTAAGTAATCTCTTCAAGATAAAAATGATTGTACATCAATCTAATTTTATCACAAATTTCATGTCATAACCCTCAAATGCCTGAACCAGGCATGATATTTGGTCCTGGTAGTAGGAACCTTTCATTGAGTACAAGGGCTGACCTACACATGTACACATGGTGTAAGCTTTAGAAGACTTTTCAGGCCATTTAATATAAAAACAGAAGTTTTTTTCCAAGGGCAAAACAAAAATTGAATCAGAAATCAGACTAAAGTAGATAGAATATCATGCCCGCTGAACACCCCCATGCCCCCCTAAAAAAGCTCTGTGCTTAAAAATGTTTTAATTTTTGTGTAACTGTGGTGACCACATACGCCAAACTCCCACAATGGACATGATGCAGTGATTGACTTTATTACACTGCCATGCTATAGAGGTAAAACGATGATAAAAAGTGGAAACGCACATCTCTGTACGCGCAGCCAGCACCCAGAATATACCAATGATTAACCTTCTTTTTGACCTCTAGTCGGGGGAGCCCTACTCAAATGAAGCCATATGCGTAAGGTCTATAGTCTTCTAGACTTTTATAAAAACAGCAAATCATTTATACTAAAACATCTAGAAGTGCCTACTCCTGTGAAAATTCTCACTGGTTGAAAGTGATCATGAATTAAAACCTTTCCCCGCATCAGTAGTACACAATCTCTCGGAAATGTACTATTTCTGATTCCCCTTCTTAACTCTTTAAAACTAAGGTTTATTTTTTTTTGACTCTGCACCCTAGAAGTCTGTTACTCACCATCTAAAATGCAGTCAGTAGCAAAACATAGAAATAGATCAGTACAAAATCTAGTGTGCACAAAATTAACAAAATAATAAAAATATATGATTTGAAAAAAGAAGTAAAAGGTGATTGATATTTCCCAACCTGTTTGAAAGAAATTTCCCGTGAAAATAATTATTTCCTTTGACTCAGCGATAAGAATGTCACTTGAGACCCACAACTGAACCCCTGAGCTCAAATTTACAAGGAAATGTTTAACTCAATAATCTTACAAGGATTCCTAAATACTGTTCTGGTCTCTTTTTGAGTTAAATGAACCCCCCTGCAGAAACTCTGCAAATTTCAGATCATTATCTGATGTTCAGACTTTTTATGTTGCCTGGTCAAACAAAATGTTTTGTTTTGTCCAGACAACAAGAAATCAGGCTTGTTGATCTTCTTCTCCAGCGCCGTAACACTGTTTCCAAAAGTGCATTGAAATCTACATTGTATAACCCCAGAGTTTGTCAAAAGGCGGAATACCAGCCTTCTGCTTAGCAAAATCAATAAGGACACCAGTTGCAAACTGTACGTTAAGACACGGTAATTTAGCTGGTAACCTTTTTTATGGCAAGCACAACAGTTTTGTGCTTAGCTAATTTTTGTGCTTAAACAGATCTATGAATTTGTGCCCAGGATCCAACATTTAGACCTTTTTATCACCACTGACTTTCACCCCTACATATAAAAACACAGCATTTGTCTGTAAAAACAAAGTCCACTAAAAGGTTGGACTAAAAAAATTACAAATCTTACAAATCATTTTGTCAACTTTTTCCTACCAGGTTCAGATTTGGGCCTAATTTCTTAAAAACATGTAAGCAGATGTTTTCTGCTAACAGAACCCTCATTAGCGGAATTTCTATTTGGTAACCACAACACAAGCTAAGCAAGAGGTATGCTAATCAGTCCTGACGCTAATTTGCGGGCAATTCTGGTAAGCAGTGACACAAGTACAAATCCATCATGGAGGCAACACACACACTCACCAATAAGTCTTTTTGATCATTTATGAAATACACTTTTGCTTACACATATTTTTTTGCTATAGTAAGTCCATAAATTTGCTTACCAGTAAAAACCAGGAACACCGGGGCGAACCCCTTCTCTTTTCGATAAGTGCACTGGGTTCTTTTACGTGCATACACAACACACTGGACCAACAGCTTTACGTCCCATCCGAAGGACGCAGCAATAATGGTTAAGTGTCTTGCTTAAGGACACAAGTGTCACGACTGGGACTCGAACCCACACTCTGCTGATCAGAAACACCAGAGCTTGAGTCCGGTGCTCTTATCCGCTCGGCCACGACAAGCCATTAAACAGTAAACAGCCACAGCAGGATCACTGTATTTTTCATCAAATGACTTGTTTGATTTTGTTCTGTCAGAGTGTGGAAGCTGTGGCAAATCTCAGCTGATCCCAATCCAGGATTACACCAATCAAGGATTCCAACTATAGGGGCCTACAAAACCTTGAATTAAATCAACCCTACACTACCAAACATAATGCATTTTATTAGGGAATTATTAAGTTTTTAATTGTTTTTTTTTGTAAACAGGGTAAGAGTTTTTGGAGGATGAATCAGAAAGGAAAGCCCCTGGAGGGCTATCCGATAGACACGTCCAGATTTTGGGATCAGTTGCCTATTAAACTTGATGCTGCATATGAACGAATTGATGAC
Organism: Plazaster borealis; assembly: GCA_021014325.1. Taxonomy (NCBI): domain Eukaryota; kingdom Metazoa; phylum Echinodermata; class Asteroidea; order Forcipulatida; family Labidiasteridae; genus Plazaster; species Plazaster borealis. Next base: position 3,905,974 of record CM037473.1, read on the forward strand.
AAAATATTATTCTTTAAAGGTAAGATCTACTTCATGCAGAGACCTAACTGATGGGCAGGGGGCAGGAGTCCCACCCCGTCAGAACCCTTTCCCTCCTTGCCACCCATAGAGAATGAAAAATGCACAAATGAATGGTTTAATACATCAAATGGCCCCCCACAAATTATGTCTTTGCCCCCCGCTTGCCGCCCCCCCCCCCAAATCAAAATGCCTGGTTGCGTCACTGACCTGATGTCATATTTTTGACTACTCTCTGGCAAAACTTTAAACTTTGACTCAATTTTTTAGAGTGAGATTTTGGTCTATTAAGAAAATTAACAATGTTCCCCACAGTGTTTTACAATGTGTCCTTTTTCCATCAGAGTCCAGATACACTGCTCTTTCTAGATGGTTGCATAGGGTGTCATCTTGGCAGTGGGGGTTGACTTCAATACATCTTCAACATTTTCTGTCTTGAGCCACAGTTCATTCAGTTAGACTGAACAAAATCCAATTTTTGATGCTCCTCTTCAGCAAGGCCAACCATGTGCTCTTTTACCTTCTAGAACTTCAAAGTTTTTATTGATTTTGTGTCAATGTTTAATACATTATAAAAGATGAGTAGAGGCGACCAATTTTCATGTTGGTAAAAACTGAATCTTAAATCTTGAGTTATTTCCATTGAAAATATTCATTCATGTTGCAGACCTCTTGTTAAAAAAAAAATAAAAGTATAGGATTCGAACTGCCTCTAGCTATTAGGCTATCTCGTGGTCTAGTGGTGAGACATCTGCTCTACAAAGGTCATGGGTTCGAATCCCACTCGAGTAATATGCCTGTGGATATTTTTTTCACAAGACTCAGGGAAAGCACTGAGTATACAGTGCTTTACACACATCGGTGTAAGGGTAAAACCGAATAAATGTTGTTTAACCCTGATGCAAATTTAACATCTATTAAATAGAAGTATTCAAACAGTGACACTTTTAATCAATTAATTGTTTAGTTGAGTACCATCTGGCATTTTACTTAGAACTTAGAAATGAGTTGCGCTTGCGCTCTATTTAAAGGCACTGAACACGTTTGGTAATTGTCAAAGACCAGTGTTCTCACTTGGTGTATCCCAACATATGTATAAAATAACAAGCCTGTGAAAATTTGGGCTCAATTGGTCATCGAAGTTGCAAGAAAATGATGAAAGAAAAAACACTTGTTGTACAAATTTGTGTGCTTTCAGATAGGAATAAAAGGCTTCTTGCAAGAAGTCTTTTATTATTTTAGTGAGAAATTACCTCTTTCTCAAAAACTATGTTACTTCAGAGGGAGTCGTTTCTCACAATATTTTATACTATCAACAGCTCAGTTTTTATGCTAATTATATATTTTGAGTAATTACCAAACGTATACAGTGCCTTTAAGGATCATCCTCATGAGAATGTTGCTTAAAATTACAGATTTAGGCGGCTTCTTGATGCATAACGTCTTATATCCTTCCAGGTTCAAGTTACTGGGAGTACTTTGCCACAAACCGCGACCCTTCCTTCCCACATCCCATTAGGGAGCTCGGTCTACCAGATGACATTGACGCTGCTTTGCCTTGGGGAGGCACTGGTAAGCAAAAACACCCTGTAATTATGCTCTTCCTTCGCTAAACAAAATTGTAGGCATTCAGACCCCTCCACCCCCCTCAAAAAAGGAAGTTTATTTTTAGAAGATTGGGAGGTGAGGAAGAGGAGGCACATGAATGTTGAGATCTATTTATGTGGACAGGATCTTTTTGAATTCATTTCGATTTGCCAGACATTGAAAAACATGAACAAAATTATGTTTTACATTCAAACATCCGAGGGGACTAAGAAAATATCTTCCTGTAACTCTGCAACTCAACGACAGCTTGAGCAGATGTTTAAGCTTGATAACTATGTACTAGTGTTTCTAGAAAAACTATATTCACCTTATCACGTAACAAATTGGTATTGGAAAATTTTCCTCCTTTTTCACACAGAGCTTGGGAAGGCCGGTTCGTAAAATCCTAAATATGTTTTCATCAGTCTATTTCTTATTTGTTTGTTCTTGGTTTTCAGTTCCTTGACTTTTATTGAGATAGCTTTTTTCCTGTTATTTCAGGGAAGACATATTTCTTCAAGGGTGAACTTTACTGGCGGTATGACGAGATAGAAAAACAGGTCGACAGTGGATATCCTAAAAAAGTTGCAGATAATTGGGATTCTGCCGTCCCAAGCAATATGGACACTGCCTTTAGATTTGTGGATGGTAAGTAGAACATGGCTGCCTGGGCCCAATTTCATACAACTGATAGGTAGAAAACTTCGCTTAAGATTATATGATTACTGATCAGGCGCGGATCCAGGGGCGTGGGCGCACGCCCTTTTCATATAAAAAAAAAAAAAAAAAAGAGGGAGAAAAGAAAAAAAGAGGGAGAGAGAGAGAGAAGGGGAGGGAGAAATGGGGCAACAAACTTCATTTATCATTTTGCTGCTTGGAATATTTTCACGCCCCCCCGTTTGGAAAATCCTGGATCCGCCCCTGCTGATGGCCTGTCGTGGCCGAGCGGTGAAGCACACTGGATGCAAGCTCTGCTGTTTCTGATCAGCAAAGTGTGGGTTCGAGTCCCGGTGACAACTAAATTATACAAAATATACTTAACTATTAAACTGTAAATCTTATACTATCTGTGACTCCTATATTATCAAATTAAGAAGTAAATTACAACACTTACGACTTTGGACTTTCAAGAAACAAACTACCAACACCGACAAAGTAGCTGGGTACAAAACACATGTGACTATCAACAGAATGGAAGTATTACGGTCCCTCATGAGTAGCGCCCTCTGTAGGCCAAAAAGCTTCATTAGAGTCTGCTAAATAATAACTTGGCATGCTGAGGTAACACCATATTGAACAATGACACTGATTACTCGTGAATTCTGCATCTAATGATCACTATCATCTGCTTACTGTGTTACGAGTAAAGGTTTTTATCTTTAATGAACTTGAATCCTCTGCTCTCATTGGTTGGTCCATGGCAACAAGTATGTGATATTGTATGGTAATCAAACCCTGTTCTAACGGTTACACACCTATGTTCCGACACCCCTATGTTCCGACCCACCTAGTGTGTTTTCCTATTCAAATAACCCTACCCTAACCCTAGCATGTAAATTACGAGAGGGTTTTCAGAATATAGGGTTGTCGGAACATAGGGGTGTCGGAATATAGAGCAGTCACCATTTGCATGAAGATAAATTCGTTAGCACACACACACTCTTTTGATAGGGGATGTAAACGTGCTATATTTTTCCATATTCCACTCGCACTTGTCAACTTGTGTGATAACTATCAGTGTATCATGTGCAACCAAGGTTTTTTTGTGTATTATAAACTTTACAAATGGGGAACACGCCCAAATTCCCCGCTGACCCATATAAGTCTATGTCTGATTCAAAGTGACTTCGGCCACATTAACTTTGAAAATAGGTTTTTTCAGTGATCTGGCTTTATTAGCCACAGTAGAAGCCGTCATTTCAGACACAACTTAATTTGCTGTTAATTAACTCTCTGCTGTTGTAAGCATTTTTGTTAAGCCGTTGGTGTTCATGAAAAATGAAATTAGACGTCAAAAATTTTGAAACTTTTGATTTTTAACAAGGTGACTTTCATTTGATTTGTCAACAGGAGAAACAAAAACTTGGTACACGTATTTTGTGCGAAATAAGAAATATTGGCGTTTTGACGAGAGCAGAGGCAAGGTCGACAAAGGATACCCAAGATCTTTCAGTGAGGACTGGATGGGATGCATCAATCTGGAAAACCTTGTCGAAACCAGTGAGGAAGATGAGCCGGTGATCGAACCACCCAAAACAGATGCCGTAGTGAGCCCGGGTTCACATGCAGCCCAAGCTGTAGCCTGTGGAGTTCATATCTCACTGCTTGTCCTACTGTCATGGTGTGTGATTGGATGACGTCAGTGACCATTTAAAAAAACAAACTCTTGTCCATGATTCGTACATAAACATGTGTGTTAACGCTTATTAGCAAATGAATGCTGCAGAGTCTCCAATACCTGGTGTGTGTTAATAACAAATAATAACATGTGATGGAAAGTACAGGGTAGTGAGGAATGGTTTAACAATTTTATTTCTAACTTTGTAAAAAAAATATATAGTGCCATTATTTCATGAGAACAGTTTTTATGTTTTTTGCAAAAAGTTGATGGGCAACAAGCTTTGTATATAATAATTTATTATTCTTGCTGAGATATCATTTCAAAGGAAAACATTTTCAGGGTGAAAATTTTTCTTTTTCTAGTTTCATGTGGAGTGACTTAGTTACTAAGTTCTCAATAATGTTTGCTAGACCATTTTCCTGAAGGATGTTGACAGCTTTTGTGTTAATCAATTCAATGGGTTTATACAGACAAAAAAAGAACTGCGTGCATTTTGTCACCAGCCAGAGAGCTTCCATAGTTAAAATTTGGCAAAAAGTGAATCAAAGTGGAATCATTGAATAAAGTCTTATTATTTTAACAAGTTTCTTTTTACAAAAGTTTTAAAAGTCATGGTTGGGATAACCAGTTTGATTTTTCATTTGGAACAGTTTTAATGCTTGGCCATTTTGTCAGTGGTTTTCCATATTAAGACTCATTCACTTCTAAACAAACTTTAAAGAGAATTGAATTACAGAAACTTGAACACATTTTGCAAAGGAGGATTTGAAACTTTGCATGGTGGGAATTCAATCAATTGAGGGTTGCAGAGACACCGTGTACATAATCTCTCTTCATGAGTTGTGGTGGTTCTGTACATGGTGTCTCCACAAACCTAGCTTGACATTTTGCAAACCTAGAACTTTCACGAAATTGTGCATTATATTCGATGGTGTCAGGTTTAAAAATATTTGTTTGAAATATGAGTGGCATCGGCCAAATTCTGTCCCTCTGAAAATATGTAAGCATGGTATGAATATTTATACAAATATGCCACAGAGAAGCACTTTGAAACATCAAAATATATTGGATATTTTGATTAGTCCTGTGACTGATCCATTCTGTGTTGCAGACATACTCAGAGCGCGCGACCAAAAGGGGCATCAAGTCATAGATCAACTGGTCCCCTATCATTCCTTTTTGATCTTGTGTCATGTCTAACTGTAGGGTAACCGTGTAAAAACATATTACATGTGAAGTGGATACTTGCATTTTGACACGCTCAAAGGTTTTTAAGAAGCATCCCGCAGAGCAGTCACTTTTGGTTAGCCAATCAGGATTGTTTTTCAGTGCTTCCCTTCCAGGGGTTAGTGACAAGAGGTATCGATACAGCGCGCTGCCCATGGTAACGAGGCTGATAGAAGATGGCTTTAAAGGCACTGAACACGTTTGGTAATTGTCAAAGACCAGTTTTCTCACTTGGTGTATCCCAACATATGCATAAAATAACTAGCCTGTGAAAATTTGGGCTCCATTGGTCATCGAAGTTGCAAGAAAATAATGAAAGAAAAAACACCCTTGTTGTACAAATTTGTGTGCTTTCATATTAGTGGGAATAAACACTTCTTGCAAGAAGTTTTTATTATTTTAGTGAGAAATTACCTCTTTCTGAAAAACTACGTTACCGGTACTTCTGAGGGAGTCGTTTCCTACAATGTTTTATACTATTAACGGCTATCCGTTGCTTGTTACCAAGTAAGTTTTTATGCTAATATTTGTTTTGAGTCATTACCAAACGTGTACAGTGCCTTTAAATGGACATACTAAGAAATGAGTACCTGCTGGCAGGCCACACAATTATTATTTTAAAAGAAAAGCCTGCCTTTCAACGAGTAAAGCAAGGAGAGGGTGTACAAGTTCTAATGTGATTGATGTATTCATGTGGATATTTATTACAATTGTGTATCAGCGGTTTGGTGCTATTAATAGATTTATGAAAACATTTGGTGCTTGATATGTGGCATTGTGTACCCCCTCTTATTGTGTCTTCATTGTGTTCTGGGAATCTTAAAGGGTTTGGGTAATTTTTATATGACACAAAACACAATGTCCACGGATTTACATTAAACTTACACGGTTTGAAGATAAAGATGGTAAAAAGCTTTTTTTAATATTACTATAAAGATGGTAAAAAGCTTTTTTTAATATTACTTGCTGAGGTACTGTAGTTTTTGCGAAATGAGTTAAACAATGTCACAAAAATAATTTTCGTCTCGGGAGACGTAATTATTTTAGCATGTACAACGTATTTACCAGTGCTGGTATTTACGCGACTCACCTGAAAACATCACTCTGTGATTTTCACTTTTTTTCTCAAAAACTTGACAACTAATAAAGCTGAAACTTTTACAGGTAAATTATATTACATATATACATCTTCATTCACAGTGAGTAGGGATTCAGGTCATGGCAAAAAAATTGATCTACAAAAGGTACCATGCAAACCCTTTAAGAGGAGTTTAGGGGGGTACTTCTGTAAAAGAGGAAAAGTGTGAGAACATTTTGTATTTTTATTTTTTTATTGGTTTTTTGGGGACACCACCCTCTGCCACATATCGGGCATGGCATATATGATATATGTATTCGTATTTAATTAAATATATTATTTGTAAGGTAGAGGTACAATGTACAGTGATTGCTCTAACCTAAAGACTTGGCTCAAATCAGATTGCGACTTGGAGTCTAACCATTGACTGAAAAGAGTACTTGAGGAACTACACTGTAGTAACCACTTTCATAAGGATTCTATCTATTTGAACAATGAGTGGATCACAAAACTGAATTTGACCTTGGAGCCCCTCTTTAAAAGTACAAAAAAAAAATCATTTTATGGAATTTCTTTAATTTGTAGTCAGGCCTGGAATTTCATTTGAAGAGGCACATCTATTGCAATTCCATTGCAAAATTTGAAAGGCTATGGGAATATTTTAAAGTGGGACCAAGGCCAAGACTAGGGGCAACAGGGGGGCCATTGCCTCTGCCTGGTTTCCCCTTAACTTGTTAAGTGATGAAGTAGGACCAGTTGGCCTGCAGTTTTATTAATCCCCTCCTTTTTCACGAATCCATATTTCATATTAAATAGAATTGCTTTTCAACATTGAGCTAGCCAGCCCGATGGCTTGAAGGGTATAGACTGTGCAAGTCTCGCGCATATTCAAACCTTTTGGTCCCACTTTGGTCCCACTCACATTGCTTTAATGCGTGAAGGAAACAAACTGGCGCACTTTAACGGGTCCCAATGTTCGAATACGCGCGAGACTTGCACAGTCTACTTTGACTGGTCCTCTGGTGTTATGACTAGCATTTGGCCAGGAGAAAGTTGCTGTGTGGCCTTGGTGCAATTCCAGGCCTGGGAGTTTGAGACAATTGATTTGATTTTTTTATTGTTACTCTTCAGGAATGTTGGTAAACATATGCCTGTGGTTTCCATGGGAAATGACCATTGCATTTCACAGAGTTGCTGCCAACATTTGCATCCTGCAGTCGGGGAGATTTTGTATACAACAATCAGGGAGATATTTAGAATTACATTCAACATTGGCAAAAGTTCCCATAACCAGGGAGATTTTCAAATTTGTTCATCAGAACATGGAAAGATTGGGTTATTTTCAGGGAATTTTCTGCAGAATCAGCAAACTTGCTTTAACCATTCAGCAATTTCAAGTTCCGAAGAAAGACTAACAAAAATCAAATCAATCAACTGATTTTTACCATTTTGTTAAATATTTGTACAGACTGATTTAAGTACATGTAACTATTGTAATTAGTTTGATAAGTTATATTTTTCCCATTTCACCAACTGAAAGGTTGACGACTATAAATTCATATTGTGTGATGTTAACAAAATAGCTCATAAAAATATGGGTGTATTGTATAAAGTTTTTATGCATTTAAAGGTGTACAACTAGGAGTAAGGTTGCGTAGCATTCATGCATGTTAATTCTTCAGTAAGAAATCTCGGATATCTATATAATTATAAATAATTATTAATTAGTGTAATGCGTAAGTCACAAAGCCATGGGCGCCACCAGGTGGGGGTCATTGTGTAGTGGGAGGCCTGATACTTCATTCTTGTTAGGGCACCTCAAGGAGGAACATTTAACAAAGGGCACCAAGGCAATGCCCAGGGGCATGGGGTCAATTGCCTCCATGAATTTTCAAGCCTGTAGTGTTAAGGTCAACAATTTCAAGGTAGTAACTTGGTTAGCCCTTAACTTTTTTTTAGTTACTGGCCAGCAGGACCTAGTAATTTTACTAGTCCGTCAACTTTTTCACTAGTCCATATTTCAAACGAAACGGAGATGCTTTTCATCGATCAACACTGAACTAGCCAGCCGATGGACCACTAAGAGTAAAGTTTGACTGGTCCTCGTGTGTTTTAACTGGCATCTGGCTAGCGAACCACTGTTAAGGTAAAATGCTGAGTAAAGTATAGCACTACCGGCTCCTTCCACCTGAATTAGTACTTAATAATTTGGAATGTCCGACTATATTCATTATTTTATTTGCTTGTTTGAAATATTTTAACCTTCTCACCTGGTAGTACTTGAACTGTGATCTACTTTGAAAATGTTGATACTGACAAACAATTGGAAAGATACATTTTATAACATTTGATAAAACAAAAAACAAGATTTGGTTTTTGAACATATTCTGTGTACATGTACTCACAATAATTATACATTTTCTTTAAGGATTTTTGTTTTCCTCCTGCTTGTCAATTTCAAGAAAGTTGAACCTTTATATGATACATTTCCAATACATTACAGATAAATTGTACTCACAAAATACTTTTTTCAATTAAAGGTATGAACAATTTCAGCACACATCTTTATCATGGATCTGCTGGTGGCGCCCTACTTAAAAAGCAAGCATTTAATATAGCTGTAAATTTGTTTTAACTCCTACTTCACACAAACTGCGGGGCAGGTTGTGACAGTACTTAAATAGTACATGTTAAAGTTAATTAAGTACAAATAAAACATACTATTGATAATATTGATAATTATTTACACACTATAATAATATTTGAGATGTACATGTAAGACAGTATTTGAACTTCTTGGGTGATATGTAATTACCATGGAAATGTCTCTAAGGAAATGGTTAGCTTTAAAGGGTCTGTACACGTTTGGTAATGACTCTGAAAATTAATGGCAATAAAAACTTACTTGGTAAGAAGTACAGCAGATTTGGGTAGTATAATGCATTTTGAGAAACTTTCACTTAGAAGTACTGCGGTTATGGTTATCCCCCCAAAATTTGAATCTGACAGTAACGTTTCTCAGATTGTGTATTCCAACTGCAGATTATTCTTCCTGGGTGGACATAACCGCTCCAGATTTTTGACAATATCTCAAAAATGCTACCACCTTTTGAAATGTTCACAGGTTAGTTTTATGGTATATATCTACAACTATATAGGATTGAAACAGAGTGGGTTCCAATTACCAAACGTATACAATCCCTTTAAGTTTGAAAAATGTCTGGTACATGATCTCGCCTGGTCACTGGTGATTGCTTAGTTTGACTTCGACAGACTACATACAAACATACATAATTTTAAAGTCTTCTTTTTTCCAGAGATAATTTCTTTTAATCTTTGCTCTTATCTCAAGTGTTTTTATCTGAGTGTTTGGCAATTGCCAATGTTTTAAAAAGAAATGTTGTTTGTGTATGTTTAGTATTTTACTCTGTACAGCATATTTGAACATGTTTTTCTGGAATTTAATTGCACTATATATAAATGAATAAATTACTATGACAATTCCATTTTTATAAGTCACCTACAAATACTGTTGCTTCATCACATAATTTGGGGCAAGCTTTTGCTTGACAAACTCCAGGCAAAACCTGGTAACCTTGTGGCTGAGCTTTGTATTGAGAAAGTTGTAAAAACCTGCGATTTGAAGCCATTTTTTGGCCGAAAAGACGCATGTGCGCACGCAGGGTGTCATACTAGACTGCACATTGGGTTGTGTTTCATTTGGACTGAAAATGGCGTCCAGCAACCACGTGACCAAACAAAACTGATCCCTCTATGTTGCAACTCTCTCATCACACAGCTCTGCCAAGTGGCATTCACTTCATTAGAAATTGTGTAAGGATGTTCACACTCTCTTATGTAACAATGCAAAAGCTTACCCTGAACCAAGTGAAATAGCAACATTTGTCTGAAGGAATTCAAATTGACCATTCATATGTGACCAAGTGAGATTGTACCAGACACCATTCATTATGTAACTTGCAAATGGCTTAATAACAATTGTGTACTAAGGACTCTATTTTAGTGGCATATAGAGAACCTATAGGGAATGCTCCGTAAGCAGTATCTGTGCAAGTCTCACTGAGGAAAGTCAAGCATGCGGCCATTTTGGCTGTATGGCATGGCACGTGGCACTATTGACGTCACTTTTGCTCAAAATATCTGGATCTCAGACAAACATTCTACAACACCCTCACGTGATTACCGCATCGGCATGCCAGACTGCAGTAGTACAGTCAGTACACGCGAGTAAACATAGCTTGGACATGTGCGCATACGTTTTAGTGAAATTCGACACGTTGTCTGACATCCGGGTACTATACTAAGCTTCTATTTTTACGATTTGTACTGAGTGCTATTACAGCTTTCCCATAGGCAATTTGATGCAGTTTACCCTATACCCATGTCACCTACATTAAATTGAGAACATATAATGTACAGCCTACAGGGCATCTTTACAATAATTCAAAACTGTTTAACCGGTTCTCCCAGATCATTACCCAGCAAAATTTTAATTGGTTTCCAATATCCTGGAATTAGTAGTGATACAAATTGTTTATTTAAAATGATATCAACTACATTATTGTACAATAAAAGTGAAATTTTAAAATGTTATAAATAATATTAATGCCAGCAGTGCTTACAACAACTTAAACTACATGACTGAAGTGTCAGATTTCTTTAAGAGGCGACGTTCCTTTCCTTTCCATGTGATACACTAATAATTGTACAATTTACATTTCATTTTATTCGCCAGCAAACATAAAAAAATAAATAAAAAATGCACAATCAAAGGATCTACAAGAACAAACATTACAATAGTTTTAAGAAGAAAACAAAAATGTAAAAATATTTTACAAAGTACTGAGCAACCTTGCTGGACGGGCAATTACATGTAGGAACAACCTCCAGTGAGGGTGGTACACTCAAACAATAAGAAACAAAACAAAAAACCAAAAGTACCCTGGCAGGGAAAGCTAATAGTGACAAAAAGTCACTTTCAAAGTGGCTGAACATATGGTTCTCAAAACCACTACAAAGATAAATTAGAAAACACAACTCAGATATCTGCAGTAAACCATTTCTTTATAGACCAACGATATAGCAAAAAAGCTACTTAAAATGTCTCAATTACTACTCGATAACCATCATTTACTACTCAATGAATGAGTAGCATTCAGTGTGCACTATGGTCAGAGGCATAAACAAACACAGACACAAACATATCCATTTATAGCAAAAAGAGGAGCAAAGGATTAAGGGAAGGTATCCAGAAAAAAGCGGGAAAACTATAGCCAATCAAAGCTAATAATTTATAGACAATATGGTGGCCAACGACCAATCAGAGAAAGGTAGTGAGCACAAAAGATGGTCAGTGTGAAAAGGTGGATTACTGGACCATAAAGATGGTAGCTGCATTCTAGGTATAACAATGCGGGAAGCATGAAAGGGCGGGATTTATATATATATATATATATTATATTAATTTTATTATTTCATAAATATACATACATTTTAATAAGCCCAAGGGAAGTAACAAGGACTGTACACGCCTGCAGAGCTTCACACACATCAGTGTATGGGTAAAAAACAAATACAATACAAAACAAAAGTGCTTTGAGCTGGGGGGGTCCCCCTGCCCTCTGGTTATGCCACAGCTGCCTATATATCCGCATTTTGTAACTAACAAGGTCAACCTCTGTTGGGTCATGCAACCGATCTCTTGTTCGGCTTACCATTGAGTGCCTCCTTTGTTCCACTTTAACTAGGGGCCCCCTTTTGTTTTGAATGGATTTTGCCAGTATCTCCAAATTTACTCTCCCATCACTGGCGTCAAAACTTTTAAAGACACTCACTTCTTTGGTAACCACCAATCCAATTTCTATTGGAATAATAGCCAAGCCAAATTCCTTTTAATGTTTCAATTTTTGTGGGACTAAGTACTTTAATCTTCTAAATATTCCCATGGAGGACCAAAATACATCTACAATGCTTCATGAGTTCTAGTTTATGACACAACCAGTATATATCCTCTTTTTTTTAAGGACATCACTGCTTCAGGCATAGCTAGGGGCCCCCTTTGTGTTTTTAATGGACTGTGCCAGTTTATCCCATTTTACTCGCCCAGCAGCACTGGCATCAAAACTTTTCATGACGCTCAGTTCATCGGGTACCTTCGATCCATCTTTTTCTATTGGAATAACAGTCAAACCGTATTCCATTTTGAGTTTCAGTGTCTGTTGCACGAAGTACTGTCCGTCTTCCCGAAGGAGGACCAAAATACATGCACACTGCTTCATGAGTTCTAGTTTACCTTCAAACATGTAAGATCCTGGGGCTGCATCATTTTTATATGTGCAACCCTTTAACTCTCGCACCGTCTCCAACTCATGGAAAAGGGTGTCATTTACCCATTTTTCATCACTGTCTCCATGCATGACATAGAAATCATACAAGAACTTATGATCTTTGTCAGGACTCAATGTGCCTGATGGAGACTCGACAGCTGGTTGAGATTGTCCTCTTGGTTCCTGGACTTCCAGACCCGACGGGGCCCTGATCTCCATGCCCCTGAATCCACTCATCAGTGGTGCTATACCTTCATTCTCCTCCTGCGTGTCTGATCCTTCAACCAGTGCACAAGCTGAAGCCGTCGTCCCCACATCATTCCTGTTTCCACGACGCTCTGGTGTCTCTGAAAGTGCCTCGACCTGACCCGTTAGGTTCACCTTCCTGGAAGCTTTCAGCTGATGTGGTTGGATTGGGTTTGTCCATAAGTTGTCAAGGGTCCCACCTTGCCTAGTCGGTGGTGTTAAAGGAGACGTGGGCTGAGGGTATATTCCTGGCTTCTGGACAATCTGACCTGATGGATCCCTAAACCCCAAGCCCTCGATTCCACTCACCAGTGGCGCTATACCTTCATCCTCCTTCAGGGTGTCTGATCCTTCAAACAGCGAAGCTGCTAATTTCACATCACGTCTATTTCCAGGAGGCTCCTGACCCGATGAATTTCTGACCTTTGTGCCCCTGATTCCACTCACAAGTGTCCCTGAACCTTTACCTTCCCCCATGGTGTCTGATCCTGAAACCAACGCACAAGCCAAACCTCTTGCACAGCCTGCATCCTTCTTGGTCACAGCATCAGATGGATGTGTTCTTGACTCTCTAGCCAACTTATCCAATGTTAATTTTGGGATCGGCTTTTCCCATGTCTGCTTGAGAGTACCACCGCGTCCAACAGGAGCAAATTGTGATGACAGCTCAGTTGGTCGCAGTAAAGCCAAAATAGCCAAATTATCTTCAATCTTCTCACAGTAATTATATAGCATCTGCAGTTCTTGATCATATTCTTTATGTAGATTAACAGTAAAGCAATATCTAGTCAAACTGCCGGATCCGTACTTTGTCATGGCCTTCCTCATTGACTGAACCATTTCCTCTAATATGGGTCGAGCATTTTCATCTTTGTATTCACTTTGCAGCAATGATAGGTAACTGCAAAACATGCTTTGAAAATATCCTGTATATTGCGCCCCTGGTGATTCCAAAAGCATGGCCTCTTTAAAGCAATCGATCGACTCACGGTATTCACCCAAATCAAAGAAGCATCGCCCAAATGTCTGTTGCAACCTTTGTCTATCACTGTGATCACCGCAATCTTCGCATCGTTTTAGGGTGTGTAATTCTAGTTCCAGATACTGTCGCTGTTCCTCAGGGGATACCACTGTATCACATTTAGCAAGATGATGATAAACAGTGGCCAAATGGAGCAAGTCCCATGCTGTATTGCGAAATTTAACTGCTTTCTCTAGGTCAGCCCTGGCCTTTTCCAGCATGTTTGGGTGTGGCTGGAAATATGCTCCACCGACTTTATTGTACTTTCGCAGTTGCCACTGGTAGCTTTTTATATAGATCATACCCCTTGTGCTGAAAGCGTAAAAGTTGTAATCGCTGTCATCAAGACAGATTGAATTATGTAGCAATTCAAGTGCATCCTTATAGCAATTTTCTCTCCTTAGTGAATACACAAAGTTTGCGTAACGAGCAAGAAACCTAGGGTTGTCTGAACTGATTTCCATGGCTTGCTTCATACACATCTCAGGATCATTAAAACAGTCCCTTAACATTTGTGGCTGTAAATGACCATATGTGAAATGTTTTTTACTCTTTATCGTTCTAACTACATCAGCTAAATGCCGCCAGCTTTCCCACCGATACTCAGGATCACCTGGATTCCGGTTTGCTATCTTAAAGAACAAACTGACAACACTTTCCATATACTCATCAGCTTTGGTGTAGTTATCACTATATATCAGCTTAGTAAATAGCTTATGCAAATTTTTAGCAATAAAAAACTCCCAGAAATCCTTTTCTGATGTGTCCACCATTTCCCCTGCACATTGGAGGGCTTTTCTAAAGATATCATTGGATTGTTTGTACCTCTTGTCACAATCCCCATCTGTGTGCATATCGACAGCGTACACATAAGCCTGTTCAGCTAGACATCTGGCCCGAGCCTTAATGATGCGTTTTTGTTTTGTATCCTGGCCAATTAAATCTTCCCACTTGTCTTGGAAGCATCTAGCATCCTTCTTCATGCGTAGTGCCAGTAATACATGTTGCATATCGGCTAATGCGTTGAGGTTATCAGGATCCTTTTCGAGGACAGTGCGAAAGTGTTCCTGGGATTCATCGTATCGTTTGAGAGCAAATTTAAGAAGCCCTAGAAGATTGAGGATAGCAAGTTCTTCTGGTCTATCTAACCTTGTTCTCAAGTCTTGCTCTATGTCAAGGAGTTTTCTGTTAACAGTATCTTGGTTGATGTTCTTGTCAGTGATTGGGAGACCCAATTTAAAGAGTCCCGGAATAACATCTACATCCGCCATGTCAATCTTGAAAGAGAAGCAATTATGTTGAATGTTGGCACACTGGCTAGCAGACACCAGCAGTCTATTAAGAAGTGAAAAACTAAAAGTTGGAACAGGAATAACACAGAGAGCACAATGTTTAGGAAATAAAAAATGTACAGACAGCATAATAAAACATGGTTGGATCAAGGAATTGGTTGGAGCGGAGTGGGACCTTTATTTCTTAAAGAGGAAGGGAAATGTCTAATTCAATTGTGTGATGTACTCATTTAGATGGAGTCCTCATGTGAGTGGGGAAAAAATTACAAGACTCTAACCTCACGCTAAAATGGTGTAAGTTGCCATTGTATTCGATACCCTTCCAGTGCAAAATTTGTCAACATCCAAAACATCTGACGACATCATTCTGAGAAAAATGGGTCTATACATTTTTGTACAGGGATGTTTTGGTTAATAACTGACTTTTTCAGAGTGAAATTTGAAACATGACGTCATTGGATTCAACAACTAGTGGATCTTTACATTCCAAGGAGGAATTTTTTCATCAGTCAAAATGTTAAATTCAAGGCTGTCAAAGTCAGGATGAACCAAAACATTCCCGTACAAAAAAGTACAGACCCATTTTTCTCAGAATGATGTCATCCGATGTTATGGATGTTGACAATTTTCTGCACTGGAAGGTTATCGAATACAATGGCAATTTACACCATTTTAACGTGAAGTTAGACACCCGTTATTTTTTGTTCCCACTCACACGAGGACTCTATCCATGATTGGAAAATGATAACATCACAAAATTTAATTTGACATTTCCCTTCCTCTTTGAAATCAATAAATCCAATAACAGCATTTGAGGGAACTTTACAACTCCTGTCTTTTAGTTTTTCTGAATCACAAGCGAAAATTCACATCAAGCATATAATGCCTGTGATTTAGCACTTTGGCAATTTTGCCATCATAGGTGTTGGTAATCGTGTCCTTTCAATGCACTAGATACAAATCATGTCCTTTTAAAGGGACATGTTGCCTTCGGATCAGGCAGTTTGGGCTTTAAATGCGTTTGTTATGAAATGAGTATGGTTGGAAAGATGTTTTAAAAGTAGAATATAATCAACCATATAAATATACCTCCAAATTGTGTGGTTTTCCTCTTATTTCGTGAACTAACACGGTCCGCCATTTTGTGAAGTCAAAAATTAGGTTCACAAAGTAAAAAAAACAACACACAATTTCGAGGTATATTTGTGTGGATCATTAAATCATCTACCTTTAAAGTAACTTTCCAACCATATTCATTTCATAACAAACACTTAGCCCAAAGCGCCCAATCCGAAGGCAACTATCCCTTTAAAGTTTGATCCTATTGACTCACCAACAGAATGCTGTAACTGTGAACAGTTGTCCGAGGACACTAGACTTGACACAAGTTAGACTTCCTTCCAAGTCCACCAGGTGCCAGTTTCAAGTCAATGTTGTCAGTGCTGTCAAACTTATGCAGACATCTTCCTTTAAACGAAATGTGAAAAAATAACTATTATTGTTACTATGTATACAAGCAAAGATAGTCACACCATGATAAAAAAGCATATACAAACATGCTTCTTTTAGAGCATTTTAGCCTAGCAGCAAGATCAAGGTGCTACAATATTAGTATCCAATGTTCATCAGATGTTTATAGGGCAATCCTCAACCTTTCTCAACTCCCAGGGGAGTCAACAACCCCAATTTAACAATTAATAATAATTTGGGAGGCTAATCATCCTTCAAAAAAACTTGCAGCTGAGAAGCTAGTCTGAATTGCTGTTGGCATGCGAGGGCGCTTCAGGCAGCCAGCTACATCAACCCACATATGAACACGGAGCACAGCCTGAGAACGAAAGTGTTTGATTTTTCCGGAGGGAGGAAAACCGGAGGGCCTGGAAACGTGACAAACCCTCATGGCACAGGAGAAAACCAACCCACAACTCCACTCACAAATGGCCTTATAGCCGGAACAAGGGCCACATTGGTGAGAGGTGAGCACTTTACACACTACGCCACCCATGCCACCCTAAAGTTGCCTATATAATTAGCACTTACCCTTATGGGATAATCCAACGCAATAGTATCTCATCCCTCAGAGGCTTCCATTTATATATGCCTAGGTTAAGAGAAGCAACTATGGTTAAAACGATTAACTCAAGGATGCAAGTGTCATGACTAAGAATCGACACCACACTCCAATGAATCTGCCATCAGCTCTTGAGTTTGATGCACTATAGTTTGATGCACTATAGTGTTTGGCTGCGACATAATATGAATATTTGGTTGATGCAGAATATAGAAAAAGAACCGGGAGAATGTCAAGCGGTGGCTATATACGGCTACGGCTGAATCACCGCGTCATCATGCGTTGAAGTATCGGGCGTCCTTTAGCAACACCCTTAGCAGCAGTAGAAGCTGTAGCCGCTAATTCGGATACAGCCGTAGTCGTTATCTCCAGGTCTCACTTGTAATACTATTTCGTGGATGCTTGGGACAATTGATTCATGCCACATCCTTTACGCGTTATGGCAAAACAGTATCATGTGACGCATGTATTGCAAAGTTTGCCATACCGATACTACCTTATCAACCAACAAAAAATACTGAAAAGACTGAAAAGATGACTGCGTGTTGCAATTTATGCCGCGTCTACAGCAGGACCAAGACTGTGGTCGAACTCAGCTATCATCGAGTGAGCTCTATTTCTAATGGTTCAACTTGATCAATGATTTTAAATGAACCACATTTTATGGATGTGATGTTTTTTATTCTGAACAAATTTAATGAGAATAATCAAGACTTACTTTACTTTACCAAGGGATCCTCAAAAGTGACTAGCACTGTTACCTGTATGACTGAAGATACCTGTAGAGAAGACAATAAAGTAATGTTAAGTTTTTGATGTGTGCGAAAACTCAAAATAGGGGAAATGCACAAAATCAGGTAATGACTGAACAGTAATTCTATGGACTAATGGACTTTCATTCTTCCAGTATTCAAGTGTATTTTTGGGGCACGGTGGGGGCAGGAAGACTTTTGACCTTGTTACATTGAAACAAAAAGAGTGACTTTGTGCATTCTAGGGGTCTACCCGATAGGCCTAGTCTGCCCCTCCTTCATACACGCAACCCCTACCCTCACAGTTACACCAGCAATACCCCTCACACAAATTCCCTACCCTTGCACCCCTACCCCTACCCTCGAACCCATCTTCAAACCAATCCCCTAGTCCCTACCCTCACACCCAACCCCAACCCTACCCTCAAACCCATCCCCTACCCGCAAACTTACTCCCAAGTCCTAGAACTATGACCAAGGTTAGTTCTGCCAATGTCTCCTTCGTGGAGTCAATAACGGAGCGAACCTCATAGTTCTAGGAGTATCTAAACCCATCCCCTATCGTCGTTTCCAACCCTACCCTTGCACACATCCCCTACCCTGGCACGCAAACCTTACCCTCACACCCAACCCCTACCCTAAAACCCCCCCCAACCCCAACCAGGTCACACTTCCCATAGTTACGATCTATTGATCTACTTGCTGTTTTGTTAACTTCGCCTTACTACATGTACCAGGCCTACCTTATCCTTACTAATGTGGCTGCCATGGTGGATTTTGACACACCGGCTGTTAAAAATCCAACACCCACACAAGTACCTATTAAAGTGGGGTTAACTTTCCCTATCTTACACCTCCCCTACCCTCATTAGGATGGTTGTGGATTGTGATTTAGTATAATATTCTATGGTAGTCCAAGTTATTTGACATTATATGGCGTATGCCAGATAATGTCCAAATGGTAAAGAAAAGCGTTGTTGGGTCCAGTAACTAGGAATAATTCCATGGAGGTTACTTCCATCCTTCTTCTTCTTCTTCTTCCTTGAAAGTGCTGTTTCATAAATGAAGATTACCGCACTGCGGTTGAGCGTATGTGTGAAACCATAAGCAGCAACCAAAAATCATGTGCAACCGCAGGGTGCAACTAAAAACTGACCAGCCAAATTACTATCTTAATGGAGCCCTCAGTGCATTCTTGAAAGAATCGAGGGAGGGTGAGGGAGCTGGGCCCGTCTCCAAGAAGTTCCAGTCTCTGATTGTGTGGGGAAGAATGATAGGCATACCTGGTTACTGCAGTGTGGGATGTAGAAGCTGGATCCATGTCCTCTAGTACAGTAGTAGCGGTGTTAGATGATGTTTCTGTGAGATATGCTCAGGGTGTCATGTGGCCGAGTGGTTTAGAGCATCGAATTCAAGTTCTGGTGGCTAAGTCATCGGGGTGTGGGTTCGAATCCCGGTCATGACACTTGTGTCCTTGAGCAAGATGCTTTACTATAATTGCTTCTCTTCACCCAGGGGTATAAATGGGTACCTGCAAGGGTAGATGTTGATATTGTGTTTGAAAAAGCCGTCGAGGTGCCACGGCAGCCAGGGGCTGTATATTCCCCAGGGAGCTGAGAAAGATTAAAGGAATATTTATATTGGCCCAATGACAAGGGCACTAATGTAAAGCGCATTGATATGTTAATGTAAAATGCGCTATTAAGAACTATGTGCTTGCCGACTGATGTCCACAACCATGTTCATACAACGTACTAGCAAAAAAGAAAATTCATGTTCTGTAGTTGTATTTTCAACTCATTAACACAGCTGAACCTGGGGTTGATTTCACAAAGCTCTACGACTATAGATTCATATTAAGATAAGTTGTCAGTATTTACCATAGGGATTTGTATTGCGACATCACACTTTGCTTCGCAGTTATCAGTCTTAAGTCTTTGTGAAATTGGCCCCAGCTGAACAAATATTTTTTTTTGGAGACATGCTGCTTTTTCTTCATATAGAAAGTTTGTAAACAGTGTGTGCTCTGTGCTGCAATCTCTTGGACTATCATCAAAAAACAACAAAAGTTTTTTCGGTATTTCGTC
Source organism: Plazaster borealis (assembly GCA_021014325.1). Lineage (NCBI taxonomy): Eukaryota > Metazoa > Echinodermata > Asteroidea > Forcipulatida > Labidiasteridae > Plazaster > Plazaster borealis. The sequence goes on from CM037473.1 coordinate 3,926,041, forward strand.
TGTGTACAAATTGTGGGGCGAGGCATAGTCTCTGGCATGTCTGGCTCTTCCGTAAAAATGTTATTTTACTCTTCTTAATCTTACCATGGAGGCCTCCATGATGCTTTAATTTCACTTAGTTAAAATGCTGCGACTAACCATCATGGAGCATAGACTAACAAAACAATAACAACACATTATCAAGTAGGCCTAACAGTAAAAACACTGTATTTAACTGTATTGGCACTATTAACATGATTAAATGGGGCTATTATAAAAACACTAAACATTTGCATTTTAAATTTAACAAGCATTTGTAAAACTTGTTTGATTTTAAACAAACTTACCTTTATATCAGAACTGTTAAAAAAGTCATATAAATAATTACGGTCATGAATCAATGTAGTTAATAATCATGAATCGTAAACAAGAGGAAGTGTTTATCCTGCATGTGTCGCGGTGCATGTACATACACTTCGTATACAATGTACAGCTGTGTATACGTACATATCCAAGTCTGGGCCGGGTGTACTGTGTACATTACTGCAGTATCGATTTTTATTGTGTACGTTCCTTCCCAACTGGAGAATTGTTCCGTCCCAACTTTAGAATCACCCCAACTATAGTTGGAACAGGTCCCAGCTTGAGTGTTACAGTTAGGACGGTATGGGATCGCAGGATTCGGACTCTAGATTAGATTCGGATTAGACCATGAGAGTCCCCCCAAAAAGGGTTTCAGTGCAAAAATGTTGCCCAATTGTGACCTGGGGGTTGTTGACTTCCAACTGGATGTATTTTGGATGACATAGGCCCTGAAAAAAGGTCCTACTTGCTGAGAGCATGAGAGAGGTGTAGGGTTATTTTTCAAGATTGATGCTCGGTCGGACGTTTGGAAAATTTCACTGCTGCAGGGGTGTTTTTATTTGCAGGCAGAATAACTTTCCGGGCCTTGGGACTCCCCATATTAAATTGAGCAGAGGATAAAAGTTCAAGAGTCACTGGATAATTTCCCTCTTACTGTAAAAAGCTGTGAGACTTCTAAGTATAACCTTTAGATTTTTGAATATTTAGCATTTTGCACTGTATGCTATGGGAGTTTATTTAATGAGACCGTGACGCCGGGCCCTATCCCAAAAATTCGGTCATGCAGTACTAGCTGCTGATGGCAGGCGGCATCGGTGGGTGAGAGGGTGGAGTAATGTTCGAATGGATTCTTGTCAATTTTGTTCGGAGTTTTTCCCTGATAATTTATTACCAAACAATATCGTGTACGAGCCTCGAAGTCAATCGAGCCTAGAGGCCCACTGAGTGATTGACTGATCGCAGGCAGTCCCAGCACGGAGGTAGTTTTGGTCCTGTAACGCTCAAGTTGGGACTGGTCCCAACTATAGTTGGGACGATTCTACAGTTGGGACAGAACAAAATCGTCCCAACTACAATAATGTACTGTACATACAAGGAAGGTGGGCGTTGACATACGATTTCTCATCAGGGGAATTTCTCATCGGGGAATTTCCCAAAGAGCATGGTCGAGACAGAGGCATAAACTTGTCACAGTCGATCAGTTGAAATTGCGCGCGGGTGCATTTTGATGCGCGGAGGAAAAAAGTACACACAACAATTTGTTTGTATTCCTTTTTTTGTAAATTGTTGTAGATTTGTTTTAAATATTTCTACAATGGGGCACTTGGATACATGCGTCAATCGTTGTTTTTTTTTATTAACATGCAACTAAGTTTACAAAAACACTTTTTTATAGTTTCAATACTTTCTCCAGTTTGAGAGCATTCTTCCGTTGAATATTTTATGTAAGATAAGGCGAAGAAAAAATAAATGCATGTTTAGTGTCTCCGTCCGCTTCCTTTTTGGGGGCCGCATGGATTTTATTTTTACCAATTCAAATTGAGATTTAAAAACCATAAAATGTCAACTGATACATCAGAAAATAAAATATTATTTGTAAGTCAGAACTTAGCTTGCGCCGGTTAACATGCTTAAAAACAGATCGTTTAGTTACACATTTACATTTTTTCTTGTGAAAGTGAGCTAGCTACAGCTGGGTTTTTAATACTGAACAAACTAATTAATAAAACCACTGTAAACATGTTCAATGCCTTGTCTAACATGTTTCTTTCATTATGTTGAACAGTAGGGGAACAGTGGAAAAAACAATGGTTGTTCAAAATTGTAAAAAAGAATGGCAGCCATCTTGAAAATAAGAAATAAAAAGCCCCTCCCGCTTCCCTTTTTTCAGGAACCCGGACGCCAAACATGTTTTTTTTAATTAATCGGCCTACTAGATGGGGTTTACCACCCTCTGCAAGCGACAGGGCCAATTTCATAGAGCTGCTAAGCACACAAATTTGCTTAGCATGAAATTTCTTCCTTGATAAAAACAGGATTACCAACAAAATTTCCACGTGTTGCATATTGCTTGTTACTGGTATTCAGCTGTTGTTTGCTTATCCTGGAAATCACATGGAAATTTGGTTGGTAGCCTAATCCTGTTTTTATCAAGGAAGAAATTTCATGCTAAGCAAATTTTTGTACTTAGCAGCTCTATGAAATTGGGCCCTGTTAGATTTTGTATAGCTTATTCAAATTCTGGATCCTCAATATGAACGACTGGTGACTGTTTTGTTTCACTGACGATATGCGCTTTGCAGAAAAAGTTGTTGGCTATAAGCGGTGTCATGCTTAGGACTATGTCCCCTGATGTGTGTATCGGACAAAATTTCTACACAATTCGCCTTTATGGAGGACAGAATCCGGGGGGGGGGGGGTGGAGAGACACAGACAGATTATCCTGCCCGTTACCGGCACATAATAGGGGCCTACACAAATCGGCATTATATAATTATCCTTTTTACATCCTATTTTTGAGGTAGTTTTTCATTACCTTTCCCCTCTAAAATTAATCGATAAAACTAGAGTCGTTCTCATTTTTAGGGGCAGTCGGGTTACGCCAAACATGTATATTTTTCTTTAGGCCTGAGAAAGATTGTGGGTACAAAGGTCACAAAACCATTTTGACGCATTGTTCAGGAAGCTGGGAAATCCCGGGAATGAGCAACCAGCACCGGTTAGCACACGAATCGATCAATACAGGTTATTGCAAAGTAAATCTATGATGATCTTTCATGGTGGATCTGAACACTTATCGTTATCGGCCCAGGTTTAATATATTTTTGAGAGGAAATACGGAGAAGAAACCCCCTTGTTTGTGGAGAGATTGGATCGAAACCTAGAGAGGAAGAGGTGAGTTTTATAGTTTCCTTCTTATACATGTTTTTCCTCTTGCCATAGAGCGTAAAGGACCCATTGGCACATGTCACTGGCACTTTCATGTACGTAAATGTACATATAGGCCTATGCAGTGGTGGACTGCTCTATTCCGACACCCCTCTATGTTCCGACACCCCTATCACTCAGTTCCGAAAATCTCCTTATGATTTACACGCCAGGGTTGGGGTTAGGGTTAGGGTTAGGGTATTTCCTTCCTCCATGGTTAGGGTTAGGGTTAGGGTTAGGGTTAGGGTTTAGGTTTTGGGTTAGGAAAAGTAGTGTCTGAACATATAGGGGTGGATCGGGACATAGGGGTGTCGAAATAAAGGGGTGTCGGAACACAATAATACACAACTTGCACTCACCCGATATTAAATGTACCCTTCATGTTGCATACAAGATAAACTTTTGTTCAATAATCTGACAGACCACACTACTGGTCACACTTGATTTTGGAGGTGGCTAATTCCGATCACTAATAAAGACCTAATCAGCCGCACAAGTCATGTTCTATCATGATAAATAGCGGTTAAGGCATGATGCATATTGACAAAATCATTCGATAACAAACGTATGGTAGAACATATGTATTTTAGCGGCTAATTATTTATTAACTAGTGATCCGAACTAGCCACCTCCAAAATTAAATGTGCCCATCAATGGTCTGTTAGATTATGGAACAAAAATTTATCTTTTATGCAACATGCTGCTGTATATCATGATAGAAGAGGGCGTGTATACTAGCAGCTAATTAGGTATTAATTGGTGATCCGAATTAGCCACCTCCTAAATTAAGTGTGCCCAGTGGTATGGTCTTTCAGGTTATGGAATGAAAATTCTTCTTTTATACAACACGAAAGGGTACTTTTACTTTGGGTTGAGTGCAAGTTTTTCAACAGTTGTGTATTATGGTCTCGATGAGGTCTTAATTGTGGCGTTTAATTACGCACTAATTGGTCAACCAAATAATCAAATTCTACCTTCAAGTATGCTCAGTGAGTTATACTGATAAGAATTAAGATTATAAAAAAAAATCACTAAAATTAGAAAGAAATAAGGGCAGAGAAATAAATATTACCGCCTTGAGGTGCATATATTCTAATATTAATTAATTCGCGGCTGGCCGACCCCGGAATCCGCGGATGGAAATTTCAATACGCAGCTAGTGTTTGTCTGCTGGACGTAGGTTGCTAGAAAAACCAAATATTCACGGATGACATGGGGTTGCAACTTGGGCACAAATCGTGAATATTTGCGGTAATATTTGCGAATGGGTGCACAAACAGATTTACGTAAATATTCACTTTTTTTTGCCCCCATTCGCAAATATTCACGTTAATATTCACGTAAATATTTGCGATTAAAGCACAAATCGTGAATATTCACGTAAATATTTACGTGAATATTTGCGATTTGGGGCGCAAATTGTGAATATTCACGTTAATATTTTGCGTGAATATACGTAAATATTTGCGATTTGGGGCTCAAATTGTGAATATTCACGTAAATATTTACGTGAATATTAACGTGAACATTTGCGAATTGGGGCAAAAACGTGAATGTTCACGTAAATATTTACGTAAATATTTGCGATTTGGGGCACAATTTGTGAGTATACACGTAAATGTTTACGTGAATATTCACGATTTTATGGTACAAATCGTAAATATTTGCAAATTGGGGCACAAATTGTGATTATTAACGATTTGTGCCACAATCGCAAATATTTACGTGAATATTATAATGAATGTTTGCGAATTGGGGCAAAAAACGTGAATATTTTACGTAAATATTCACGTAAATATATATGTTTGATGTCCCTTCAGGGTCACCATACTTTATAGTTCATAAATTTGGCAAATTTCTTGAAATATTTTGTAGGAATTTTACAACTTGTAAGCCCAATCTACTGATTTGCATATGTGATATTTACGTTATCATAACGTTCCCAAGTAACCTGACAAAACTACAATATTCAAGCAACGTTGCCATAACACGTTAACGCGCCTTTATTTAGACGTTGTGAAGAGACATGTCATAACGTTGTATTTATGTTGTTAAGTAACGTGACAAAACCACCACCCTCAGGTAACATTTTGAAAGAACAACAACGTTGGTTAATTACGTCAAAATACAACGTTGTACAACGTTGAATCTGCGTTACCGAACGTGACAGAACCAACACCTTCAGACAACGTTGCAAAAAATATTCACAAGACGTGTTTAGACGACGGTTAAAATATAACGTTGTAATTAATGTTATTATATTATACGCAACAAGACCAAACTGCAACCTTTTGGCAACGTTGCAAGATAGTTGTGTTTTAGTTGGGAAGTAACGTTACCAAAATAAAGCTTCACAGTAACGTTACGATGACGTTATGTGTTTGCTGGGATGGTGCCCATCTCAGCACGCACGTATTCGGGTTTTGCCCGGCACAATAGACTATGCAAGTCTCGCGCGTATTGGAACGAGAAAGCATGTCATACGAAGAACATTTTTTTCTATGAAATCAAATCTTTGTTTTAAATTATATTTAATGATAAAATCTGAACAACAAAAATACTCATTACATGTTTATAAAATCAGTTTAAGTTTTTATGATAAATACACAAATAATGTATGAATTATTATTTTACCAAAGTTAAAACTCTGGGCCAAGGATGCTAATTTGATATTAACTTTTCAGAAACCACTTACGTGGATTCACGAAAGTCACATGGGCGTAAAATTAACTTTTGACACAGTTTATAGAGGACGTTGACGCCTCAACAACCATAGACTGCTTTGAAAAGCGTTCACGTTGCAATTGCAGCATCTGGCGATTATCATTGCGCATCCAAAACAAGCGTTTTCATAAGTTTTGTGACCGGAGGTGGGCACAGAATTCTATATTTTTTGCTGCAACCGGAAGCTAAGGTCAAGTTTAATTCTCGGGTTTTCTTCGTTATATTGTTGAATTGATTTTACTTTTATAATTTTGTATCACTAAGTATTACATTCCCAACAACATATATATTTGTCATGGTCATAAACCACGCTAAACTAAAATAATTGACAAAACAAAATCTTGCCCACGTAAATCTCCATATGGTTGGGACCACAATGGTCCCGGAAGTTCAAAATTGCGCGAGACTTGCACAGTCTATTGGGGGACTTTTGGTGACACTAGGAGGCAGCAGACTTACCAGCCAGGTAGATCCATTGTTCGCGGAAATGTGCGCATGTTCAGGGTGACTACGTGAAAAATGGAACCTTGGAAGTCTGAATACTGCCACCTTGCAGTCCAAAGTCTCCCATTAGACTTAGGCCTACCCTCGACGACTCTCTATGCGGACGAAAGCCTTTTGGTGACATACACATATTGAATGCACGTGAGTGCATTGTCGCAGAATATAATCACGAGGTGAAATCTGGACGTTTCCATGTTGCAAGGCGAAGCCGAGTGAAACGGAATGCCAGATTTCAACTAATGGTTATATCTACGACAATAATATTCACGAACGAAATGCATTCAATATTTGTTTTATATAACATTCATAGATCCCTGTCATCTGAATTTTGTTTCACAATCAACACAAATTAGACACGCAAACTCGTCCACCCCAGCACCCTGAAAATTCAAAGAACCAAACATCTTCTTAACAACGTGGATGACTCCACACCAGCCTTGTCCGCTGGGAACGATTATTTTGGAAACAACGCTGCGAAGAATCGCTTCGAAGTGTCCCAAGCATCCTACATTTATCAATATAGGGCTCCTATATTAAATTTTGGAGCGTCACGCGTTGCGGCGTTTAAAAGTAGGTTGGCCTAAATGGCAAAATAAAGTATGACACGTGACGCGTGTTCCACCAATCAAAATTACAATAATCTATGTGTGCGGCAGTGAATATTATTTTATTTGGATGGTTGCCAGATATTTAAAAGTTTTTTTATGGTTGTGGTTTACGATATGTACTGCTTCAAATTCTACATGTAACTATCCGGGCGCGAATTTTTTTCCCCAAACGACATTGCAATGATGACCTTTTTTTGTTATGATTTTGATTTTTTTTTTTCTCGATCTGAATGCGGATGTTGGAAAGAAATAAAATATAAAAAAAGGGGAAAAACACAAAAGATTGAAAGAAAAAAAACCGCATCCGGGGCAAGGCCGGCTAAGACGGGTCATAAGTCTCACACATGTTTGGAATTCCGAACCTCGGCAACATTGGGGACAATATGAGTTTTCGTGTGAATCGTGCATATTGTTCAAATACGCACAGTCTATATCATTCTACGTCATTATAGATTCGATAAAATGTTTAGACACTTTGTGATAATATTGATTTAGGCCTACTAGTAGTATATGCCAACGGTTAACGATGATACTTTAACAAAAATTATTTGGGCGTTTGGTTTGACAGAGATTTAATGTCAGGTTGGTCTAATCTTTATTTTCTATTTCATCGACAGGTTAATCAAAATTGTGGTCCCATAATGGCGTCTGGAATTATTCCGGGGCATTTTATGCTCCCACTTCCCATCAATAAAGACATCAACATTGACAAAGCAGTTGTAGAAACGAAGATTAGAGTCCTCAGTCACTTTCAGCAAGTCAGGGTTGGCCGTCCTGAGGAGTTAGCCATCTTTAACCTACAGGGTATTCTAACCACAAGGCTTCGTCGATACGAGGACGCTCTTGTCTACTTCCATCAGGTTCTCAAAAAAGACCCGGAGAATCTGAACGCCTTGGCTAATCAACAGTACGTATTGGAGAAGCTTTTCCGATTGTCCGAGGCACAGGATTACAAGGATGAGTGGTCTCGTCTTATCCGCTCCCAAACTGAAGATCCTGTGGTACTCATTAAGAAGAGAAACTGCTTGAAAGCACGATGTTTGGCTGAACATGCGTATGCTTATGCATTCGATATCCACAGCGATACCGTAGGCGCGAAAAGGTACAAACAATCAAACCAACTTTACCGCGAGGCACTGAGGCTTGCCAGTGACGATGTGAACCAAACTGAATACAATGACTGGATTTTCAATATGGCCATCATTCATCATACACTTTTTGATCGTCTGTGGTATGAAAATGACCCTGAGGCAGGTGGATACATTGACAATGCCGTAAACATGTTCTTCGAAATAACTCGGATGATTCCAGGGGACCCAGAACTTCAATGGGATAGTTGGCGTCATTTGGCAGACATTTTCAGAGGAATGAAAATCAGAAAAATTAAGAAAAGAGTACAGATACCTCCGGGCCTTGAGGAGTTTAAGAAGGACCCGGAGAAATGTATGCTGAAGGCAATGGAGATCACACCCAATAACCCAAGACTTCTTGCCCGCTACGCGAACTTCTTGTATTCACTGAATAAGGAAGTTCAGAAGCCACTTGAGTTGTTGGAGCAATCTATCAATTTAGATAACACTGAGTTTAACTTTTATGCATTTACTACACGAGCCATAATCAGCAAAAAATTCTACAAGCATCATATGTTTATGTCAGAGCAAAAGCAACAGACGCAAAACAGCGCAGAGCTGCCTCTCTTGAGGAACACCCTCCAAGTTGCTAAAAGTGACTTAAAGAAAGCGATGTCCTTGCAGGCCACTCCTTGGGACTTGATGCATCTCGGCGAGGTATATTACCTCCTTGCACGGAACCACACCCAACAGGACACTGAGATTAGAAGCCTGGTTGAGAAGGCTCTCCTGCAGTTGACAAGAGCAGCAGATTGCCAAGATGGATATAAGTTACAGACTGTGCACAGTATAAGAGGGCGCTGTCTGTTTGACATCGGAGAGAAACGCTCTGCGATAGGTTGCTTCAAACAAGCAATTGACTGTGAACCTCCAAACAGCACATACACTGGCAACTTCAATGAGCTGTTCGATGTATACCTGGATGTTCTACATGATGAAAAGCTTGACGATCGTTCTATTATTGCAGAGACAGCCTTTTCCTTAAAAGAAGCTCTTGTGAAATACGGGAGCTATAACATGGGCAAGTTCTGCATTGGAAAGTTGGGGCAACAGCACAACAAAGAGCTTCAGTTGATTGAAAAATACTGTAAGAAGTACGAGGAAGAATACCGGGAGGTTGTTTGTTTACTTCAGGCAAGGACTGTATCTGCAACGACTGCCACCGTGAGAAAAGAGAGCAGACTCCATCAGTCTTGGATCAGGACACTTCCATCTTCCAGAGCATGGTGTGTCAAGCAAACGGAAACTGTGTCTGACGGCATTGCTGCTGGTGGTGCTGCTGCTACAGCTGTTCCAGCTGCTGCTGAAGGCGGTGTTGTTAATAGTATCCCTGCTGGTGCAAAAGACTCAGTGTCAGAGAAAGAAGTGAAGTCTCTCGAAAGTGAAGTATCACGCATGAGCTTCCAAGAGCAACCCCGAGAGCAAAAACAGCCCATCAGGAAGGCACCAGACGAGGCAAGAGTCCAACAGTTTGAAAACGACTTCTGCGTGATATACCCGAAGAGTCAGACTGGTTGGGTGTCTTACGATCTGTTGAACGAATTGGAAGCTGTAAGGAAATTAAAAGGTTATATGCACGACAGGGATTCTGTCCCCGGAGAACTGCAGATCTCTAGTAAAATTGACATGATGACAAAATCTTCCAGCATTTTGTTAGTCATTAACAAGGACTTTCAAAAGGAGTGTGCACACTCAATGCACCAAGCACTGAATATGAGCAAGGACAGAGAGAATCCTCGATATATCATACCGATCGTACGAGATAACTCTAAGGTTCCGGTTGAGGTTATTATCTTCAACACTTTTGAAGCAATCGGTGCAGTTGACTGGGATAAACTGGCGACTGTCATCGAACAGCAGGTATAAACGCATGAAACAGACGAACAGACCAAAGAGATGACCAACCGCTGAAGTAAATGAAATGACTTTCTGGAAAAATCAGTTTAATAAACACCTAAGGCTTAAAAAGTGGACTATAAAGAAAAGCCATCTTGGATAAGAATAGACGTACAGAAAAAAAGACTTGTTTTCCTTGAATTAAAGGCACACGTTGCTTTGGATTTGGTGCTTTGGGCTATAAAAAGCGTTTATGGTTGGAAAGGTGTTTTTAAAGTAGAATATATTGATCGACACAAAAATTAATATGCCTCGAAATTGTGTGGTTGTCCTTTTACTTCGTAAACAAGGTCCGCCATTTTGTAAACTAAATAAAATGTTGACTCCACAAAATGGCGAAATCAAAGGGAAAAAACATTTCGAGGCATATATATATTATTGTAGAGGTAATTATGTTCTACTTTTAAAACATCTTTCCAACAGTATTAATTTCACAACAAACACTTTTATAGGCCGAAGCGCCCAATCTAAGGCACTGTGTCCCTCTAAAGGCTTTGTTTTCAATTTGTATGTATGTTTGTAGCTCAATTGTTCAAAGATAAGTCAACATCGCGTGCAAATTAATGGTTCTAAAGATTTAAATAGTTTACCAATAATGAACACGACCAGTCTCTAGAAATAAAAATCAAGTCATCAACTTATTGACCCCCCCCCAAAGAATCAGTCTTAACGATTGTTTAAAAAGTGAGAGAAAATCACAGTATTGTGTTCTGAAGGGATCCATTTCATCGAGGTTCAGGAAATGGTTTGGGAAGACAATTAGTGTCGGGTTAGAGCACATAGGCCGTTCCTTACTTTGCAGGAAATAATTAACACATTGTATAACATTAATAGCTATAGCTGGCAAAAATAGAGCTCAAACTTTGTTCCTAAATGTATGCGCGGACCCAAAAGTTGCCCCAAACTTGTATGCAGCCCGATTTTGGTCCGGGCAACATTTTAGGTACGAGAGTGTGGCGAGGGCTACATTAATTTTATGTCTTGAGCTATATCTATAGGTTCCGCATAATAATAATCACTGGTTTTACGATGAAATTCGTACCAAAAACGTTACATTATACTGGACGTTTGAAAAGATTGATTGTCCTTGCTGCGTTTTGTTTAGTTTGTGTACATTGTACAGTGCTATTATTCATTGGCCGAGCAGATTCAAACACCGTGTTCTCAAGAACGAACCTTTCTCCGGAAGAAATACTTTATGGACCGATATCAGTAACAATTTCTTATCGAAGTAACCCCCCCCCCAAGAAAAAAAAAAAAAAAAAAAAAAGAAGAAGAAGAAAAAGAAGAATAAACATATATATATATATATTTGATTGGCTATAAATTTCCCGCTTCTTTCTGGATCCTTCCCTTAATCCCTTTCCCCTCTCTTTTTCTATAAATGGATATGTATTTGTTTGTACTTGTTTTATGCCTCTGAAGAAGGTCCGGTCTGGATCGAAAGCTAAGGCCATCTACCCTACTCATTATATATATATATATATAGTTTCCCTTGTGGTCCATTACTTGATATATGATATATAAAAAAAAGTCGCATCCCCTTAAGGTGATCCCCGGCTGCCGCTTCCCAGGTTGTATCGTATGGGTGTGATCCCTGGCTACACGGCGGTTTGCGGTTGAATGGCTTTCTGACTGGCACCCCCCGAACAAAGATATTGACAAAATAGGGAGACCGCCAACATAGGGCTAGATAGCTCAGTTGGTAGAGCGCCGGCACGTTAAACCGGAGGTCGTTGGTTCAAATCCCACTCTAGTCAATTTTTCTTTGTTCAACCCAAAATCATTTAATATTTACCCAGTCAGTTTCCCTTGTGGTCCATTACTTGATATATGATATATAAAAAAAAATCGCATCCCCTTAAGGTGATCCCCGGCTGCCGCTTCCCAGGTTGTATCGTATGGGTGTGATCCCTGGCTACACGGCAGTTTGCGGTTGAATGGCTTTCTGACTGGCACCCCCCGAACAAAGATATTGACAAAATAGGGAGACCGCCAACATAGGGCTAGATAGCTCAGTTGGTAGAGCGCCGGCACGTTAAACCGGAGGTCGTTGGTTCAAATCCCACTCTAGTCAATTTTTCTTTGTTCAACCCAAAATCATTTAATATTTACCCAGTCAGTTTCCTTGTGGTCCATTACTTGATATATGATATATAAAAAAGTCGCATCCCCTTAAGGTGATCCCCGGCTGCCGCTTCCCAGGTTGTATCGTATGGGTGTGATCCTGGCTACACGGCAGTTTGCGGTTGAATGGCTTTCTGACTGGCACCCCGAACAAAGATATTGACAAAATAGGAGACCGCCAACATAGGGCTAGATAGCTCAGTTGGTAGAGCGCCGGCACGTTAAACCGGAGGTCGTTGGTTCAAATCCCACTCTAGTCAATTTTTCTTTGTTCAACCCAAAATCATTATATATATATATATATATATATATATATATAATGATTTTGGGTTGAACAAAGAAAAGTTGACTAGAGTGGGATTTGAACCAACGACCTCCGGTTTAACGTGCCGGCGCTCTACCAACTGAGCTATCCTAGCCCTATATTGGCGGTCTCCCTATTTTGTCAATATCTTTGTTCGGGGGGTGCCAGTCAGAAAGCCATTAAATATAAAACAACAAGAAAAGAAAGTATATTTGTATATCTACTATTAGTTAAAGGAAATCAATGTTCAATAATTAGTTTAACATTGATGCTGTATGCTAGTCCTCCGTCATGATGTAAACTACAATTTGTATTATTTTAAATATTGTTGTAACCCTTCCCATGTTAATGGGGGGGGTATGTTCCTTTTGGAAAAAAATCAAATCAAATCAATTATAATGTTAGGGTACCAAGTGCTCCCTCAGTGTTTATGGGCCAGGTGCAAATTTCTTATTTACACATTTTCTTGAAAAACATGAGTTTGTGTTCTTGACCGTTTGCACCTGTCTCATTTCTGTTTGACTCTGAGCGAGAAAGAGCACACAATATTTTTCTCTGGGGAACTCCTTAATTTGTAGGGAACAACATTTTATAGAGTGATTATTTTGGGTTTGTACCAAATCATTGAGGGATACAGTCATGTTAATGACAGTGTAGTATACTGTTCAACCATATGCGAACCCTTGACTTTACATTTTGTTCGTTGTAGTTGTATTGCTGTACCTGTAGATGCGCTATTATCATTAACTTGTATGAAGTAAATTAGTTACAGGAGATTTATATTTTATACGTGAGACGTCATCGTGATTTTGTGTTTTTGGTAATGCTCGACCTTTTCAGAACTTTGATGAAACCTGAGTACTTAAGGAAGCAATAAACTGTGGATTATCTTTAATTGGACTTAAACCATGCCTTTGAGTTAGACAAGGGGCTTTGGAGATAACATGGTTTGAATCGAAAGGAAAATTAAAAGGGCAAAACGTTAACCTCCATTATTTGAACTATTTTGGTTTAGTGTCGGTTATTTCTCCCAAAACTATTTCACCAAATGCGTTTGAAATGTCAAATCCCCTTTTTGAGCGCCACCCAAAAATGAAACAACTGAATAAATAAATAAACAACATTTATGAATAAATATATAAAATAAAAAAACTAACTAAAGCAAAATGAAAAAAATGAAACAAGCTTTTAAGTATAAATAAAACAAAGTTCTTTCAAAAAAGAAGACACCCCCAAACTTTCTGGACAATAACAACATCTTGACTAGGAGTCGTCCAAAAATAACGCACACACATATTTAATACAAAATAAAAATAATTTGGTGTGAACAAAGAAACATTGACTAGAGCGGGATTTGAACCAACGACCTATTAGCGTGCCGGCGCTCTACCAACTGATCTATATCTAGTCCTATGTTGGTGGTCTCCCTATTTGGTCAATATCTTTGTTCGGGGTGCCAGTCAGAAGCCATACAACCGTTAACTGCCGTGTAGCTAGGGAGCACAACCAAATTTACGATACAACATTGAAAGCGGCAGTGAACACAGGCACGTAGGAAGATGATTTTAACAGGGGGGGGGGGCCAGGAAGTATCTGTGAAATTTGCCTGGTCACTTACTTATACACACTTTACCCACATCCCCAGATCACCAGAATTGCCTAAAATCGTATACATGTACTATCAGTTTAAATCCGCTATGCACTATTGGTAAGATCTAAAAAATGAAGTTAAAATAAAATAAAACTGAGTCACGATGTAAAGTTTATGGTGGTACAAAAATTCCCTTAAAATATTGATGCTAAAATACTGTTTGATACTATCATTTTTTAGAAATGAGTGAAACAAATTGAGTAAAACAAAATTTAGTGAACAAAGTGTTCTTGAAACGTAAATTCAACATATAGAATAAATAAAAAACTTACATATGTACGAATGCATTTTTCACAATTTTCTTGTTGAAGACACAACGAAATGAGCTGAAATTTGTACAGGTTGGTTTTTGTACATTGAGTTTCAAAAAGTATGGAAGTAGTTACCAATGGTGTCTAGAGCTTTAAATTTCTTTGAGAACCCCCCCCCCAAAAAAAAAAAAATATATATATATATATATAAAAAAAAAAATAAAAAAATAAAAAAATAAATAAATAAATAAATAAATAAACTAAACTGAAATAAAAAAATAAAAAAATAAAAAAAATAAATAAATAAATAAATAATTAAATAAATAAATAAAAATAAATAAAAATAAAATTATGTGAGCATAATCTTAAACTTTTCTTTACCTGTTTTTATTTCACCCTTTTTTTTTAATGTGTGCCGTCCCTTTTTCTTGTGCCACCCCCTGATTATCAACTAAATATGAATTTTTAAAGCCATAGTTCATTACCTAAATTCGGAATTTGCCAAAGAAATGTCCTCTTCTTTCATTTCTTTGGACGAAATTCGCTGCCAGTTCTTCAGTATTTACTTTGTATGTAATATCCTTATGGACATGTGCAATCATGCAGTGGTTCAACCGTTTTTGAGTCATAGCTGCACGCAGATATGATTTGATTCTACGAAGAGCTGAAAATGTTCTCTCTGCTGTGGCAGTAGTAACCGGTATTGTGAAATATATCCTCAGCATCTTGTGGATTTCTGTCAACAGTTGTTTTAGTATTGGATCAGAATTCATCCTCTGGCAAATCATTCTGACACTGGTAATTTCTGTTTCAGTGTCACTGAAAAGACCAGGCAACATTTTAAGCTGCACTCGCAACATTGGAAAGTCAATGTCCTCTTGGTAAGTATCTTCTACCTTGGTTGGAATATTGAATTCCTTGCCATTTGCTGCCCCTATCAACATGCTTTCAATATCTCGAACTGTAGTGAAATTCTTTTGCTTGAACCGACTGCTCACTTCTTCCCTGACACTATCTACTGCCTCAAAGTATTGTTGTCTGAAGTAGGCTTCTATATCGGTATGATTGAAACACTCATCGCCATCATTAATTCGTCTTGGGATTCGCCTTGTCCTTGGAAGAACTGGTTTATCTGTTTTGGTAGCAGCCTCTTCAAGAACAGATTTGTAAAACTCATTGAATTTCTCATCGGTTCTGTTCCTGTCAAGAAATGATATCAGCTGTTGTGAAAGCTTTGATGCATCTTCAGCAGAGGTGTTCTTTGACTGAAGAACCTTGGACACGAGTTCAGATGCTTCAAAGATGAGTACTGCAAGCTTTAATCCAAAAAATGTTTGAAATTTATCCATAAGAGCACTGAGTCCCCCCTCCTCTCCGAGCATATTCATCAGACCCCTTGCTGACTTCCTCAAGGGTTTCAGTCAAAGGTGTATAATTGTCGAGTATGGCTGTAAGAGCTCCTGTACGAACTGTCCAACGTGTTGGGCAAAGAGGTTTTAACCCTCCAGCACCTGGGTGAGCCTCTTTTATGGTTTCAAACAAGATCTGACGTTTTGGAGAATATTTAATCAACTGTATTAACTCCATGGCAAAGTCAATGGCATTACGCACTGGTACAGACGTTCTTGAAACAGTCTGTAGGCAAAGATTTAGGCAATGAGCAAGACAGTGAACTGGCAGTGCTGCTTTCACTTCCTCCTGTAGCGATACTCCCACTCCATTGATACGGCCTTGAAAGTTGGCAGCGCCGTCATAGCCTTGCCCTCTACAATTTTTTAATGGAAGGGCCATGCGTATGAGGCAATCCTTAATTGTTAATTTGAGAGTTTCTGCCTTAGTGTTTGGCAACTGCACAAGACCTACTGGGTCTTCAAATACCTCATAATTTTCAGAGACCCATCTCAAGCAGATCACTAATTGTTCCCTGTTGGCACAATCTCTAGTTTCATCAGCAAGGATGGCATACCATTTACTAGATTTAATCTGTTGCAAAAGTGTTCTCACGATTTTTAGGGCAATCATTTCAATCAATTCATTTACGATGACAGGTGACTGATATTTGCTTAATCTTGTCCAATCTTTATTTTCCATGCACATGCGCATACATTGTTGTAAGTTACCATTTAATTCTTCATCCCCTCTTATAGGTAGTCCTTGACGAAGTAGAAACATTAAAGCTTTTAGCTCTTGTAGAAGTCCATCGCGATGCTTTGCTTGGTCTTTCTCATGTTGGACATTTAGTAGATTGCTGATCTTGATGTGGCATTTGGAACGTTGGTAGAACTCAACTGCATTTTTATGTGAATCACTTGTTTCATGTTCTTGAAACCTTTCGATGGCCTTCTTCCAGTTATTGAATCCCTCAGTGGTAAATGCTGATTCTTTAAACTGCACACACGCAGCTCTATGGTCATGTGCATGTTTACGGTAAAAACAAAACACTTTGAAAGAAGTTGTGCAAAGATGGAGCCAAGGATATTTTTCATACCACATTACTTGAAAAATTCGCATTCGTTTCCCAAATTGACGGTAAGTGTTCTCTACAATGTTTTTATCAGTAATGTGGGATGGTTTATCAGAGCTGCAACAGGGAGCTGCACACTTTCCACCATAGTTTTCATTTCCAGCAAGTACATGCTCTGATTTTGATTGAGCTGAATGGATGGATGCAGTTGGTACGGCAGAAGGAGTATGAGTAACGGCTGTTGTACCAGTGCCTGTTGGTGGGATTTCAGTGGTATCTAAACCGTCATCCATGCTTGAGGATGGATTTTCTGAGGTATCTGAATAATCGGCCATGCTTGAGGATGGATTTTCTGAGGTCTCTAGACTGTCGGCCAGGCTTGAGGATGGAGTTAGAGCTTCATTTGTACAGCCAGCTGTGGTTGAGGACAAAGTTTCAGATGTGTTTGTGTATGGAGTGTCAGTCGCACATGGACTTTCAGAGTTGCTGAAGAAGGTACTTGAAGATGGAGTGTCTGCCTCACTGGGACAATCAGCTGTCGAATAGACAAAAAATTGTTTACACATTTAACTCAATTGAAATAGTGTCACGTTAACAGTAATTATATTGTTGTAAAGGTTTCATTCAAAAGCTTGTGAATGCTTCCATGAAAAAAAAAATAGAATCAACAGTCATTTATAAAACCCAACTGTGAAAATTTAACTCATTTCATTGTGTCGTTTATGAGAAAACAGTGAAAACACTTTTAAGTATTTTTTATTCATTCTATACAGGGAAAATTAAAAAAAGTTAATTCACAAAATAATGGGTTAATATGACTAGGTTATAAAGTTCATGATTATAAACATGGTTGCATCATGAGGTATGGGCTATTACTTCCCATTTATACCATCCTTGCATGCATGCGATCACAGGTTGGTGAATAATGGGCCGAATGGGCATGAATGCAAGGATGGTACAGTATAAATCATGGGAAGGTAATGAAGCCCCTACTTCATGAAGCAATCATGCTTATAATCATGAACCTTTAACCTGCTCATATTAACCGACTATTTGTGGATTACCTTTTTTGTCGCCCTGTACATGGAATTTAGGGCATAGTCTCTGTTCCACATGAATGAAGGCAAACATGAAATGATGCTCATACCTGACAAATCTTGTCGCTTTGCTTGTGGCAAACCAATGTCATCATCTATCGTTGTCAACGAGAGAAGGGTCAGTTGCTGATCTGTTTCAGGAGCCTTTACAGATGATAATTGAAATAGTGATTTAAAATTTGTAGCCCAACGATCACCTTTTGTGCCGTGCTGTAGGCCTACAAGGAGATCATAATGTCCTGCGCGGTTTGCTGTTTCAGGATGGTACAACAGCAAAATTGGGTCTTGGTGTGAGTATTTTTCGGCTGGTATTTTTGTCACCAGTTTGTAGGTAGACTGTCCATGTGTCTGATATATGTGTATTTGGGTTTTAGCAAGGTAAGCCAAGACATATAGCTCAAGTGTATCACCATATTCATATATGTTCTTCATTTCCTTTATATGGTTTGCAAGGTTTCCATGATGCTCAACAAAGTGAGGTAATATGTGCGAGTCCAACTCCTGAAAATTCTCTTCCAAAGCAATAACAACTTCTCTTCTTACTCTATTTGCCAATTGAGTCTCCAATGCAGCGAGATGAGGATTTGTTATGACTCCTTGTCCAGATCGTGTAGCAGATGACAATTGTTGTACCCCATGAGTGGCAATTGATCTGAACAAACATCGTCCATCACCTAGCTCATGTATTAGCTGAAATTCAGGCTTGTTCCTGACATCTTGGTCCAGAACTTTGGTACAATGCTGAAATGAACTGCAACTAAATCAAAACAAAACAATATCAATTCAATACAACAATTTGAGTACTGCAGACTTTGAATATCACCATTTCAGAAAGATTTTACCTCAGTGCACAAATGAAACTTTTTTCTTTTTTTTAAATACAAGGTCTATGTACTTAAAAGGCTTTTGCTATCTCAAAGAAACATCTGTGGAGGATTGTAAACTCATGCAACCTGGTCGTGGTTCTTGATCAGTTGATTAAATTAGACATCTATAATATGTGGGGTCATTTTCAAGCCCCAAGAACAAAGAAGAAACGGAGAACATTACTATAAATACTAGCCATGTGAAAAATACATTTTGACATTGGTGAAGAATAGTGAATTCTGAAAATAATTGGTTGACGAGAAACTAGCAACCAACTTTCAACGGTTTGAGGCAGGGCACCCGTCGACCATGCTGAGAGTCAGATCATGGTATATGGACGATACAATCATGGAGGAATACCTCCATGATACAATTAATAACCTGGGGCGCTATTATGACCGATGATGACAAAATTTTGAAAAAAGGAGTACAGCGCCCCAGTTACTGGGTCTATGCATGGAGGAAGAAACACATGGCCTACGGCTACGCTACGCCGGTACAACAACAAGTACAAAATGTCATTGCGTGGTTATTTAAACTTGTTTTGACAAACTTTGAACAAAATAAAAAAGAACAGTACTCACCCAGGTCTGAAGAAATCTTTTATAGTTTTTTGACGCTTCTTTGCGCCCGAGAGTGAGAGTTTCATTATGAAATTGTGAGGAGAACTTTTACTTCGCGATCAACAAGTGACAGATATCAGTCGAATTATCAAATACGTGTGTTGTTCGTGCAAACAAAATGCGTGCATTTGGTGTCATCTTGGTTTCATGTGACACATCGCAGCATAGCAATCTCTTTCCCTTGACTGACGCGCTGCGCCATTTTTCCCAGTCAGTGCCGGTGAGGGACGATACGGGCTACCTAGCTCTGGCAATCGTGGCTGTTCAGCCTTTGACATTATCTACAAGTTTAAAAACTTAAGCAATGCATTGACAAAGTGCGCCCTCTTTGGCCTTGGATGAGCAATACACAGAGATTATAGTTGAGTTCCTCTGTTGCATGGGCAGAAGCACCGACGAAGAAATTTCAAGACTCCGTAAGCAAAATATATGTATTCAAATAGCCACTTTGTCAATGTGATTTGATTAAATGGCCTACAGACTGCAGTACTATTCCCTCGGGACATAAGAACATGCCAATTTATCATCCGGAAAACCTTTTTTTAGGGGGGCCCGGCCCCCCCCCGCATTTTTTTCAGCGGGGGCCAGTGGCCCCCCGCCCCCCCAGTTCCTACGTGCCTGGAACATATTGGAAATTGTCAAAGACCAGTATTCTCACTTGGTGTATCCCAACATATACATAAAATAACAAGCCTGTGAAAATTGGGGCTCAATTGGTCATCGAAGTTGCAAGAAAATGATGAAAGAAAAAACATTCTTGTTGTACAAATTTGTTTGCTTTAAGATTAGGAATAAAAACTTCTAGCAAGAAGTTTTTATTATTTTAGTAGGAAATTACCTCTTTCTCAAAAACTACATTACTTCAGAGGGAGTCGTTTCTTACAATGTTTTATACTATCAACAGCTCTCCGTTGCTTGTTACCAAGTAAGTTTTTATGCTAATGTTTGTTTTGAGTCATTACCAAACGTGTACGATACCTTTAAAAGTGCAAATTTTTATTTCAGATATCAAATAATAAACCAAAAGGGAGTATAGACTCAACCTAAGGGGAAACTACACCGTCGTCATTTGGAAGATGTTCATTTCGATTACAGCAGTCGAAATAAGCACCAGGGATCGGGGGAATTCTATTTCCTCAACTTTGACGGTATTTCAAAAAGAAATATTTTTCTGGCAGATTTGAACGTAAGGTATTACTTTGTAGCCGAATAAATGAGTTTCCAGATTAAAACTAGTCCATTGTTTTTAAATAAAGTCCTGCATTTTTTTGTATACAAATAAAAATGAAAATAATATTACCGGTTTGAATAAGTAAACAAAATTAATGGTTAAAGTTGAAAAGCACCCTACTGCAAAAAATGAAGTGTTTAAATTGACACCATGGGTGTTGTCACAGATACCAAAAATCAAAATTTACAACATAGGGTGTTAAAATAACACCCTATGGTGTTAATTTTGATTCTATCTTGGGTATCTATATGTGACAATACCCATGGTGTCAATTTTAACACCCCAGCTTTTGTAGTGCAGAGATGATTTTTTTTACAGAGCACCTAACATTTCCCAGGCGCTTAAAATATTCATAGATCGCCCGATTGGCCTGGCTTACCTAAGCAGAAATGTTCACTTTAGCAGAAAAAATGCTTTACTTAAAGGCACTGAACACGTTTGGTAATTGTCAAAGACCAGTGTTCTCGCTTGGTGTATCCCAACATATGCATAAAATAACAAGCCTGTGAAAATATGGGCTCAATTGGTCATCGAAGTTGCAAGAAAATGATGAAAGAAAAAACACCCTTGTTGTACAAATTTGTGTGCTTTCAGATAGGAATAAAAACTTCCTATTATTTTAGTGAGAAATTACCTCTTTCTCAAAAACTACGTTACTTCAGAGGGAGTCGTTTCTCACAATGTTTTATACTATCAACAGCTCTCTGTTGGTCGTTACCAAGTCAGTTTTTATGTTAATGTATATGGAGTAATTACCAAACGTGTACAGTGCCTTTAAGCAGAATGAGTGTGGGTATGCAAAACATTTTCATAAATGATAAAAACATCAACTTAACAACACTGGTAAGCGTCCACAATGAATTTGCATTCGCCTAACTTAGTCCTATGTTCACAAACTGCGTGGATTTGTCTCACGGAAAGCAGTGAATATGAAATACAGATTCTGCTGTACAAAACAATGAACTAATATGAAGCAATTAGTTTCAAAAATGTAGATTCAAACAAGTGAGTCTGACATGGGCACTGCGTAAGCGGAAATCATATGCTGACAGGCTTCATAAAATGGGGCCCTGGGCAGAACGTGTTGCACACAATTGCACTGAAAGACTTTGACAAGTTTAATTGCACTCTCTTCAGTTGATACGGAAATAGCTCATGATGTAATTACAAATTTCCCACAACATTGTTTGTTGCAGTCGTCATACTATTAGGGGTTTTTTGCCGTTCCAATTCCGGATAAACCAGGCAGGATTCGTATTTGTATTTTAATGCAGTAGGCTCGAACTGGCGAGGATACTATTGAGCAGCAATTGCTTCATGAAGATTATATTAATGACAGCAGTTGGATATTCTACACGCCACGTAAAGGTAAGTGTATTATGCTAGGCGAAAACTGTTTACAGTCTGAGGTTTTTAGCGTTGTGTATGGTGGGGACCACTTCATTAAGGCCACTACATGTTGTTAATATGTATTTAATTCATCCGATTGTGTGTCCGTTCATTTAAGGCGATTTATAAGTCGATCTATAGTTTCAAATGAATGTGGTTTATGTAACAAGGCGTAGTTTGGGGGTGTGCATAGACAATGGCGAATATGTCTTAATTTCATTGGGGAAATTTTTCACAAATAAAATGGTTCTAGTATTAACTTCATAATCAGTAAGCTTTCAGAATAGAATTAAACAGTGATGTTATTTTTAGCCTTCCAATACTGTCTTGATTGGCGACGCTGTTTTTGTATTAGTCACCGGTAGAGAGCGCAATTCGACTGTTTGGGAGGTTGACTCGGAGGGACTGGGCAATTCTATAAGTCTGTTGGTTTAGTTCCAGATGTTCGTGTGGTACAGATATATCTTCTCCAGTAATTCGTGTTGCGATATCGGCGACTACGTTAACAAAAATAACGTCGCCAATCAAGACAAAAAATTTAATATAATACCTTTCACCGTTTTAGTGGGTAGATGCGTAGATGCACAACCCTAGTTCATGCTTGCGATCAAAATCAGAAGTAATCAATATTAAAGGTAATGTACACTTTTGGTAAAACAGCTCAAAATCAGTGTCCACATTTTGTGTGATGTGATTCAACTATGCATGAACAAACAAACCTGTGAAAGTTTGAGCTCAATTGATCAACGAGATCACGAGAAAATAGTGAAAAGAGACCTTATGTGTTTTCTGTTTTTTTCAAGCATCGAGTTTTTATCGCGCGTGATAAACACTTTTGTTTTACTCATTTCTCAGAAAACGATAGCAGTTTAGGCAGAAATATTTTAAGGAACCCTTTCAACCATTACTTACTTTAAATCATGTAAGATATGTTTGAATGTGCGAACATTTGTGTTTTTCGAACTTACCAATAGTGTACAGGGCATTTAATTAAAATTATTCATGAATAAAATGTGAAATTTGCAAAATATAGTTCATGTCTTGAAGTCCTGCAACTTTAAGGCATTTATGCCGGTGTCCCAGGGAAATCTGTCCCCGGAGATTCTGTCCCCATACGGGAAATTAACATGGGCTGGAGGAGGATGATTCAAAAGAGGGCGCTATCAAAAGAAGTTTGTGCACAGTTTGCCGTATGGGGGACAGAATCTCCGGGGGGACAGAATCTCCTGCCACACCGGTTCACGTATAGACAGATATATCAATCTACTTTATTGACGATATTTTTGACCGCATGAGGGCGCTTTCAACGGCAAATATTCTTGCATCACAACACAGTTTATCTGATTATGTTTGACTGCCTGTATGTTGTTTTCTTTTACCAATGGCCAAACAGATGATAATACAAATAACAACAATGATAAAAAAAAAAGGTTTTCAAGGTATCGGCCTACATTGCCAAACTGTCCCTTAATGTTTTTGGTCCTATCAATAATAGTGACCTTTCCCAAACTTGAATACAACAAACCGAGGTCAAACCCAGTGCTCCTTACAGAGCATTACATTATCTGTTTACAAGGCCAAGGGAAATTGGTATAGGGAACCCTTTTTCGGAATTTCAAGACAAGTATGTGACATTTATATCAATGTATCATTTTTAAGATGTGCTCTTTGAGGTTTTCATACTTAAATACTTAAACATGTAATGTGAGGTCTAAAACAACAACTTTTTATTGCCCTTTTGGCTAAAAAATCGGGAGGGTCGGTCGGTCGCTTTTTTAATTTTATTTTTTATTTATTTTTATTTTTTAGAATACGTCAGAGGAGGAAAAAACACAGTAGATATACACACAACTTTATGTTCTCAACCATTTTAATGTTCTAAAAGTAGTATACATTCATATGGTGAATACAAAACAAAAATAAACTTTTAAAAACATGATGAATAAATAAAACTTGTATGAATAAATAAAATAATAATATAAATATGAAGTTGTTTCTCAACATCAGGCCTGTGAGTGGACCATTAAAAAAAAGCGGAAAAATACATCCACGTAACAATGATGGGAGTGGAGCTCCGCCACGCCGAAACTCTTGATAGATGCCGCTCTAAACACTAACGTTCCATCGGAAAAAGAAATTGACGCGTGCGATGAAAACTGCCACGCAAGGAAAAGGTTATAAAAAAATTAAAAAAAAGTTAAAAAACCGGACCAAGACGGAAAGAAATCTTACATTATTCTGTAAAATAATCATTTTTGTTCAGCCAGGGTATCCATCACGCACTTGTGTTGCACCATGGAGGAATGGTTGCACCGACATCTGTGTTGATGTTCGAAAACATGACGCGTTCAATACCACGTCGAGCCGTACTTAAAAGTGCGTGTACATGGATATACATGTACATGTACATGCAATGCCAATGATCACACAGCGCCCTTCATTGGCAAGGAGTTGCAACGCAAGCGCGTGATGGATGCCCGCCCATTCACGTTGCGGGATTTATGGACTTCGTGTGTGTGCTGTATGATGTATGTGTAGCAAAAAGGCGGAAATAAAAATTCGGCACGGTCAATGAGAAAGCGGAGATTTCACAGGCCTGCAACATAAAACAATATAATTTTGCAAAAGAAAAATAAAAACATCGAGGTTTCTATCTTAAATGTCGTTTACTGGGAATAAAAGTATAAAAGACTTCAAACAAAATCAAAAAATCGCCATTTAAAAAAAAAAAAAAAAAAAAAAAAAAAAAACACGACCGTGGATTTCAGATTTTTTGGGTCGGTCGGAAAAGGGCAATAGATTTTTTTTATTTTATTTTAGGCCTGATCATCACAGTGCCTTATATGGATCCAATAATGACCACCGAAATGGCGGCCATATTGGATTTTATTTTGTCTTTGAATTTTGATGACAAAAAGTGCTCCCAACGGTGACCTTAGAATATATATTTTTTAAAGATAATGCTGTAAACACTAACAAACACATTTTTGTCAATTTTTAAAATATTTTGATCCATTATGGGAATTATAGAAAACTCATTCTTTTATCCAAATTGGGAAAAATGTACTCAAAAACATCCTTTAGTGGCTGTGGCTGATTTATTTATTATTTTTGTTCGTTTTCGTATGATGTAGTTTTCTGTAATTTTTATTTTATTTTAAGTTTCATGAAAATCGGCTATTACTTTTACTAAACATGATATTATTGTTTTTGAGAAAATTAGTAAAAACAATTAGTTTTGATCTCGCGAGACAAAACCTCGATATTTGAAAACAAATAAAATATGTGTGTTTTTCCACACTTTTGAGCTTAGTACAAGTTTATTTCAGGTATATTTTGGGTCACATCAAGTGCGGATACTGGTCTTTGACAATTACCAATAACATTGGCTTCAGCAAGCAAGTTAGGGAGGATTAGGCTGTGACATTAGGGAGAAATGTTATTATTTCTCCCTAACTCATTTTTTTAACAACAGACTTATTTTCGTGTGACAAACTATACCTCAATTGATACTTTCTATTTATTGTCCAGACTTGTGTGCCCGATTTTCCATCTTGAATCTTCGCATCTCGACCCCATCATGGAAGTTTACACAGAGGTTTCTCCGGGACTTTTTGACTTGCCTCTCCCAATCAATGACAAGAACATCGACAAAGATGCTGTTAAGAGGAAACTTCTAGATGTCGAACATGACTTGAAATCACGGTTAGATAGACCTGAAGAGCTCGCCATACTAAACCTTCTCGGTCTTCTAAAGTTCAGTCTCAAACGTTACGACGATGCACTGGAAGACTTTCGCGCTGTTCTTAAAAAGGACCCAGATAATCTAAACGCGATTGCCAATATGCAACACGTGTTGAGTAAACTCCATAGACGTAAAGAAGCCAGCCACTTCCAATGTCAACTTGAAGGTTGGAAAGGTCACGCTGCAGAGGGCGCCGCCAGTGCCCAAGTTTTACACCCAGTCGATCAAACCCTTATTAAGGCAAGGTCAAGATGTCTAGCTGAGCAGGCTTACATGTTCGCTGCGGATATTCACACAGATGATGCTAGTTACGAGAGATACCAACAATCGAACCAGATCTTCAAACAGGCGCTCGGGTGTGCAGGCGAAGTTATTGACACACCAGAACGAAATTTCTGGGAGTTTATCATAGCTAAAAACACCAACAAACTCTTTAATTCCTTCACACACAAGGACGATCGGAAAAAGACTCAAGACTACTTGGAAGAATCAGTGGACCTGTTTTATGGAATAACTCAAAGAATTCCTGGCGACCCCGAGTATCAGTGGGAAAGCTGGCGCAACATGGCCGACATATTTCGTCGGATAAACTCAAAAAAAACATCTGAGCCACAGCCTTGTGAAGTTGAAAGAGCTGAGACATTACATCGAGTCGGATCCAGAGGAGTGTATGAAGAAAGCAACGAAGATAAGTCCCGATAACCCAAGACTTCTAGCTCGCTATGCAAACTTTGTGTATTCTTCGAAAAGAGACACATGCACCAAGAGGGCGCTCGAATTGCTCGATAGATCGATCAGCCTGGATGACAGCGACTACAATTTTTACGCTTTCAGCACGAGAGGATCGATCCGTTTAAAAAGCTACCAGTGGAAACTAAGAAAGTCTCAGGAAGACAGCACACGATATACCCCGCCAAAACCTGAGCTTTTGGAAATGGCAGGCGCTGACCTGGAGAAAGCGATAGCATTTCGCAACACTTCGTGGAATCTGATGTCATTGGCTGATGTTCAATGCCACAAAGCGAAGCATTACCCAGCGGCGGATTCTTCACAGCGTAAGTGTATCGAAAAGGCTTTTGATTTACTCGCACAAGCCGAGGAATGTAACGACCAACCAGTGGTTCTCAAAGATATCAGCCGGGCCCGCGGTCGGATCTTCTTTGACTTGGGAGAGTATCGTCAGGCAATAGATTGTTTCCAAATGGCAGTGGATCTTGAGCCTGCTACCACTGAATACACAGGTTACTATCACGAGCTAATTCGTAGCTACCTTTGTCTGCTGAAGAGCAATCAAGAAGGTGACATTTTTCTTGAAATGGCGGATTCTTTGAGGCAAGCGATAATTAAATACGGAGGGAGTAAACTAATAACGCATTGTTTTGGTCGCTTGCGAAATGAGTACACAAATGAGTTACGGTTGTTTATAGATTTTTGCGAGAAGATTGCTGACAATGGGGGACTTTTGTACGTACTGAAATCCAAGGAGCCCTCCTCTCCTTTAGCACCACCGACTAGACAAGGTGGGACCCTTGAGAGAATATGGCCAAACGCAACCCAACCAACACATCAGCCGAAATCTTCCAGGAAGGTGAACCTAATGGATCGGTTCGAGGCACATTCAGAGACACCAGAGCGTCGTGGAAACAGGAGTGATGTGGGGTCGACGGCTCCGGAAGAAGGTATAGTGCCACTGGTGAGTGGAATCGAGGGCATGGGGGTCAGTAATCCATCAGGTCAGATTTTCCGGAAGCCAGGAGTACAACCTCAGCCGTCGTCTCCTTTTACACCACCGACTAGGCAAGGTGGGACCCTTGAGAAATTACGGACAAACCCAATCCAACCACATCGGCTGAAAGCTTCCGCGAAGGTGAACCTAACGGGTCAGGTCGAGGCACTTTCAGAGACACCAGAGCGTCGTGGAAACAGGAGTGATGTGGGGACGACGGCTTCAGCTTGTACACTGGTTGAAGGATCAGACACCCAGGAGGAGAATGAAGGTATAGCACCACTGATGAGTGGATTCAGGGGCATGGAGATCAGGGCCCCGTCGGGTCTGGAATTCCAAGAACCAAGAGGACAACCTCGGCCAGCTGTCGAGTCTCCATCGGGCGCATTGAGTCCTGACAAAGAACACAAGTTCTTGTATGATTTTTATGTTGCATATGGAGAGAGTGAGGAAAAATGGGTAGAGGACATCCTTCTTCGCGAGTTAATGACTGTGCGAGACTTAAAGGGATGCACATATGTAAAAAATGCAGCCCTGGGGTCTTTCTTGTATTCTGAAAAACTAAATCTCATGAGCCAGTGTGCCTGTATTTTGGTCCTCCATGGAGAAGATTTTGAAGACGGACAGTACTTAGAGCAACAAATACTGAAACACAAAAAGGAATACGGATCGACTATTATTCCAATAGAAAGGGATGGATCGTTGGTAACAAAAGAAATGAGTGTCTTTAAAAGTTTTGACGCCAGTGCTGGGAGAGTAAATTGGGACAGGCTGGCAAAAACCATTCAAAACAAAAGGGGGGCCCCTAGTTATAGTGGAACAAAGGAGGCGGTCAATGGTTGAAAATAGAGATCGGTTGCATCACCCAGTAGAGGCTAATCTTGTTAGTTACAAAGATTTGGATATAGACAGCTGTGGCGCAACCAGAGGGCATGGGAACCCCCTTGCTTAAAGTATTTTAAAAAAATGTTATATGAGTTTTACACAGCAGACACTGATGTGTGTGAAGCTCTGTAGGTCTGTACGGTCCTCGGTACTATCCTGAGTCCTTTGTCAAAAAAAAAAATGGAAAATAGAAAACCCACAGGCATACTTGGTTGGGATTTGAACTCTTAACCTTAAAGGGTTTGTATACGTTTGGTAATGACTCTAAAAATTAATGGCAATAAAAACTTACTTGGTAAGGAGTACAGCAGCTTTGGATAGTATGATGCCTTTTGAGAACCTTTTTACTTCGAAGTACTGCGGTTATGGAAAAAATATATCACTTTTTATCACCAAAGATTTTAATCTGAGAGTAACGTTTCTCAGACTGTGTATTCCAATTGCAGATTATTCTTCCTGCGTGGACATAAACGCTCCAGATTTCCGGCAATATTTCAAAAAACGCTATCACCTTTCGAAATGAAATTTCCACAGGTTAGTTTTATGATAGGATTGAAACAAACAGTGGGTTCCAATTACCATACGTATAATCCCTTTAAGCCATTCGAGAGCAGAAGTGTTTACCACTAGACCATCAGGATTACCAAATAGGGGCAGATCGAATGCTTTATTTTAGAAGCGGGTATTGCAATCATTTCAGTAGACCGTAAAACATTGAAATTAATAGATTTTAGAAGTACCTTTTTAATTTTTCGAATGGTATGTCTCATTTGCAATATTTGTAAATGAACACAAATTGTCAAGATAATGTAAGAATCAAAGATGTTTTGAATGTGCTATGCTTGGATGATCTCACCTGCTTTTGACTAACGAATATTGTTTGTTAAACTTGTCACTTTTGTGAAGCAGATGAACAAAATTCATGGTGTTTATTTTCCATTTTTTTCACACAGCGAAAACCGCGCGCAGCCAGCTGTACAAAATAACCGGTCTATAACAACTTTATTCTCTAAATACCAGAGTTGCAGTGTGGATGCGAGATTTTTTTTCCTGCGAACTTTTTCCCCCCATGCTGCGAACTGTGTACGAACTTCTTTTGATAGCGCCCAGTTTTGAATCATCCTCCTCCAGCCCATGTTAATTTCCCGTATGGGAACAAAAAGTTCGTAGGAAAATAAATCTTGCTTCCGGGATACCATAAAATTTCCTCTTCGGATCGTGCTAAAAACCGCACCTTCTTTTTACTTTGAGTCCCTTATGCAATGGTCGATCTATTTAAGCTTTTATTTCTATTTTTAAATATATTTTTAAAAATATATTATTGTTGTTATTATGATTAATATTTATTTCATTGTTGTCTTTGCATCTTACAAAATTCAGGATATATAGTTTAACATTACATTTAGTTGCAATGCCATATTTATAGTGAGCACCGTTAGGCTAATAAAATGCATATACGCAATATCAATAACTAGTTAGTAAAAATTATACAGTAGGGCAACAATTAGGTTTAGGTGAAGCCGTGGCTTTTGCTCCTTAACCTATTGACAGACAAACAAAGAATAAATACTGCATCGGACAAGTATATATTGCACAGACGACATACTTGACAAACACGACAAAGGCATTGGTGTGTTGACATGAACAACTCACGAAAAAACAATAGAACCAAGACAATGCAGAAACAGTCATAATCTATGAATATGCATTAAGTATTTGCTATTTTCAATTTTCTTGTAAAGATAGGTAGGGTAATTGAAGTTTTAATCGAAGTACCCAGACATTCCAAAACTTAACGCCACGTTGAACTGTGACTGGTTTGCTATAATGATGTTCTTTGGCGGGAAACAAACAGATTTGTCTTTGCAGTAGGGCCTACTTCGAGTATTGTCTAACTGAACGTTTGAGGTTAAAGTGAAAAATTAACTAAAGCAGCTGAGTAACGCGTTAGTCATAAATTTATACATACATTTACCCAGCTTCAGATGATAAAGGTCGATGATTTGTAATATTTTAAGTTTGAAATATATCGGGGCTGAATGTTTGCAAATACCAGCACTGGAAATTATGCGAACAGCTCTTTTTTGCAATGTAATAAGTTTATTACATTGTGACAAGGAGCTACCCCATGTAAGAATCGAATAATTTAGATACGGAAAAACTAAAGAGTAATACAATGTTAGTAAAATATAACCAGGTACGAATTTCCTTAGACAATTAATTATACCGATATGTTTAGTTATTTTACTATAGTAACTTCACTAAATATGATTTTTCCAGGATAGGTGTTTGGAAACTTAGCGTGACAATTTCGTGAGCTCCACACCGTCCAAAACCAGAGACACCGACTGAATATATCTGTTTTGTGCTGAACAGAATATTATATAGTTACATTTCAACAAATTAATACACAACTTATTAGCTATAAGCCACGTATTTCTTTTTACAAATTCGATATATAGATTATTGACAGCTTCATTTACATTTTTGTGGCTGTAAACTAAACTTGTACCATCGGCAAAAAGACAAAATGATATAATATCAGATGTGTTGCAAAATGTCATTGACATAGATGATATAACAAAGGTCCCAAAACAGTGCCTTGAAGCACTCCACATAGCTTCTCTAATGAAGTAGCAGAGTTATATGAAACAAATTGTTTCCTATTCGATAAATAACTTTTAAACGACTCGAAATCTATTCCACGGACTCCATAGTGTCCTAATTTATGTATTAAAATTAAATGGTTAACTGTGTCAAAGGCCTTGGACAGGTCAAGAAATACGCCAATAGAAATGTTGCCACCTTCAATGCCATCGAGCAGTTTATTTGTTTATAAGGATGTTGCTAACTCCGTCGAGCGTTTTTTTTCTTTCTAAAACCAAATTGTTATTCAGAGATTGTTGCGCTTACATTAAAAGCCCATTAGTCTTTCATACATGAGTTTTTCTAAGGTCTCGAGAATGTCAATATAACTGATATGGGCCTATAGTTTCTAATAACATTTCTATTCCTACCTTGATGAATTGGAGTAAGTTGAGTATTTTAAGACCATCGGGAAAAACCTCCATAAGTTAAAGACATATTAAGGATCTCATCAGGTGGTTTTGCCAAGGAATACCTAGCTGGTTTATTAATAACAATCGGGCTTAGTATAAGTAACTGCCTGTTGCTTTACCCCAAGGAAGCTAGCTAAGACGTCGATGATTTCTTCTTGTGTAATAAATAGGGCTCAGAAAAAGAGAATGGTGACATTAACCATCAAGAAAGGATTCAAACGCAGTTTTACATGGTGGGAGCTTACTGGCAAGTTTAGCACCGACACTAAACTAATAATCATTGAATGCATCGCTAATCTCTTTGTCGGTTTGCGTTTTCCTTTAATCAAAACCGAATTTATTAAATTCAAAGTACCTTTGACATTTCCCTTTCTAGTTTCGAATTGGGAATTAAAATACCTTTTTTAAGACGTTCTAAATGCAGAATTTAATTTGTTTTTATACAGAGTATAAATGGATTTGTTTTGCAGGGTTGCGTTTTTAAGGAAATTATTATATAATAAGTGTTTCCTCTTGATTTAATTATAAATACCAGCAGATAGTCATGGTGACTTACATCTATTATACCTGTATTTAACTTCTTTGAGGGGAAAGTGTTTATCATACAATTTAAGTAATGGTAAAAAAAAGTATCATACAAATCATGCACATTGTTCTGTGCGGTTGAAACATTCCAATATTGTACTTAAATCGTGGACAAAGTGTTGGAATTTTTGTTCTGTAATTTGTCGCATTTTATTCTTCTGTTTGTTTTGTACATTATTGTGCATAATATCAGCAATAAGAAAAACTGGTAAATTGTCACTTATATCATCTATGAATAAAATATTAATGATGAAATGCAGAGCTGAAATGATGTTTTTTTTAACAGTTCTGGTGAAGCGCAGAATGTTGTATGTTTAATTCTGTGTAATGAGATGAAATTGCAAATAATAGCACTTTTTGATTATTTTTTGAGCATTGCAAGAGACAAGGAACAGTTTTGTCTAAGTTTCATTTTATTTTTTACAAGACAACCAGCGTGTCCATTATAAAAAATGTATTATGTGCCAGTATAAAGTGCGCAAACCACACTCTTAGACTGCAAAGTTTTCAAAACATGGATAAAAATAATGGCACGAGAGATTATAATGTTATTTAGGTTTAAGTCCACCATTTTGCTGCAGCATGCAAATTGTTCAGATTGCGAAGGTTTGTGTATTTTTAAAGTATTTTTCTATAACAAAAGTTTGGAAGCAATTTTCAGTTATGTTTTGTTTTTAAACCAACAAACTTAATTGATATCATGGTTCATGTGTCATGACTCAAGATTTGAGATATTAAATATGATGACGTCGTCAATTTAATAGTTTTCATTACGGTACCTTTCCTGGATGTGGAAGTATGTGATTTTCAATATTATTTTGTTCGGGAGTTTATGAATCAGTAACTTTCCAAATAATGTTACCAGAGGGCGCTGTGTAATTAATGAAGTCACAATTTAAATTATTTGAAAAGGCCAAGGGTCTCTCGCCACATCATACACAGAAAACATGATCCAATTTCCGTATGTTGGATAAAGACACGAAATTAAGGTTGTTTTATTAAATAATCACTTCAACATCCGGTTTTTACCCGAAGACAATTTCAAAGTGGAGTTATTGTTCGTTTTTATATTCAGTTTTTCACGACCTTTCCGAGGATGGATAGATTGTCAAAATCCATCGCATGGTTCATATGCTATGATTATTTTCCAGATAATTATAACACTTTGGATGAATTTCATTCGACACTTGATGACGTCATCATGACAACACTTTTCAGGTTCCATTTTAATGTGTATTTTCAGTTTCCTTTTTGAGGGATGCTTCAGAGAAGAGTTAGCAGGAATGCAACAGTATTTGTGTTTCCGGGACACAGTAACATGCACTTTTCCGACCGCGCACAAACGGCACATTCTTTGTATCATAACTTTCTTATAGTAGTCAAGTTTGTTAAATTTTCACAATATTAAGCTTTTATTGATATTTATATCTGTCAATCAAATTATGATGAAATTTACTTCAGAAAACTTGAGTTTGAAATTGCAATTTTTAACAATTCTAAACTAATTGTCGTAGATAGCTGCGAGTTTTGATGACGTCATCACTGTTATCTTTGAACTCAATTTTATTGTCTTTATCTTTTATTGTCTTTATCTTTTATTTAATGATTATAACTTAACGGTTATAGTTTTATATGATCTTATTTCCTATCTGTTTTGATAACTTTATACATTTTTAATCCTTTAAATTCTTAGTTTATGTTTTTATTAATTGTTTTTAAATTATATGCTCAGGGCCCCGTGGAGCCCACATTATTTTGTGAACAGGCTACCCTGGTAAAAGATCAAAAATAAATAAATAAATAAAAGGATCATGCACGGAATGTCATTGTATGCACTAAAACTGTGTAAAAAGACCCCACAAGGGCCCTATGGTAGACCACAAGCACTCACACAACACTACGAGTATGATTTATGGGGACCTGCTATTGTTGTTCTATTATTCCCTTTTCTAAAGAATTCCTCTGTGGTGTCCAAGCTGAACAAAGAAAACAATGGTGGGGTCCATTGTTCCATTGTGTAAAAAGACTCCACAAGGGCCCACCCGTAAGCCCACACGCACACGGACAACCTTACGGATTTGGTTTATGGGGGTCCTACTATTGTTGTTCTACTATTTCCTTTTCTGAAGAATTCCTCAGTGGGGTCCAAGTTGAACAAAGAAAATCTTTGTGGGGTTCATTGTTCTATTGTGTAAAAGACCCCACAAGTGTCCTTCCATAAGCCCCAAGCTCTCTGTTTCATTCACTCTGTGGACATTCCTTTGTTCTGTATACTTAAGGAAAATCCTATTCTTCAACATTGTAAAAAACACTGTGTGAAAGTGTCTTAGTCCACATAGTGTTTCCAGAGACCAACTAGGTTGGCCACAAAGTTGGCCAGAGAGTTCGGGGTTCTACGAAGAAAATAGCACCAGGGTTTGGGCAATCCCAAAGACGCAGGGACTAAAGTCCTACCAACCAACTCGCGGATACTTCCGCTTTAAGCTCCAAGCGCCGCCCCCTACAACAACTGGCGGGGAAAACAGCCAGTCGAATGCAAGAAGCAAGTAAAAGGATGCAATTTGGTGAGTAAGCACAAATGAGGAGATACTCAAATCGTTATGCGCCAATGCATCGGAGTAAGCATAAATGTGAGAATACTCGTAATGTTTTGCTAATTAATATCTGATGAGTCATTACCAATGTGAAAATGCTGAAACTGTAACGACATGTAGACTCGCATAATATAGGAAAATGGCTCGAGATAACAACAGAAAATTGGGTTCTGAATGCAGTTCAACATTATTTTATTGAAAATTTTCAAATGCCTTTTTACAATAATCCGCTCCATGTGAAATGTCTTTCTCGCAGAATGGAATTAAGGTGGTTTCTCTGGAAATAAATAAAATGCTGCAAAAGAAGCAAGCATTAAAACACCCCATGAAGATGGGGAATTACTTTCTTATCTATTTCTACGTCCAAAGGAAGACGGTACTTATCGCCCAAATATCAACCTCCGTGGGCTTAACACCTTTGTTTCTTATTCTCATTTTAAGATGGAGACAATACATTACAGTCGATCAGCCAAATCTGTAGACTTGATTTCAAGGTAACGGTTATTTCTGCAAAAGCCACGCAAAACGCTCCCCATAATCAGCTTTCACACGCCCTAACTCGCCATGTCAGGTTATGAAGGAGGTTAATCCACAAGAGGGCACTATTTCAGGTAGACTAAAAACCACGATCACAGACTTGGAACCAAATCTACCCATACTGCTTCATGGCATCAATTGAATTGAAAGACACATAATACACAATACCAATTGCGCAAGAACAACGACAATTTGAACGGTTTCTTTGGCAAAATAAAGTGTACGTGTTTTTACAAAGGTGGCTTTAGTGGCTTTTCTCAGACGCATGGGCCACTAATATGTAGTACAATGATGAACAAAACTTACTAAAGATTTCGGATTTACAGTTAACAAACACAAATCTGTACTAATAATAATAATAATAATAAGACTTGTAATGCGCACATATCCACCCTGCTGGGTGTTCAAGGCGCAGTAAAAAACCCAAAAATAAAACAAAACAAAACAAAGACAAAACAGACACAACAAAATTAGTCCTTGAAAACCTGTGACATAAGATAAGTTTTGAGAAGAGATTTGAATTTTGTGGTACAAAGACAAGATCTAAGATTAAGCGGTAGAGAGTTCCAGATGCGTGGCGCAGCTGAAGAAAAAGACCTGTCACCCCATGAGTGTCGAGACTTGGGTTCAACGAGGAGAAGCATGGAACTTGATCGAAGATTCCTTGATGGAGTGTAAACTTGAAGTAGTTCAGAAATATAGTGGGGAGCCTTGCCATTAAGTGCTTTGTGGACAATGAGCATCAGCTTGAAGATGATTCGTTGAGAGAAAGGGAGCCAATGTAGTTGTTTCAGAATGGGGGTGATAGAACAGGATTTTCTAGACAGTGTCACAATGCGGGCAGCGGTATTTTGGAGGCGTTGAAGACGGGAAATCTGGTTGTTAGGAAGACTGTAGAGAAGAGCATTGCCGTTGTCAAGACGAGAAGTAACAAATGCATGAATGACCTTTTCAGTGGCACTTTTGTCCAAGTACTTGCGAATCTTACCAATATTCCTGATGTGATATGATGACAGACGAACGATGTTGTTGATGTGTGGTTGAAGTGTCATCGATGAATCAAAAATAACCCCTAAGTTCCGAGCTTGCAGCGAGGGAGCTATCCGAGCATCACCGATGGAAATGTATGGCACTGAAACCTTTGTTAACTGTTGACGTGACCCAAATAGAAGGAACTCTGTCTTATCATCATTTAACTTCAGGAAGTTTTGTTGTGTCCAACGTCGAATCTCTTGGATGCATTTCTCAAGTCTTGCAATAGATGCATTGGCGTTTTCTTGAGAAGATTTAAACGTGATGTATAGCTGAGTGTCGTCTGCGTACACATGGTAATTCAGATTAAATTTCAGGATGATGTCACGAATCGGTAAAGTGTACAGCGTAAACCACTGCGGGCCCAGTACCGACCCCTGTGGCACAGAGTAGTTCAAAACAACAGGGTCTGATATTGCGGTGCCAATACATACATGCTGAGTTCTATTGTAGAGATACGATTTGCACCATGCTAGGGCTGTGTCCTCTATG
The DNA here is from genome assembly GCA_021014325.1 of Plazaster borealis. NCBI lineage: Eukaryota > Metazoa > Echinodermata > Asteroidea > Forcipulatida > Labidiasteridae > Plazaster > Plazaster borealis. The sequence goes on from CM037473.1 coordinate 3,962,832, forward strand.
CCAAGGTGATTCTGGAGCCGAGAGAGAAGGATGTTGTGATCAACAGTGTCAAAGGCAGCACTCAAGTCTAGCAGGACTAGTGCTGTTAGGTTACCATTGTCCATTGCAGAAAGAATATCGTTGCTCACACGGACTAGTGCAGCTTCTGTCCCATGGAAAGGCTTGTATGCTGACTGGAACACGTCGGACAGGTTAAAATTATGAATGTGATCAGAAATGCGTGATGAAACTACTCGTTCGATGACTTTTCCAAGATATTTTAAGTTTGCAACCGGTCTGTAGTTTTGAATATCTCCTTGTCCAGGTTTGGTTTCTTGATGAGCGGCCTGATGTAGGAAACTTTGAGGCTATCGGGGAAACAACCGGAACTGAGAGATTCGTTTACAAGATTAGTGATGTAGGGTAAAAATATATCAATGTTTTGCTTCATCATGGATGTTGACACTGGATCCAGCTCACAGGATTTTGAAGGAGATTTCATAATAACCCTTTGAATCTCAGCAACAGTGGCAGGCTCAAACACAGATAGTCTACACTCTGGTTGAAGATGTGGCAATGTCTGCGGCACGTTGTAAGGGACTGATGAAAAGATGAGCGGATGTCTGAAATCTTGGTGACAAAGAATTTCTGGAATTCATTTGCCAAGTCCTGATCATTGTAAGTGGATGGAAGGACGGGGGTTTTGGGTTTGAGCAACAACTTACCAATTATCTTGAAGAGCTTCTTTTGATCTCCTGAGGATTCTTGTACTTGGGATGAATAATGGGTGATCTTTGCCTGGTTGATCAAATTCCTGACTACCTTACATTGGTTGCGATATTCTTGTCGTTGTATTTCCAACTTGCCATTTTTCCGCCATTTCCGCTCAAGTTGACGACAGATCTTTCTTGCTGTACGAATATCATCATTGAACCAGGAAACTTCAGTTCGGACCTTGACTGATCTTGTTTTCCAAGGTGCGTATTTATCCAAGATGTCACTGATAGTACTCTCATATTGGCTGACATAGGAATCCAAGCAGTCATGATCAATTTCCAGCTTTGCTAAATGAGTTCCTATGTCGCGGAACACTTCAGGAGAATTCACATGTTTCCACTGTCGGCTCTTTATAGTGACGGTTGGGACTTTGGGCTTGCACAGACTCAAGTTACACATGACTGCATAATGGTCTGAGAATCCAGGTAGAATAACAAAGTTTGAGACAATGGGTGGGGTGATGTCACGAGTTATGACAAGGTCCAGGCAATGACCGAGACGATGAGTCGGCTCCTTGATATGCTGGGTAAGACCGAAAGCCTGAAGTAGATGCTTAAACTGGTTTGCATTGGTGTTGTGGATGTCATCAACATGAATGTTAAAGTCACCAGTGATGATGATTTCCGATGGATGAAGGAGATATTCTAAAATCAAATTCTCAAATTCCTTAAGAAAACTTGAGAAAGTCACATGTTGGCCGTTAGAATCTCTTTCAGGTCTGTATACAATGACAAGGCGAACAGATTTAGAGTTTCCGGAAACCTCAGCATGAAGAGATTCAAAAGTTGTGTATTGGACGTCATTACTTTTCACAGAGACAGATAAAGTAGATCTGTACAGTATTGCAACTCCTCCACCGGTCTTGTGAGGTCTTGGGATGTAATGAAAGTAGTAGCCAGCAGGGGTACACTGACGACATGTTAAGTTGTCATCTGGTCTAAGCCATGTTTCTGAAACGGCAACAAGGTCCAGATCTTTTTGCAGAACAAAATCAGCAAAATCGTCATACTTGTTACAGATGGACTGTATGTTCAGAACACAAAGGCTGAGTTGAGATTTGGCAGGAGTCACTGGTGCTAGAACAGATGGGGGTGTAACTTCAGGTATAGGGAGTTTATGAACAGTTCTACGGCGACCAGCTTTTTTACCACGATGTGTAGGTCGGTAAACAGTGCTGGGATTTACAAAAGGCCAAGATTCTGCAATGTAAATTTACAGGAAGGCAGAGTTGATGCACGTGTGGATGGGGCATAACGGAGACTGAGAAGCTTGTTACGTGAGTAGGAATTTGTAGAGTTTGGACTAGCTTCTGCTGAGTTTGAGTTATTTTCAGCTTCAGGGCCGGGATTTACAGCAATGTCACCGAAGATCACAATTTCCAAATGAAAAGTGGCTGGGGAATTGTCATAATATGACACAGGGCATTTCAAATATTTCCGATGCTGGATGAATCCTAGCTGTGACTTTGGCAGAATGCAAGCACCAAGCACAACTGATGCTGATGGAACAAAGCTGACCACAGATGAGTCAGTGCAGTACAATGGTCTAGCAAGCAGGGAGAGAATAAAAAGGATACTTACCTCCATTGTCCCCAGATGGGCGAACAATGTCCATGGACGAGGTGGCTGACTGCACAGCATGCAGCCACCAAAGTGTGTTTTAGCTTTGTACACCAGAATTTTCAAATGAGACAGTGAAAAATTCCAACAGAAAATCACTATTTTCACAACTCAGATGACTCCAGGACACAGAAAAAAAAAGTCCTGTAGATTCCAGGTGTAGTAACAAATCCAGTTGTATAAGAACAAGAACACTAAATGAGCAATATACTAAGAAATTAACAAACAAATACAGAGCTGATTTGAGTGGCTGCTGTCAGGCGCTCAGTTAAATAGATACTGCAACCCACTCACGAAATTGATTGCTTGGGATTTAAATTCAGTCCAAATGACTTTTCGAACTATCTCGTCATCTAAAGCTGATAAAAATGTTACGGCTATCAGTAAGCTAGTACAGACAAATTTTCCCCAAATACGGGACGTAGCTCGAATAACTGGCATTTCAGTCTCTTGTGGGTTGGCAGACCCATGGGACAATGGACGAACGATCAAAGCAGAGAAGAATATTGCATTAACCACACATGGTGAAAATTTTGACGCAACAATGGTTTTGTCCGAACGTGCCTTTTTCTGATTTGACCTGGCAATTTCGGGAAAATGCCTTAGTGTACAGTTGGAACTGATGCATCGAATTCGGGCTGGGAAGCCATTATGAAAACCAGGTTATCGGTTGACCCTGATTTATTGGCGCTGCTCTCGTGGCGACACGGCCTTTGATTGTCTCTGTGTTCTTCTGTTTTATTTATCTACTTGTCTTCGTTTTTGTCCAATTTCTTCCATACAACAATGTCTGAAGAGTGCTTTTCAAGAATGGTTGCATTTTTTGTCTTTTTCCTGGCTGTATCTTGGTGTGCTGGTCAAGTTTTGGGTATGACACACCCCGGGAACACTGAAGGTGAGCCACCGCCATTGCTAACACACAGCCCAGACTTCCTTATGAGCCGACGTGTTTTCTCTTCAGAACCTGAATATGTCATCCCTGAAGTCTGTTCTAACCAACCAAGATCCCGTAAACGAGGAAGAAAAGGTGGTATCAGACAACGACTCAAAAGAGCCAAGTGCAGAACTCCATAACCAGCCATAATCAGGGGCGGATCCAGGATTTTCCAAACGGGGGGGGGGGGGCGTGAAAATATACCAAGCAGCAAAATGATAAATGAAGTTTGTTGCCCCATTTCCCCTTCTCTCTCTCTTCCTCTTTTTTCTTTTCTCCCTCTTTTTTTTTAATATGAAAAACCCCCCACGCCCCCTGGATCCGCGCCTGATAATTCAGGGTAATGCACAAAGTATCAGAAATAAGACGGATGAACTGAGGGCTTGTACGCAATACCTATCTCAATATAGGAATTCTAGCCTTATTTGCCTAACGGAAACATGGTTAACACACAATGATCCGGATTCTTTAATTGATATGGAGGGTTTCACACTGATACGGAATGACAGATCCACAAATTCAGGAAAAACAAGAGGAGGTGGTGTATGTGCTTTCGTCAATGAAAAATATTGCCACCCATCGCATATAACTGTTAAGGGAAAGCTATGTACAAAAGACATTGAACTTTTGGCAATTTCTCTGCGGCCATACTATTTACCTCGAGAAATACACCAAATTCGTCTCTTTGTCGTATACATTCCACCTACTGCTGACTTAAATACAGCATCTGATACAATACATGATTACGTCAACAAAGCCGAGACAGAGTCACCCGAAGCAGCCAACTTCATTCTTGGGGACTTCAATTCATGCCGTTTGAGTAATTGTCTTCCAAACTATCATCAATATGTTAATTGCCCAACCCGCCACGAAGCTTGTCTAGACCTCTGCTATGGGAACATCGAAGGTGCTTACCGAGCTAAAGGTTTGGCGGGACTTGGAATTTCAGACCACAATATGATCCAGCTGACACTTTTGTATCAACCCCGAGTACGGACAGTACCCGTTCAAAAGCTGAACGTCAAATCATGGACCACAGAGGCTACTGCGGCACTTCGCCACTGTTTTTCTATCACCGACTGGAATGACCTCATAAACACTGCCACTGACTTGGATAATGCTGTGGAAGTGGTCTCCGCATACATTTGTTTCTGCGAAGACTCTATCATCCAATCTAAGACTGTTAAACTGTTCGCAAACAATAAACCTTGGGTAACAAAAGAACTTAAGTTACTGTTAAATGAAAAAAAGAGAGTATTCCATTCAGGTAATAAAGAGGAACGTAAGTTGGTACAAAAGAAACTAAAACGTAAGATACGGGAATGTAACAAAATGTATAAGGTAAAGGTTGAATATATGTTTAAAGCTAACGATACCAAACGGGCTTGGCAAGGATTACAAACTATGACAGGTTATAAACCAAAGGCTAAACGTATTAATGTTGAAAATGAATCTGTGTATGCTAATGATCTTAATGCATTCTATTGTAGATTTTATAAAACTGACTTCAGCAGTGATCAAAGACAGGTGGCTGACCAAGCTCGGTCTCTTCCCACAAGTGATTTTAACATTTCAGTTGAGGAAGTACGAAAACTTTTTGCCAAACTAAATACACACCAAGCAAAGGGACCGGATGGTGTGAGTAGTAAAGTTCTGAAACTATGTGCTAATCAGTTAGTTTTCCCTTTTCAGAAGCTTTTCCAGACCTCTATTAGTACTGGGAATGTCCCGGCATTGTGGAAACATTCAACCATCGTTCCCATTCCTAAGCGACCCCACGCCAAAGAGATGAACGATTTTCGACCAGTGGCTTTAACCTCAGTACCTATGAAATGTTTAAAAAGGGTCATCATGAATAGGCTCATGCCATCAGTTAACCAATCTCTTGACCAGCTGCAGTTTGCATATCGACCCAAGAGAAGAAGACGCAGTGCTTACTCTATTAAATGCTGCATACGAACATTTAGAAAAAGGTGGTACTTATGTCAGGGCCCTCTTTGTTGATTTTTCCAGTGCGTTCAATACGATCCAGCCCCACATCATGATTAAAAAGCTCATTGATCTTGATGTGGAGCCTAATATTGTTCTATGGATATAAAGTTTTCTTACAAACCGGACACAACAGGTTAAGCTAAACTCCACTATCTCACCCTTTTTAAGTTCAAATACAGGAGCCCCACAAGGTTGCGTCTTGTCCCCAGTTTTGTATACCATTTATACCAATGACTGCAAGGCAGTAGACATTAATAACTTGATCATCAAATATGCAGATGATACATTTATTGTTGGTCGTATGTCTTCCACAGAAGATTCAATTCAATGCTATAACAACGAAATTAACCATTTTGTTAACTGGTGTGCAGAAAACTACCTTGAAATTAATGTGAATAAAACAAAGGAACTGATTGTTGATTTCAGAAAGAAGGGCACGCCCATTCCGGCTGTTATTATTAACGGTCAGTCAATTGACAGAGTTACAGAATACAAGTACTTAGGAACTGTAATAGATGATAAATTGAAGTTTGACAAAAACGGTAATTGTACGATCAGTAAACTACGTCAATGGCTCTTTTTTCTTAGAAAACTGAACTCCTTTGGCGTAGAAAATACCATTTTAGAATTGTTTTATTGCACTATTTTACAAAGTGTGTTATCTTTTAGCCTCATTTGTGTCTACGGAAATATGCTATTTCGGGACAATGAACAACTTGCGCGCATCTGCTCACTTAGCTCCGTGTCCCTACGCTCAGCGCAGGAAAATTACACTCAAAAAGACCCCTCACTGAGAACTTTCGTAACTAAATGGAAAGTGCGTCTATGTTTCTCACCAACTCGCTACGCATTTCAAAGTACAAAGTATTACCTTTAGTTTGATTATTTTTTAAAAATATATTACGCTCGGGAAAAGGGGGCTTTTTTCAATCAAAAACGGGGTGTAAAACCTCAAAATCGGCAAAGTCAATGGAGGTCAACACGATTATTGACTATTTTCCGGCGGGTTGTCTCACTGAATTGAACGGCACAGTCGTTCCTTTCGTCCCACAGATTCAACTCGCACTTCTGAATAAACTGCATTAAATTTCCGTTTCACTTATATAAGAATCATTTTGATTGGCCATGGGGAAAAAGGGGCTTTTTTGCTTCCAATCATGCAACGTCTCTCTTCTAAGACATGACCCGATTATCATATGCAAAGTGTTTCTATAGTCTGGCTCCATATATTCTCTTATAAACACGCCTATATTGTAGGTTGAACGGGGAACTAGATCAGGCCACGCATTCATCTCGCCGGTCTGAAGCACGCTGGAAAGGTGTTAGTTTTGTCCCCTTCAGTGTTCGTTTTTCACTGATTCAATGGCTCAAAATTAAATTGTTCAGTATAGGAATATAGATCTTATATCATAGGGTTTCTGTCATTTTCATAACATTCACTGGATATCGGTAAAATGAGTCTTGTTTGTCGTCAATGCTAGTCGGGCCGTATCATTTTTCTTCGAGGGGTGATGTTGAGTGTTGTTGTGATTGTCGCGTGTTTCCCATCTCGCCTACACACATAGACATGTGCAATACGTGGAGAGGTAAGATTCAATTTAAAGAATTTGTTTGTTTCATAAATTAAAAAAAAAGGTTTCTGCCTAGCATGGCATTAATTTTAAGTAGTAATTTACAAACATGACATGATTGGTCTTAGTTTTACAAAAACACAATCATTCAATTTTGCATTGCTATTTATCAAGCCAACCCAATCATTCAATCATCAAGCAAGCAACTAACATTATACTCATCAGCCATCAGTAATAATAATATTTAAAAAATAATTCTGAGGCATGATTATATTTTTGGAAGTGTCTAAATTAACGTGGTGGGCAGATGTTAATGGCTTGTAATTGCACAGTGTAAAACAATTTTACAAAGATACAAAACAGTTTCGTTAACAACTAAGTTAGTTTGTGCAATTGAAGGTTTTTTATCAAAAAACAACTGAATACTTAATTTGGACCTATTACTGCTAACCCTCAACATTTCGGAGTAACATGGTGGCTTGATCATCAGTGCACACTCCTTTGGCGTAAGTTAGCAATAGACACGACATGCATTTTTGTTTTTAACCATCAAGAGTACAAATGCTGATGAACTGTGTTAACAATTAATTTTTGTAATTTTCATGACAGGCTTTTTTGATGGCTGATGAGGCATACCACCTAAGAAGGAGTCAACGAAAAAGACAGCAGCACGACTACCGGCAACTCCACATCGGACCAGCAGTGCCAACAGAAAAGGTAGTATCCAAAAAGTGGTCTACAACCAAACTTTATGAACTTGAAGTCATCGATTCAAAGTTTGTAGATGACAAACTTGTGGTCAAAGTCCACTATACGGATGATGAGTGGAGCGCCCCAGTTACGACTCATGGCGGGATGCCACAGATATAATTAACATTCCTGATTGCTATTTACAATTCACCGATGAACTAAAAACACAGTTTTTTGAACAATTAAAAACTGCCATCAAAGAAAGCCTTCATGGACAACGCAAAATAGACAGTAAGGTTGATATAGAACTTCCAATTCCCAAGACCCTGTTTGAGGAACTGTCCTGCCTTGGACAGGAAATAAAGAAATCTCATTTCGAACTCAAAACACTTGCGGATTTCAATGGCTTGCTAGGCGAAGGCTGGGATTGGAGAATCTTCAACTGCCAGGGAGACTTTTCCTTTGTGACCCCTAACACCATCACATTCTGGATGACGGAGAGGAAGCCTCTTGAGCAATACACACCACAAGGCACCCTGCAACTCATCCATAGAGGATTTCATTTTCATTTGCGATTCGCTCGTGGAATAGGAAACAAGTTTGATTTTCAGCAGTTTTCAGATTCTTGATTTGTATTCTGTTGATTATGTGCGTTGCTTTAAAGCTGTTATCAGATTCTTGATTTGTATTTTGTTTAATGATAGGTGCATTGTTTTAAAGCTGTTATCACTATCACTCAGCGTACTCTGAAATGTACCCAGTCTTAAAGTCATGACTGTCATGACAGTTACACTGTACATGTCTCTTGGAAATTCTGTTTCCTCTTGACGTTTGTGTTGTTTAGTTTTAGTAGTTGACATGTATTCATAATAAACATGTATTGTAACTGAACATACATAGCAGGTAATTTCCATATCTGAAATTGATTATCTAACTTGATTGCTGCAGTTGCAATTTTAATCTAGTTTGTGTTCCTATGGCAGTGCATGTTACGCATGGTGCATTTACATAATTGCCCCCCCCACCCTAAGTTGACTACAATGGATATATTTGGTAGTTTCATTATTTTGGTTTTGGCATTCCTTTGTATTGCCCATCCACTTTATGCTACTCCTGAAGGAAACACTTACCAACACGTTGCTGAAGTGGATGTCACCGACATTTTTCTCTTTAATTTGATAAAAAAATCCAAGGAAACCTGTCCTCCCAAAATGTCCAAACCGTATTTAGACAGATATTGACCAAGCACCACATGGCTGCAGACAAATTCAACCCCAATTCCTCCGTTAAGGCTTTAGCGTGTAAATTGGGCAGACTATGGAAATCATGGAGAAGCTCCACAGGAACAAATGGCCGACAAAGATTGTTGAGGAAATTTGAAAACTCCACATACACCTTAAAAGTCGAGCACAAAACGGGTAGTCCCACAAAACATAAACTAGAACGGGAGTTAAAAACCGAACAAGCAAAACGAAGGAAACTTGAAGATGATTTGGTTACAGTTACCAGTGAATTGAATGAGAGTATTGAAGAGAAAAGTGAGATCCACAGAAAACTTGAACGATTGTCAAACCCAAGAAAACGCCAACGGGGAGAAAGAGGTCGACATAAAGGAAAAAATAACTACAGTCAAAGTCAAAGACGCCGTCACAAGTTAAAAAAGCTTAGTGCGGTTAAAGATATGTTTGGAAATGATGGGTTTTCGAGTGTAGAATTTAATGACGAGGATGGACAAATTATTAAGGTTGTGTTGACTGATAATGAAGTGTCGGTTGAAACAAACAATATTACTGTGCCAGAGAAGAAGGATATTGATGAGATGATATTCATCATGGACTCACACTATGTTACTGATAAAGGCTATCATGAAATTGCTCAAAAATACACCTCACTACCCAGAGCTTGCAATATTTAAACGACGACAGGCACTCAACAACACTTTTGAAATTAACACATTGAATGGGGAATTCGAGGTTTTTTTTTAAGTCTCTGGAAGCTCACTTAATTCAAACCTTGTCACAACCTTCTAATTCTCATTTCATTCAAGACGGAAAGGTACAAATAAAACTGAGTGGAGATGGGACTAGAGCTGGGACCAAAAAGCACTTGATTAATGTGAGTTATACTGTCATAGGAGACAAACATTGTATGTCAGAGCGTGGGAATTACCATGCTAGCTATTGTTCAATGTCCAGAGACAGGAGAATGTATCCAGAAAGCCCTCAAAGAACTTATTGATGAGTTTAATACCTTGAATTCTCTTGAGATTTATGGCAAAATGGTAGTCATCGAGAAATTTATAGGTGGCGACTTAAAGTTTCTCAATCAAGTAACTGGCATAGGGGGGTTTGCTTCAACATTCTCCTGTCTCTGGTGTAGATGTCCCAAACTTGATAGATCAGATGTTGCTAAAAAGTGGTCCATGACGGATACTAGTAAGGGTACTAGGACAATAGAAGAAATTACTGAATGTGCTAAAATGTCAAAAAATAGCAAAACAAAGTTCAACTGTAAAATCTGTGCCCATATTTCATTCTGTTCCCATTTCTAGGGTAATCCCAGACACACTGCATCTCTTTTTGCGGATTATGGATCAGTTGGTTTATCAACTTACTTTCTATCTTCAACATTGTGATAATTGTGTTCGCCTTAATCTAAAACATGATATAGAAAAATGTAACAATCTTATGAGATTTCAAAATTTCATAAAGAAACTAGGAATGACAGATTGGAAATTTATTGTAACAGATGGCAAAATCCAAGCACGATCATTCACTGGTCCTGAGCATAGACGAATTTTAGCAAACATAGATATTGCCGCAATCATCCCAGATCACTCAAAGTTGGTAGATATTCAAACCCCGTGGAGCACTTTTCGACAATTGGCAGGCCAGCTAAATAGCAATCTAACTTTGGATGAGATTGACCAATTTGAATCTTCAGCAAAGACATGGGTAGATTTATATCGTACTGTGTATTTGGCTAAAGATGTAACACCCTACATGCATGTGTTATTGTATCATGTGCCTGAGGTTATGAGGATGTACGGGAACATATCATATTTCTGCCAACAAGGACTTGAAAAGTTGAACGACCAAGTGACCAAGTGGTATTTTCGCTCCACTAACTTTGGGAAAAGTGCATTAAAACAGATCATGCTAAAACAAAGTAGGCTGCGAATGCTTGAAGAAAATTGTAAGCGTTCTCCAAAGTGGCGTGTAAAATGTAGTGTTTGCCAGAAGCAAGCTGGTCACAATAGACTAACTTGCGATAAGCAAATCCAATAAGAATGGTGGTCATAGTTTGCAAGCGCTACCAATCATACTTTCTTGCTTAGTACGGTGTTTTACACGACTAACGCTAACTTTATATACATGTATTGTACATGTTATTATTTTGTTTTAGATTATACCCTTTAGTCATTTTGTAATTGTGTTCATGTATTCATAGATCATGTGTAAATGATTTGTCTAGATCCAGTTTTGTAAAAATGTGACTCGTAATTTTGATTAGAAAGTGTACCAGACTTTTTGGGACAATAGGCCTACGGCTAACTCAGGAAACATTTTTCAAATTGGCTAAGATACATTAGATGAAGCAGTGATTATTTTACAAGCAGCTGACTTTTTGTGCTTCATTCATGTTCGTCGGTTAATGTTACTGGATCATACAGTATTTTTAGAAATCATTTCAACTGTTTTAAAATGCCAAAATAAAACATGTTGATCAATTTGTGTGCTATTTTTTGCCACATATGCCATTACATGCCATATATATTTTTGTTATATTAAACTACACATCTCGTTCATGCAAAGTATTGTTGTAACTTGTACCACTATATTTTTTGTAAACTACATTTATATGTAATTTTTTTACTGTTTATCATCATTCATTGTTTAAACTAAATTGGAGTTTGGAGGCAATAAGTCAGCAATACCAAATGCAACTTGTGTACATGAAAAGTTTATTTTTCAACCATTCCTGTAATATTTATATATCACATTATTGAACAAGTGGTTGCTTATTGTATTCATACCATTGTTAATGTGCTGAAGAAAACATGAGTACATGTACATGTACTTATAAAATAAAACTTCATTTAGTTGAAGAGTTTAACTCCAACATCTTGTATTGTGTATTAAGACTGTGTACATTAGTTATAATCCCCCATTGTGTGAAATGGTCCAGTCCATTGACCCATTTCACAAAGAATGTGTGTGCTTTGTACACAAGGTCAAATCCCCATGCTGCACACACACACACACACACATGTATGTGTAAGGTGTAAACCGAGGACTTCTCTTTGTTCTCCCATTGTTTGGAGATAGTTTTTTTCAGCGACGTCCCCATTGGTTTTGTACACGAAATCAAAGCGAGGACGTCCTCGGTACACCTTTTCCCCGGATCCCTTTTGTTAAAGTCCTCGGTTTGAATGCGTAGACATGCCCACACACACACAGAGGAAATGGGATTTGTTGCACGAAACCAAGGCAAAGTTGTTCAAGGGTAGTTAAGCAGGCTAGAAGAATAATCGGAACTCAACTACAAAACCCTGAGGCACTTTACCGTGATCAAGTATGTACTAAAGTGAATTATGATTCTGTCGGACCCATCCCACCCCATGAATCCTAAGTTTTTATTTAAGTCGTCGGGTGGATCGCCTTTTACAACGGAAAATTAGAACACAACGCTATAACAACTCGTTTGTCCCAACTGCAATTCGTTTTTACAATGATTTGAAGTAGCTGTGCTGTTCTGAGTTTTTCAGTTTTATGGATTACCTTTTTGTGAATATTCAACAATGTATATAAATAATTATAATTATGAATCTTTTTAATCCTACCTTAAATATATTGTTATTCTTATTGATGCTCTTTCTTTCCTGTATTAGTTTAATCTATCTGTCAGTTTGTTTATTGTTCTAAATTTGAGTGTTTTTGTCTGTACTGTTTGAATCAAGGCCAGTTTAATTTCCCCAGTGTGGGATAATAAAGTTTTTATCTTATCTTATCTTATCTTATCTTGGTCCGTCCAGTGAACCATATACATTTCATTCACGTCCCCATTAAGATCAGACAATACAACTGCAGTAGCGTATCTGCAACACTCTGGGGGTACTCATTCCCCCCTTTTTTACACGACTTAAAGGCAGTGGACACTATTGGTAATTACTCAAAATAATTATTGGCATAAAACCTTACTTGGTAACGAGTAACGGGGAGCTGTTGATAGTATAAAACATTGTGAGAAACGGCTCCCTCTGAAGTAACGTAGTTTTCGAGAACAAAAAGTAGTTTTCCACGAGTTTGATTTCGAGACCTCAGAATTAGATTTTGAGGTCTCGAAATCAAGCATCTGAAAGCACACAACTTCGTGTGACAAGGGTGTTTTTTTCTTGCATTATTATCTCGCAACTTCGACGACCAAATGAGCTCAAATTTTCACAGGTTTGTTATTTTATGCATATGTTGAGATACACCAAGTGAGAAGACTGGTCTTTGACAATTACCAAAAGTGTCCAGTGTCTTTAATGGCAAAGGTGTATGACCCGTAATATCTGGTAATCAAACAAGTTCACACTTACAAGGCAGCAACAACACAATTGCCGACTTTGTTCCAGGAACAAAGGAGAACTAGAAATCTTGATCCGCAAAAAAATAAAATACAAATAATAATAAACGGGTAGGGCCTAAGTATGAGTCGATATTAAACCGGAGCGCTAAAGTTATTGAATGTTAAAGGTACAATAGAACGAAAACAAGCATCGCTGTTAAGTAATAATCATAATATTATTGTATAGAGTTAAATTATTTTGTATTAAAATATTTACTTTGTTAAAGCAAATAGTCACAATCAACCCATATGTTACAATAATTCACATTTTTTTAAAATACCAAACCGAATAACCGAATAAACGATTGTTGAAGTTGTTTACATTAATGTTTACAAATAATGTTACGTATTAAAGATTAACAAAAATAATAATAGTTAAAGTCTTAACGAGTGTCGTAATAAGAGGTATACAAATTGTCTTCATAAGCCCGCCATGACTCCCACATTCCTTACACTCGTACGTCCCTTGCTCGTCGTAACACTAATAAACATAATAAACCAATGCTCTGGAACATGCTTTACAAACAACTTAGAGCCTCCAAAAGTTTATTATTTTTAACCGTGTCTTTAAATCTTGCACATGGATGACTGTACAGATATGCAACAATGAAAATATTTAATTCAAAACAGCTGTGGTTGTCAAGATATGAATATTTTTAAATATTAAACTTTATTTACCAACACTAAAGACTTCACAAATACTATATTATTATGTATATCTTAAATATTTATTAAAACAAAATTTCCTGACAATAATTTCCCCTTACAATCAACTATTTCACACGAACTGTCTCAGCACTCTGCATGCTCAGGACCCATACTCTTTTTTGCTGCCTTGCGCACAAGTTTGATGAATTTGTCATAGTTCTTGGGGTCCGCTGGGAGGTTGGTGATCTTCCTTTAATTTTTTCTTGGAATCCAGGCCAGTTTGCTTTTCCGAAGTTGAATCTTCTTCGAAATGGGAGGATGGCTGGGGTGATAGCAGCATTGACTGTAATACCGATAGGACGGTGTTGAGATTTTGTTATTGGTTGCAGAACTAATTTATTGCTGGTAGTTTTCGGTTTTCACCGTTGAAAATTAAGGAGCGTAAATGTAGGGGGGGGGGGAGTTCCAAACCTTGGTCCTTGAGAGATGTTCCTTATTGTTATGACTCAGATGAACTGCGATGGCTTTTCTGCCTCCAGTATAACCACAGTACAGCAACAACAGTCAGTGATTGTACACCAGCCATTAGACTGAAAGCCACGGTGTAGTCTCCAGTAGTATCATAAATCAATCCTGGTGGACACAAAGACACAGAGAAAACACACACACACGTAAAGTAATAAGAAAGTGGGGCAGATAGCCAAGGTGAAATATTGGGGAGGAATTGTGCGGTTGATGCAGAGTTGTATGCCTCGTGACTTGGACACTGACCCTGGTCCGACTTGTGCCCCCTTTGATGACTTGGACTCAAGTCGATTACGTGGTCAATGACTCAGACTTGGACTCAGACTCAACCATCTGGACTCGGACTTTGACTCAAATTTGACCATCTGGACTTGGGCTACCCCTTTGTGACCTTCGAATCGGACTTGACGCAAATGACTATAGTGACTCGGACTCGGACCCGACCCAAATGACCCAAACTCAGTCTCGAACTCGACAGTGAGGACAAATCTCCCTTGTTGGTACACGCATGAAAGTTGGGACAGATTTTGGAAAGATAATTGGCTAAATATAGATAGAATAAAAGCAATTTTCAAAATTTTCAAAAAGTCTGCCGTAACTTTTGTTCTACCAGATTTTTTCCAAAGAATTAATCGGCGATGACCAGATGTTGCCAGATAAATTTCTCTTAATTTTATCATCACAAACCCAACACCAACCTGCCGTCCTTAAAAGTAATGATGCGACTTTAACAAAATATTAAAGTATAAAAAAAACAGTCAAAGTAGCAGGATAAATGCAATGAGTCGAATGTTCATTACATGCTTTGACTCAGTAAGGACATTGTCTTCAATGCCGGACAATGTGCCAAGTATCAACTCGTGTTGAACGACAAAGATAACGGCAACAGCAGTTTGAATGCCCCTCTTTACCTTGGCCTACATCAAATTAAGAGATGGTTGTTTGACATTCCAAAGTTGTGCTTCAACAGAAAGGTGCCTAATAGGGAACTTCGTTGCAGCTGCAGACGACGCATATGAACTCACCTGGAAAATATAAAAGAAGGAGAAATGTCGAACCAGACGCAAGTCCCAACCATCCCAACGCATGCCCCATCTGTTCGTTGCCGAATACCTTCTTAATGGTAACATCTACGAGTATTACACTCATTGAGAAAGCGTTTCCAAACACGAAAGCATTCGCAATAATCGCCCAATAAGACGTCAACCATGGATCGACAGCATAATAAACGGCGACTGTAAGCTGAGCTATAGCAAGCCATGTGTATGTGCTGACAACCTGCACAGAATGAATCAATGGGACAGTTACAATGCAAGCTACAATTCTTCCGATTCCATACGCGACGATGAATTGCGATGCGTCTTCCAGTGTGAATTCTTTATACACAGTAGTGTACTGCACATAGTATATAATCCAAGCAGAATAAACCATTAACCAAACGGTGAATAGAAATACAACAAGCCAGAAGGATATGGATGAGAATAAACCTAGCTGGAATGTATCTCTAGCAAATGAGTAGATTGTGGTAAAACAAGAACAGCCAAAGCGGTTGCTTGGTGCAATTTTGTCGTCTCTGGTCTCTTGCTCGTGGTCCGTGTGAGCTGCCTCATAACCATCTTGACTCCCACTTGAAGCAGGTGGTTTAACTAGAGCTCCACAGACAGCGAGGTGTAAGAATAATCCTCCAGATAGTAGTATTGTTCCCCTCCAGCCGTAGATATCTAGAAAGAGCTGTATCAAGGGCACAACAGCCACAAAGACAAAGGAGTCGCCCAAGCTCGCGATGGCATAGGCCAATGTGATATATTTATTAAAACAGCTTCCGACTAGATGCTTCAATATTACGAATGAGATGCCGATAGCTGGACCTGAATAGTAAAACACAATTTTTAACAACCATCAGCTAATAATGTGAACATAGAAAACACAGTCAATTCACCAATACACATATAAACTCGAACAGGAATATTCCATGAAAAGAAAATATGGTTTCATGAGCCACTTATTTTGTAATTCACACTTTTTCCGGTTGGTGCCAGTATTTTTATTTTATTTTATTCGTATCCATGAAGTTTCCCCCCAAAACTAAAATAAAGCTATTTTTCTGTACAAGTAATGATCCCGCAGGAATTGAATTACCTGTTAATACGCTAAGAATGAAGGTAATGGCGTATAAACTGGATATAAATGACGCAGCTATCATGGAGATGCCAGCAACCAATCCACTCACTGTCAACACGGTCCTGGCGCCAAATCTCTCTTTTAGTGGCGTTGCTAGGATGGCTATTAGAAAAAGAAAGTTTGTCATAACAATAAATGACTTAAAGGCATCGTACACGTTTGGTAATTGTCAGAGACCAGTGTTCTCATTTGGTGTATCCCAACATATGCATAAAACAACAAGCCTGTGAAAATTCGGGCTCAATTGGTCATCGAAGTTGCAAGAAAATGATGAAAGAAAACCCACCCTTGTTGTACAATTGTGTGCTTTCAGATAGGAATAACAACTTTTTGCAAGAAGTTTTTATTATTTTAGTGAGATATTACCTCTTTCTCAAAAACTACGTTACTTTAGAGGGAGTCGTTTCCTACAATGTTTTATACTATCAACAACTCTCCGTTGCTGGTTACCAAGTAAGTTTTTATGCTAATATTTGTTTTGAGTCATTACCAAACGTGTACGATACCTTTAAAAGATTGGCTAAATAATTTTCCCCAAAATGCGTTGAAGTACTTTACTTCAAAAATGTAATGTCACGAATAATAAAGAAAACTAGAGATCAAGTGTTCGTAAAAACGAACACAGAGGGGATTCGGTTGGTGGAACACAAATATTAAAAATTATGATTTCATACTGAAAATTACATGTCATATTATCCAATAGGTTAAATGAAGTCGTATACCCTAAAGGAACTCTTTGTACTTACTGGACCGTAAGGGGGAGATCATTTTACATTTTTGGAGCTTCATGTGTGAACCGGAAGGAAAGGCCAAAGTGGGGGTCATGTTTTTGAATAAAAATTTCATCGACAAATGCTACCAGATGGCACAACAATGTTGAGTTTATGACATGTGGTTCAGAAGATATGATTTTTTAAACGTGAACTTCCTGATATGACTGGAAGGAAAGGTTAAAGTGGGATCCAGTTTGAATAAAATGCATTTGTGTCATGAGTTACAAGATGGCATAAAGCTTGTGAGTTTTATGAAATGTGGTTAAGGAAGTGTGATTTTTTAAATTTGAACTTCCTGTTTGGACCGGTGGGAAAGGTCAAAATGTGGTCACGTTTTTAAATAAAGGTTAAATGTGCTGTAATCTACAAAACAGCGAAATAATTATAACTCTATGACTTGCGGTTCAGAAGATATGAATTTTTCATACACTAAACTTTGAATTTATGTAATTTGACACCTGATGACGTCATGATGACGAAAACAAGTTTTTCATACTAGTTTTTTAAATTATCTACAATAGAGAATAAGAGGTGTCCTAATGGAATGCCTTGGAACGAAAACCTTGAAAAGTAAAAGATTTAACGTTTTGGTTTAATATACGTTGATAAAGGGCGCTTACCCTAACCCTCCTAATATCTAGTAATTGAAAGCCTTGGCTCCCGTGCAGATTCCATAAATATAAGAGAACACATAGCCCAGAAATAGTTTAGAACCTGCAAAAATAGCGCACCGTGCGACAATTTTATTTACCACACAGGCTATAGGACAGGAGTTTTCGAGAGAGAAATCCAATGATTTTACGTGGGACAAGAAAGTTGTTAATGTCTTCATGTACTCTGCGTTATTAAAAATGCGGCGCAGTGCGGCGATCTCCAGGAACACATTGCACATAATTATCGTGGAAAAACATAGTTTGATTAGTTTTAATTGCCTGGAATGACTCTTAGTGTTAAAGCATTTAGCCAACACTCGATGATGCCAATCTGTCCGGTTTTAATTAAATGATCAGTACTCCGCCATTGTTTGTTTATCTAAAGAAATCAGCATTCCCCATCTACACCTAGCCAAATAGCATGGTAATGTCTTGTTACCATCCGGGGTCTTTTTCACGCACAAAAAACCCATCAATGCCCAGCTCTCCCGGAATTCCCATAGGAATTACACAGCAGTTGTTTGACCTTGGTGTCAATAGCCACTACTGGGTGAAATGAACCATATGGTTTCCAGATGTTTTTTCCTGTATACTTATACAAAAGCTGTAAGCAGTGACCTGGTTGTTTATTTGGATGAATTGAGCAGGGTCCATATCTAATGGTATGGGCCATTTGAAAGTGATTGGGTTCTCCACAAAAATTAATTACACGCAAAATACAAACGGACTGTAGCCTACTGACCGATGGCCTCACCGTGTGATTTGTTTTTGATGATGTCACGCATTTTAAGTTTTAAAAATGATTTGTGCATTAATTTAGCAAACTGAAATTGAACTTATTTTGAAAAGTTTTTGTGTGTTCAATTATTTACACTGAGAGCCATATTGGTTTTGAACACACATACAAAACGCAATATATGATGTTATTGTGACGTCGTTCGATGTTTTAATTCACTAAACACATTCTAAAGAACCCAACAAAATTAGTATAAAATCGAAAACAATTTGATGATCGGATGTATACTTTTGAGATATGGTGGCTTCAAGATTGGCTTTTTAAATAAATATTTATGTCATTATAAGTCAATTAATTAATTATGTTCAGCTATTTAGGTTTTATTTTAAGTGTCATGACCTAAGCTTTGATATCGTAAAAAACGTGTAATGATAGCACATTATTAAGTTATTTTACACTACGGATACAACAGACGTCCTTTTTATTACTGTGCATGAACCACGCCACGCCGCTGTCGCATGCAATTATGTCCTCTATGCAATACTATCCGGCGGACATTATTGCATATGCAATGATGTGCTTACAAGAGCTACATTGAGGGGCTACTTGTTAGTAGGATCTGTACTTGTGGGCTTTTCTCGCGTTGTGGGGTCATGCCCACAATGTTTAAAACAGAAAAGATTAAAGAAAAGGGATCATAGTCACAACCTGTGGAATGCCCACTGTCACTCTCCTAAACAAGCGTATGCTTGTCTGTCCGCCGGACGGTTTTGCATATGCAATCGTGTCCGCCCGGACGCTGCTGCATAATGCAATTCTGTCCGCCCGGACACATTTGCATATGCAATCGTGTCCGCCCCCGTGCAAAACCGTCCTTGCAGTAAATTAAACGCCCTGATAATTGTCAACCTCGGGCCCCTGATGGACAAAGTACATTAATAATATCTCTCATGATAGCACGGGGTCGACTCAATTATTGAGTCTTGGATACAAGGTTCCGTTCATCGACTAAAAATGTAGTCAGGATGCCCTGCGACACAGAGAAAAATGCACGCGAAATGCCCTTATGAAAAAGCTGACTTCTGGGTACCAGTCGCTGCACACTATCAATACAAAAAGATCGATCTACTAGCGCATTGAAACGGTGGTTTGTGTTCGTCGTAAGTATTTTTCGACATTTTTTGTCCGGGCGTGCTTACAAGAGCTACATTGAGGGGCTACTTGTAAGTAGGATCTGTACTTGTGGGCTTTTCTCGTGTTGTGGGCTCATGCCCACAATGTTTAAAACAGAAAAGATTAAAGAAAAGGGATCATAGTCACAACCTGTGGAATGCCCACTATGTCACTCTCCTAAACATGTCCGCACGACTGTCTGGGCGCTACATTTTTTTCCGGGCACATTTGGTATTTTGAGAATTTTGGACGGGCGCAGCGCCCGGACAAAACCGCGTGTGGAGGGCAGCCTTTGTTCCTATTGAAATGACCTTGTGGTGTCCTTTGTTCTATTGTTGTCAGGACCCCACACATGCCCTTCCGTCAACCCACACACGTGTGTAAACACCGGCAATCGTGGACCCTCCTTTGTTCAACTCTTTGTGTTAGCAACCGTGGACCACAATGATTTCCTTTGTGATAGCAACCGTGGACCTATTATCCCTTTTGTTATAGGTCCACGGTTTGAATGTGGATACCTACCCACGCTCGCTCACGTACATGTACATGTACATGTCCGCCGGACGGTTTTGCATAGCCCCGGACACGACTGCATATGCAAAAGTGTCCGGAGCGGACAGTATTGCATGGCGGACACAATTGCATCTGACACCGCCATACAACCCGACACGGCGGAGTGTTTACACACGCGTTGAGAGCAGTCACACATTCATCCATGCAGAATGTTCTTGAAACTGGTAAATAGACTTATAAAATAATGAATAGACGGTCGCAGACTTACTGCGACCGTATGGAGTATATGTATATTGTACAAAATATGCAATGGCATCGGTGGTAAATGGGATGAGGACTTGATCAAGTTTAGCGCGGAAAGCTCCGCTAGCAGCTAGCAATGGTATCAGATTTGCCAATTTAATCGTTAATTATCGTGGAAATACGTTGTACTTTGATTAGTTTAAATGGCTTGGAATAACTCTAAGTAAAAGCATTACAGTTTGAAAAAAGATTTGTGTCTTATAGGTAACTAAAATTGAAGCTATTTTGGAAAGTTGTGTTTAAATATTTACAATTTCTTTAGGGCCCTAGTTTTTGTACACACACACAAAACGCGCAATAAATGACGTCACGGTAACCCAACAATAACATCTACAGTATCCAACCAGTATATAAGTGAAAAAAGTTTGATGATCGGACGTATACTTCTTGAGATATGGTGGTCTTAAGATTGGCTAATATTCTCAAATATTCACGTCATTATAACTAAGTCAAGTAAGTAGTTATGTTCAGCTATTTATGTTTTATGTTAAATTTCATGATGACCTAAGCTTTGATATAGTATATAACTTGTAACGATTGGACCTTGTTAAGTTTAAAATTACCTCATAACAAAACCCGTGCACAAAACCTATGAGACTAGGGCCGTTAAGAATCATAAAAAAACTAGACACTATAGATGTTTGTTTGGCCTTTGGACGAACACAAAGCTGTTCCGTTTTTATTTTACTATGATTACATGATCCAGGTCTTTAACCTGCCCTTGAATTTGAGATAGTAGACATGACCCTAATTCTACGCCGACATTAAATTTATCGCTGATTTTTTTCACCGAACGTAATTTTTAAGGATAAATCTTTTGCTCCTGAAAGTTTACACCAAAATCTCTCCGTACGTCCTCTAGATATTAAAGTTAAATTTTAAGGTTTTTTTTAGAAAACGGTTTTTGCCTATACCACGATATAGTTCTGATGGCTGTCTGAGTCATCAGAGCATAGAGCAAGGACATCGGAGTGTTGGTCCTTCGACAAAAACAACTCAGCTATGGTCGACCAGTCAGACCACTACTGCTATTTATAACGAACCCTTTACAAAAATGCCCTTAAAAACTGCAAGGTAATGGTGAGGATTCTTTGTACAAAGATTTATTTCGTGTTTGTTGATGCAAAGAACAACTTATTGAGAGCAACCCACTGTCGCATCCCCAAGGACTTATGTGCGTGTGTAACAAGTAAACATAAATCAAGCAAGCGTTTTTCATATTACTAAGAAATTTGATAGGGCACAAGATGGTATGTAACTTATCCCTATCCAATTCCTTTAAAAAAAAAACCTAAGCGTACATAGGAATTTCATCTATTGGTCATGGACAAATCCAATGAGCTAATGTTTTTTTCTTTAAAATCCATCGGGAGCCAGAAATTAGAAAAAGAAGAAAGTTGTTAATATCCATTGAAATACGGGAAGCATTAGGGCCTATATATTAGTAAAAATAACAGTTATCCTAAAAATAGACACGCGCCTCGAACTTGGCCTTTGTAGTTCCCAGTCAGTGGCACTTTCCCTCACGCCACGCCGGATATTCACCAAATGGAAGTATTTTACATTTATATAAAATTGTTATAATTTGCGTTTGGCTTATATCGAATATATTTGAGTTATAAGTGGCATGCAATTATTTCGGGTGGATTATTTAAATTTTTGTCCGTATGCTTTTGTATTAAAAACGTATTGTAACTTTTAAGTCTGCGCAAATCACAAATCTTGTCTGTTTGCACTGTATTAACGTCTCTACAAAGAAAAGTGGAAAAAAATATCATTATTAAATTGACCCGTGTGGAAAACCAAAATAATAGTATTGTTTTCGATCAACTGATCTGTGGTTAACGGGTGATTAATGACTTGCAATGACATACAACAGTGTTAGTCCCTTTAACGTCAACTCTGCCAAGCACGCGGAGATCGCTATACAATGATCTTGCATTTGACGTTCTGAATCTGATGTTTAAAACCTGCAAAAATAGCGCACCGTGCCATAATTTTGGTTTACCACACAGGCCATTGGACAGAAGTTGTCGCGAGGGAAATTCAATGACTTTACGTGGGACAAGAAAGTTGCTAAACGTCGTCACGTTTGAAACTGTAGCTTTTTTCAAAATTCCTGTCACACAATGCCTACTTTGTAAAAGATTATTCGCCAGCAAAATTCGTGTCGAAACTCTATGCGGTTTGGGTCGGAAAGAAAGAAAGAAAAGAGACAAACATTGACGGACCAAGAGGCTTTTCTCCCGTAGGGCCGAACCCCCCCCCAAATAGCCGTGCTATATACCCTTACAAAAAAAGTACCACGGGAAATTACCACAGGAAAGTAACACAGGAAATTGCCACACAAAGCTCATGTGTTTTTCTCTGACGTTTTACTACAGGAAATATCAGTGGTACATTCCTGTGGTAAGATTCCTGAGGCAATGATCTTGTGGTACAATTCATGTATTAAACAATCACAGGAAACTGAATTCCTGTGTTTTTTCGGAAATTTTACCACAGGATCCTGTGGTGCTGTTGTGGTAACTTTCTTGTGGTACTATTCTTGTGGTACAATTTCTGTGGTAATATTGCTGTGGTACTATTCTCAAACAAGTACATTGGAATCATCTCTTTTGTATATTTGTGAAGATCTTTGTTGCTCATGTGAGCCGCAGTGCAGGGTGTAGACTTGTGGTCACCTTAGCACAATTGCTGATTTCCTGTCAATACGTTTGTTCCGTCTGTTTTAAACTCTTGTGGTACTCCATGTGGTAGTTAGCAATACCAAAGTAATACCACATGACATGCACTTCCTGTGGTTATTTACCACTGGTAATCGTGTGGTATTCCTGTGATACCGATAACTTTTTTCAAAATCGTGCGGTAATTCATGTGTTTTTTGGCAATACCACAGGAATACCACAGGAGTAGGCCTACCACAGGAATAGGCCGAACCACCCGATAAAAAGTATCGATGCGGACTGCCCGTAACCCCCAATAAGCTTATCGAACTAACCTGAGAATTCTACACCCGCATATACAAAAGCAACCATCCAGCCAATTAACCAAGTCGAAGTGACGAACTGTACTTGTAGGGTAGGTAACATCATACCAAGACCTTTTAAAGAAACATTCCACGCCATCTTGGCTGTAAATAAACCTAAGACAGCGATCCAACCTTGAAGACCGCCATCTCGCAAAGCATCAATTGAAGAGCGCAAAACGCGTTCAAAGCAGCCAGGATCCATTTTGGAATGACCACACAATTAGTCTACGAATGACTGGAGATAGACGCGCCCGAATTCAATGATTATGAAACAAAGAATATCCGTGCATGTGCTTTATATAAAATCAATCAAGTTCAATATAACCTTCGCAGTGAAAAGTACACTGATACTTTGTGTACAATTTTACAAATTGGTGTTCAGGTCGAATGGAGTTACGGATGGCTTGCAGTCCATCAGCATGGGGGATATTGGTGTACAGTGATGCCACATCCATGGTGGCTAGTTTTGTATTGGCAGGAATATCGTCAATGGACTTGAGTTTGCAAAGGAAATCAGTGGTGTCATGAATGTAACTTTGGGCGCTGATGGCAAATGGTCTAAAGATACTGTCCACATAGCCAGACACACATTCAGTGATGGTACCAATCCCAGAGACAATGGGGTGGCCTGGATTGTGATCGTGAAAGGCTTTCTTAATCAGTAAGCTTAACCCGTGACCAGTGGCTCTACAAAATAAATAAACAAATACAAAAACCCTATAAGTCTTCATGAAATGTAGGTTGAAAAAATATTATAAGGATAAAAGCGCCTTACAACTTACAATATGGGCATAACAAGAAAGGGCTTAAACACTTTAATAGAGGCTTAACAAGCAAGTAGAATTCTCACTTAGCTGGAACATTAAATCCTCATAACACCTGTTATGAGACCCTAATACATGTACATGTAATTACGTGTATACAACGCACGCTGTCAATCATTTTCTGTGTGTAAGCCCGTTGACCCTAGTGGGCGGCGTTAATCCGTTATGAAGGATCTAGAATGATCTAGGCTCTGGAAGTTTGAAGTTAGTTTTAGAACTTTCCAGAAAACAACACAAATCCTTTATATACAGGCTGGGGATCAATCTTCGAGGGGACACAAATACTCAAGACTGGTGGAAGCTACGACTTCTGTGATTGTGATTCAACTCGTTGGGGGAGCTTTTGGTAGAGTTCGCTTTTGACCGAGTGCAGTTAAAGAGCTTAATTTAAATCCGGAAAGGACAGTTTCGAACTTAATCTACAGTTCGGTATTTTGGGGTCTTCTTCCCCATATTTTGTGGCGGGTGTCAGATTGTGTACCCGTTGTTGCTTCGTCTTCTTCTGGACATTTTTCGGAGTGAGTTCGCCCCGTGATAGCTCATAGTCACATCGGCAAAGAACTGTTTTACCGCCCCTGGAGTTGATCGTTTTAGAGCCAGTGTATGTGATCCTCGCTGTATCTTCTGTTGCCGTGATCCACGCCTGTATTTAATCCCGGTTGACGTATTAGCCTGTGAGATACTTATGTTGTATAAGATCCATTTTAATGTACACTTGTTTTATGCAATCAGTGTATGTTTGTTAAACCAAATCGGTAACTGAAGTGGTTGATAGTTTTATCATTAAATCACTTGGATTCTGTGTTCTTATACATCAGTGTCACCTTGTTTGATTTCTTTGTTGCATCTGAGAAAATTCAGGCTTTTTGAGTGATTTATATTCACGGATAGTTTGGAGATTTTTGGATCGTAACAAATTGGGGGCCTGTCCGGGAAATCGAACAAAAATAAGCCGTATATTTCTGTGTACAATTGTCAAACAAGGTTGCACGTTTTATTGTTACTAGTCTGTAGTGTTGTATAAAAATGGCTAGTGAGTTTGATGCACAAGCTTTCGTGGATTCTGAAGATTTGTCAATCGAGAAGTTGCAACAGTTATCAAAATACGAGTTGCACGGAGTTGCCAAACACGTTCATGTAGAAATTTCTAGAAGTGCCAAAAAGGCAAAACTAGTGAACGTTCTAGCGGGAGTACTGAACTTAGAGTTGTCTCAGTCTCCGCAGACTTTTGATCGAGAAATTGAGCTTGCAAAAATTGAGCTTGAAAAGGAAAGGCTCAGGCTTGAGTTTGAAGAAAAAGAAAGAGAAAGTCGAGAAAAAGAAAAAGAAAGAGAAAGTCAAGAAAGAGAAAAAGAAAGAGAAAGTCAAGAAAGAGAAAAAGATAAAGAAAGAGAACTTGAACTACGAAGGCTTGAACTCAAAGAAAAGGAAAAGGAACGAGAATTTGAACTGCGTAAGCTTGAATTAGAAGTGGGTTCAAAGAAAGGCAAGGAGAGAACTCCAATTGATTTTGATCTAGCGAAAAACGTGAGGTTGGTGCCAAAATTCAACGAACACGATGTTGATACGTATTTTCTGTCGTTTGAGATGATTGCCAAAAATCTTAGTTGGCCTGAGAAATATTGGCCTTTGCTCCTGCAGAGCACTTTTGTGGGTAAGGCTCAGAAAGTCTATGCCACACTTTCAGAGGACCAATGTAGTAAATATTCTACGGTTAAGGCATCCATTTTAAATGCGTATGAGTTGGTTCCTGAGGCGTATAGACAGAAATTTAGAAAACTGACTAGATTGAATGGCCAGACCTTTGTTGAATTCGCTAGACAGAAGGAAATTGTTTTTGATCGATGGTATCAGTCTCTCAAATGTGAGAAAAATTTTGAGGAGTTAAAAGAAGTGGTCCTCATGGAAGAATTCAAAACCAGTGTCCCTCTGAGTATCAAAACCCATTTGGAAGAACACAAGATCACCAAATTAAAGAAAGCTGCAGTGGTAGCTGGTGATTATGAATTAACTCATAAAATGAGTATGAGCAAAACTAATTTCCAGTCAAAGAGTTTTTACAAAAACACTGAGAAGGGCAAGTCAGGTTCCGAGGCACAGTCTGGCACTGAAAGTCCAAAGAAGCCTTCATCACCTAGTGGAGCCAAGGACGACCAGAAGAAGTATTTTCCTCCGTGTGATTACTGTCATAAGAAGGGTCACACGAAGGCGAGATGTTTCAAGTTCATCGCTGACGAGCGAGGGCGGTCTGAAAAGCCTGTCGCTTTTGTCCGTAAGGACACTCTACTTCGTAGGAAGTCCGGTGAGGCCGATGGCAACCGTGTTTCTTCTTCGAATGAAATCAACAAAGTTGATGAAATCTACAAAGATTTTGTTCATTGTGGTGATGTGTCGTGTGTGTCTGATGTAGCCGACAGTCCAGTTGTTATCCTAAGGGATACAGGCGCGTCACAGTCACTGATGCTGGAGGATGTGTTGTCATTGTCTCCAGACAGTTCGCTAAATGCGACAATGTTGATTCAAGGTATTGGGGGTAATTTTATGCCTATCCCGTTGCATAGGGTAAATTTGAAATGTGATTTGTTCACTGGCCCTGTGGATGTTGGAGTTGTTCCTAGTCTACCGATGAAAGGTGTCGGATTATTGCTAGGTAATGACGTTGCGGGAGGTAAAGTGTCGGCATCCCCTATTGTCTCTGGTGAACCTGTGGATGAGCCAGAAATTCATGCTTTGGAGGAAGAGTTTCCAGAAATCTTCCCCGAATGTGCAGTGACGAGATCTCAGATGAAGCAAACGGAAAAGGAGTTTGCAGAGTCAGTGCCTATAGAGGAGGACTCTGGTGTTTGGCTGGCTGAAACCTTTTCTAGTGATTTAGAAGAAAAGGAGGGAGTGTCTCAAATGCTAAGTTTAGCCGATCCTCGCTGATAGAGCAGCAGAAAGCGGACCCAGATCTGAGGAAGCTCACCCAGACAGCGTGTTCTGAGGAAGAGGCTCAAGGGGTTCCGGAATGCTACTACGTCATGTCTGGCGTGTTAATGAGGAAATGGAGACGTACCCAGAAACCAGCTGATGAAGAATGGAGTATTGTTCATCAAATTGTTGTTCCTCCATGTTACCGTGATGAGATCTTGAGAATCGCTCACGAAATTCCGGTTGCGGGTCATCTTGGTATCAGAAAGACTCAAGCTAGAGTCATGGCTCATTTTTATTGGCCTAAGCTACATCAAGATGTGGTGGAATTCTGCAAGACGTGCCATACGTGTCAGATGGTGGGAAAGCCACAGCCATCGATCAAACCTGCACCGATGATACCGATTCCTGCGTTTGATGAGCCGTTTACGAGAGTCCTGGTGGATTGTGTGGGTCCTCTACCGCAGACGAAGTCCGGGCATCAGTATTTGTTGACCATAATGGATTTGTCAACCAGATTTCCAGAGGCCATTCCACTGAGGAAGATAACAGCCAAAGTTGTTGTTGAGGCTCTTATGCAGTTAGTTTTTCACAAGATATGGTTTACCGAAAGAAGTGCAGTCCGACCAGGGGTCTAACTTCGTGTCGGGTGTGTTTCAGGAAGTTCTGCGTGAGCTGGGAATCAAGCAGTTAAAATCATCTGCATATCATCCGCAGTCTCAAGGAGCTCTAGAGAGGTACCACCAAACCCTCAAGAATATGATAAGGGCTTACTGCGAGAATTTCCCAGAAGATTGGGACAAAGGAATTCCCTTCCTGTTGTTTGCAACCAGGGACTCGCTGAACGAGTCAACTGGTTTTACTCCGTTTGAGTTGGTCTACGGTCATGAGGTGAGGGGGCCTTTGAAACTCATTAAGGAGAGGTTTTTGTCAGAGGATGAGGAGACCAATCTGCTCGACTATGTGTCGAACTTTAAGGAGAGGTTGTCTAGGGCATGTTCTGTGGCACAAGAACATCTGAAAGTGTCTCAACGGGTCATGAAGACGAGAGCAGACAGGAAATCTGAAGTCCGCATCTTTAAACCCGGCGAAAAAGTGCTAGTGCTGTTGCCTCTGCCTGGCGACCCCCTTTAAGCAAAGTTTAGTGGGCCCTACTGTGTCAAAAAGAAACTCAATGATGTCAATTACGTAATCAGTACCCCAGACCGAAGAAAGAGCCAAAGAGTTTGTCATGTTAACATGCTCAAGAAGTATTATGAGCGTGATAATTCTGGCCAGCCTGTGGGGGTAGCTGTCATTGAGGCAAAACCTGACGATGACAACGCATGCCATGAAGACTTGGAGACAAAAACGTCTGAACTTGAATTTTTAGCTGTTCAGCTTTCTAACTCTGAAATTCTTGCTAATTTGGACGAAATCCTTGGTTATTTGCACAATGACCAACGGAAAGATTTATCAAACCTACTCCAGAGGTACAAGCAAGTTTGTTCTGACAAACCAGGTCGTACGTCGGTAGCAGTTCATGATGTTGATGTAGGAAAGTCAAGACCTATAAAACAAGCTCCCTACCGACTTAACCCGGACAAGTTAGCCAAGGTTCGAGAGGAGGTTAAATTCATGATAAAACATGACATTATCGAACCTAGTCAGAGTTCTTGGAGTTCTCCCATTGTCATGGTACCAAAGCCAGACGGTACTCTTAGATTTTGTATAGATTATAGAAAAGTCAATGCAGAAACTAAGACGGATTCTTATCCGATCCCGAGGTTGGAAGATTGTATTGATCGAGTGGGAAATTCGGCGTTTGTCAGTAAAATAGATCTGTTGAAAGGTTATTGGCAGGTGCCCTTGACTGACCGAGCCAAAGAAATTTCCGCATTTGTGACACCCGATGGTCTCTACCAATGTAAAACAATGCCCTTTGGGATGAAAAACGCCCCGGCTACGTTTCAGAGAATGATGAGCCAAGTCATTGCTGGGCTGGACAATTGTGTTGTCTATATTGATGACATTTTGGTATACAGCGATAACTGGAAAGACCATCTGAAACACTTGGGTGCCCTGTTTGATAAGCTTTCTAAAGCAAACTTGGTGGCGAATCTCAAAAAGAGTGAGTTTGCCAAAGCAACGGTGACCTACTTAGGTCATGTGGTCAGTCAGGGTCACGTGCTACCCCGAGTAGCAAAGATCAAAGCTATTCAAGAATTTCCTATGCCCACAGGAAAGAGAGAATTGATTAGATTCCTGGGTATGAGTGGATTTTACAGAAAGTTTGTTCCAAACTTTAGCACCATTGCGACTCCATTGACTCAACTTTTACAGAAGAATGTAAAGTTTGTTTGGTCTGACTCTTGTCAAAAGGCGTTTGATAATTTAAAGGCCATTCTGACAAACGAACCAGTTCTGGCTGCACCAAATTTGACAAGGCGTTCAGAATAGCCATTGACGCCAGTGATGTTGGTGTCGGAGCAGTTTTGCTCCAAGATGATGAGTCTGGAATCGAGCGACCTATCAGTTACTTTTCAAAGAAACTGAACAAATACCAGGCAAAACACTCCACCATCGAAAAAGAGGCGTTAGGTTTAGTTCTTGCCCTACAACACTTTGAGGTGTATGTAACGAATTGTGCTGGGGAGACGATCATTTATACTGATCATAACCCACTTGTGTTTTTGGAGAAATTCAAAACCAAGAACCAGAGGTTATTCCGCTGGAGTTTGATTTTGCAACCATATCCACTCAAGATTGTTCATATCGCTGGGAAGAGCAATGTAATTGCGGATGCTCTGTCCAGAGTTTAGAATAATGTACTTAAACACAATTGGTATTATTTCTGATGTGCTAAACCAGTAACAGTGTTTGTAAGATTATTGCTGTTAGCAGATTATGGTAAAATGTCTAAGTCAGACGTAACTAAATTGCTTAAATTTTAAATAATTTTGAAATTTATGTTAACATTCCTTTTTGAAACGAAAATTTCCTTATGTAAATTTTCTTATTTTATGGGGGGAGATGTTATGAGACCCTAATACATTTACATGTAATTACGTGTATACAACGCACGCTGTCAATAATTTTCTGTGTGTAAGTCCGTTGACCCTAGTGGGCGGCGTTAATCCGTTATGAAGGATCTAGAATGATCTAGGCTCTGGAAGTTTGAAGTTAGTTTTAGAACTTTCCAGAAAACAACACAAATCCTTTATATACAAGCTGGGGATCAATCTTCGAGGGGACACAAATACTCAAGACTGGTGGAAGCTACGACTTCTGTGATTGTGACTCAACTCGTTGGAGGAGCTTTTGGTAGAGTTCGCTTTTGACCGAGTGCAGTTAAAGAGCTTAATTTAAATCCGGAAAGGACAGTTTCGAACTTAATCTACAGTTCGGTATTTTGGGGTCTTCTTCCCCATATTTTGTGGCGGGTGTCAGATTGTGTACCCGTTGTTGCTTCGTTTTCTTCTGGACATTTTTCGGAGTGAGTTCGCCCCGTGATAGCTCATAGTCACATCGGTAAAGAACTGTTTTACCGCCCCTGGAGTTGATCGTTTTAGAGCCAGTGTATGTGATCCTCGCTGTATCTTCTGTTGCCGTGATCCTCGCCTGTATTTCATCCCGGTTGACGTATTAGCCTGTGAGATACTTATGTTGTATAAGATCCATTTTAATGTACACTTGTTTTATGCAATCAGTGTATGTTTGTTAAACCAAATCGGTAACTGAAGTGGTTGATAGTTTTATCATTAAATCACTTGGATTCTGTGTTCTTATACATCAGTGTCACCTTGTTTGATTTCTTTGTTGCATCTGAGAAAATTCAGGCTTTTTGAGTGATTTATATTCACGGATAGTTTGGAGATTTTTGGATCGTAACACACCCCACAAGATATACAGCCATTAATTATCCTAATGGGATTAATAATCAGCAATGATGATGTACTCGAGAACTTCTATGACTACAACAACGCATCCATATCATAACTTGTTAACATATGAATGTAAACAAACCAACGATAAATATTGTACTCACTTTAATACATGTACGCACGGGAGGGAATCTGCTAGTTAATAATTTTAGATTAATCTGGAATTTTAGGTATTTATTTGGATTTATCTGTCACTAATTGGTGGTATAAAACATGGAATATTTAGTAATTAATGGAATCATTTACAAAACTGTCAAGAGAGGGCGCCATCCAACATTTTAACTTGAGACTTTTTAACAGCCGCCCCTAAATTTGGCTACTAAATTTACTCGCAAAAAATGTCTCAACAATGAAATTCTTAATTGGACCGTAACCTAAGTTTCATCATCTTTCAGTTCTGGAAGGCCGATCAGCTGAGCAACCCGGCGGGTGTACGCTTTATCCTTCACTAGTACGTTGGCAGTGTGGACACGTCCATCATCTACTGGGAAGGTTCCCCAACTCTCCCTTGGGCCACTGAGATCGATGTAGGTTCAGGTCAACTATCATGACGACATCATTCGACTTCAGCTCGACGCTCCTTGTTTGCCATCTCTGACGCTTCTGGAGTGAGTAGAATTATATGAAGCGAGACCAGAAGTTTTCAGCTAACACCTGACTGTGTTTACAGCGACGTCTGCCCAGTAGGATCTTATCCTA
Source organism: Plazaster borealis (assembly GCA_021014325.1). Classification (NCBI taxonomy): domain Eukaryota; kingdom Metazoa; phylum Echinodermata; class Asteroidea; order Forcipulatida; family Labidiasteridae; genus Plazaster; species Plazaster borealis. The sequence continues at coordinate 3,994,899 of CM037473.1, forward strand.
ATGGTTTTGAGTTCAGGATTCCTTTACCTCAATGAGGACTGTCCGCAGAACAGGCTCGGAGACAGTCTGATCGTTAAGAGTAACTCGAAGACCGTCCTTAACTGATTTGATTTCTCTTTCTCACACTCCTCCAAAGTGTGTGGCCATCGGTGGATTGAATACAAACCGCACCTGTCGTTTGGCCAGCTCTCTCTGCAGAGTGGGACTCATTGCAGCGCCTCCTGGGGTGCGTTTTGGCGGCTGTAACCAATAATTGTTTCTAACGTCATAACCAAAACGGTAACCGAGCTCACAACTCGGTTATCGTTCAGTCTGAACAGCAGAACCAACGACCAACAACCGAAACAATTTTTGGTTACCGCCGCCAAAACGCACCCAAGGAGTTTGAAGGCGCCTCCCTTAAAGTTTGTGCCACAGTCTGACAGCAGCTCGTGGGGTTTACCTCTTCTAGCAATAAAACGTCTGAGGGCCACGAGGAAGGCATTTCTATCAATACTGTCTAGTAGGGCGAGGTGAACTGAACGAGTGGTCATGCACTTAAAGATAATTCTCCATCTTTTCTTTGTGCGACGGCCGATCTTAACCATCATAGGACTAAAACAATCCACTCCTGTGGAGAAGAAAGCTGGCTTGTGCAGGCGAAGACGTGATGTCGGCAGATCTCCCATTCTTTGAACTTGGGGTTTAACACGCCATTTCCTGCAGCCAGGGCACTGTCCGTGATGTTTGCGGAATGCCTCCCTTCCACGCGGTACCCAAAATGTACGACGAATCTCTGCAAGCAATCGTTTCGGTCCGTAGTAGAAAATTCTCTCCATCATAGTCCCGGATGATCAGCTTTTTTACAACAGGGTGCGCTGGATCCAAGACAATTGGGTGCTTTGTGCCATTGGGATTTCCTGGGATCTTCTATGACGCCCTCCTACCCGGATAAGACCAATGCATTCGTCATACTCTGGTGCAACCTGTAGTAGCTTACTACTGCTATGGAGTTTCTTGTCTGCTATGAGGGAGGTCAGCTCTTCAGGGAAGCTGTCTTGCCGGGCGGGCGCGCTGATAAAGTTTTAACTCTTTCTCTGCTCTCTCATCAGCTGTCAACTGGGGAGGCTTTGCATTGTTAGCCACCCCATCACGGGTCTGCTTCAATACAGCCAAGATGAGGTGGTCCCAATAATCATACTGATATGGATCAGGGGTAATGGTAGGCTGTGATGTGACGACACCGCAGAAGATTGACTTTCTATTCTTTATGTCATCTACAGTCTGTGAAGGAGGATGAACTGGCCATACATCCGGTGGCCCCTGCTTGGGCAGCAGAAAGTTCCAACCGAGGCATGGATAGTTGGTGTTTAAGGACAACTCTTGATTTGGCCATCAGGAAACTGATATGGATGTTTTCGCTGATATGGCTGGAACGGAGATAGGCCACAGCTCCATAAGGCCCCCTCAGAGGCATCGCAGAACACGTGCAGCTGACGACTTACTGAAGTCTGACATATCGAGTCAGGTGAGGTAGATCATCTTCCCATGCTTCCCATGGTTGACAAGGATGCAATACATGTTCCTCATGTTCAGACACTCATAGTCGATTGTCCAGTTGCGATACTGCAGTTCATCTGTGCTGCAATTCCACTGAAGACCAAGTGTTGCTTCAGGAGAATCTATCTCATCAGAGGTCAGCCAAAGTTCACAGCCATCGGATCGAGCTTCAGGTGAGAGATCCTCATTAACTGAAGGAAAGTTGCTAGCCCAGTGACGATTTTCAAATCCTGCATTGGCTAACAGCTCTCGCATTTTATTAAGAAGAGACTTAGCTTCTGTGGCATCCGGCACGCTATCCAAAAAGTTTTCAAAATAAAAAGACTTGTCTACCGAGTTAGCAACTTGAGCGTAGTCAGTGCGATGGTCAATGCTTCCTCCGGGCAAAGGTCACACAGCAGGGACTACAGGTGGATCCAAATGGAAGGACCTGCCACGTTCAGGTGTCCACGTTCATATTTCGCCATACGAAGCGAAACAGTGGTCTGTCGTCAGAAAGCCTCACCTGGTGGAACATTGCCTTGATGTCTCCAGAGATTGCAACATCCTGCTGACGGAATGGGCCAGTGCGGCCTGGTAGGGGCAAACCGTTATGGTATGACGATACAAAACCTATACTGGGCCAGTGCAGGCATGGTAAAGGCAAACCGTTATGTTATGACGGTACACAACCTGTAATGGGCCAGTGCCGGCCTGGTAGGGCAAACCGTTATGGTATGACGATACAAAACCTATACTGGGCCAGTGTAGGCATGGTAAAGGCAAACCATTATGTTATGACGGTACACAACCTGTAATGGGCCAGTGCAGGCCTGGTAGGGCAAACCGTTATGGTATGAAGGTACACAACCTGTAATGGGCCAGTGCCGGCCTGGTAGGGCAAACCGTTATGGTATGACAGTACACAACCTGTAATGGGCCAGCGCTGGCCTGGTAGAGGCAAACCGTTATGGTATGACGGTACACAACCAGTAATGGGCCAGTGCCGGCCTGGTAGGGCAAACCGTAATGGTATGACGGTACACAACATGTACTGGGCCAGTGCCGGCCTGGTAGGGCAAACCGTTATGGTATGACATACACAACCAGTAATGGGCCAGTGCCGGCCTGGTAGGGCAAACCGTAATGGTATGACGGTACACAACATGTACTGGGCCAGTGCCGGCCTGGTAGGGCAAACCGTAATGGTATGACGTACACAACCAGTAATGGGCCAGTGCCGTCCTGGTAGGGGCAAACCGTTATGGTATGATGTACTCAACCAGTAATGGGCCAGTGCCGGCCTGTTAGGGCAAACCGTAATGGTATGACGGTACACAACATGTACTGAGCCAGTGCCGGCCTGGTAGGGCAAACCGTAATGGTATGACGGGGCCAGTGCCAGCCTGACAGGGCAAACCGTAATGGTATGACGGTACACAACCTGTAATGGGACAGTGCAGGCCTGGTAGGGCAAACCGTAATGGTATGACGGTACACAACCTGTAATGGGCCAGTACCGGCCTGATAGGGCAAACCGTAATGGTATGACGGTACACAACCGTAATGAGCCAGTGCAGGCCTGGTAGGGCAAACCGTTATGGTATGACGGTACACAACCTGTAATGGGCCAGTGCCGGCCTGGTAGGGCAAACCGTAATGGTATGACGGTACACAACATGTACTGGGCCAGTGCCGGCCTGGTAGGGCAAACCGTTATGGTATGACGTACACAACCTGAAATGGGCCAGTGCCGGCCTGGTAGGGCAAACCGTAATGGTATGACGGTACACAACATGTACTGGGCCAGTGCCGTCCTGGTAGAGGCAAACCATTATGGTATGACGGTACACAACCAGTAATGGGCCAGTGCCGGCCTGGTAGGGCAAACCGTTATGGTATGACGGTACACAACCTGTAATGGGCCAGTGCCGGCCTGGTAGGGCAAACCGTTATGGTATGACGGTACACAACCTGTAATGGGCCAGTGCCGGCCTGGTAGGGCAAACCGTAATGGTATGACGGTACACAACATGTACTGGGCCAGTGCCGGCCTGGTAGGGCAAACCGTAATGGTATGACGTACACAACCAGTAATGGGCCAGTGCCGTCCTGGTAGGGGCAAACCGTTATGGTATGACGTACACAACCAGTAATGGGCCAGTGCCGGCCTGGTAGGGCAAACCGTAATGGTATGACGGGGCCAGTGCCGGCCTGATAGGGCAAACCGTAATGGTATGACGGTACACAACATGTAATGGGACAGTGCAGGCCTGGTAAGGCAAACCGTAATGGTATGACGGTACACAACCTGTAATGGGCCAGTGCCGGCCTGATAGGGCAAACCGTAATGGTATGACGGTACACAACCGTAATGAGCCAGTGCAGGCCTGGTAGGGCAAACCGTTATGGTATGACGGTACACAACCTGTAATGGGCCAGTGCCGGCCTGGTAGGGCAAACCGTAATGGTATGACGGTACACAACATGTACTGGGCCAGTGCCGGCCTGGTAGGGCAAACCGTTATGGTATGACGTACACAACCTGAAATGGGCCAGTGCCGGCCTGGTAGGGCAAACCGTAATGGTATGACGGTACACAACATGTACTGGGCCAGTGCCGTCCTGGTAGAGGCAAACCGTTATGGTATGACGGTACACAACCAGTAATGGGCCAGTGCCGGCCTGGTAGGGCAAACCGTAATGGTATGACGGTACACAACCGTAATGAGCCAGTGCAGGCCTGGTAGGGCAAACCGTTATGGTATGACGGTACACAACCTGTACTGGGCCAGTGCCGGCTTGGTAGGGGTAAATTGTTATGGTATGACTGTAGACAGTCTGAATTGTGCCAGTGCCAGTAAAGGCACTGTGCTGGTTTTATCATGTTGTCTCATCATGTTTAATTAGTCCACCTACTGTCGTGTCATGAGCATATTTAACCATAAAATTGCTAACGGAAGTAGTAACACAATCGTATGTAAATAATGAATACAGCAAATGAGACAGAATACAACCTTGAGGCGTACCGGTATTTAAAATCCAAAGGTTTGGAATAATTATTACCAACTCTGACAATTTGGGAACGATCCAATAAAAAGTCTTTAAACCATTTACAAAGACTGACATTTTAAGGAACGTTACAGAACTGGTAATTAAAATTTTCTTTATGATCACAGATTTACATAAAACTTGTCTAATGATGATGATAATAGAAAACATCCCTAGAAATATTTCTGTCTGAAATGCCATGTTTGATGAGAAATAAATAAAACTAATTTCCGACTGGAGTTTATCGCTCATGAGCGTTTTATTCATGCATTGTATAACACATGCAAATGTGTAATCGGTTTTTCACTATTTTCTCGTGACCCAGATGACCGATCGATCTCAAACTTCTACAGGTTTGTCAGTTTATGTATATGGTGGATTATAACAAGTGCTTACACTGTTTTGTGAGCAAAAACCAATTCTGTAATGTTCCTTTAACCCTAACAAAATCAACTTGTCATATATTTGTATTTATTTGTATTTGTATTTATTGTCCAAACCAACAGCGGACGAGCCGCCAATTACAGGAAAGGGAAAATATAAAATAACTTAATCTTGAAATATAAAATAGCTTAAATTTTAAAATAGAAATAAAATACATCAATGTAAAAAAAGAAAGAAAAAAAAAGAAGAGAAATTGTGTTAAAGGGATTGTATCCGTTTGGTAATTTGAACCCACTGTTTTTTCAATCCTATATAGTTGTAGATGAATACAATAAAACTAACCTTTAAAAATTTCATTTCAAAAGGTGGTAGCGTTTTTGGAGCGGTTATGTCCACGCAGGAAAAATAATCTGCAATTGGAATACACAGTTTGAGGAGAGACGTTACTGTCAGTCACGCTCCTCAAATTCAAATTTGGGGATAAAAAGTTATATCTTTTTCCATAACAGCAGTACTTCCAAGTGAAAATTTTCTCAAAATGTATTATACTATCCAAAGATGCTGAACTTCTCTCCGAGCCATTAATTTTCAGAGTAATTACCAAACGTATACAGACCCTTTAAAGGCCGAGCTGTAATCAATAAATAAAAGTCTGGCATAATTAGGCATTTTGTGATCCAGAAACTGAGTCACATTGAATAATGCCAGAGAAACTGCATCCTCTAACGATCTGTTTTTCTTATAGGCAAACTGCTTTGGATCAAGAGATGGTAGAATATTAGCTAAAATATATTGTCGTAGCAGAGATTCTAGACACTCGCAACCATCGATATCATTCAAACAAACAGTTGTACGTTAAGGCACAGGAATGACAACTGATTGTTTAAATACCTTCGGCACATGACAAATCTTCAATGACCAAATAAATAAAACACAGATAATTTCACACAGTTCATTCCTGCATGATCGCAGAAGGCAAGAAGTAATCCCACCTGGACCAGGGGCCTTCATGTCTTTCAGGACCAGTACCGTTTGTATGAACTGAGCCAGTGCTGGTTCAGTGCTGTCTGGGTTTGGGCAAACAGTATAATAGGCAATGTTTGAGTTTAGGCTGCCTGCACGGGGCACGTCCCAAGCCTCTGTGCAAGCCAGTACAAGAACAGTTTGCACCTCGACTCTGGAATGAGCTTCCACAGTGCGTCCGCTACTCCCCTTCCTTAAATGCTTTAAAGAAGGCTCTGAAAACTCAAAGGTTTGAACAATGACCTACATGTTTAAGTGTAATATTTGGTTAACTGTCTAAACTCTGTTCACCACTGTGAATAATCTTTGATGAGTAAGATCGCCCTATACATGTATTTATTGTATTTTATTATTGTAAGAAGAAGATGGAGAAGAAGAAAAACATAACAGAAAACTAGGCATTCTGTTTTTGTGACTTCACCAAAACTATGCTTTTGGGTTATGTAAGTAGCAGGCAAATAATTACAAGTTAAATGAAATATGACCATTACAACCATTGACAGAGCAAGGTATATTATTATATATTACAGTTGAACTTCCGGTTTGGACAGGAAATTAGGTCAAACAGGTCACTTACAAATATAAATAATTTTTACCTATCAACAAAGGAAATATTTAAATCAAAACAGCTGTGGTTGTCAAGTTATGAACCTTTTTAGATATTAAACTTTATTTACCAACACTACAGACTTCACAAATAATACATTTTTATGTATTTTTAAAATATTTATTAAAACAAAATTTCCTGACAATAATTTCCCCTACAATCAATTATTTCAAACGAACTGTCTTAGCACTCTGCATACTCATGACCCACACTCTTTTTGCAGCAGCAGTTTCTCCTCATATATAACCATTAAATAGAGCAAAGTATATTAATATATATTACAGTTGAACTTCCGGTTTGGACAGGAAATTAGGCCAAACATGTCACTAACAAATATAAAGAAATTTTATACAAACATTCAAATCAAAACAGCTGTCAATATACGACATTTTTGAGATATTAATTTTTATTTACCAACACTACAGACTTCACAAATAATACATTTTTATGTATTTTTAAAATATTTATTAAAACAAAATTTCCTGACGATAATTTCCCCTACAATCAATTATTTCACACGAACTGTATTAGCACTCTGCATGCTCACGATCCACACTCTTTTTGCACCAGCAGTTTCCCCTCATATATAACCATTGAATAGAGCAAAGTATATTAATATATATTACAGTTGAACTTCCGGTTTGGACAGGAAATTAGGCCAAACAGGTCACTAACAAATATAAAGAAATTGTATAAAAAAACATTCAAATCAAATCAGCTGTCAAGATATGACATTTTAGATATTAATTTTTATTTACCAACACTACAGACTTCACAAATAATACATTTTTATGTATTTTAAAAATATTTATACAAACAAAATTTTCTGACAATAATTTCCCCCTATTAATTATTTCACACGAACTGTATTAGCACTCTGCATGCTCACGATCCACACTCTTTTTGCACCATTAGTTTTCCCTTATATATAACCATTAAATAGAGCAAGGTATTTAATATATATTACAGTTGAACTTCCGGTTTGGACAGGAAATAAGGCCAAACAGGTCACTAACAAATATAAAGAAATTTTATGAAAACATTCACATCAAAACAGCTGTGGTTGTCAAGATACGACATTTTTAGATATTAATTTTTATTTACTAACACAACAGACTTCACAAATGATACATTTTTATGTATTTTTAAAATATTTATTAAAACAAAATTTCCTGACAATAATTTCCCCCTACAATCAATTATTTCACACGAACTGTATTAGCACTCTGCATGCTCACGATCCACACTCTTTTTGCACCAGCAGTTTCCCCTCATATATAACCATTAAATAGAGCAAAGTATATTAATATATATTACAGTTGAACTTCCGGTTTGGACAGGAAATTAGGCCAAATAGGTCACTAACAAATATAAAGAAATTTTATGAAAACATTCAAATCAAAACAGCTGTGGTTGTCAAGATGACATTTTTAGATATTAATTTTTATTTACCAACACTACAGACTTCACAAATAATACATTTTGATGTCTTTAAATTGTTTTTTTTTTAAAACAAAATTTCTTGACAATAATTTCCCCCTACAATCAATTATTCCACACGAACTGTCTTAGCACCCTGCATGCTCACGACCCACACTCTTTTTGCACCAGCAGTTCCCCAATAGTAATATTAATAATACACAACATTTATTAGGCGCTTAATATACGGATGTTTCTAAGCGCACCATTGTCTGACTACAAATTTTGTCAAGGTATGTGGAGCTGCTACGTTTTGAAGTATGAGGCCCATTCATTTATAGCACCATGCATTGGTTTACAAGGTTATTCTCGTCGCCAATTGTAAAAGACTACATGTATTATTAGGTATTACTTAAATAAAAGGGCGGGAACTGAAACCCTCCAAGCAGCCACGGGAAAATTTACATGCTGGATCCCCGGGGAGCGCACGAGAGGCACGGGTAAATAACTGTGTTTGGGGGCACAATTCTTGTTCTAATGGTCTGAACAGATGAATACCTGGACCAAAACACTAAAGATTGAGTCATTCTGGAAATTTACATATTGGTTCACTACTAGTTTCCCCAATAGTAATATTAATGAGGCCCATTCATTTATAGCACCATGCATTGGTTTACAAGGTGCTGTGGCGCAATATATGCTGCCTATCAGACCAGGAACACCGGGGCGAACCCCTTTTCTTTACGATAAGTGCACTGGGTTCTTTTACGTACATTACACAACAAACAGGACCAACGGCTTTACGTCCCATCCGGAGGACGAAGCATGTGGTTAAGTGTCTTGCTCAAGGAGACAAGTGTCACGACTGGGATTCGAACCCACACTCTGCTGATCAGAAACACCAAAGCTTGAGTTCGGAGATCTTATCCGCTCGGCCACGACACGCAATAGTCAAACAATAAGTACAAACTGTCCTCAAGTTTGTTCTTCATAACTAAGGCTATCTTTAATTTAAAAGGAAAAGTATATAATATATAAATGCATTATTTTTTACAGAATTTGTTGCATCTAATAAAGTAACTCCAAGTTTTCTAAATCTTGTGTTAGCTTTCTGTATATTTTACTCTACATGAAAAATAACGGATTCTCAATTTTGACACTTTATGCTCTCATGATAATAATTGCGACAACTTGCAAACACGTTTAGCAGCATCAGGATAAAACACAAACACACTCCGGATGTTAGATACAATTACCGTGTTTTCTAGATTTTATTTTCCCGCTAACACATGATACAAACATCAGCATTACTAATCTCCAATATTTGCAGTAAAACTGTACGTCAAGGTCAAGGTCGTCGGATTGTCATGACTGGTATGCTTCACACAGACGCCATGTTGTCCGGTAACCTCCGACCCACATGCACTAGCATCGTTGGTTAAAAGAGCAGTGTAAGACAATGTTTTGCGGGGGAACAAGGATTGGTCTTTTCGTGGAAACTGCAGTTTGGAGGGGAGGGGAGCGAAGAGCAGCATTGAGCAATGGACTCTCCCTCCTTGCGAAAACGGTTGCTAAACTTCAAACGTTGCACCATTTCAAAGTACAGGATTGTGACGTTGAGTCATTATTTTGATCAACTCACCCGCTTTGTCGGGAAAGACCAGGATTTGCAGAAGTTTGTATGACTCGGGGCCAATAACAGGTAAGAGAACGGCTTGTTTCTTGACCAAAGTCGTTACTTCGTTCGATAAAATAATGAAGTAATGTTCTAACCTTTTAACGTAGTGCGTCCGTCCTTCTTCCCCCCACGAAATTTGTTGATTTTACCAATCAGGCAGGGCAATCATCATGAACAGATTATTCTCGTCGCCAATTGTAAAAGACTACATGTATTATTAGGTTTTACTTAAAGAAAAGGGAGGGAACTTAAACCCTCCGAGCAGCCACGGGAAAATTTACATGCTGGATCCCCGGGGAGCGCACGAGAGGCACGGGTAAATAACTGTGTTTGGGGGCACAATTCTTGTTCTAATGGTCTGAACAGATGAAAAGATGTTACCTGGACCAAAACACTAAAGATAGAGTCATTCTGGAAATTTACATATTGGTTCACTACTAATTTTCAAAACATAGTACATTTCGAAGTTTTTGTGCACACAATAGGATTTGTCGATCCTATATTGTGTGCACTTGAGTTCACTCATCCGGGTTATGAAAGAGGGGTGTTTCAAGGTAGTTAAACAAAATCAGCGGAATTGATCCACACTTTGTAGTTATTAAAAAAAGTGTGAAGATGGTCCTCGCGCCTGCTCCCCGTGGCTGCTCGGGGGTTTGAACGTCAATTCTGGTTTATTTCTGTGCTGTGACCTGAAGTTCCTTGCGTGTCATATACCGCTCGAACAAATAATGGCGGCGCCCACACGGGGCTCTGTGACGTAAACCCACAACAACAAACTTGAACGAGTCCCACATTAATACATTACAAAATTCATCAAAAATTGTGGTTTTCATTGTAAGGATACAGCATAGTAAAATGTACAACCATTGGTACTAAGGTAAACAACAGAGCTTGCCATGGTAAACAGTGTAGATCCATCTAAATTTGTATGAATACGATCCTAGATAATGTTAAGGAAACCTTGGTAGTTGTCGGTTTTTACCATAGCTAATTTATGAGCGTAATGGTAGGGGTGTGGTTTTCCAACCCTTGGTCCTAAAAAAGAGGCTAACGGAGAGATGTTCCTCATTGTTATGACTCAGATAAACTGCGATGGCTTTTCTGCCTCCAGTATAACCACAGTACAGCAACAACAGTCAGTGATTGTACACCAGCCATTAGACTGAAAGCCACGGTGTAGTCTCCAACAGTATCATAAATCAATCCTGGTGGACACAAAAACGAAGAGAAAAAACACACACAGATAAAATAATAAAATAGTGGGTGAAATATTGTGGAGGAATTGTGCGGAATTGTGCGGTTGATGCAGAGTTGTATGCCTCGTGACTTGGACTCTGACCCTAGTCCGACTTGTGCCCTTTTGATGACTTGGACTCAAGTCGATCAAGTGGTCAATGACTCGGACTGGGACTCAGATTCAACCATCTGGACTCGCACTTGGAATCGGATTCAACCATCGACTTGGAATTGGACACAGATTCAATCATCTGGACTCGGACCTGGACTCAAATTTAACCATGTGACTTGGACATGAACTCCAATTCAACCATCTAGACATTGACTTTGACTCAGATTCAACCATCTGGACTCGGACTGAGCTTCGACCTTGTGACTCGCACTTGGACTGGGACTCGACCATCTGGACTCGGACCCCCTTTGTGAGCCATATCTGACTCAATTGACCGGTGACTCGGACTTGGACTCGATCCAAATGACCTTTAACTCAGACTCTAACTCGACAGTGAGGACATCTCTGCTTTGGTGGTACAATGGCCAAATTCGCGCAAGGACGGACCAATGGTTAACTAGTGGTTGTTTGTTGACATGTGTAGGGCATGCGCACCAAAGTTGAAGTGCGAACGACTCTAGTGATGTCATGTCAACACGATCGGAGGCTCAACGTACGTTATCATTTCTGATAACTTGTCCACTCTGCATTGTGCTATGAAAACGGCTATTGATAACCAGCGATGTGACCATGCCGGGTAGGCTGATTCCAAATAGTCAACTAGCATAGCCCATCTATCGTCGACTGGACAAAGTTCGGGCTAACTTAGTCAAACTATGGTAAACGATAGTTCTTGTGCAAACTTGGCCAATGATGAAATATTGCACAGATTTGGGAAAGACATTTGGCTAGAGGGTCTTTGAAGATTTGCTCTTTGACATACTATATGTAGGATAAAAGCAATTTTCATTTTTTTTTTAAATGGCTGCCAATCCTGCCATCACTTTATATTCTACCCGACAAAGAAATAATCTGCGATGACCAGACATAGTCAGACATATTTCGACTGTGTGGTAAATTCTATTTATTGTATTATCACAAACCCAACACCCACCTGCCTAACAAGTAACATTGCGACTCTAACAAAATAATAAAATATAAAAAATGCAGTCAAAGTAGCAGGAAAAAGGCAGTGAACCGAATGTTCATTAATAATACATGCCTTGACATTGTAAAGAAATTGTCCTCAATGCCGGACATGCGAAGTATCAAGTCCTTGTGTTGAACGACAAAGAAAACTGCAACAACAGTTTGAATGCTTTTCTTGACCTTGGTTTACATGACCTTAAAAGATGGTTGTTACTACAATTTGACATTCAAAAAAAGTTGTGTTTCAAGAGAAATATGCTTTATGTGGAAACTTAGTTGCGTACTGTTTTTGGTATCACTGCAAACAAGGCATATTGAACTCACCTGGAAAATATAAAAGAAGGAGTAAGGTCGAACCAGTCGCGATTCCCAACCATCCCAATGCATGCCCCATCTGTTCTCCACCGAATACCTTCTTAATTACAACATCTATGAGTATTGAAGTCATTGACAAAGCGTTTCCAACTACGAAAGCATTCGCAATAATCGCCCAATAAGACGTCAACCATGGATCAACAGCATAATAAATGGCGACTATAAGCTGAGCTACAGCAAGCCATGTGTATGTGCTGACAACCTGCACAGAAGAAACCAACGGACCAGTCACAACGCAGGCTACCGTTCTTCCGATTCCATAAGCAACAATGAAATGCGATGCGTCTTCCAGTGTGAATTCTTTATACACAGTAGTGTACTGCACATAGTATATAACCCAAGCAGAATAATTCATCATCCAAACGCTGACTAGAAATATAACAAGCCAGAAGGATATGGATGAGAATAAACCTAGCCGGAATGTATCTCTAGCAAATGAGTAGATTGTGGTAAAACAAGAACGGCCAAAGCGGTTGCTTGGTACCATTCTTTCGTCCCTGGCCTCTTGCTCGTCGTCCGTGTGAGCTGCCTCATAACCATCTTGACTCCCTCTTGCAGTAGGTGGTTTCATTAGAGCTCCACAGACAGCGAGGTGTAAGAATAATCCTCCAAGTAGTAGCATTGTTCCCCTCCATCCGTAGATATCTAGAAAGAGCTGTATCAAGGGCACAAAAGCCACGAAGACAACGGAGTGTCCCAAGGCCGCCATGCCATAGGCCAATGTGATAGATTTACTGAAATAGCTTCCGATCAGATGCCTCGTTATGACGAATGAGATGCCGACAGCTGGTCCTGAATAATAAAACACAATTTTTAACAACCATTAGTTAATAATGTGAACAGAGAAAACAGTCAATTCATCAATACACATAAATCAAACAGGAATATGCTATTAGAAAAAAATTGTTTCACAGAGCCACCTTTTTATGATTTTATTTTAACTAGACCAGATGACAATGCAGTAAGTCAATTCAGGAATACCACAGGTTAATGTGACGGTGCTAATAAAAACTGTACTAGTATTTCCATCACAATGTCTAGATTTGTTCTTAAACAGAACAGTGACACTTGCCGGCAAACGATTTGGACTGTCATGTCCGACCTATGTAGTCAGACAAACCAAAGCATTTTTTGTTGAACTAAACCGAATGTAACCGACAAACCATTATAATCCACCGTTCGTGGCCGACAACCTGTGTCGGACGTCATGGTCGGTTTTTGACATAATGATGCTTCCCTAATTAAGCCTATTTTGTTCTGTACATTCCCTGTACAAGTAATAGTTTAACACAATAATTTAACTACCTGTTAATACGGTAAGGATGAAGGTGATGGCGTATAAACTGGATAGAAATGACGCAGCTATCATGGAGACACCAGCAACCAATCCACTCACTGTCAACACAGTCCTGGCGCCAAATCTAGCTTTTAGTGGCGTTGCTAGGATGCCTTTTGGGAAAAGGAAATAATGTCATAAGAATATTTGACTTTAAAAAAGGGAAAGAAAAAAGGATTATCACGAGGTGACGTTAAGACGATATGTAACAGCAGAAGTAGCGGCTAAATTTATGGTAGGTTATTTTGGTCAAGTGCATCTTTGTTGGATTTTTAGTACATTTACCTCATTGTCGCAGATAACTGTACGTTTTTTTGTTGACGTAACCACTGTTGTTTTGAATAGATCATGAAAGCAGTGCTATTTTGCGCACTAAAACTATGTCGAATTTCCATTAGGGACTGCCAAAGATGAAGTTCTAAGAGTTTGTCGCTTCAACTAGCGGTTTGTATAGTTTGTGAAGACCTTTACGATGATATAGATTGTAAAAAATGTGGTTCATGATTTGTTATGTTTTCTTCAAATATTAAATTTTGATTTGTTGTTAATCGATACTGTGGTTGAGGTCAAATGGTGTCACATTATTTGTAAGATCTGCACATCACTTCAATAGCTATCGATGAAGATTTCACTGTTAATTTCATCTGCAAGTTAAGATCTGAGTATACAATAAGTTTCAAGAATTTCCAAGCATGTTAGTAAACAGCTCTTAAGGGAACTTTCAGTGGAAGAACGCAAAAATTTTCAGCTTCTGGTTTAGCCGTGCTGAAGGCGGTTGCAGTTTTTACTCCGAAAAAGACACCGTAAACCCACCCGTATGCATGTACTGTACACTAGCACTGTGCGTCATGTGTGTATCACATCGCAAGACGCCCGTACTACTACTGTGCACAGGTCATCCGCACTCGTACGTCTGTCCGCATGTGGAGGCCGTCAGGCCGACAGCCTTGTCGGGTCCGTAACTTCCGGGTTTAATGTGTTTCTTGATATTTTGGACGATAATGTGGAGGAGGAGGGGGACGGTGGAATTTTTAACAACGTAGGATGCAAACAACTCAGGGTGGGAAGCAAATGAATGATTCATTCCGACGTCCAATCACGAGCTTCCCTCATTATTACCTTTGTATCATGCCTCACACATATACGAGATTCGAACACGGCGGCCGTTGAGACTCCTTGGACGAGTCCATTTTATCTGAGGGTAGTGATATCTTCAAATGTTGTAAACACTTAATCTTTACACTATAGAGAACAATCGTAATTTTTTTCTGTGTTGCTAACTGCTTAGTAATGTTAATAATTTAATAAAAATCATATAGACCCCCTATTTGGCGTAAACGACATATATTTTAAAAATATCTGTTTAAGATGTGAACGTTGCCTCTGAATTATCATTTCCTATGGCAAATGCTCCCGTCCATCATATCAACAGACGAAAAACATTGCGATCTCGCCTTTCTCAAAAAAACTTCTGAACTAAAGTTAAATATTTGGAGGGATTTTTTTATAAACTTTCAGGAACGAAAGATCTACCCTTAAACTTTAAGCTCGGTGAAAAAAATATAAGATGATGAAATATACCATTTTCCAATTTTGTCGATGTTTGTACTCCTTTTAGGGGAGTATTTGGTAATGAATTTCCTACCATGACCTATTTACACATGTTAGCCGCTGCCGCTGCAATAAACCATGCCCCAGTATGAACTATTTAGTAAACATGACTTCCGCCACAAACCAATGGGGTCTTGTCTTCGGCGTTCATTATAGTAACGACCCTGGCGAGCTTAAAACAGAACCATCAAGGCGTTGATTCAGAGAGTCCACGTATTAATCTCACACCACGCAAGGACTGCGTATACATACACAGACACAGTGTATGTGTACACAGAGACTGCATTTAGCTCGGGCGGGTAGCGCAATAGCGTAAAGAAAAAAAAACAAACTAAACGCAAAAAAAAAAAAAAAAAATTGAATGAAAATAAAACCCCAACGCCTTGGTCAAGGCTACGACCTTGTTCCTGCCGAATTACAGGGCCCTACAGTTTGTTTACGTCGCCATTTTGAAAAGTGCCCGTTATATCCGTATCGTGTGGCGAAACTGTGAGGTCTGAGAAAGAGTATCCAACGCTCACAAAATAAACAAACTAAACTCACAGTTTTACTTTCTGGTGAATCAAGACTGTTATTAATACTATAGCCACCTTAAATGATGTCTTGCCTGTCACAAATCACCGTTTATTACTTAAAACAACAAATCTTTTGTTATAAGAGTGTTCAGGGGTTCAAACAATAATAAGGTTTTTAAGCAAATAAACCACAACGCAAACCGATTCGGTAAATTTTAAATAATCAATCAATCAATCAGAAGACATTTATATAGCGACAAAATCAACAAAAATTGTTCAAAGGTGCTCAAGACAGTTACATGAAATTAATTACAATACACTTCTTGAAAAAGATAACATTTGAGCAGTTTCTTGAAAATATGAATAGTCTGAGCATCCTTGATGTGATTTGGAAGAGTGTTCCATTCTTTTGGCCCATAGCAGGAGAGTGAGCGATCTGCAAATGACACAGCATGGGTTTTTGGCACGATAAAGCGGGGAGAGGATGTATATGATCTAAGCTGTCTGCGTGGTGCTTTCAGCTGTAGTAAGTCAGATATGTCAGATATGTAGGATGGCGATTGTTTACGGTGAGCTTTGTACACAAGAAGAATAACTTTGAATTTGATACGCTGTTGTATAGGGAGCCAGTGAAGAGCAATGAGTTCCGATGTGATAGAGTCATACTTCTTACGCTTGACAATGATGCGAGCAGAGGTGCGTTGGACATTCTGAAGTTTAGTGATTAGGGATTTGTTTACACCAATCAAGAGGCTGTTGCAGTAGTCTAACCTGGTGGTAACTAATGTGTGCACAGCTAGCTTGGCTGCCTCAGTAGTGAGCATTTTGCGTGCACGACTAATGTTATTGAGATGATAGTAAGCAGATCTGATAGTAGTTGTGACCTGTACACTCATTGTCATACCGGAGTCGAACATAACCCCTAAATTTCTGACAGGGTTTGTTTAGACGGGAACATCAACACCAGCAACAGTCACTGAGGGCAGGTTGAACTTAACCAATTGGGCTCTAAACCCAATCACCATAACCTCAGTTTTGTCAGCATTGAGTTTCAGGAAGTTTGTTGACATCCATGCTTGCACTTTGGAAAGACAGTCTTCAAGTTTCGAAACTGCTTGCTTCACTCCCTCCTCAGATGTTGGACAAACCGAAACATACACTTGTGTATCATCAGCGTATATATGCAGATCTAGCCCATATTCGCGAACCAGATTTCCGAGAGGCAAAATGTAAATGGTGAACAGCAAAGGACCCAACACCGATCCCCGAGGCACGCCATACACCAAAAAGACAGAGCACAAGTGGAGTGCAGCATACACGCACATCCACCACAGAATTGGGTTGAACAAAGATACATTGACTAGAGCGGGGTTTGAATTTCGACCTCTGGATTAACGTGCTGGCGCTCTCCTAACTGAGCCATTTAGCCCTATGTTGATGGTCTCCCTATTTTGTCCAGTCAGCAGCCATCTAACCTGCAACTGCCATTTAGCCAGGGATCACACCCAAGTTTACGATACAACATGGGAAGCCACCAGATAGATCACCTAAAGGAAAAACGACTTTATATTTCAACTAGAGATTTAGTGTTTGTTGGAACAAACACTAGGTGTTCGGATTTCATCGGGGTCAGTGTTGTGTCAATGTGTGAACTATTTTATTGAGTCGATGAAAAGATTGTTGATTGCTTTTGGAATTTCAAAGTGTAAATCAATTACGTGTATACATTTAGTTTACACGGGAAAGAAATGATAATGTTCCTACTTAAGACTGCATTGAGCTCTAAGACGTGTATTAATTGATTATCTGTTTCAATTTTCATGTAAATATTCATAAACTGTACTGATAGTTAGTATACAAGACTTTTCCTGACAATTCAAAAAAGAGCCTCTTAATATGTATTTCTTTTACTTCCGGTTGGACAGGAAGCCAGGTCAAATCATGTCATTATCAATTACACAGAACTTTCACACATAAAACATTCACAAAAAATGCAAAGCTTAAAAAAATCATAATAGATGTATTTCTCAAGATACGATTACAAAGTGTTTCAGCAAATTATTAGAGTAAATTGTCCTTTTCATACAGAGCATCATTTTTTTGAATTCCCTTTCATCTTGGTTGCATATCTTCAAACGAGCCGCTGAATTACTCACAAAAACAGCCATGTCAGCCATTTACTGAAGTTTATTTATTTTTCAATGAATATTGATTCTTTATGGATTAATAAATCCAACTATGCTAATCATGTTCACATTATTAATTTACAATTATTAGAAGTTTTCAACAGGGTTTCAAATACAGTGAGTTGGATACTCATGAATTGTCGGTGCATGAAACATTGATTGTTCAAAACATTTGCACCGATGATGATGTCATTAAAATAAGTCAAGCATAGTATGAGCTATCGGTTGCATTTTTAAGACAGATTTTCATTCATACAGAACGGTGGGTTAAATTTAGAATATTGAAAGAAAACACACTTGTTTTGGATAATTATGAAAGACAAAGGCAAGTCATGAAGACGGCAAGTCTAAGCCTCTTGTGAATTTTGATTAATAACATAATGAGTTGAGTACTATTTCTACCTCTATGGTGCACCATACACTCAGCAAGGAAATAAGGATGGAACACAACAACGGGTGTGAAAACTTTATAGCTTTATTTCTCACATAATTAAAAGTCATACGAATCACTGAAGCAGGTGGCCATCTCAGTAAAACTTGTCTTCGATTCCATGTTCACCATGAACCATCAAAAGGGCGAATAGGGGAACAACTTGACGCTGAACATGGCACAGGTGGAGCGGAATTTAATTCTGCAGTGTTATTGCGCCATTGATAAGCCAACGTTATAAATGCGTTGAACTGCGACACGTCAAAACTTGCACGGAAATCATGCAACTACATCCAGCCTTCAGTGAAGGCCCACGTAGGCTTTGGACCTCGTGATCAATGGAGCGGAACGTGCTTCCGAGGGCTATTACTAACGAAATGTTCAATTTACATTTTGAGCCGGAGGTCAAGGTCAAACGGGGTCACTCTTTGTGTAGCGTTTGTTGAGTTTTGAAATACCTGTCCGATGATGCATAGATTGTTGAAATCCATTAAATTGTTATCGAGTTATGATTTTTTGAAATATTAAACTTTGATTTACTGTAATTCGACACCTAATGACGTAATCATTACGTCACAACAACTTGATGGAGGTTTCATCAAGTTTCTAATGGTGTAAATTTGAAGTTGATCAGATAAACAGAAGTTAAGAATTTTGCCAGGAAATGATTTTTTGTTAAGAATTGCAGAAAGGCAAACTTTGACCTTCCGGTACGACCGGAAGTAAAGGTCAAGTGAATTTACCGTTAACTTTTTAAGTGTTGCCCATTTCTTGATCTATCATGTGCCCAAATATGAATACCATAGCTGTTATATTCAGAGACCTACAGGCATTGGCATGAGGGCACTTTTTGAATTAAAATGGCTTGTAATTTGACACCCGATGACGTCATCATGACGTCATTGCTCTCACACCTTCTGCTCGTTATGTTCTAACGTCACATTAAGTTTCAAGTTGATCAAAGGTTTGCAAGTATGTTTTTTTTTTGCGGACAAACGACTCTCAGAAGAATAAGCAAAACAAATAAGTAAAACTACAGCTTTAGTGTTTGTTGGAACAAACACTAGGTGTTCGGTTTTCATTGGGGTCAGTGTTGTGTCAATGTGTGAACTATTTTATTGAGTCGATGAAAAGATTGTTGAATTTTGAACCGGAATTCCATTTCAAATGGGGTCACACTTTGTGTAGCGTTTGTTGGGTTTTGAAAGACCTGTCCGATGATGTATAGATTGTATAAATTCATTGTGTAGTTCTTGAGTTATGAATTTGTCCAAAGTCTGACATTTGATTAATAGCGAGGTTTGCACGGACGGCTGTTTTAGAGACTAACAATGCGTAATGCCAAATCAGGTTGCGTGAACTTTGAACAAATTTAGGACGAAAAGCAGTCAAAAGCGCCATAAAAATGAAAATCAAAGCATCAAGTCCTTGAGGCTGTGGGCGGCAGGCTTTTACACTACATTCATTTCTGATTTTGACCATACAGCCCTTCGGACGCTCGCAAAATCCATCGAAAAGCTCATGTCTGATGGTAAACTCATGTAGCAGAACGGTGCAGTGTAAAAGCCTACCCACAGCTTCGCTTTGACCCTTAAAATATGACGTCAGCATAAATATTAAGAAGGGCGTATGCTTCCTTTATAGCCATACATCATGACAAAAACAATCTTTATTGTTAAAAATAAAATTAGCTAAAGATTGGGGCACCCTGTACAGCATCAACAAAATGTTGTTTATAGCAATTTAATGGTATGTTCAATAAAAATGTTCAGAGCCATTTTTTAAGTCAACATATTGTACTGACAAATGTTCATAAATATTGAGGTTTTTTTTTTACTAAAGGGAGAAACTATTCCACTATCACATTCACAAGTCAGTGAATGCATGCAATAAATATAGAAGGGTGTATTGTGCACAATTAGATAAACCACGTGGTTGGGGAGGGTTAAAACCCCCTTTCAAGGAATGGAATATTCCAAAATCATTAAAATGTGTTCTTCTGTAAAAAACATGGTGCTTTGTATCTATTTAGTTATTATAACTCAAAAGTATCAATAAAAAGGAATTGGTAACTCAATTAAACTGGAAAACACGATTTATTGCTTGAAATAAAGGGTAAATATGACCCATATACAACATTCCCTACCTCAACAATTTTGAAAAACCCCAAATGTTAGATTTAATATCCTTTAAGCACACTACATAACCTCTTACGAATGTGAGTTTCAATGTTGAACTAGCCTGAATATAGAAAATACATTGATTTCAAATTTCGGAAGTTTTTGGTAATTGAATAAATGTAATTTTTATGCCATTTTTAAAGTTCACTTAGCATAATTTCTAAACCAAACAAGCAAATTTAAGAAATGCTATGTTATTAAATATAGAACACTACAGACATGACCAAAAATTGTATAAATCGGTTGAGTTTAAAGCACATTTCTGTAAAGATAGAATTTAGGGTAATTTCAGTAAAAAAACACTATATTCTTTGCATTAGAGGTGTCCAAATTTAAGGGGGTCTCACCCCAGCTAACAGAGGGGTGCCATGAATTTTTTAACATTACCAATGGGGATCCTTTCACCCCCCTTGGTGATCCCCAAATTATAATTGAAATTCGCTGACCCTCATCTTTCAACTTTATTAACAGCCTGCATGAACCTTAACAAATCTGACACTTAACCAGTACATACATTTGTACATTTGATAGTTTCACAGTACATTGACAAAATGTGTCCTGAAAGTAAAAATCCATGCCTTGTTGAAGAACTGCTTGCAATGGTTTATTGTATGATGAATATAATTAGCAAATCTTGAGACCACCATATCTCGAAAAGTATAAGTCCGATTAACTGTTTTCGATTGTGTACTTGTGGGATACTGGATGTGTTTGTTAGGCTAAAACATTGTGCGACGTCATCATGATGTCACCAGTGTCAATAGATTTCGCTCGCCACAATTCCTGTCCTATGGCCTGTGTGGTAAAGAAACATCTCCATAAGACTGTGCGGCACAGTATGCTACTTTATGTGTTCTCTGATGTTATAATGTAAGGAATTATGAAGTCACCACCTGTAAGAGCACGCTCTATCAATCGTCTATTATTTTTTCAAGATTATCAAAAAAGATCAAGTTTAATTTTGAAATGTACAAAATATGCTTGATCGAGTCAGAAGTTGTTGCCCATCCTGGAATACTCTGAGCTACGGTACTAATGTTTCAAGCTCGAAAACATTTTGAATCAATTTCTGATTTCACGTACTAACACAAAACGTTTAACTTTATTGCTTATTTATTTAGGACGAAAAGCAGTCATAAGCACCATGTATTAAAGTTCAAAGTAACAAGTCTCCACTGTAAGAAAACTAGTGACGTTTGAAAGAAAAGCGGGATTTTTTAAAAGCCTTCAACATTAAATGCCGTTTTCTACAATTGTTACTTTTTACTGTCTACGTGTGTGTCAGTTCGTGGAATCGGTGGGTGACGATTTGATAGCTTCACAGTTACCTTGACAAATGTGTCTCGAAAATAAAAACATTCATGACTTATCGTATTGCTGCTGCAATGGTTTATTGTCTGACACAATGTATGTACTAAAATAAACTTCGGAGTGTAGACACTATTGTGTACATTTAACCAGTACATTTTTCATTTGATAGCTTCACAGTTACATTGACAATGTGTCTCGAAAGTAAACATGCATGAATTGTCGCATGAATGCTTGCAGTGGTTTAAATACCATTTTTGTTTTCAAAAAATAACAACGAATTTGTCGTTTTTAGTTTATTAGTTCTGGTTGTTTAACCAAAAACTCAAAATTTAATTAAAATTAATTACATTTAATTACACAATAAATCATTGGATGACGTCATTATGTTGTCAAAATTTCTGTTTCATCTATTTGTCAGGTGTAACACTGTTGCCAAGTTTCATGACCATACGAGATTGGGAAGAATGTCAAAGTCGGCGGACAACGATTTGTGTGTATTTTTGAGATGGAACAAACTCAAAAATCC
The DNA here is from genome assembly GCA_021014325.1 of Plazaster borealis. Classification (NCBI taxonomy): domain Eukaryota; kingdom Metazoa; phylum Echinodermata; class Asteroidea; order Forcipulatida; family Labidiasteridae; genus Plazaster; species Plazaster borealis. The sequence continues at coordinate 4,017,426 of CM037473.1, forward strand.
ACTAGAGCTTTAGTGTTTGTTGGAACAAACACTAGGTGTTCGGGTTTCATTGGGGTCAGTGTTGTGTCAACGTGTTAACAATATTTTATTGAGTCGATGAAAAGTTTGTTGATAGCTTTTGAAATTTCAAAGTGTAAATCAATTACGTGTATACATTTAGTTTACACGGGAAATTAAGGCTAACGTTCCTACTTAAGAGCTCTAGAACGTGTATTAATTGAACATCTGTGACAATTTTCATGTAAATATTCATAAACTGCACTGATAGTTAGTATACAAGACTTTTACTGACAATTCAAAAAGAGCCTCTTAATATATATTTCTTTTATTTCCGGTTGGACAGGAAGCCAGGTCAAATCATGTCATTATCAATTATACAGAACTTTCATACATAAAACATTCACAAAAAATGCAAAGCTTAAAATCATAATAGATTTTTTATTTTTTTATTTTTTTATTTCGAAATAATAAACTTGAGATAGATCAAGTTAAACTACACCTTTAAGGTGACTTCATAATTATATGACAATTGATGACGTCATTTGAACAGGATCTCAAATTTTGGATGTTACAAATCCCGGCTTGAAGACATGCAAGGTTTTAGCTTCAATCACGCATTTTTGCCGTAAATATAAATCTGCCGTAAATATACAACTATTAATATCTTGTATTCAATTCAATCAAGTTTATTTATTTTTCGCTGGTTATCGATTCTTTGTTGATTAAAAAACCCCACACTAAATGCCATTCATGTTGATGTTGTTAGGTTACAATTCAGAAAGGTTTTTAACAGGGTTTCAAATCCAGTGAGGTGGATACTCGGTTCAGGAAACATTGATTGTTCAATACAAAAACACTGATGATGATGTCGCTAAAATAAGTCAAGCAAGGTGCGATTTGGAAGTTGTATTTTATAAAAAGCTTGCTTGATTTTTAGATATTGATTTTCCTACAGAACAGTTTGTTGATTTTTAGACTATTAAAAAAGTCATTTGTTTTAAGTCATAATGCAAAACGAAGGCAAATCATGAGGACGGCAAATCTAAGTCTATCGTGAATTTTGACTTAGGCCTATAACATAATGACTAATTTCGACTAATAACATAATGATTTAAGTTCTATTTCTACCTGTATGGTGCATCATACAGGAAATAAGGAATGCAGCAGAAGTGGAAAATATGTCACTGGATCCAAGACCATTCTGGTGGATTTGCTGTATGCTGAAGAAGTAACAAACAATATTAAAAATGAACAAAGTTATGACTCAAGGAAAGTTAAGTCAAGCTGAAACTGTTAAAATAAACAAAAATCAAGACTTAAAACGTTTCGTAGTTATACAATAATATTACCAATTTATTGAATTTATATTGCGCTCTTTCCAGGACCAGCCTGTTCAAAGGGGGGGGGGGGGTCAAAACTATATAACAAAATTCAAATTAAGGAAATTGCACAAGAACAAGTTAGTGGAAGGTGCCCATATTGTTTTTGAAGTGAATAACTTATAAACAGAACCTACTTAACACAAACTTTGAAAAGTGTTTTTTTAGATAATTATGCATGTCATAATACAAAGTTGCCGAAAAACATTCATCAGTCGGACCATTTTCTGACTTTAGTGACACAGCCAACAATCATACCAATCCCCCATTGCCCAATTCTACCTCTTCGACGATCATACTGAACGTTCCTTAGTTTTAAAAACATCACCAACGCCACCACTTGATGATTAAGGATAAAACTTGTGCATTAATACTCATTTTGAAAAGCAATGATTTTCACACAAAGCTTACCGTTTTATCACCGTGTAGCACCGATATAGCATCTATAACCTCTGCCGTAGACGCCGTCCGAAACACCCTTCATGAGCTGATGATGTCAGGTCTCTGCTCTCGGTGTTTGATCAAAACATAACCAATGTTCGTCTTTTTCTGCTTGCATTTTCTCACATAATTAAAAGTCATAAGAATCACTGAAGTAGGTGGCCATCTCAGCAAAACTTCGTATTTAATTCCATTTGATCATTAAGCCATGAGAAGGGCGAATAGGGGAACAATTAGACGCTGAATATGAGGAGAATTCAGATCTATAATGTTAGTACGCCATTGAAGATTGCACTACGTTGTAAGTACGATGACCTTTGGCGTGTCAAAACATGAATGGAAAATCACGCCAGGCGCACATGGCACCGATTGTAAACAACTACGGTTGCACCACGTTGGTCTGTAACAAGCGCCTTGACTGGCTAGCTACCCACCGTTGCCAGTCGCGCCGGGGTAAGCCATGCTGCGTTAGGTAATGGATCTAAGATTTGAACATTTTTAAAGGCCAATTTCTTTTAGAAATCTATGAAAAACTTAATTTGTTCCAATGTATAAAACGATAAGTATTCAATACCCTTTGTTTTCAGGAAATAACAACGAATTTATCGTTCTAAGTTTGCGAGTTCTGGTTGTTAAACCAAAAACTCAAAATTGGATTAAATTAATTACATTCAATTACCCAATAAATCATTGGGTGAGGTCATTGTATTGTCGAAATGTCTGTTTCATCTTTTCATCAGGTGTAGTATTGTTGCCAAGTTGCATGACCGTGCCAGTTTGGAAAAGATGTCAAAGTCTGCGGACAACGATGCGTGTATTTTTGAGGTGGGCGAACAAACTCAAAAATCCACTAGAGATTTAGTGTTTGTTGGAACAAACACTAGGTGTTCGGGTTTCATTGGGGTCAGTGTTGTGTCAATGTGTGAACTATTTTATTGAGTCGATGAAAAGATTGTTAAAGCTTTTGAAATTTCAAAGTGTAAATCAATTACGTGTATACATTCAGTTTACACGGGAAATAAATGATAACGTTCCTACTTAAGACTGCATTGAGCTCTAGAACGTGTATTAATTGAACATCTGTTTCAATTTTTGTGAAAATATTCATAAACTGTACTGTAAACAAGACTTTTACTGACAATTCAAAAAAGAGACTCTTAATATGTATTTCTTTTACTTCCGGTTGGACAGGAAGCCAGGTCAAATCATGTCATTATCAATTAAATAGAACTTTCACACATAAAACATTCGCAAAAAATGCAAAGCTTAAAACATCATTTCTCAAGATACGATTACAAAGTGTTTTCAGCAAAAGAGTACATTATTTAATTTATTATATAAATTATTAGGGTAAATTGTCCTTTTCATACAGAGCATCAATTTTTGAATTCCCTTTCATCTTGGTTGCATATCTTCAAACGAGCCGCTGAACTACTCACAAGTACAGCCATGTAAGCCATTTACTGAAGTTAATTTATTTTTCAATTAATATTGATTCTTTATGGATTAATAAATCCAACTATGCTAATCATGTTCACATTATTAATTTACAATTATTAGAAGTTTTCAACAGGGTTTCAAATACAGTGAGTTGAATACTCATGAAGTATCTGTGTATGAAACATCGATTGTTCAAAACTATGCACTGATGATGATGTCATTAAAATAAGTCAAGCATAGTATGAGCTATCGGTTGCATTTTTAAGACAGATTTTCATTCATACAGAACGGTAGGTTATATTTAGAATATTGAAAGAAAACACACTTGTTTTGGATAATTATGAAAGACAAAGGCAAGTCATGAAGACGGCAAGTCTAAGCCTCTCGTGAATTTTGATTAATAACATAATGAGTTGAGCTACCTCTATGGTGCACCATACACTCAGCAAGGAAATAAGGATGGAACACAACAACGAGTGTGAAAACTTTATAGCTATATTTCTCACATAATTAAAAGCCATACGAATCACTGAAGCAGGTGGCCATCTCAGTAAAACTTCGTCTTCGATTCCATGTTCACCATGAACCATCAAAAGGGCGAATAGGGGAACAACTTGACGCTGAACATGGCACAGGTGGAGCGGAATTTAATTCTGCAGTGTTATTGCGCCATTGATAAGCCAACGTTATAAATGCGTTGAACTGCGACACGTCAAAACTTGCACGGAAATCATGCAACTACATCCAGCCTTCAGTGAAGGCCCACGTAGGCTTTGGACCTCGTGATCAATGGAGCGGAACGTGCTTCCGAGGGCTATTACTAACGAAATGTTCAACTTACATTTTGAGCCGGAGGTCAAGGTCAAACGGGGTCACTCTTTGTGTAGCGTTTGTTGAGTTTTAATAGACCTGTCCGATGATGCATAGATTGTTGAAATCCATTAAATTGTTATCGAGTTATGATTTTTTGAAATATTAAACTTTGATTTACTGTAATTCGACACCTGGTGACGTAATCATTACGTCACAACTCACTTGGCATCTCCTAGTTATAGTCTAACTACATGCAAAGTTTCAAGTTTATCCAAGGTTCGCATCTATGGTTTTTTTTGCAGACAAACGACTATCAGAAGAAAAAGAAGAACTAACTAGAGATTTAGTGTTTGTTGGAACAAACACTAGGTGTTCGGATTTCATCGGGGTCAGTGTTGTGTCAATGTGTGAACTATTTTATTGAGTCGATGAAAAGATTGTTGATAGCTTTTGAAATTTCAAAGTGTAAATCAATTACGTGTATACATTTAGTTTACACGGGAAAGAAATAATGTTCCTACTTAAGACTGCATTGAGCTCTAAGACGTGTATTAATTGATTATCTGTTTCAATTTTCATGTAAATATTCATAAACTGTACTGATAGTTAGTATACAAGACTTTTCCTGACCATTCAAAAAAGAGCCTCTTAATATGTATTTCTTTTACTTCAGGTTGGACAGGAAGCCAGGTCAAATCATGTCATTATCAATTACACAGAACTTTCACACATAAAACATTCACACAAAATGCAAAGCTTAAAAAATCATAATAGATGTATTTCTCAAGATACGATTACAAAGTGTTTTCAGCAAATTATTAGAGTAAATTGTCCTTTTCATACAAAGCATCATTTTTTTGAATTCCCTTTCATCTTGGTTGCATATCTTCAAACGAGCCGCTGAATTACTCACAAGAACAGCCATGTCAGCCATTTACTGAAGTTTATTTATTTTTCAATGAATATTGATTCTTTATGGATTAATAAATCCAACTATGCTAATCATGTTCACATTATTAATTTACAATTATTAGAAGTTTTCAACAGGGTTTCAAATACAGTGAGTTGGATACTCATGAATTATCGGTGCATGAAACATTGATTGTTCAAAACATATGCACTGATGATGATGTCATTAAAATAAGTCAAGCATAGTATGAGCTATTGGTTGCATTTTTTAGACATTGATTTTCATTCATACAGAACGGTGGGTTAAATTTAGAATATTGAAAGAAAATACTCTTGTTTTGGATAATTATGAAAGACAAAGGCAAGTCATAAAGACGGCAAGTCTAAGCCTCTAGTGAATTTTGACTAATAACATAATGAGTTGAGTACTATTTCTACCTCTATGGTGCACCATACACTCAGCAAGGAAATAAGGATGGAACACAACAACGGGTGTGAAAACTTTATAGCTTTATTTCTCACATAATTAAAAGTCATACGAATCACTGAAGCAGGTGGCCATCTGAGTAAAACTTCGTCTTCGATTCCATGGTCACCATGAGCCACCAAAAGGGCGAATAGGGGAACAACTTGACGCTGAACATGGCACAGGTTGAGCGGAATTTAGTTCTGCATTGTTATTGCGCCATTGATAAGCTTGCGTTATAAGTGCGTTGAACTGCGACACGTCAAAACTTGCACGGAAATCATGCCACTACAGTGCACGTAGGCTTTGGACCTCGTGATCAATGGAGCGGAACGTGCTTCCGAGGGCTATTACTAACGAAATGTTCAACTTACATTTTGAGCCGGAGGTCAAGGTCAAACGGGGTCACTCTTTGTGTAGCGTTTGTTGAGTTTTAAAAGACCTGTCCGATGATGTATAGATCGTTGTAACCCATTTGGTAGTTATCGAGTTATGATTTTTTGAAATATTAAACTTTGATTTACTGTAATTCGACACCTGATGACGTAATCATTACGTCACAACAACTTGATGAAGGTTTCATCCAGTTTCTAACATGGTGTAAATTTGAAGTTGATCAGATGAATGAAAGTTAAGAATTTTGCCAGGAAATGATTTTTTGTTAAGAATTGCAGGAAGGCAAACTTTGACCTTCCGGTACGACCGGAAGTAAAGGTCATGTGAATTTGACGTTAACTTTTCAAATGTTGCCCGTGTCTTGATCTATCATATGCTTAAATATGAATACCATAGCTGTTATATTCAGAGACCTACAGGCATTGGCATGAGGGCACTTTTTTAACTAAAATGGCTTGTAATTTGGCACCCGATGACGTCATCATGACGTCATTGCTCACACACCTTCTGCTCGTTATGTTCTAACGTCACATTAAGTTTCAAGTTGATCAAAGGTTTGCAAGTATGTTTTTTTTTGCGGACAAACGACTATCAGAAGAATAAGCAAAACAAATAAAAAAAAAAAAAAAACCGAACAAAAACAAGGAGTTGTTCGGGCTTAATGCCCGAACACCTAAAAAAAAACAACCGAACAATAACAAAGAGTTGTTCGGGCTGAATGCCCGAACACCTAAAAAAAACCCGAACAAAAACAAGGAGTTGTTCGGGCTTAATGCCCGAACACCTAAAAAAAAAAAACCCGAACAAAAACAAGAGGTGTTCCGGGCGGATTGCCCGAACACCTAAAAAAACAAAAAAACAAAAACCGAACAAAAACAAGAGGTGTTCCGGGCTGAATGCCCGAACACCTAAAAATAAAAAAAAAACCCCGAACAAAAACAATAGGTGTTCGGCTGTTGCCCGAACACCTAAAAAACCCCCGAACAAAAACAAAGAGTTGTTCGGGCTTAATGCCCGAACACCTAACTAGAGATTTAGTGTTTGTTGGAACAAACACTAGGTGTTCGGATTTCATTGGGGTCAGTGTTGTGTCAATGTGTGAAATATTTTATTGAGTCGATGAAAAAATTGCTGATAGCCTTTGAAATTTCAAAGTGTAAATCAATTACGTGTATACATTTAGTTTACACAGGAAATAAATGCTAACGTTCCTACTTAAGACTGCATTGAGCTCTAGAACGTGTATTAATTGAACATTCTGTTTAAATGTTCATGTAAATATTCATAAACTGTACTGTATACAAGACTTTTACTGACAAATCAAAAAAGAGCCTCTTAATATATTATTAATTTACTTCCGGTTGGACAGGAAGCCAGGTCAAATCATGTCATTATCAATTATACAGAACTTTAACACCTAAAACATTCACAAAAAATGCAAAGCTTAAAATCATAATAAATATATTTCTCAAGATATGATTTTTCGAAATAATAAACTTTAAATAGATCAAGTTAAACTGCACCTTTAAGTTGACTTCATAATTATATGACAATTGATGACGTCATTTGAACAGGATCTCAAATTTTGGATGTTACAAATCCCGGCTTGAATACATGCAAGGTTTTAGCTTTAATCGCGCATTTTTTGCCGTAAATATAAATCTGCCGTAAATATACAACTATTAAGTATCATGTATTCCATTCAATAAAGTTTATTTATTTTTCGATGGTTATCGATTCTTTGTTGATTAAAAAAACCCACACTAAATGCCTTTCATGTTGATGTTATTAGGTTACAATTCAGAAAAGTTTTTAACAGGGTTTCAAATCCAGTGAGGTGGATACTCGGTTTAGGAAACATTGATTGTTCAATACAAAAACACTGATGATGATGTCGCTAAAATAAGTCAAGCAAGGTGCGATTTGGTAGTTGTATTTTATAAAAAGCTTGTGAATTTTGACTTAACATAATGACTAATTTCGACTAATACCATAAGTTATATTTCTACCTGTATGGTGCATCATACAGGAAATAAGGAATGCAACAGAAGTGGAAATATGTCACTGGATCCAAGACCATTCTGGTGGATGTGCTGTGTTCTGTAGAAGAAAACAACAATATTAAAAATGAACAAAGTTATGACTCAAGGAAAGTTAAGTCAAGCTGAAACTGTTAAAATAAACAAAAATCAAGACTTAAAACGTTTCATAATTATACAATAATATTACTAATTTATTGAATTTATGTTGCGCTCTCTCCAGGACCAGCCTAAACTATACAACAAAATTCAAAGTAAGGAAATTGCACAAGAAACAGTTAGTGGAAGCTTGGTGCCTGAATTGTTTTTGAAGTGAATAACTTATAAACAAAACCTACTTAACACAAACTTCAAAAAGTTTTCTTTTTAAATAATTATGCATGTCATATTAATACAAAGTTGCCGAAAAACATTCATCAGTCGGACCATTTTCTGACTTTAGTGACACGCAGCCAACAATCATACCAATCCCCCATTGCCCAATTCTACCTCTTCGACGATCATACTAAACGTTCCCTAGTTTTAAAAACATCACCAACGCCACCACTTGATGATTAAGGATAAACTTTATAACATAATTGTGCATTAATACTCATTTTGAAAAGCAATGATTTTCACACAAAGCTTACCGTTTTATCAACGTGTAGCACCGATATAGCAAAAACAAGGAGTTGTTCGGGCTTAATGCCCGTACACCTAAAAAAAAACCAAAACCGAACAAAAACAAGGAGTTGTTCGGGCTTAATGCCCGAACACCTAAATATAAAATAATAAACCACAAGGGAAACTGATTCGGTAAACGTTTTAATAATTTGGGGTTAATTTTTAGTTTATGTTAATGTTTAATGTTAAACTAATTTTTTTTTGTGCGCTTGCACCATCGTGCATGCAAGCCTGCATCCCATGCTGTCTGAATAACTCAATAACAGTTCATATTCTATGTATAAGCGTTGAGGAAGCCTTCCTCCATGGTTCAAGGAAGTCCTGTGTTATATGTGTTAACCTGTAAGGGTGCTGATTGCGTATTAAACTAAACTGGTTTTGTATTCGAAGTGGCATGAAATACACATACATAATATCAGCATTTATATCAGGCGCCTTTTTCCTAAAGTTACAAAGCGCCTACAGAAGATGCGACAAAAGGCCAAACTCAAGATGTTCCAATCAAATAAAACAGTCAAGTATTTCGGTATAAATGAGTAGTTTCTTGAATTGTCCAAGTGTAGTTGCATGGCGAAGATGTGATGGTAATGAGTTCCATACATTTGGAGCAGCAGCAGAAAATGCACGTGAACCAGCTCTAGAGACGGTGCGATGTTCGGCCAAGAGGTTCTCTGAGTAAGAGCGTGGAACGCGGTGGGACATATGGATGTAGAATGTCAGATATGTATGATGGTGACTGGTGAGCAAGGGATTTGAAGACATGTAGACAAAGTTTGAAATCAATTCTGTTTGTGATAGGCAGCCAGTGCAATTTCTGAAGTAATGGTGAAATGTTGTCATGACGACCTGTCTTAAAGATGAGTCTGGCTGCTTTATTCTGAAGTTTCTGAAAACGATTTATATTTTTCTTTGTAATTCCTTTTAAAAGCGAGTTGCAGTAATCTAGTATAGACAACACAAGTGATCTAACAACGGAATGACGATATCCTCATTAATGTATGGGCGTATCTTGGCAATATTTCGTAGATGAAAGTTAATGTTCTTACTCAGTTGTGCAACATGATCGTCCATTGACATCCTGGCATCAAACACAACTCCAACATTTCGTACAGATTTGGCAGGTGAAATAGTTGTGTTTTCAAAAGTAAACTTAAGGTGACCAAGAGCTTTACTGCCAGTTTGAAGGAAATTATGATGACAATCAGTTTTATCCGCATTAAGTTTTAGTTTGATGGCCACCATCCATTGGTGAATGTCTTTCACACAAGCAGATAAATTGAATAATGCACATTCTGCATCTAGCGAATTTAATAACAAGTTCTACAGACAATAAATTGGCGTGGCAATGTGTAGTGTATGCAGTGTATGAGATACAGAGACGATGATTTAATAATTTACAACGGCAACAAAAATCAAGCGTTGGATTTCAAACAACCTGCACCCAACTTTGAAATTCACTTCAGAGACTACCAAATCACCTTACTTGACCTCATAATTTACATAGGGTGAACGTTTTCAAAAAGAGGGGAAGCTCGATACTCGAGTAGCAACGAAAAAAACGGACACGTTCCAATATCTTGCTCGAAATTGTGCACACCCGAGTCTGTATTTGGTGGCGTCATTAAGGGTGAAATTACGAGATATAAACGCATCACACACACGAAATATTTCGAGAGTAAGGTCAATTTCTTTAGAGAAAAACTGATAGAACGTGGATACAACACAGCGAATTGACCCGCTTCACGAAATCTAATATTGACCACCGGCATTCAATGTTGAGTACACCACTTAACATCAAGAAAGAAACGAATCCGCCTCTGCTTTTTATTTTGCCTTTCTTTCCACAATACACCACTTTAATCTCGAACGTGCACTGTTGAAACACCGGCACTTAATAAATGACAGTGATTTCCTTAACAGATTTTCCCCTCTACCTCCTCTTCTGGCCTATAAAAGACAAAAGAACATTAAATACCAACTAATTCGGGATAGATTGAAAGTTTCAACCGAAGAAAACTTACTCAAAGAAATGGACGAACAAAACTTGCAGATCCTGCTTGAATTACTACAGGAACAACAGTCGGGTACACAAAATTAAAGAAAGATCAAGGCTTGTATCAAGACGAGATTACGTAAATTATTAATAAACGAAACATACTAATCTCTTTGAATCCTTCTGCCCTAAACAAGCTAGATTTTGATCACTCCTTGTTGCAAAAACTTCATAAAAAGGATACTAAAGCCAAAATGGTGACTGATGAAGTGCAGCTTATATAACGCACTGAAAATATGTTTGGAACCATTCCTTTAAAGGTACAGAAAAAAGTGGTTCAACATATTATCACCGGATAAAAGTTCTTTTTAGTGAGTTTCAACAACCCCTTCCCCTTCTAAACCCCATCCCCTTTCTCTAAACCCCTACTCTTTCGTCCGTGTAGATGCATAAAAACATCCAAGATTAGGTCTGTTTTAACCATTGCCTTGACTATTTGGAAAAACGGAGACATTTCTCTCCCACCAAAACATTCAGGGGATGATTCATTACCAGAGACCACACCTATAGCATGTGTGTTTCCTTTTCACTCCCTGTCTCTGGCAATCTTTTGCTAACACCGATATTAGTTTCAAATTTCCCGCTCCACATTGCATTTTTGCTTAAGTTTAATTGGGCAGTCTCATTCTTTCTCACACCCTCCTTCCTATCCAAACCCCACCATTACCAACACCTGTTGCCCTTGTGTCTTTGCCCTTTTTCTTCAACCCCATCCCCTATCCCTATTAATAACTATTACACATAACTCCTCATACGTTTTTTAAAGCCTTAGTTTCCATACATGATTCTCCATTAACAGGGGAAGAATTTTATAATATTAAACCTAAAGTTTTTGAACACTTTGAGTGCGTTCCGATCTATACTATTCTAAAAAACACTCTATTTGATGCATATATGTATATCAAAATGTTTTTTTGTGGTCACACTAGTCTCATCTTTTGGTCTGTTTGCACAGGGCTACACGTATGATTTCGCTTTTCCCCATACACATAAAGGAATATTCAAATGAGTCTAGAGCTACTGGTGGTTTCTTGATTCACAGTGATAAACAGTGACCATACAGGGGCGGATCCAGGATTTTCCAAACGGGGGGGGGGCGTGAAAATATACCAAGCAGCAAAATGATAAATGAAGTTTGTTGCCCCATTTTTCTCCCTCCCCTTCTCTCTCTCTCCCTCTTTTTTTCTTTTCTCCCTCTTTTTTTTTTTTTTTTTTATATGAAAAAGGGGGGGCGTGCGCCCCACGCCCCCTGGATCCGCGCCTGCCATAGGAGACTTTGGTATTAAAAGATTAGCTAAAGAGAGTCAAATCATGCAGGTAAACCTCTATGAAAAAATCACAGAGAAAAGCAACTTAAGAAGAGCAAACATCACCATACATTTTTTTACTAGTCACACAATGCTTACTGAGTATAAGATTATTTGCCAGCGTGTCCAAAATCTATGCGGTTTGGGTCGGAAAGAAAAAAGAGAGAAAAACATTGACGAACCAAGAGGCGTTTCGTCTGCAGGGCTGAACCCCCCCCCCCCCCCTCGGAATGCCGTAACCCCAATAAGCTTATTGAACTAACCTGAGAAGTGTGCACCCGCATCTACAAAAGCAACCATCCAGCCAATCCACCAAGTCGAAGTGATGAACTGTTCTTGTAGGGTAGGTAACATCATACCAAGACCTTTTAAAATAATATTCCACGCTATATTTGTTGTAAATAAACATAACACAGCAATCCAACCATGAAAACCGCCATCTCGTAAAGCATCAATTGAAGAGCGCAAAACGCGTTCAAAGCAGCCAGGATCCATTTTAAAACGACCCGTCAGTCTACAATTGACTTGACAATTCCGAATTCCGTGATACAGCAACACATATTAATATCCGTGCCTTTGCTTTGTATGCCGTAAAATAAACTGCGCCAATAAAGTATCTAAACACTTACAAATGGTCAGATATATCGGAACCTGAAATATTCAATCAATTCAAGCAAGAGCATTGTACTGTGACGAATAAGATCAGCATTATTTTTGCCCGCCTTTTATTCCCTTCTGGAATTGGGGTGAATAGGGGCTTTTGCAACTTTTGAAATTCGACCTTGAGCCACTCAAGTGCCCATAAATCCGCCAAACAACATCGCAGCGCAACAAAAGAGGTATCAAAATGCGCAGAAGATAACTGTGCATCGGATTAATTAATTAATTTTTTGCATACTATTTTAGGTTCCGATAAATCTGACCATTTGTAAGTGTTTAGATACTTTATTGGCGCAGTTTATATCTAATTCAACCGGACTGTCGTTTTGCAAAGTACAACTATAATCTGTAAACAACTATACAACGTTGATGTACCGTGACAAAAGAAGGTCAAGCGCCGTAACAAAAATATCTGTTCAGATTGATTAAAAAATACGGAACCCCTACAAGGACATTAGATGAAAAGAAATTGGAGAAAAACAATATAACAAAAATATTTTAAAAAATCGGTGAGAGAAAAAAATAAATAAATTCACAAATGATGCGGTGTACCAACGTTAGACAGATGGAGTGTCAGGGTACGAATGCCCCATAGTGTCATCGAAAGTATAATATTATTTTTGCAAGTATATATCCCTTATCTTGTTTTTTGGAAATATATCTTTGGCGAGTCTTGTTTTTAGAAGAATATGTTTGGCGAGTCTTGTTTTTTGAAAGTCAATAAATTTAGCAAATCTTGTTTGTTGCAAGTCTTTTATTTGGCGAGTCTGGTTTTTTGAAATGTTTTTAGAGTGCATCCTGACACCGCGCGGCGTCGGGCACACGACTGATGTGAGAGGGCGCATTGGACAAGACTCGCAAAACACACTTAAAACAAACCAAGATTTGCTAATCAAATACTAACAAATAAAAAATATTTGCTAAATTTAATCTTGCATATAAACAATTTTTGTTTTTCCTTTCATTTTTTTTTCACTCACCAAATTTTGGTGTAACCTCTCAGAATTGTTTTCACTCAAGGATTTTTTTTATCTCTCAATTTTTTTTCACTCGCCGAGTTTTGTTTTACCTCTCAAATGTTTTTTTTCACTCACCGATTTTTGTTTGTACCTCTGAATTTTTTTTTAACCCACGGAATGTTTTCTTGACCTTAATTTAGTTTTTCGTTCACCTAAATTTTATTTGGTCACCTCTCTAATTTTGTTTTGTTTTATACTATTGTCACTTCAGGGGCACCGTAGAAAAGAGAGTTCACAAATAATGTTGAGTACAAAGACAAAGACAAAGTTTATGTGCCGTTAAAAAGCAAAGGTAGTATAGCATTTTTTTTTAGAGAAACGAAGACATTTCTGGCATGACTCGCCTGACTGTGTAGATCGTTTCGTTCAAATGACTAGACACTTTAAACAACTCGCTGCTATTTTCTCTTAGAACTTTGTTCTATAAACATGAGCACAACAATCCATGTTTTAGATACGAACGATGATTTGTCTCATCATAAACTGCTGTGATCGTCATGGAGTAGAAGCGCCCCTGTGTATGCAAGATGTAAGGCACATTCGCAGACAAATCAAACGCCGAGTAGGTTTTCAACACAATGGAGATGGCTTGACCCTGGTTCAAAATTCCATATGTTCACCAAAAGACAACAATTATTTGAAGTACAGTGAATATTACATAATTTCAACTGAGCTCTTTAAATATTTTGACGCTAGATCAAATCTTCTCTTGCTAGTGTATTTATTTGAACTCGCGATATGGTGGGGAAAAAGTATTGCTTATAGGAGTATTTTTCTTTGTTATGCGATCTGTTGTCGAGTATAATTTGTTCTATGTCCAGTCAGTCCGCAGCACACACAAAAGCCGTTGCGCTGTATGCATGGCTCGGACGTGCGTGACCTGACCTCTCTTTGATTATTTATTGAATATTCCCACAATTGCTAATATTAGGAGTGTATCGTCCATTTTGCTATGACAATAATTGACTTTACTGACATTCTAGTGGTGTATTTTGATCGTCAAATTTTCTTACAAAAAGAAACGAAACCAACATAATAACATCACAATATTTCTCTCTTACACATTCTACCACAAGCCAATACTTACATTAATGGAAAGAAAATGTCATACTCTGTCAGAAAAAACAGTTGGTTTCGAGACTAATTTCCAGTCAGGGCACAAAAAATGCTGACGGCAGTCCAAAACGTCGTAACGTAAAAAGTTGCCATGATCGCACATGTAATTCCTGCATTCTGATTGGTGGAGACGGGCTGTGTGAACTGTCCCGGATGTACAATATCATAACACATGTAATGGGGTAAACGACGTTTGTTTACTACGTTTTAAAGCTTGTTATTGGCAACAGACAAGTCAACTTTATCTCATAACCCTTATAACACCATGCAATGATAACATAAACAATAACAAATTAATAAGTACCCTTGTGAAAACAGAAAACAGAAATTTTTGGCATTATTATTATTATCATAATTTTTTTTAAATAGGTTGAGGAACAATCACCTGCAAGTAATAAGGTTTCTGTCCAGGATAATAACTTACTGTTGAGGGTTTACAAATTTTGTGGCAAGTGAAATAGTCTACACCAAAATAAGAGAGGGCATTTTCACTTAAACTTACAAACAGTTTTATCTTATTGCATTATGTATATAAAAACACCAAGCTGTAGACACATTGTTTAATTTTCATTAACCGAGTTGTAAAAAAGAAAAGAAAGTCTCTGTTTTTTTATAGACAAAGTACACAATTCAAAAACAAAAGCAAAAGACAAAAAACATATAAAATAACTAAAATCTAACCCACTAAATTTACATGAAAACTTAACACGCTGACAATAAGTATCCACACAATTGACCTGCAACAGGGCAACCAGAAAGAGATTACCCTAATATTTCATATTTAGTCGAAATTGAAAGGCCAGCATAGTGTTACGATCCAAAAATCTCCAAACTATCCGTGAATATAAATCACTCAAAAAGCCAGAATTTTCTCAGATGCAACTGTTATGAGACCCTAATACATGTACATGTAATTACGTGTATACAACGCACGCTGTCAATCATTTTCTGTGTGTAAGGTCGTTAACCCTAGTGGGCGGTGCTAATAGAATGATCTAGAGTAGTACTTTCTAGAAAACGACACAAATCCTTTATATACGGGCTGGGGGTAAATCTAGGACGGGACACAAATACTCAAGACTGGTGGAAGCTACGACTTCTGTGATTGTGATTCAACTCGTTGGAGGAGCTTTTGGTAGAGTTCGCTTTTGACCGAGTGCAGTTAAAGAGCTTAATTTAAATCCGGAAAGGACAGTTTCGAACTTAATCTACAGTTCGGTATTTTGGGGTCTTCTTCCCCATATTTTGTGGCGGGTGTCAGATTGTGTACCCGTTGTTGCTTCGTCTTCTTCTGGACATTTTTCGGAGTGAGTTCGCCCCGTGATAGCTCATAGTCACATCGGCAAAGAACTGTTTTACCGCCCCTGGAGTTGATCGTTTTAGAGCCAGTGTATGTGATCCTCGCTGTATCTTCTGTTGCCGTGATCCTCGCCTGTATTTCATCCCGGTTGACGTATTAGCCTGTGAGATTACTTATTTTGTATACGATCTATTTTAATGTACACTTGTTTTACTCAATCATTGTACGTTTGTTAAACCCAATAGGTATTTGAAGTGGCCGATAGTTTCATTATTAAATCACTTTGATTCTGTGTTCTTTACATCCGTGTCACCTTGTTTGAGTTCTTTGTTGCATCTGAGAAAATTCAGGCTTTTTGAGTGATTTATATTCACGGATAGTTTGGAAATTTTTGGATCGTAACAAATTGGGGGCCTGTCCGGGAAATCGAACAAAAATAAGCCGTATATTTCTGTGTACAATTGTCAAACAAGGTTGCACGTTTTATTGTTACTAGCAGGCGCGGATCCAGGGGGGGCGTGGGGGGCGCACCCCCCCCCATTTAAAATAAAAAAAAAAAAGAGAGAAAAGAAAAAAAGAGGGAGAGAGAGAGAAGGGGGGGGGGGAAGAAATGGGGAAGCTTTGTGTTACGCAGGCGCAACAACCTTCATTTATCATTTTGCTGCTTGGTACATTTTCACGCCCCCCCCGTTTGGAAAATCCTGGATCCGCCCCTGACTAGTCTGTAGTGTTGTATAAAAATGGCTAGTGAGTTTGATGCACAAGCTTTCGTGGATTCTGAAGATTTGTCAATCGAGAAGTTGCAACAGTTATCAAAAGACGAGTTGCACGGAGTTGCCAAACACGTTCATGTAGAAATTTCTAGAAGTGCCAAAAAGGCAAAACTAGTGAACGTTCTAGCGGGAGTACTGAACTTAGAGTTGTCTCAGTCTCCGCAGACTTTTGATCGAGAAATTGAGCGAGAAAAGGCAAAAGAAAGAGAAGAAAAGGCAAAAGAAAGATAATTTGAATTGCGTTAAGCTTGAATTAGAAGTGGGTTCAAAGAAAGGCAAGGAGAGAACTCCAATTGATTTTGATCTAGCGAAAAACGTGAGGTTGGTGCCAAAATTCAACGAACACGATGTTGATACGTATTTTCTGTCGTTTGAGAAGATTGCCAAAAATCTTAGTTGGCCTGAGAAATATTGGCCTTTGCTCCTGCAGAGCACTTTTGTGGGTAAGGCTCAGAGAGTCTATGCCACACTTTCAGAGGACCAATGTAGTAAATATTCTACGGTTAAGGCATCCATTTTAAATGCGTATGAGTTGGTTCCTGAGGCGTATAGACAGAAATTTAGAAAACTGACTAGATTGAATGGCCAGACCTTTGTTGAATTCGCTAGACAGAAGGAAATTGTTTTTGATCGATGGTATCAGTCTCTCAAATGTGCGAAAAATTTTGAGGAGTTAAAAGAAGTTGTCCTCATGGAAGAATTCAAAAACAGTGTCCCTCTGAGTATCAAAACCCATTTGGAAGAACACAAGATCACCAAATTAAGGAAAGCTGCAGTGGTAGCTGATGATTATGAATTAACTCATAAAATGAGTATGGGCAAAACTAATTTCCAGTCAAAGGGTTTTTACCAAAATACTAAGGGCAAGTCAGGTTCAGAGGCGCAGTCTAGCACTGGAAGTCCGTATTCATGGGATAGAAAGCCTTCATCACCGAGTGGAGCCAAGGACGACCAGAAGAAGTCTTTTCCTCCGTGTGATTACTGTCATAAGAAGGGTCACACGAAGGCGAGATGTTTCAAGTTCATCGCTGACGAGCGAGGGCGGTCTGAAAAGCCTGTCGCTTTTGTCCGTAAGGACACTCTACTTCGTAGGAAGTCCGGTGAGGCCGATGGCAACCGTGTTTCTTCTTCGAAGATATCTGATGAAATCAACAAAGTTGATGAAATCTACAAAGATTTTGTTCATTGTGGTGAGGTGTCGTGTGTGTCTGATGTAGCCGACAGTCCAGTTGTCATCCTAAGGGATACAGGCGCGTCACAGTCACTGATGCTGGAGGATGTGTTGTCAATGTCTCCAGACAGTTCGCTAAATGCGACAATGTTGATTCAAGGTATTGGGGGTAATTTTATGTCTGTCCCGTTGCATAGGGTAAATTTGAAATGTGATTTGTTCACTGGCCCTGTGGATGTTGGAGTTGTTCCTAGTCTACCGATGAAAGGTGTCGGATTATTGCTAGGTAATGACGTTGCGGGAGGCAAAGTGTCGGCATCCCCTATTGTCTCTGGTGAACCTGTGGATGAGCCAGAAATTCATGCTTTGGAGGAAGAGTTTCCAGAAATCTTCCCCGAATGTGCAGTGACGAGATCTCAGATGAAGCAAACGGAAAAGGAGGTTGCAGAGTCAGTGCCTATAGAGGAGGACTCTGGTGTTTGGCTGGCTGAAACCTTTTTTAGTGATTTAGGAGAAAAGGAGGGAGTGTCTCAAGATGCTAAGTTTAGCCGATCCTCGCTGATAGAGCAGCAGAAAGCGGACCCAGATCTGAGGAAGCTCACCCAGACAGCGTGTTCTGAGGAAGAGGCTCAAGGGGTTCCGGAATGCTACTACGTCAAGTCTGGCGTGTTAATGAGGAAATGGAGACCTACCCAGAAACCAGCTGATGAAGAATGGAGTATTGTTCATCAAATTGTTGTTCCTCCATGTTACCGTGATGAGATCTTGAGAATCACTCACGAAATTCCGGTTGCGGGTCATCTTGGTATCAGAAAGACTCAAGCTAGAGTCATGGCTCATTTTTATTGGCCTAAGCTACATCAAGATGTGGTGGAATTCTGCAAGACGTGCCATACGTGTCAGATGGTGGGAAAGCCACAGCCATCGATCAAGCCTGCACCGATGATACCAATTCCTGCGTTTGATGAGCCGTTTACGAGAGTCCTGGTGGATTGTGTGGGTCCTCTACCGCGGACAAAGTCCGGGCATCAGTATTTGTTGACCATAATGGATTTGTCAACCAGATTTCCAGAGGCCATTCCACTGAGGAAGATAACAGCCAAAGTTGTTGTTGAGGCTCTTATGCAGTTTTTCACAAGATATGGTTTACCGAAAGAAGTGCAGTCCGATCAGGGGTCTAACTTCATGTCGGGTGTGTTTCAGGAAGTTCTGCGTGAGCTGGGAATCAAGCAGTTAAAATCATCTGCATATCATCCGCAGTCTCAAGGAGCTCTAGAGAGGTACCACCAAACCCTCAAGAATATGATAAGGGCTTACTGCGAGGATTTCCCAGAAGATTAGGACAAAGGAATTCCCTTCCTGTTGTTTGCAACCAGGGACTCGCCGAACGAGTCAACTGGTTTTACTCCGTTTGAGTTGGTCTACGGTCATGAGGTGAGGGGGCCTTTGAAACTCATTAAGGAGAGGTTTTTGTCAGAGGATGAGGAGACCAATCTGCTCGACTATGTGTCGAACTTTAAGGAGAGGTTGTCTAGGGCATGTTCTGTGGCACAAGAACATCTGAAAGTGTCTCAACGGGTCATGAAGACGAGAGCAGACAGGAAATCTGAAGTCCGCATCTTTAAACCTGGCGAAAAAGTGCTAGTGCTGTTGCCTCTGCCTGGCAACCCCCTTAAAGCAAAGTTTAGTGGGCCCTACTATGTCAAAAAGAAACTCAATGATGTCAATTACGTAATCAGTACCCAAGACCGAAGAAAGAGCCAAAGAGTTTGTCATGTTAACATGCTCAAGAAGTATTATGAGCGTGATAATTCTGGCCAGCCTGTGGGGGTAGCTGTCATTGAGGCAAAACCTGACGATGACAACTCATGCAATGAAGACTTGGAGACAAAAACGTCTGAACTTGAATTTTTAGCTGTTCAGCTTTCTAACTCTGAAATTCTTGCTAATTTGGACGAAATCCTTGGTTATTTGCACAAACCTACTCCAGAGGTACAAGCAAGTTTGTTCTGACAAACCAGGTCGTGCGTCGGTAGCAGTTCATGATGTTGATGTAGGAAAGTCAAGACCTATAAAACAAGCTCCCTACCGACTTAACCCGGACAAGTTAGCCAAGGTTCGGGAGGAGGTTAAATTCATGATAAAACATGACATTATCGAACCTAGTCAGAGTTCTTGGAGTTCTCCCATTGTCATGGTACCAAAGCCAGACGGTACTCTTAGATTTTGTCAGATTTTGTCAAGACCTATAAAACAAGCTCCCTACCGACTTAACCCGGACAAGTTAGCCAAGGTTCGGGAGGAGGTTAAATTCATGATAAAACATGACATTATCGAACCTAGTCAGAATTCTTGGAGTTCTCCCATTGTCATGGTACCAAAGCCAGACGGTACTCTTAGATTTTGTATAGATTATAGAAAAGTCAATGCAGAAACTAAGACGGATTCTTATCCGATCCCAAGGTTGGAAGATTGTATTGATCGAGTGGGAAATTCGGCGTTTGTCAGTAAAATAGATCTGTTGAAAGGTTATTGGCAGGTGCCCTTGACTGACCGAGCCAAAGAAATTTCCGCATTTGTGACACCCGATGGTCTCTACCAATGTAAAACAATGCCCTTTGGGATGAAAAACGCCCCGGCTACGTTTCAGAGAATGATGAGCCAAGTCATTGCTGGGCTGGACAATTGTGTTGTCTATATTGATGACATTTTGGTATACAGCGATAACTGGAAAGACCATCTGAAACACTTGGGTGCCCTGTTTGATAAGCTTTCTAAAGCAAACTTGGTGGCGAATCTCAAAAAGAGTGAGTTTGCCAAAGCAACGGTGACCTACTTAGGTCATGTGGTCGGTCAGGGTCACGTGCTACCACGAGTAGCAAAGATCAAAGCTATTCAAGAATTTCCCATGCCCACAGGAAAGAGAGAATTGATGAGATTCCTGGGTATGAGTGGATTTTACAGAAAGTTTGTTCCAAACTTTAGCACCATTGCGACTCCATTGACTCAACTTTTACAGAAGAATGTAAAGTTTGTTTGGTCTGTCTCTTGTCAAAAGGCGTTTGATAATTTAAAGGCCATTCTGACAAACGAACCAGTTCTGGCTGCACCAAATTGTGACAAGGCGTTCAGAATAGCCACTGACGCCAGTGATGTTGGTGTCGGAGCAGTTTTGCTCCAAGATGATGAGTCTGGAATCGAGCGACCTATCAGTTACTTTTCAAAGAAACTGAACAAATACCAGGCAAAATACTCCACCATCGAAAAAGAGGCGTTAGGTTTAGTTCTTGCCCTACAACACTTTGAGGTGTATGTAACGAATGGTGCTGGGGAGACGATCATTTATACTGATCATAACCCACTTGTGTTTTTGGAGAAATTCAAAACCAAGAACCAGAGGTTATTCCGCTGGAGTTTGATTTTGCAACCATATCCACTCAAGATTGTTCATATCGCTGGGAAGAGCAATGTAATTGCGGATGCTCTGTCCAGAGTTTAGAATAATGTACTTAAGCACAATTGGTATTATTTCTGATGTGCTAAACCAGTAACAGTGTTTGTAAGATTATTGCTGTTAGCAGATTATGGTAAAATGTCTAAGTCGGACGTAACTAAATTGCTTAAATTTTAAATAATTTTGAAGTTTATGTTAACATTCCTTTTTGAAACGAAAATTTCCTTATGTAAATTTTCTTATTTTATGGGGGGAGATGTTATGTAATTACGTGTATACAACGCACGCTGTCAATCATTTTCTGTGTGTAAGGTCGTTACCCTAGTGGGCGGTGCTAATAGAATGATCTAGAGTAGTACTTTCTAGAAAACGACACAAATCCTTTATATACGGGCTGGGGGTAAATCTAGGACGGGACACAAACACTCAAGACTGGTGGAAGCTACGACTTCTGTGATTGTGATTCAACTCGTTGGAGGAGCTTTTGGTAGAGTTCGCTTTTGACCGAGTGCAGTTAAAGAGCTTAATTTAAATCCGGAAAGGACAGTTTCGAACTTAATCTACAGTTGACACCTGCCAAAAAATATGGGGAAGAAGACCCCAAAATACCGAACTGTAGATTAAGTTCGAAAATGTCCTTTCCGGAATTAAATTAAGCTCTTAAACTGCACTCGGTCAAAAGCGAACTCTACCAAAAGCTCCTCCAACGAGTTGAAAAACACTCACAGAAGTCGTAGCTTCCACCAGTCTTGAGTATTTGTGTCCAAACCAAAATTTATCCGCAGCCCGTATATAAAGGATTTGTGAAGTTTTCTGGAAAGTACTAAAACCTAACTTCAAACTTCCAGAGCATTCTAGATCATTCATAACGGATTAGCACCGCCCACTAGGGTCAACGGACTTACACACAGAGAATGATTGACAGCGTGCGTTGTACACACGTAATCACAAGTACATGTATTAGGGTCTCATAACAATAGCAAAACTGATTACCAACGATGCAGCTGCAAGAATATTTCAGATTCATATGCTACGTGTGAATAATCCATATATGCAAAAATCAATTGTGTCGTTATTGAGTTTAAGCAACTTTCACATCGTAACAACTCTCCGGTAAGCAGATAAAAAATGAAACAAAATCAGTGTCATGTTTTTCTAACGCCAAAGTTTTTTGTGCAATTGATCTCATTTAACTTACGTAACTTGAAATACTACATAACATGTGAATACTTTGAATTTAAAAGGCATCTATTTCAGACATCAACAAGAATAAAAGTTTCAGGATTTGTGAAAACCCATCATTTATTTAATTGTGATTTTTAAACAAACTCCGTTCATGATTCTTTTTGTGTTCTCATTATTAATCATGTCATTAGCAAACAAAGCAAAGCAAAATCAATTTGTACAGACAGACAGAGCCAGACTAGTACTGGAAAATGGATTGCAAAGTACCAACAGTTAAAGAGAGGGAGAAAGAGTGTGATTTCTGTAATCTGGCTGGAACTGGCAGAGCTGATGAGGAGTCGGTGGCCATGACGGGGTTGGCTGGTGAAACCTGCAAATAAAGAATAGCACAGGAGCGATTGTTAAAACAACTTTCTGAACATGTTTCTATTTATACCAATCTTTAGGACAAATATTGGAATAAAAATCAATGAAATAACATTTTAAAAGTGGGACACAATTGCAAATTGTAATATGAAAATGTGACAACTAAAATTAATGATTAGTTTGTGTTTGTTTCAAGGCTGGGGTACTGGATTGGAATTAATGTCTTGTTAAAAACGAATGTCTGTTTTTCATCGAAAGTTATTTACGCAGAATTCAAACAACATGTTTCCATTTCATACGATGCATGGAAAACAAACAGTTTTCTGAATCAATGTAAAAACGGCACTACTTAATAATACGGTATTATTATTATTGTTTAAAACAAATGGAAAGTGTAATCCATCATGTCAATAATGATCAATGTTTTTAAAGAAAGACAAAAGCCATTGATTAAAATCTAAATCAACTTCAGTCTTCAATCAAATTAAAGGCCTAAAAAAAAGCTGTAGCTTTCTCAAAAATGGCGATTATTATGAATTTATTCTCATTTTTTCATTAATTGAGTGCAGTTGCACATGTACTGTACTTATAATATTTTATATTTAAAACAATAATTAACAAAACATGAACTGTTGTGTGTATACTAAAAGTTAAATGCTAGTAATTGCAACCTTTTTTCATTTATGTTGGCCCTATCGTTGAGTCACATGGTTTTACCACGCACACACAATTCAACGCCATGCCGTCGTAAAACACGACCAACAAAATAACAAAAATGGCAAAATCGCGCAGATTACTTTCCCTGCTAGATACAAGGTAAACAAGTAATTTAACACAAGATACGCTTGTGTAGTTCTGTACATGGCTATCAGCAGCGGCGTTGTTATTGAGTAAAGTAATTTTGACCAACGTTTGGTCGACATTGATCACATTAATGGTACATAGGTTAAAAATATTTACCCAACGAGATGAGTTGGTCAATTTCAAAATACCTTTATTGGTTAACCTATTATTGGGTGGCTTCATTAAACCCTGATAGCTAAAACTTCCCTAGTAACTGGTCATTGGTAAAACCTTTTAACCATCACTTGGTAAAAGATAATTGGAGTACCTTAAGACCAACAGATGGTCCCTTGTTTACCGTTATATTGGTTTAAAAGTGTGTAACATTGATACTTGTTTTTAACCTTTGTTTTGGGTAAGCTCAATCAAAAACCAAATCCAGTTGGTTTAACCTTCCCCATGTATTGGTGAATCCTTACAGCTATCTTGGTGATCAGGGGCGGAAACAGGGGGGGGGGGGGTGGGGGCGGGCGCCCCCCCTTTCCGTCAGCAAAACCCCCCAAAATGCCACAAAATGTGTGTGTTGTACTTCCCCCCCAGAGGCAGGATGGATTACTTTTTCATCCTATGCCACTCACATTTTTTCTTTCTGCCAAAATTAATCTTTCATGATACGTCACTTGTAATTGTTTAGATTTGCAACAATAACATAGCATTTGAAACCTGATGTGTCAATTTTTCCGGGATAATACGACAGTAAGCTTGAATTTGAGAAACGATCTTACCCACTATGTTTTTAATGAATATGCATGAAACCAGATAATGCAGCGACCAGATCCAAACGTGAGATTTGTGGTATTACAATTTTCTTTGAGTAAAATTAGAAGATTGATATGGATCAAAAGTGCTTAAAAAGTGTGTCTATTTCTCTGTTTTAGGCACACAGAGGCTTGATTTTTCACCCCTCAAAAGGCCAAAAGCTCAGCTTCCGGGGCCTTCGCCCCCTGGACCCCCATCGGGGCTTCACCCCTGGACCCCACCATCGATGTTACAAGAAAATTTCCCAGTAAATTTAGAAGAGTGAAATGGATCAGAAGTGCTTAAGTGGATCAGAAGTGCTTAAAAAGTTTGTCTACTTCTCTGTTTCTCATATCGTTTGTCTCACCACGGAGGAAGAATCCTCCTCACCGAACACTTTTTTGTCCCTGAATAAATATTAATTGCAGCCTGCATTTTGATTTTATAACTCAGGGTGGCTGATTCAATGATTCCCAACTCGAAAATGATGTTTAAATAATGATCTTGCTAAAACAAAATTGGTTGAAGTGGTCAGATATTGCATGAGATCGCACCACAGAGCATCTAGAATCCTAACTGTTTCGGAGCATATAAGAGGGCCCCGGAACCAATGCCGTTAGGGCTTCGCGTTACGCGCTCCCAGGCGCCACAAATTGCATTCACTATTTGCTGCTTGGTACATTTTCACGCCCCCCCCCCCCGTTTGGAAAAATTCTGGATCCGCCTCTGGTGATGGTCCTTTAATATGACCAACAATTGGTCAGTTGTTCTATAAAGACTACATAACCATTGGTTAAAACAATATGTTGCCAACATATTATATTTACTAACAGTTGATGGAGAAAATCGACATACTCTTAGTGACATAAAGTTGGGTGTAATTCTAGAAAATTGTGATGCTCTTCATCTTATTAAAATAATAATAATAATAATAATAATAATAAACATTTCTATGGCGCTCTACAATTAACACAGCGCCTCACAAGAAAAAGAACAACAAAAATAGAAAACGTAGCAAAAGAAAACTATGAGTTGCACTCTGTAGGAAACAAGAACGTTTTGAGAGACCGCTTGAAGACCGAAGTAGACACCGCCTCTCTGACGTCACAGGGAGCTGCATTAAAGAATAACTTGTCTCCAGCCTTTTTGTAGGAGCGAGGAACAACCAAGCGTGTGACGTCAGACGCAGAGCGGAGCCTTCTACGGTCTTCAGAATGACCAGTACTGTAGAGGATGAAGTTTTCTGTCAGGTATTTTGGTGCTTGACCATGAAGACATTTGTGAACATACAGAAGGAGTTGTAAATATTAAAACGATGTAAATATTAAAAAAAGGTTTTCCATGTCACATCAAAGCGCTATGCATTACAAGATAATAATACAATTAACATGTAAGCTCTACGGGTCGTTAAATACAGACAGAGAAGCAGTCATAAAACCTGTGTATTCTTGAAATTATTCCAATAAATGTTCATCGCCCGTTGGTAAAAGTTTGCATTTTAGTATTTTGTTAAAGTGCTTTTTAACCATAGCAGGGGAGACTGGTAATTGCAATTGCACTGCGCGTGCTTAATCAACCAGCGATATTAGCGTGTATAGTTCAGCACTCAGGAGAATAACACAGGCGAACTAAACGAGCGTGAACGAAGTATGTGTGTTTGTTTGTTTTAATTTTCATTCATACAACAAGTAATTTTAATAAATAGTACACAAAGTGATAGACTATACTAAGTTATACATTGTTGTATCCAAATTTGAATATAAACAGGAGACATAGGTATGAATGGGGGGGGGGGGTGGTCATCCCAGAGAAGGACAAGGCCTTCTGTATTGGAGCACCAAGTTTTCAGGAAGCAATTTATGATAATGATCATTAATAGTGTGAACAATCTGAACATTATAAACTTCCTCGAACTTGAGAATTTTAAACTTAAAACAAAGAGGTGAAGTATGGGCGTTGTATTTAACATGGCAGGCATTCCTAAGGCATTTCTTTTGAAATGAAATAATCCTATCGAAATTCTAAATTTTAATGGATAAATTCTAAACAAACCACCGCATGCCAAGACCCCGTAATTTAAATAGGAATTAATCAATGCATTTTAAGTCCAAAAATACACCTATAGAAGCTGCATGGGAAGGGTCTTGATTAAATGCATCGTACACGTTGGGTAATGACTCTGATAATTGATGGCAATAAAATCTTACTTGGTAAGAAGAAGTACAGCAGCTTTGGATAGTATAATACATTTTGTGAAACCTTTCACTTCGAAGAACTGTGGTTATGGAAAAATATATCACTTTTTATCCCCTAAAACATTTGAATCCGAGGAAGCGTTACGCGTAAACGCTTCCCACAGTGTGTATTCCAATGCAGATTATTGTTCATGCGTGGACATAACCGCTCCAGATTTTTGGCAATAGCTCAAAAACGCTACCACCTTTTGAAATGAAATTTATGGTATATATCTACAGCTATATAGGATTGAAACAAACAATAGGCTCCAATTACTAAACGTGTACGATGCCTTTAACAGCATCCGTTAAATTATGATACAAATCAGGCAGCATGCACGGTACTTCGCCCAGGACGACATTCATACTGGTTACAACAAAGTAAATTATTACATTCTAAAAATGACCATAAACGTTTATGTAACAACTTTTCCAATATTTTTTGAACAAGTATTCAATAACGAAATTGTCTTTGTGTGTGTGTGACACACCACTTCACCATTAATGCTGCTTAATGGAGAAAAATGGACGACGGCAAGTCTCAGTCGGTAATCAAATAACTTGGGGAGTAGGACACCTGGTGAATGTTTTCAAAGGTATGAGGAGGAACAATTGGTATATGAAAATAGTATCCCATTAAAACCCTGCAATGTACTACGGACAAAAAAAAACATGCTATGCATTAGGCGGTCCACGAAAATCAAGGCACACTAACACACACACAACTATTTCCTTCCTCCATGAGTACACACACGGGGATTTATTGCTGCATAATGGACTCTGAGCATCCCCAACACCTTTGAGATGGTCTAGAGATTGTAAAACCATAAAAAAATTCCCCCATACCCCCCCCCAAGGATTCCCCTATATCACTAAGAAAAAAAGAGAGAGAAAAAAACAACTCAATTCACGCTTCAATCAATCTTGTTTTACGACCTCTTACCATCCCCAACCCCTTACCACAATTGTAAATAACTATTTAGAAGCTATGGTGAAGCCGCCAGCTGGTGACCATCAAGTCTGTAACCTTATAAGTTGATAACAAGCCTGTCTGGCAATTTCAATTACCCAGCTTGTATCCTAAGGCATGCTAAGGCATTTTGTCAACACAAGTCAATGGGGAAATCCCCGTGAGCCTTGGACCCCAGCCAGTTGAATTGGCTGTAGCGGGTAAACCGATAAGCTAGGCCACTCAAATTCTCCATTATGTTTCTCAATCGTATTATGGATAAAGTCAAGAAAAAAAGGCTTTCCACTTTATTCATAAGAGGAGCAATTAACAAAAAATGCTAATTGTGCCTTGAAAATCGTGGTTCGCCCGCTTGAGGCAGGGCTTAAAGCTTTGCCTATCAGTGGTCTTTTTCGGTAGGCCTATCACAGTAAAGACAATAACTGAAACTCAAGAAAGAAGGCTCTCTTTCTATAATTTTATACTGTAAAAGTACGGTACTATTTGTTAGTATTTGTTTTTCAAATCTTGGTTCGTTTTAAGTGTGTTTTGCGAGTCTTGTCCCCCAATGCACCCTCACACGTCGTGTTCCCGATGCCGCGCGGTGTCAGGATGCACTCTAAACACATTTACCCCCCCCCCAAGACTCGCCAAACAAAATACTTGCAACAAACAAGATTTGCTAAGTATATTGACTTTCAAAAAACAAGACTCGCCACACACATTCTTCTAAAAACAACACTCGCCAAAGATATACTTCCAAAAAAACAGATAAGGGACTCCAAATAATATATACTTGCAAAAAAAACCAATTTATACTTTCAATGGCAATATGGGGCTTTCGTACCCTGACACTCCATCTGTCTAACGTTGGTACACCGAATCCGTTGTGAATTTATTTATTTTTTTCTCTCACCGATTTTTTAACAATATTTTTGTTATTATCTTTCCCCAATTTCTTTTCTTCTAATGTCCTTTTAGGGGCTCCGTATTTTTTCAACAATCTGAACTATTATTTTTGTTACGGCGCGCCGTAACAAAAGAAGAACAATCTTTTGTCACGGTACATCAACTTTGACCTGAACACATTGTATAGTTGTTCACAGATTATAGTTGTACGACAGTCCGGTTGAATTTGATATATTTTACGGCATACAAAGCAAAGGCACAGATATTAATATGTGTTGCTGTATCACGGAATTCGGAATTGTCAAGTCAATTGTAGACTGACGGGACGTTTTAAAATGGATCCTGGCTGCTTTAAACGCGTTTTGCGCTCTTCAATTGATGCTTTACGAGATGGCGGTCTTCAAGGTTGGATTGCTGTGTTAGGTTTATTTACAACAAATATAGCGTGGAGTATTATTTTAAAAGGTCTTGGTATGATGTTACCTACCCTACAAGAACAGTTCATCACTTCGACTTGGTTGATTGGCTGGATGGTTGCTTTTGTAGATGCGGGTGCACAATTCTCAGGTTAGTTCAAGAAGCTTATCGGGGGTTACGGCATTCCGAGGGGGGGGGGGGGGGGGTTCAGCCCTGCAGACGAAACGCCTCTTGGTTCGTCAATGTTTTTCCCTCTTTTTCTTTCCGACCCAAACCACATAGATTTTGGATACGAATTTTGCTGGCAAATTAACTTATACTCAGTAAGCATTGTGTGACAATCAAAACAATGTATGGTGTTGTTTGCTCTGCTTAAGTTGCTTTTTCTCTGTGATTTTTTCATAGAGGTAAACCTGCATAATTTTACTCTCTTTTTAATTAGCTAATCTTTTAATACACCAAAGTCTCCCAGGGTCATTGTTTATTTGAGCTTAGAATCAAGACACCACCAGTAGCTCTAGACTCATTTGAATATTCCTTTATGTGTAAGGGGAAAAGCGAAATCAACAAACAAGATTTGCTAAATATATTGACTTTCAAAAAACAAGACTCGCCACACACATTCTTCTAAAAACAACACTCGCCAAAGATATACTTCCAAAAAACCAGATAAGGGACTCCAAATAATATATACTTGCAAAAAAAAAAACAATTTATACTTTCAATGGCAATATGGGGCTTTCGTACCCTGACACTCCATCTGTCTAACGTTGGTACACCGAATCCGTTGTGAATTTATTTATTTTTTTCTCTCACCGATTTTTTAACAATATTTTTGTTATTATCTTTCTCCAATTTCTTTTCTTCTAATGTCCTTTTAGGGGCTCCGTATTTTTTCAACAATCTGAACTATTATTTTTGTTACGGCGCGCCGTTCTTCTTTTGTCACGGTACATCAACTTTGACCTGAACACATTGTATAGTTGTTCACAGATTATAGTTGTACGACAGTCCGGTTGAATTTGATATATTTTACGGCATACAAAGCAAAGGCACGGATATTAATATGTGTTGCTGTATCACGGAATTCGGAATTGTCAAGTCAATTGTTGACTGACGGGACGTTTTAAAATGGATCCTGGCTGCTTTAAACGCGTTTTGCGCTCTTCAATTGATGCTTTACGAGATGGCGGTCTTCAAGGTTGGATTGCTGTGTTAGGTTTATTTACAACAAATATAGCGTGGAGTATTATTTTAAAAGGTCTTGGTATGATGTTACCTACCCTACAAGAACAGTTCATCACTTCGACTTGGTTGATTGGCTGGATGGTTGCTTTTGTAGATGCGGGTGCACAATTCTCATGTTAGTTCAAGAAGCTTATCGGGGGTTACGGCATTCCGAGGGGGGGGGGGGGGGTTCAGCCCTGCAGACGAAACGCCTCTTGGTTCGTCAATGTTTTTCCCTCTTTTTCTTTCCGACCCAAACCACATAGATTTTGGATACGAATTTTGCTGGCAAATTAACTTATACTCAGTAAGCATTGTGTGACAATCAAAACAATGTATGGTGTTGTTTGCTCTGCTTAAGTTGCTTTTTCTCTGTGATTTTTTCATAGAGGTAAACCTGCATAATTTTACTCTCTTTTTAATTAGCTAATCTTTTAATACACCAAAGTCTCCCAGGGTCATTGTTTATTTGAGCTTAGAATCAAGAAACCACCAGTAGCTCTAGACTCATTTGAATATTCCTTTATGTGTAAGGGGAAAAGCGAAGTCAACAAACAAGATTTGCTAAATATATTGACTTTCAAAAAACAAGACTCGCCACACACATTCTTCTAAAAACAACACTCGCCAAAGATATACTTCCAAAAAACCAGATAAGGGACTCCAAATAATATATACTTGCAAAAAAAACAATTTATACTTTCAATGGCAATATGGGGCTTTCGTACCCTGACACTCCATCTGTCTAACGTTGGTACACCGAATCCGTTGTGAATTTATTTATTTTTTTCTCTCACCGATTTTTTAACAATATTTTTGTTATTATCTTTCTCCAATTTCTTTTCTTCTAATGTCCTTTTAGGGGCTCCGTATTTTTTCAACAATCTGAACTATTATTTTTGTTACGGCGCGCCGTAACAAAAGAAGAACAAACGCCGCGGCGTTTGTTCTTCTTTTGTCACGGTACATCAACTTTGACCTGAACACATTGTATAGTTGTTCACAGATTATAATTGTTCGACAGTCCGGTTGAATTTGATATATTTTACGGCATACAAAGCAAAGGCACGGATATTAATATGTGTTGCTGTATCACGGAATTCGGAATTGTCAAGTCAATTGTTGACTGACGGGACGTTTTAAAATGGATCCTGGCTGCTTTAAACGCGTTTTGCGCTCTTCAATTGATGCTTTACGAGATGGCGGTCTTCAAGGTTGGATTGCTGTGTTAGGTTTATTTACAACAAATATAGCGTGGAGTATTATTTTAAAAGGTCTTGGTATGATGTTACCTACCCTACAAGAACAGTTCATCACTTCGACTTGGTTGATTGGCTGGATGGTTGCCTTTGTAGATGCGGGTGCACAATTCTCATGTTAGTTCAAGAAGCTTATCGGGGGTTACGGCATTCCGAGGGGGGGGGGGGGGGTTCAGCCCTGCAGACGAAACGCCTCTTGGTTCGTCAATGTTTTTCCCTCTTTTTCTTTCCGACCCAAACCACATAGATTTTGGATACGAATTTTGCTGGCAAATTAACTTATACTCAGTAAGCATTGTGTGACAAGTAAAACAATGTATGGTGTTGTTTGCTCTGCTTATGAAAAAATGTAACAGCCAGACCGGTGATGATTTAAAGTGATGTTTATTATTCTGGAGTTCTGATGTATTCATTTCCTAGTGTAGGCTTTAACCCATGACCCGTGGTTCTACAAGGTACATAAACAAGATAAAACCTTATAAGTTTACATGAAATGCAGGTTGCACAAAGTATGAGAACAATAAAAGGGGCCCTACAACTTACATAAATCATAAACAATAGGGACAGGATCAACCATCGCCCCAAAATATGGTTATAATAAGAAAAGGCTTAGAAACTTTAATAAAGACTTTACAGGCAGGTAAATTCCTCAATGAGCTGGAACATTAGATCCTCATAACACCCCAGAAGATATATAGCCATTAATCATCATAATAGACTTAATAATCAACAACGGTAATGTACTCAGGAACTTCAATAACTACAATAAACACTACCATATCATAACTGGTTAACGATAAACTTTTCTAGGCAAGACGTGTGAAAATCTGAATGTAAACAATCCCCAATTTATCCCAGTAACCCATGATTAATATGAAAGATTGTACTCACTTTAATACATGTACGCACGGGAGGATATCGGCTGGTTAATAGCTTAGGTTAATTTGGAATTTCAGGAAATTACTTGGATTTATCTTTGGTATAAAACATGGAATTTTCGTGATCATTGGAATCATATGCCAAAAACGGTCAAGAGAGGGCGCCATCCAACATTTCGACTTGAGACTTTTGAACAGCCGCCCCTAAATTTGGGTACTAAATTTACTAGCAAAAGAAATGTCTCAACAATGAAATTCTTAATCGGGCGTAACCTAAGTTTCATCATCTGTCAGTTCTGGGAGGCGGATTAGCCGGGCAACCGGGCGAGTGCACACTTTACCCTTCACAAGTACATTGGCAGTGCGGACACGTCCATCATCTCCTGGGAAGGTTTCTCCAACTCTCCCAATGGGCCACTGAGAACGATGTAGATTCTGTTCGACTATCATGACGACATCATTCGGCTTCAGCTCAACGCTCTCTGTTTGCCATTTCTGACGCTTCTGGAGTGAGGGCAAGTAGAATTGTATGAAGCGAGACCAGAAGTTTTCAGCTAACACCTGACTGTGTTTCCAGCGACGTCTGCCCAGTAGGTCCTTAGCTGGGTATACAACTTGAGGTAGTGAGGTATCATGGCGGCCCAACAGCAGTAGGTTTGGGGTAATTGGGTCAAGATCAGCCACATCGGATGAGACATATCCTAGCGGTTTCGAATTCAGGATTCCCTCTACCTCGATGAGGACTGTCCGCAGAACAGGCTCGGAGACAGTCTGATCGTTAAGAGTAACTCGAAGACCATCCTTAACTGATTTGATTTCTCTTTCCCACACTCCTCCAAAGTGTGGAGCCTTCGGTGGATTGAATGCGAACCGCACCTGTTGTTTGGCCAGCTCTTTCTGCAGACTGGGACTCATTGCAGAGAATGCCTCATGGAGTTCGGAGTCGCCTCCCTTGAAGTTTGTGCCACAGTCTGACAGCAGCTCATGGGGTTTACCTCTTCTAGCTATGAAACGTCTGAGGGACATGAGGAAAGCATCGCTGTCAATACTGTCTAGTAGGTCGAGGTGGACAGCACGAGTGGTCATGCACTTAAAGATAATTCCCCATCTTTTCTCTGTGCGACGGCCGATCTTAACCATCATGGGACCGAAACAATCCACTCCTGTGGAAAAGAAAGCTGGCTTGTGCAGACGAAGACGTGATGGCGGCAGATCTCCCATTCTTGGAACTTGGGGTTGAGCACGCCACTTCTGGCAGCTGGGGCACTGTCGTTGATGTTTGCGGATTGCTTCCCTTCCACGCAGCACCCAAAATGTACGACGAATCTCTGCAAGCACTCGTTCTGGTCCGTAGTGTAAGATTCTCTCATCATAGTCCCGGATGATCAGCTTTACAATTGGGTGCGCTGGATCCATGACAATTGGGTGCTTTGTGCCTTCCGGGATGTGCTGGGACCGTCTAAGACGCCCTCCTACCCAGATAAGACCACTGGATTCATCATACTCTGGTGCAAGCTGTCGTAGTCTACTACTGCGATGGAGTTCCTCGCCTGCTCTGAGGGAGGCCAGGTCTTCAGGGAAGCTGTCTTGCTGGGCACGCTGATAAAGTTGTAACTCTATCTCTGCTCTCTCATCGGCTGTCAAATCGGGAGGCTTTGCCTTGTCAGCCGCCCCATCGCGGATCTGCTTTACAGCCAAGATGAGGTCATCCCAGGAATCATACTGAGATGGATCAGGGGTATTGGTAGGCTGTATGTAGACGACACCGCAAAAGATTGACTTTCTATTCTCTGTGTCATCTACAGTCTGTGAAGGAGGACGAACTGGCCATACATCTGGTGTACACTTGAGGAATGGAGGCCCATCCCTCCATCTGGAAGCTTTGCTGAGTTCGAGAAGAGTCTTGCCTCGAGTAAGATCATCTGCAGGATTGTTTTTGTATCCACATAACGCCAGCGTTTGACATCAGTGAGGGTTTGAATTTCTGCAATCCGGGTGCCCACAAACACCTTGTATCGGCAGGACTCAGATTGTAGCCAGGTGAGTACAGTGGTGGAGTCACTCCACAGTATGACATCATCAATCGGTAGTGTGAGCTCCTTCTGAAGAAGGTCGGACAGTTGGGCCCCTGCTAGGGCAGCAGAAAGTTCCAACCGAGGCATGGATAATTGGCGTTTTGGAGCAACTCTTGATCTGGCCATCAAGAAACTGATGTGGATGTTGCCGCTAATATGGCTGGTACGGAGATAGGCCACAGCTCCATAGACTCTCTCAGAGGCATCGCAGAACACGTGCAGCTGACGACTTACGAAGTCTGACATATCGAAGGTGGAGTGTAGCAACGGCGTAATTGGATGCTAGTCAGGTGAGGTAGTTCATCTTCCCATGCTTGCCACTGATCTCTAATAACACCACTCTCTAGTGCATCATCCCAACAGCGTTTTGTTTTCCAAAGCTCCTGAATGATGACTCTTGCTCGTGCTGTAAAGGGGCAGAGATAACCGATTGGGTCATATTGGCTTGCAAGGATGCGATACATGTTCCTCATGTTCAGACACTCATAGTCGATTTTCCGGTTGCGATACTGCAGTTCATCTGTGCTGCAATTCCACTGAAGACCAAGCGTTGCTTCAGGAGAATCTATCTCACCAGAGGTCAGCCAAAGTTCACAGCCATCAGATCGAGCTTCAGGTGGGAGATGCTCAACAACTGAAGGAACGTTGCTAGCCCACTGACGAATTTCAAATCCTGCATTGGCCAACAGCTCTCGCATCTTATTAAGAAGAGACTTGGCTTCTGTGGCATCAGACACGCTGTCCAAACAGTTGTCAACATAGAAAGACTTGTCTACCGAGTTAGCAACTTCAGCGTAGTCGGTGCGATGGTCAAAGGCATGCTTCCTCAGGGCAAAGGTCGCACAGCAGGGACTGCAGGTGGATCCAAATGGAAGGACCTGCCACTCATATATGTTGGGTTCAGTGTCCACATTCAGATTTCGCCACAAGAACCGAAATAGTGGTCTGTCGTCAGAAAGCAGCCTCACCTGGTGGAACATCGCCTTGATGTCTCCAGAGATCGCAACATCCTGCTGACGGAAGCGAAGGAGCACGCCTACTAGCGAAGCACCAAGGGATGGACCAGGCAGAAGATGTTCATTGAGAACTAGGTTGTTGTACTTGAACGAGCAATCAAACACGAGGCGATACTTCCCGTTGTGATGAACTGTGTGATGGGGAATGAACCATGACTCCTCTGATTTGGCTGCTTCATCTGCCGATACTATTCGAACATGGCCCGAGTCCACAAGCTTGTCAATTAGCTCATTATGTTTCTGAGCCAACACTGGGTGTTTCTCCAGCCGCTTCTCAGTTCGCTTAAGGATGGGAAGAACAGCCTCTTTAGATGTATTGAACTTGATTCCATCATTGATTCAAAGGAGGGGGGTTGAGTAGCGTTGTGTCCCTTCTACATCTGTTCGGATTGTTTTATCTTCCAGTATCTGAACAGCTTGTTGATCCTGCTTTGAGCGTGTAACATGCTTCTCGCTGATGTATGGTAGAACATCTGCTTGCCAGAGTCTCTCCACATGTTGGAAAAGGTCGTCTGTCGGAGAAAACAGTGATGTTTTGAAGACATTTTGCTCTGGTAGCTTCTTTATACTCTTGACAGGCCCTTGGAGGGTCCAACCAAGCTTTGTGTTGATTGCAACTGGTGCTCCATGAGGTCCGAACTTAATGGGCTGTATTGGGACGATGAGCTCTGTGTAGTCTGAGCCAATGAGAATCACCGGGCATGCCTTCTCTATTGTTGGTAACTGCAAGCTGCGGAGGTGGTGGTACCGATGCTGTAGAGTTTCAACAGGATAGGTGTACTCTGATAAAAACAGATTATGAGCAGGCTCTGGTGATGGTGTACTTTACTTCAGGATGATTTTTAGGAGACAGCTGGAGGGATGAAGATTGACCCTGGCATTCGACAACGTCATCACGGATGGTCCGTAGGAGCATGGTCTCTGGTTTTCCTCCGAGTTGAAGTTTATCTGCTGCCGGCTGGAGTAGCATGGTTCGCTCTGATCCATCATCAAGGATTGCATAAGTATCCAGTGTACCTGCTGGACCATGAAGGAGAACTGGAACCACCTTTAACATGACATTGTGCGGACGAGTGGGTTTGTCTATGAAGACGTCTTGGTGAGAGGTTTGTATCCGGTACACGTGACTGGTAGCCTTCTGGGCAGCATCGTGTAGTACAATAAGGTGAACCTCTTTACATAAGTGGCAAGGTTTCCTCAGGGTACATTCCTCCGGTTTGTGCGCTCGGCCACATTTCCAGCAGCGTCTTTTCTGCTGGATCCAACTAATAATGTGGTCAGTGTCCAGCTTCTTCAACTCAGGGCACCCTCAAAGATAGTGTTCGTTGCCATCACAGAAGGGGCAGAATGGCTTGGGCATGTTCTTTGGTTTGTCCTTGGGGTTGGACTCTGACATGAATACAGCAGTTGGAGTGCCCCTCTTCTGGGGCTGCTGATGGCTTTGTCGTCGATTGGATGTGGGGTTTACAGAATTGTTGCCGGACACTGCTCTCTGTGCAAAAGTCTGAGATTGGGATTTGACCTGGAGCCATCGGGAAAACTGGGCAAGTGTGTAGGTGTGACTGGAGTTGGGTTTAAGTATGCCTTTGTTAAGACAATGTTCCATAAAGCTATTCCTGTAGCTAGGGGCCAACTTACTCAGTAGTCGATCTACGTGTGACCCGCATTTCAGCTCCACGCCATCCTCACCCTCTAGGGCTTTCAGCATCCCCACCAAGGATAGTACATCGAGGGAGAACTCACAGAGCGCATCAGTGTCTCCATACTTAATTGGAGGAGTTGACAAAATGGCCCTGATTTCTGTTTGCAGTAATTGTCGGGTTTGTCCATATTTGTCTTTCAATGCAGACAAAGCATCAGTGTATGGTTTACTGGAGTACATAAATGCCTTGGCTAGTTTCTGGGCTTGGCCTCCCATTCTGTCGATCATCACCTGGAACTTGTAGTGTTCAGTGAGATGTGGGTGCACGTCCAGAAGATTCTCCAAAGCCATCTTCAAGAGGGCAAAGTCCTTTTCCCTTCCATCTGAAAACTTAGGCAGAGTCGGCTTTGGGATCCCATGTGATGAGGTAACAAGGAGATCCATGACTGTGGGTGCTGGTGGTTCTGAAGGAGAAGGCAAAGTGACTAGTGAAGATGGCAAGGGGGGAGAGCACTCTACTGAACGAGGAAGATCTTGTTTTGGTGCGATGCAACCGGTTGCCTCAGGAGAAGGCGTGGGTGCACTGGGTTGAGCATCAATGGCTTGATTACCATCCAGTAGTGCAGAATGATCATCTATCAATGTGCTGATAGCTTGTGCTTCAACAAATTCTTGCTGAGCAAACCTCAATCTCCGTTGTCGGGATAACTTTTTTGTTAGGTCTTCACGGTCTCTCAAAGCCTGTCGTTCTATCTCTTCAGCCTGGAGTCGAGCCTTACGGGCTTGATCATCGATCATCTGCAGCTGTTTATCAGCAACCTCGTCCTCCTGCGCCTGACGCTGTAACTCCTCATAGTGAATCTTCTTACGGAGAGCGTGAAATTTTGCTGACTTAGCATCACTGAGGCAAGATATGTGTGAGGTTTTGGAATTGGCAGAGAAGTTTGAGCTACAACTTCGTCTGTAGGAATGCCGAATTGGTAGGCTAGACTCCCGTTTGGAGATATGACTCTGATTAGAGGGGTGCCGACTTGAATGGCTGGACTCTGGTTTGGTACTATGACTTCGTCGGGAGGAATGTCGACTCAAAGTGGTAGAATCACCTCCAGTATGGCTATCGGATAGGCTATCCATAATGAACTCCTGCAGGTGTTGAGGGGGTCGCATAGTTCTGGATGGTCGGACTCGATCTGTATCCATAAGACGCTGGTTCGAATCCCGGTTCGAAGGACCATGAAAAAATGTAACAGCCAGACCGGTGATGATTTAAAGTGATGTTTATTATTCTGGAGTTCTGATGTATTCATTTCCTAGTGTAGGCTTTAACCCATGATCCGTGGTTCTACAAGATACATAAACAAGATAAAACCTTATAAGTTTAAATGAAATGCAGGTTGCACAAAGTATGAGAACAATAAAAGGGGCCCTACAACTTACATAAATCATAAACAATAGGGACAGGATCAACCATCGCCCCAAAATATGGTTATAATAAGAAAAGGCTTAGAAACTTTAATAAAGACTTTACAGGCAGGTAAATTCCTCAATGAGCTGGAACATTAGATCCTCATACTCAGGAAATTCAATAACTACAATAAACACTACCATATCATAACTGGTTAACGATAAACTTTTCTAGGCAAGACATGTGAAAATCTGAATGTAAACAATCCCCAATTTATCCCAGTAACCCATGATTGATATGAAAGATTGTACTCACTTTAATACATGTACGCACGGGAGGATATCTGCTGGTTAATAGCTTAGGTTAATTTGGAATTTCAGGAAATTACTTGGATTTATCTTTACTCATTGGTATAAAACATGGAATTTTCGTGATCATTGGAATCATATGCCAAAAACGGTCAAGAGAGGGCGCCATCCAACATTTCGACTTGAGACTTTTGAACAGCTTAAGCTGCTTTTTCTCTGTGATTTTTCATAGAGGTAAACCTGCATAATTTTACTCTCTTTTTAATAAGCTAATCTTTTAATACACCAAAGTCTCCCAGGGTCATTGTTTATTTGAGCTTAGAATCAACAAACCACCAGTAGCTCTAGGGGTGCACCCCACTAATTCAACTCCCATAGCATTCAGTGCAAAAGGCTAAATATTCAAAAATACACGAAAAATACTTAAAAGTCTCACAGCTTTTTACAGTAAAGGGAAAAGTATTAATTGACTCTTGAACTTTTATTCTCTGCTCAATTTAATATGGGGAGTCCCTGGTCCCGTCGAGTTATTCTCCCTCCAAATCAAAACACCCCTACACCGGTGTAATTTTCCAAACGTCCGAGCATCAATCTTGAAAAATGTCCCTACACCTCTCGGCAAATAGGACCAGTTTTTCAGGGCCTATGTCATCCAAAATACCTCAAGTTGGAAGTCAACAACCCCCAGGTTACAATTGGGCAACATTTTTACACTCTACCCCTTTTATTGGGCTCTCAAATCTGTATAATATAGGATATTTTGAGGGCCTACAAAATATTCATGAGCTCGACGCTCTGTTTTCTCCATATTTAGTGGGGTGCACCCTATAGAGGAATTATTTTTACAGTTTGACTGGAAACCACATTCAGGATATTAGGAATATTGTCAAGAACATATTTCTTCAGGAAAATTTGAATTTGTTTAATCCGTTGAGAAATGGCAGGCTTAAACAAACAAACCACTCCTATGGTGTTTTGTGTACATTTTCAAATGAATGAGCATGCCTGATGGTGATACAAACACACATTAGATATTTCCTCTCATGTAATATGTTTCTTCCATTTGAACTACCCACAGAGTTTTTGCTCTGTCTGTAAATTCCTTGACAATATATCCTACGGTTCTGATGAAACATTTTGAGAATGTGTTGTTTTTCTTTAAATTTAACCTTTTAAGTGGGAGGATCCCTGGTGATAGCAACGGAGGGGCGGGCAATGGGCAAATGAACTGGAGAATTTACAGTTGAGGGCTTTAAACCATTCTTATACCCAGTGCAATAATTGTTTCATATTCCAAGTAGAAAAATAGGTAGGGTTAGGTTTCAAGTTAGAGTTAGGTAAGGGTTTATCCTCAATCAGCAGACAATTTAAGTTTTGGAACAAACAAAGGGTCTCAAATTTAGGCCTACATGTGTTCCTGTAGTGGCCTCACCAGAACAATGCCCCTCACTTATTACTGGCAAAGGGGGTGGACCAGTGTATATGTCTATGTAGGCCTATTTCTATAGATCAAAGAGAGTGGTCAAAGAGAGTGGAGCTCCAGAATTGGATGGGTGGGGGTAATAAAATTGTAATTAAAAACTGCATACACTAACAACTTGGACAAGTCATGATCACTGACTTTCTAAAGAATTTGTAAAGACACAAATGGGGTGACATCTGGGGAGGAGAGGGTGTGAGAAAGAAAACTGAATGACTAACAGAAAGCTACACTTCTGCCTGGGAGAAAGTTCTGTTAGCTTCTCACTTACACAGTTCAATATGGGGCTGGTTGGACGTGGAATCTACAAAAAGAAAAAGGATGGCTCAAAAACAAGAACACTGGGCCCCCTGCCGAAGCTGAAAGTGAGACATGAACCCCAAGTGAGAAACTCAACAACAGACAACATCAGGCCATCTAAGGAACATCTAGAGTTGGCTTTCACAAGAGATTAGCAGGGTAAATTTCAATCCAAACCAAATCCAGAGTTACCCACCAGACCTGTCATGGTACTTCGACCCACATATGCTGAAACGACCCTGTTGAGGAAATCCAACACAAGAGTGGAGTTGCACTTCAGAAAATGCCTAACAAACTCCATCTCAAGAGTGAGGATGATCACCAGGAAGAAGAAGGAGGAGGCTACAGGTTTGTCAAAGTCAATTCTGCAGTAAATTTAGGAGTGGATGCTGCACTAGATCACCAACGAGCAAATCCTGAATGCAATGGTCGTCCCCAACTTGACGCTGGTGCAGAGGAACGTCGAGGTCTTGCCGTGGCCGAGATGATGTCATGCCGAAAGTGTGGGTTCCACACCGACAAGAAAAACTGTACACAGAAATACCTCAGACAAGGAGAGGACGACGAACTGCCGTCCCAAACATGGCGTTCCAAGTTGGCCTACACAATACTGGGATTGGAGCTGCTGGTGCAAGGAGACTTCTATCTGCGATGGATACAGCCGTTCCCTCACAAAACGCCCTGCAGAAAAGTGCAAACAGAGTAGGTGCTATTTTGACAATTGAAAACGAAGAAGACATGGCAGAAAAGAGAAGGCTCGTGAAAGACGTTCACGAATTACAAGGCTACGAAAGGGAGAGTGGAGTGGCCGTTGAAATAGATCGACAGTACAACAATCCGCTGAGAAACTGTCGCAAAAAACACCTTTTGTTTCGGCAACACAAACGAGAGATGTCGTTTGTGAAAATGTGACTACAAAAAAAAACATTGTGATGTTCAACCATGAATCCAAACTCTGCAAACAATGTTCAACCTCCTTAGACAAAAAAGGACACAAACCTAGAAATGCAACATGCACCGCCACTCGTCCTGGAAACTACAACATGGG
The DNA here is from genome assembly GCA_021014325.1 of Plazaster borealis. NCBI lineage: Eukaryota > Metazoa > Echinodermata > Asteroidea > Forcipulatida > Labidiasteridae > Plazaster > Plazaster borealis. The sequence goes on from CM037473.1 coordinate 4,059,104, forward strand.
TGACGAACGAGAAGGAGGATTGCAGTGTGCAAAGAAACTGTTGAACTGTAAGGAGCCACTTAAAATAAATAGAGTCACAACTGATGCCGATGGGTGTCTTGCACATGGCATTAGTACATTTATGCACACACAGGCAGGTATGGAGACTGAACATTTGCTAGACCCCCCTCATCTTAATAGATCTCTTTGTGCAGCCATAAGTCGTGCTAAATTCAGCACAGATATGTTTCCGGGCAAAACCAAAAAAGAAAAGTCTAAATTGCAAGACAGATTTGCCGATGATGTCAGCCATAGGGCTCAGGCCGAGGCTGGTTCAATCCTTAACCAAAAACTTGGTGATCAGTCACAAAAGACAGCCATGGCTGCAAATGCAGCAATTGCAATTCCTGAATGTTACATGGGAAACCATGATCTGTGCAAAAGACATCTCACATTTGCCATGGTGGTGCCAGACATCAGAAATACAAATTTCCATACCTGCCTGCTAGTGCTCGGGAAAAATTTAAATTGTCTAAACATGATAAAGAGACAGTCATCAAACTTTTGGACAAACGACTTGGTAAAGAAGCCATGGAAAAAACCCAGTACGGTACAAGCACTCAAAAGCAGAATCCATGAACCATGCATTTTCAGTCACAAATCCAAAAGGAGCACTCACCTTTGCGAGAAATGGTCCTTGTAGAGATCACAGTGCCGTGCATTTGGTCAATAATGGTCATGCAAACTCGATAGTAAAAAATGTAAATCTGCTGGGTGTCCAGTAACTGTTGGCTCCCAGCTGCTAAGGCCCTTTCTGAAATGGATAAGAAACAGAAATATTACTCTGACAGGGCCAAAGGAAAGGCATACAAGAGACGAAGGGCACAGTGTCGATACAATCGATTCCATTTGTATTATGCTTCACAACAACTGTACAAGAAAGGGCAACTAGAACCAAATTTTCAAAACGACTGGCACAATATTCAAAACGAACACAGTTATAGCAAACGTTGCCCACCATGAACAGATGAATGAATGAATTAATGATTGATAGTTAGTGATAGATAATTCGAACAAAAAATCTTACACTTCTCATCAGATTAAGCAGTCAGGGTACACACCGTGCCCCTCACAATTTCCTTTTCTCCGACATATTTTTCTTGAGTTGTTGATGTGGCGGGGCTCTAGAGATAAATGCTCAAAACAAACGCACAATGAATGATGGCACAAATGGCTTACATCACATCCGTTGGGCAAGTTTGGAGTTCCCGTGTATGCCATGTAAGCCACTCTGTGCACATGAATCATTGTGCGTTTGTTCGATCCGGGGACCTGGATATTTACGAACCCATAATTCCTCCTGGAATAGCCCCGCCACATCATACAACCCTTGCCACCTTTCGCTTTAGATTTTTTGGCCAATAGCCCCATAACTTTACCTATCCAGGCTTCCATTTTGTCAGTTTGTTTATATGCAGTGTTTCATGTGTACAACCAGTGTTTACAATTTTCAGTATGTGGCTTGAAGTTCAACCCCAGTCAGTAATGTACCCTCTCATAATTTCCTTGAAAGCAATTTCTTTTTGGAAAAATTAGTGCTTGTAAAAATTACAAACCACATTTAAAAATCAGAAAATGAAAGGTTGATTTTTTTGAAGCAGTTTTGAGCAGTCAAAGGTGATTTATACACAAAACATTTACTCCCAAAACTGCCAAAACAACACATGCCGACTGGGGTGAGATCCACCATTTTGTAAGATTTAACTTAACTTTTTACTGTAAATGAACTGTTTTGCACCGTAAAAATTGAAATAAAATTATCACTTGATTGAAAAAAGCTTCTGTATCACATTGATTGTCAGCTAACAAATTATTGTAAACAATGACACGTTTAAAACCCCATCAAGTAAATAAAATATGGCCGACACCATTCATGCTTATAGGGTGCACCCCACTAATTCAACTCCCATAGCATTCAGTGCAAAAGGCTAAATATTCAAAAATACACGAAAAATACTTAAAAGTCTCACAGCTTTTTACAGTAAAGGGAAAAGTATTAATTGACTCTTGAACTTTTATTCTCTGCTCAATTTAATATGGGGAGTCCCTGGTCCCGTCGAGTTATTCTCCCTCCAAATCAAAACACCCCTACACCGGTGTAATTTTCCAAACGTCCGAGCATCAATCTTGAAAAATGTCCCTACACCTCTCGGCAAATAGGACCAGTTTTTCAGGGCCTATGTCATCCAAAATACCTCAAGTTGGAAGTCAACAACCCCCAGGTTACAATTGGGCAACATTTTTACACTCTACCCCTTTTATTGGGCTCTCAAATCTGTATAATATAGGATATTTTGAGGGCCTACAAAATATTCATGAGCTCGACGCTCTGTTTTCTCCATATTTAGTGGGGTGCACCCCTAGACTCATTTGAATATTCCTTTATGTGTAAGGGGAAAAGCGAAATCATACATGTAGCCCTGTGCAAACAGACCAAAAGATGAGACTAGTGTAACCACAAAAAACATTTTGATGGTAATATACATATATGCATCAAATAGAGTGTTTTTAGAAGACACACGCATCAAATAGTAGGATCGGAACGCACTCAAAGTGTTCAAAAACTTTAGGTTTAATATTATAAAATTCTTCCCTTGTTAATGGAGAATCATGTATGGAAACTAAGGCTTTAAAAAACGTATGAGGCGTTATGTGTATAGTTCTTAATAGGGATGGGGGGGGGGAGTAAAAGGGCAAAAACACAAGGGCAACAGGTGTTGATAGGGGGTGGGGTTTGGATAGGAAGGAGGGTGTGAGGAAAGAATGAGACTGCCCAATTAAACTTAAGCGAAAATGCACTGTGGAGCGGGAAATTTGAAACTAATTCCGGTGTTAGCAAAAGATAAATTGGCAGAGAGAGGGAGTGAAAAGGAAAAACATGTTATCGGTGTGGTCTCTGGTAATAAATCATCCCCTGACTGTTTTGATGTTGTTTTGGTGGGTTTGCTTAGAGCATAGAGAAAGGACAGAAGGATCCGGAGAGATTCGTATTTTTCGTTTGTTTATAGTTTACGTAATCTCGTCTTGATACATTAAGCCTTGATCTTTCTTTAATTTTATGTACCCGACTGTTGTCCCTGTAGTATTTCAAGCAGGATCTACAAGTTTTGTTCGTCCATTTCTTTGAATATGTTTTCTTCGGTTGAAACTTGCAATCTAGCCCAAATTAGTTGTTCTTATGTTCTTTTGTCTTTTATAGGCCAACAGAGGAGGTAGAGGGAAAATTTGTAGAGAAAATCACTGTCATTTATTAAGTGCCAGTGTTTCAACAGTGCACGTTTGAGATTAAAGTGGTGTATTTGTGGAAAGAAATCGTAATAAAAACCAGAGGCGGATTCGTTTCTTTCTTGATGTTAAGTGGTGCACTCAACATTGAATTCCTGTGGTCAATATTAGATTTTGTGAAGCGGGTCACTTCGCTGTGTTGTTTCCACGTTCTATCATTTTTTTCTTTAGAGAAATTGACCTTACTCTCGAAATATTTTGTGTGTGTGATGCGTTTATATCTCGTAATTATTTTTGCCCGTAATGACGCCACCAAATATAGACTCGGGTGTGCAAAATCTCGAGCAAGATATTGGAACGTGTGTGGTTTTTTCGTTGCTACTCGAGTATCGAGCTTCCCTTCTTTTTGAAAACGTTCACCCTATGTAAATTATGAGGTCAATAATAATAATAATAACGAGGAATTTGCTAAAGCGCCTTTTCCCAAGGATACATAGCGCATACAAGAAAGAAGAAACTTAATGGTTGAAGAGGTAAGTTTTTAAGTTCTTTCTGAACTGAGAAATGGAGATGGAGTTCCTGAGAGGTTGTGGCAGATCATTTCAGAGCTTTGGAGCCGATGAAGAAAAGGACATTTCCCCAGCATGCTTTTTAGTTAATGGGCGGATGAATGATAGGGCAGATGATGAACGGGTGGTGCGAGTTGGGACGTGGCGTTCCAAACAGTCTGTAATATAGCCTGGAGTCTGGTGGATGAGTGACTTGACAAGTAGAACAATTTTGAAGGTGATACGTTTGTGTACAGAAAGCCAGTGGAGATCGTGTATAAGCGGAGTGGTATGAGTACGAGCAGGAAGGGCAAACACGAGTCGGGCTGCCTTGTTTTGTAAGCGTTGGAGTCGACCGAGGTCTTTCTGGCTGAGACCACTTAACAGAGAATTGCAATAATCCAGGCGCGATAGGACAAACGCCCTCACTGCATTGTGACATGTTGCATGGTTAATAAATCTCCTGATTCTCCAGAGGTTGCGAATTTGGAAGTTGACTGATTGACACACTTGTGTGACGTGCTCGCCCAGACTGCCGGTTTGTTGAAAAGTAAATCCAAGGTTACGAACACGGTTAGAAGGTTTGATGAGGGTGTTGTAGTATTGTTACATTAGGCACTCCATACATATACTATTGTGTGCATCGCGCATGCGCGCGGACCTGGATTGTTGACAACATGTTAGTGAACCACACATGCATCGTGTGTACGAGTCAGTTCTTTCTCTATTATAAAATCACCTCAATATTACATTTTGGCGACGAAGCGGGATTTTTATACCCCACAACATCATCATTATCGTCTACTGCATCATAATTCCCGGTGTACGGTGAATTACAACATTGTGTTTTCCTAGTTTTGGATCACTTTTCGTCACCCCTCGTTTGACATGTCGTCATCGCTGACTCCGCCATCTTTCCCGTCGTTCCATGTAAGCAGTGAACCTACCAACGTTGGCACTCGCTGGGAGAAGTATGTCAAAAGAATAGAGACAATTTTCGTCGGATTCAACATCAACAATGAACAGCAGAAACGGGCACTTTTGCTTCATTACTCAGGAGAAGAAGTGAGTGATATTTTTGAAACTTTAGTTAATACTGGGTCGGATTATAAGAGCGCAAAAAGGGCCCTCAACGACCATTTCAATCCCCGCAAGAGTGTTGAATTCGAGCGTTTCACATTTCGTCAGAGTCACCAGGAACCATCAGAGAATGTTACTCGCTTTCATGTGCGACTACAGCGTCTTGCCACTCACTGTGAATTTGCAGACAAGGATGGAGAAGTTAAATCTCAAATTATTCAGACTTGCACATCAACCAAACTTCGCCGTTATGCACTACGTGAATCTTCTCTCACCCTTGCCAAACTACTTAAAACAGCTCGCACATATGAACTAGCTGATAGTAATGCTGCAGAAATTGAACAATCCACAACTGTAAACAGAGTTGAAGTCAAGGCACAGCACACTACACAGTCTCCCTCTACGTCAGTTGAACACCAGCCACGCAGCAACAGCAAACACTTGTACACCAGCCCAACACAATATCAACAGTCACCGCATAGTTTTAATAATTCTCGCGGTAGATGTCGCAACTGCGGTGGTCGGTACCCCCATCCAAAGGAAAGAGGCTGTCCTGCGAAAGGTGTCACTTGTCATTCATGTGGTAAACTTAATCACTTTGCAAAGCATTGGCTGAGCACCCCGAAAACTCCCGTCACTCAGAATTACTCACTTTTCATCACCTGAAACCTAGAACGGATGCTTATAAATTTTCAACAATTGTACGCTTTCCGAGGACCTTCTAAAATAGTTTGTTAGTGCTTGTCTTCTTTGGGTTTTTAAATGTTTGTCCCTTCCTCCTGTTTCTATGGTGTTTGGGGGTGCTGTTTTTGCAGGTTTTGGATTTGCTTTTAATGTTTACCGTTGTGTGATTTATAATTATATAATTATATTTTTATCGTTGGCAGGGGTCTGGTTGTACACATCTTAAGATGACAGTTTTTATACTTTTGTATAACCTTGACAGCCCCTGTCCAACTTGTTATCATTGGTTTATGTCTAAAGATTTAAAATAAATAAATAAATAAAATAAAACCCAGCACCGTCCAAGCGTCAACGAAGTCCACATGAGCTCTCACGACAGTGAACCAGCGCCAACCGCACCGTCAGTTGTGAATGCTGACTATGTCTTCCACCTACACTCGCCAACAATGACCAAACCTTTGGTAACTGTGAGTATTAACAACAATCCTGTTCAAGCCATCATTGACACAGGAGCATCTGTCATGTTGATGAGTCGCAATGTTGTAAATAAGATGCAACCCCGTCCCCAGTTGCAGTCGCGAACAATTCCAATCTACGCATATGGTAGCACCACCCCGATCGAAGTCATTGGTTCCTTCACAGCTTGTATCAGCTACAAATCATCGTCTGTCACGATACCTGTGTTTGTCACAACACGTTCAGCTGACACACTCCTCAACTATGCTACTGCATCCGCTTTGGGACTTGTGAACATTGCATACAATCTACAATCTGGTACACCCACAGCCACACCAGATTTCTTCACTACCTTTGCTGATCGTTTTCAAGGCATTGGTAAGTTAGCATCATTTCAGTGTAAGCTCCATGTTGATCCTTCCATCTCCCCAACAGCCCTACCTCATCGTCGAATACCGTTTCACATGCGCAAACTTGTTGAACAAGAACTTGACAAGTTGCTCAAGCTTGACATCATTGAACCAGTCCAGGGCACACCCACACCTTGGGTATCACCAATAACTGTTGTACGAAAACCGCACAAACCTGAGGAGATTCGAATGTGTGTAGACATGCGTAATGTCAACCGTGCAATCAAACGGGAACGCCACATCACACCTACGGTCGACGATATCATAATCGCTTTGAATGGTGCCTCAGTCTTCAGCAAACTGGACCTTAATTCAGGGTATCATCAAATTGAACTGGCACCTGAATCGCGTCAATACACAGTGTTTTCTACCCATGCCGGGTTGTATTGATACAAGCGCCTGAATTTTGGCCTATCCTCAGCTGCTGAACTCTTCCAACACAAAATCCAAGAGACTTTGCGTGACCTCCCAGGCGTTATCTACATCAGTAATGATATTCTTGTGTTCGGCAGCAATCAGAAAGAGCACAACATACGCCTTGATGCTTGCCTTCACCGTCTGCGCACTGCCAATCTAACTTTAAACCGTGACAAGTGCCAATTCAACGTCCCACAGGTTCAATACTTCGGACATTCGTTCTCTGCCAACGGCATTGCCCTAGATCCTCTCAAAATCAAGGCAATCCAAGCAGTACCAGAGCCTCAGAATGTCTCTGAGCTACGTAGTTTCCTGGGTATGGTAAACTACTGCGGTCGTTTCATTCCTGACCTTGCCACCATATCGTCTCCCATTCGTGAACTGACCAAAGTTGATACACCCTGGGAATGGAATGACACACACACGAATGCATTCATGCTGATTAAGAAACGCATGACAGAGTGCTGCACAATGTCCTACTTCAACCCAAACAGCAAATCTATACTGCTTGTGGATGCTAGTCCAGTCGGATTAGGTGCAATCCTCACACAACAGGATTCACGAAACAACACCAATGTCGTAGCCCTTGCAAGCCGAGCTCTCACTCCCGTTGAACAACGGTACTCTCAGACAGAACGCGAAGCGTTAGCCATTACATGGGCAGTCATCCATTTTCACTTATACCTGTATGGTGCATCCTTTGAAGTCATCACCGATCACAAACCACTAGTCACGCTCTTCAACAGCAGCAACTCGAAACCTCCACTACGGTTAGAGCGTTGGATACTCAAACTCCAAGCGTATGACTACACAGTTCGGTATGAGCCCGGAAAAAGCAATCCTGCTGACTATATGTCCCGCCATCCCCAACAACTGGCACAACAGCTGTCATTTGAGCAAACCTTAGCCGAAGCACATGTCAACTTCATTGCTTCACACTCAGTTCCAAAAACTGTCACCTCTGCGGACATCATCGAAGCGAGTAAGCAGGATCAGGCCATCCAACTTTCCATGAACGCCATTGAATCGAACACTTGGAATGAAGTCCTCAGTACACCGGATAAGTCCCTCAAAGCTGAGCTAACGAGCCTCCACAATGTACGTGCTGAGCTCACTGTCTCACAAAATCGCGAAATGCTTTTGCGTGACCATCGTATCACCATTCCACAACAACTTCGCCAACGCATTATCGACATCGCCCATGAGGGTCATCAAGGTATAACTAAAACCAAAGCTCTTCTTCGTGAAAAAGTCTGGTTCCCATCCCTTGATCGCATGTCTGAAGCAGCAATTCGTGATTGTCTGCCATGCCAAGCAAACATAGTTGAAAAAACCACAGAGCCGCTGAAAATGTCACCCCTACCGACCAAAGCATGGTCTGAAATCAGCATTGACTTTGCAGACCTTCCCACTGGGGAACACTTACTTGTAGTCATGGACGACTACACACGCTTTCCAGAAGTTGAAATTGTACCCTCAACATCTGCGCAGCAGGTAATTCCAAGACTTGATCGCATCTTTGCAAGTTTTGGCACTCCAGATATTGTACGCACAGACAACGGCCCTCCCTTTAACAGCCATGAATTTGCCAACTACGCAAAGTATCTCGGATTTACACATCGCAAAGTTACTCCACGATGGCCCCAAGCTAATGGTGAAGTGGAGAGGTTTATGAAAACTTTGAAAAAGGCATACCGCACGTCATTCGTTGAAGCTAAACCATGGAAACAGGAGTTGTTTCAGTTCCTTCGTAACTACCGTGTCACCCCCCACTCTACTACCGGCACGCCCCCAGCGACACTTCTCTTTGGACGATCTGTCAAAACACGCCTACCTGAACCACTACCTATTCACCAACCACCGTTTGACGCTGATCTTCGTGAACGCGATCAGAACAAAAAGCATACCATGAAAACCTATGCTGACAAGCGACGTAAAACTGGAGTGAAAGATTTTGCTGTCGGTGACACCGTTCTTGTCCGCCGACATGGATACATTCCGAAGCATGTATCACCCTACTTCACACAACCATACACAGTGACACGAAAGCGTGGCACCCTTATGACTGTTGAAAGGGATTCCCACACCATCACCCGCAACTCTTCTTACTTCAAGAAGTACACAGGACCCCCCTCCGCGACCACAGTTGCACAATGATGATAGTGACATCATGGTCACTCCCTCCCAACACATGCCACCAGAACCACCTGAACAATTTGTTCGTCACAACCCCCCTCGTGCTCGTCAACTGCCCGCATATCTGCAGGACTATATGCCATAAACTGAAACTGACAGACTGTACTTCTGTCTATTGAACAATGACTATATGTTTCTACCAACTTTCTTAATGATCACTTAAAGAAAACAAAAAAACAAACTAAATCAAGTCATGTTTTACTTTCAAGTGACTAGAAGTAAACAGTTGCTACAAAGTTGAGCTAATTTCCACATTTTATTTATTTATTTTTTTCACCAACATCTCACACATCAGCAAAAATTTTTTTTGAGGAGGAAATAATCTTAAGTTTTGATTAAAAGTTTTCTCATTAACAAAAGATTGGTTTCAGAAGGAAACAATCACAAGTTTGATTTAAGGTTGTTTAGTGCTCTTAAAAGTACATGCTAAGTTTTGATGTTTGCACTTGCAGTTTTCTAAGTGGTTACAGAGTTTTGTTTAATCAAAATTATTGTGGTTGAACTTTATCATAAATCTACACCAGAATTTGACAAATTATGCCTTCTTTAAGCAAGGTGGAAAGGGATGTAGTATTGTTACATTAGGCACTCCATACATATACTATTGTGTGCATCGCGCATGCGCGCGGACCTGGATTGTTGACAACATGTTAGTGAACCACACATGCTTCGTGTGTACGAGTCAGTTCTTTCTCTATTATAAAATCACCTCAATATTACAGGTGTTGCCTAGGGTGATACTGATGTCTTTTACTTGTTGCAGTAAGGTAATTTGGTAGTCGGAGATTTCTGCTGTGAATTTCAAAGTTGGGTGCAGGTTGTTCAACATCTTAATGAAATCCAACGCTTGTTTTTTGTTGCCATTGTAAATTCTTAAAAAATCGTCTCTGTATCTCATGTAGGCCACTGTCTCTGGGTTGTTGGGGGGGGGGGATAATTTCCTTTTTGTATTTGAATAAGGTGATGTCACATATTTTAGGACTGCATACACTACCCATTGCCACGCCAATCTATAGTTCTAAAAGACATTGCGGGTTTTTTAAAAGGTTTTGGTATGGTGTATAGTCCTGATTTTTGCTTGTTCCAAAGCATCACAAACTGAGTGTAACTCTCCCCCGCCCCCTCCCTTTCTTCCGTGTAGATGATGCATAAAAATATCCCAAATTAGGTTTGTTTTAACCATAATTGCCTTGACTATTTGGAGAACGGAGACAATCTCCCACCAACACAACATCCAAACAGTCAGGGGATGATTTATTACCAGAGAAAACACCGATAACATGTGTTTCCTTTTCACTCCCTCTCTCTGCCAATATCTTTTGCTAACACCGGAATTAGTTTCAAATTTACTGCCCAACATTGCATTTTCGCTTAAATTTAATTGGGCAGTCTCATTCTTTCTCACACTCTCCTTACTATCCAAACCCCACCATTACCAACATCTGTTCCCATTGTGTCTTTGCCCTTTTACTTCAACCCCACCATCCCCGTCCCTCTTAACTTAACTATTCACATAACTCGTCAAACGTTTTTTAAAGGCTTAGTTTCCATACATTCTCCATTAACAAGGAAAGAATTGTATAATATTAAACCTAAAGCTTTTTTGACCGGCTTGAGTGCAATCCGGTCCTACTATTAAATAGTAGTTGTGCGTGTCCTCTTAAAAAACACTCCAATATGATGCGTGTATGTATATTACCATCAAAATGTTTTTTTTTGTGGTCACACTAGTCTCATCTTTTGGTCTGTTTACACAGGGCTACATGTATGATTTTGCTTTTCCCCCTTACACACGTATAGTTGTACATGTATTAGCCCATGAATGTAGTGCTTAATTTTCTGTGGGCTTTTTTGTATTTTTAATTCAGTTGTTCACGAGACATCAAACTGCAAAGAGGCTAAAGTTATTATATACATAATTTTTTTCCGCAAGGAAAAATGGAACACATGCATCTTACGTAATAATGCTGTTTTCCCGGCTTGACTATTTTGAGCCTGTTACAATTGTTAGGCTATATCGCAAAGTGAAATACCATAATTTCATGCCACTTCGAATACAAAACCAGTTTGGTTTAATACGCAATCATCACCCTAAGAGGTTAACACATATAACACAGAACTTCCTTGAACCAATGAGGAAGGCTTCCTCTACGCTTATACATAGAATATGAACAGTTATTGAGTTATTCAGACAGCATGGGATTCAGGCTTGCATGCACTATGATGCAAGCTAACAAAAAACAAATTTTAGTTTAACATTAAACATTAACATAACCTAAAAAATAACGGTTAGAATTATCGTCGATGACTTGACTTGCAATGATTCACGTACAATGCCAAGTCCTATTTAACATTTGAATATTTATCGTGGGTTTTTATAGTTACATTGAACAAGTAAGTCAATACAATATTATGTTCTGCACTACAAACCGATGTTTGTCCATATTGTACATGTACTGTGCCCATCTTCCCTCATTGTGTCATAGTAAATTTACCCATTCACATAATGGAGTTTGTTTGTAGTCAACTTCTTTTATGAGACAAATCCACGAAAACGTTTCCATATGAAATTCAAACCCCGCTCTAGTTAATGTATCTTTGTTCAACCCAACGTTATTTAAAATTATTTATTGCAGCGGCAGCGGCTAACATGTGTAAATGGGCCATGGTAGTAAATTCATTACAAAATACTCCCCTAAAAGGAGTACATTCTCAAAATATTTAACTTTAGTTCAGAAGGTTTGTCGAGAAAAAGCGAGATCGCAATGTTTTTCGTCTGTTGATATGATGGACGGGAGCACTTGCCGTAGGAAATGATAATTCTGAGGCAACGTTCACATCTTAAACAGATATTTTTAAAATACATGTCGATTTCGCCAAATGGGGGGGCTATTTCATTTTTATTAAATTATTAACATTGCTAAACCAGTTAGCAACACAAAAAAAACATTTTTTTAACGATTGTTCTCTAGTGTAAAGGTTAACTGTTTAATGCATTTGAAGATATCACTACCCTCAAATAAAATGGACTCGTCCAAGGAGTCTCAACGGCCGCCGTGTTCGAATCTCGTATATGTGTGCAGCGTGATACAAAGGTCATAATGAGGGAAGCTCGTGATTGGACGTCGAAAATGAATCATTCATTTGCTTCCCACCCTGAGTTGTTTGCATCCTGCGTTTTTAAAAATTCATGATCTGCATGATAGCATATCCGAGGGCTCCCTCCGTCCTCCTCCCCCTCCCCATTATCGTCCAAAATATCAAGAAACACATTAAACCCGGAAGTTACGGACCCGACAAGGCTGTCGGCCTGACGGCCTCCAAAAACGGACAGACATAAGAGTGCGGATGACCTGTGCACAGTCGTAGTGCGGGCGTCTTGCGATGTGATACACACATGACGCTTACGGTGTTTTTTTCGGAGTAAAAACTGCAACCGCCTTTAGCAAGGCTAAACCAGAAGCTGACAAACTTTGCGTTCTTCCACTGAAAGTTCTCTTAAGAGCTGTTTACTAATTCTTGAAACTTATTGTACACTCATATCTTAACTTGCAGATGAAATTAACAGTGAAATCTTCACGAAACGTCATCGATGCCGTATATAGTTACAATCAATTTTCGAAAATTCACATTTCGAGCATCATAACTGACACATTCAAGACCATTGCACCGTCGATAGCTATTGAAGTAACGTGCAGATCTTACAAATAATGTGACACCATTTGACCTCGACCATAGTATCGATTAACAACAAAACAAGATTTAATATTTGGAGAAAACATAACAACTCATGGACCACATTTTTTACAATCTATATCATCGTTAAGGTCTTCACAAACTATACAAACCGCTAGTTGAAGCGACAAACTCTTAGAACTTCATCTCTGGCAGTACCTAATGAAAATTCGACATGGTTTTAGTGCACAAAATGGCACTGCTTTCATGATCTATTCAAAACAACAGTGATTACGTCATCAAAAAAACGCACAGTTATCTGCGACAATGAGGTAAATGTACTAAAAATCCAACAAAGATGCACTTGACCAGAATAACCTACACTGTAAAAATGAAGGGCAAAGAAGTTGATGGGTAATCTGAAAATGGGCAAACTAGGTAATAATTCGTGAGTTTGTTGGTTAATACTTTTTCCAACATGTGTGGCATTTTCCCTGTTGGTTAACTGAAACAAAAACACTAAACAAATGGTAAATATACTACATCAGTTGGGTATTATTTATCAGGTTTACCCATTATATAGCAAGACATTATTCTTCTGCCTCATCGTTGGGCATCTTTCCACATACAGTTGGGTAAAGTTAAACCACATTGGGTGCAAAAGCATAAAAACGATCATTTCCAACATGGCGAGTGGAGGAGTGGCTGTGGCCGTGTCCTCTCTCTTAAACGAGCGGCGTTGCCCAGTGGTTATACAACTTTTTGAAGGTTAGTTTTTAACTAAATATAAAGTGTTGTTTTCTATTTAGTTGTACACGGTCGTGAAAGTGGCAGAGCAAGTAACACAGTGCCACTGCCACTGAATTATTTTCAGTTTTATCATGCCATTCGTGTACATGTATTGTAATGTTAAAACATCGTGCAGGCAGTGCGTTGTAGTAGTATAGACATGCAATACACGAATGGCACTATCACTGCATTGCTTGCACTGCAACTGTCACGACTCAGCTAAACAGAAAACAAACGTTATTCAGTTAAAAACTAACCTTCAAAAGCATCTACAAACCACTGGGCAACCCCACGTTTTTGAGAGAGACGCGAAGGGCACAGCTCGCCACCACTCGCCATTGTGTAAAAAAATCGTTTCGATGCATGGACGTACGACATATCGCAGGAACTGTGAATCAAATGGTTAATTATATTCACCATTTGTTGGATAACACAATAAATATTGACCAATGAAGCAATGATTGCCCAACTGCTACATAAAACCTTTCTACCAAATATTGGTAAAAAAAAACCATCGCCCAATAAATGGGTAATTGATAATTTATCATATACCCAGAAAAAGGGTAAACATTTGATGAGGAAATATTACCCAATTATTTGGCAATCAGAGTGCCCAACTGAGATGGGGAAAAAAGTACTTAAAAGATGGGCATGTTGATAGTTTAAGCAACGTTGGGTAAAAAATTGGGTAAATTTTTGCCCATTATTTTTACAGTGTACCATAAATTTAGCCGCTATTTTTGCTGTTACATATCGTGTTAACGTCTCCTCGTGATAATCGTTTTTCTTTCCCTTTTTTTAAAGTCAATTATTCTTATGACATTATTTCTTTTTCTCAAAAGGCATCCTAGCAACGCCACTAAAAGAGAGATTTGGTGCCAGGACTGTGTTGACAGTGAGTGGATTCGTTGCTGGTATCTCCATGATAGCTGCGTCATTTCTATCCAGTTTATACGCCATCACCTTCATCCTTACCGTATTACCAGGTAGTTAAACTATTGCGTTAAACTATTACTTGTACAGGGAATGTACAGAACAAAATAGGCTCAAGTAGGGAAGCATCATTATGTCAAAAACCGACCATGATGTCCGACACAGGTTGTCGGCCACGAACGGTGGATTATAATGGTTTGTCGGTTACATTCGGTTTAGTTCAACAAAAAATGCTTTGGTTTGTCGGACTACATAGGTCGGACATGACAGTCCCAATCGTTTGTCGGCAAGTGTCACTGTTCTGTTTAAGAACAAATCTAGACATTGTGATGGAAATACTAGTACAGTTTTTATTAGCACCGTCACATTAACCTGCGGTATTCCCGAATTGACTTACTGCATTGTCATCTGGTCTAGTTAAAATAAAATCATAAAAAGGTGGCTCTGTGAAACAATTTTTTCTAATAGCATATTCCTGTTTGATTTATGTGTATTGATGAATTGACTGTTTTCTCTGTTCACATTATTAACTAATGGTTGTTAAAAATTGTGTTTTATTATTCAGGATCAGCTGTCGGCATCTCATTCGTCATAACGAGGCATCTGATCGGAAGCTATTTCAGTAAATCTATCACATTGGCCTATGGCATGGCGGGCTTGGGACATTCCGTTGTCTTCGTGGCTGTTGTGCCCTTGATACAGCTCTTTCTAGATATCTACGGATGGAGGGGAACAATGCTACTATCTGGAGGATTATTCTTACACCTTGCTGTCTGTGGAGCTCTGATGAAACCACCTACTGCAAGAGGGAGTCAAGGTGGTTATGAGGCAGCTCACACGGACGACGAGCAAGAGGCCAGGGACGAAAGAATGGTACCAAGCAACCGCTTTGGCTGTTCTTGTTTTACCACAATCTACTCATTTGCTAGAGATACATTCCGGCTTGGTTTATTCTCATCCATATCCTTCTGGCTTGTTATATTTCTAGTCAGCGTTTGGATATTGAATTATTCTGCTTGGATTATATACTATGTGCAGTACACTACTGTGTATAAAGAATTCACGCTGGAAGACGCATCGCAATTCATTGTTGCTTATGGAATCGGAAGAACGGTAGCTTGCGTTGTGACTGGTCCGTTGGTTTCTTCTGTGCAAGTTGTCAGCACATACACATGGCTTGCTATAGCTCAGCTTATAGTCGCCATATATTATGCCGTCGATCCATGGTTGACTTCTTATTGGGCGATTATTGCGAATGCTTTCGTGTTTGGAAACGCTTTCTCAATGTCTTCAATACTCATAGATGTTGTAATTAAGAAGGTATTCGGTGAAGAACAGATGGGGCATGCATTTGGATGGTTGGGAATCGCGTCTGGTTCGACCTTACTCCTTCTTTTATATTTTCCAGGTGAGTTCAATATGCCTTGTTTGCAGTGATAACAAAAACAGTACGCAACTAAGTTTCCCAATAAAGCATATTTCTGTTGAAACACAACTTTTTAGAATGTCAAATTGTAGTAACAACCATCTTTTAAGGTCATGTAAACCAAGGTCAAGAAAAGCATTCAAACTGTTGTTGCAGTTTTCTTTGTCGATCAACACAAGGACTTGATACTTGGCATGTCCGGCATTGAAGACAATGTCTTTACAAAGTCAAGGCATGTATTAATGAACATTCGGTTCACTGCCTCTGTCCTGCTACTTTGACTGTATTTTTTACAATTTATTATTTTGTTAAAGTCGCATTGTTACTTCTTAGGCAGGTAGGTGTTGGGTTTGTGATAATACAATTATAGAATTTATCACCCAGTCGAAATATGCCCGGCTATGTCTGGTCATCGCAGATTAATTCTTTATCGGGTAGAATATAAAGTGATGGCAGGATTGGCAGCCATTTGAAAAAAAAGAAAATTGCTTTTATCCTAGATAGAATGTCAAAGAGCAAATCTGAAAAGACCCTCTCGCCAAATGTCTTCCCCAAATCTGTGCAATATTTCATCATTGGCCAAGTTCGCACGCACAAGAGCTATCGTTTACCATAGTTTTGACTAAGTTAGCCCGAACTCTGTCTAGTCGACGATAGATGGGCTATGCTATTTGACTATTTTGAACCAGCCTTCCCGGGCATGGTCACATCGCTGGTTATCAATAGCCGTTTTCATAGCACAATGCAAAGTGACAAGTTATCAGAAATGATAACGTACGTTGAGCCTCCGATCGTGTTGACTAGACATTACTAGAGTCGTTCGCACTTCAACAACTTTGCGCATGCCCTACGCTCGCACTAAACAACAACTAGTTAACCATTGGTCTTTGCGCGAACTTGGCCATTGTACCACCAAAGCAGAGATGTCCTCACTGTCGAGTTTGAGTCTGAGTTAAAGGTCATTAAGGTCGAGTCCAAGTCCGAGTCACCGGTCAATTGAGTCAGATATGGCTCACAAAGGGGGTCCGAGTCCAGATGGTCAACTCCAAGTCCAAGTGCGAGTCACATGGTCGAAGCTGAGTCCGAGTCCAGATGGTTGAATCTGAGTCAAAGTCCAAGTCTAGATGGTTGAATCGGAGTTCATGTCCAAGTCACATGGTTGAATCTGAGTCCAAGTCCGAGTCCAGATGGTTGAATCTGAGTCCCAGTCCGAGTCATTGACCACGTGATCGACTTGAGTCCAAGTCATCAAAGGGGCAGAAGTTGGACTAAAGTCAGAGTCCAACAAGTCACGAGGCATACAACAGTGCTTCAACCGCACAATTCCTACCCAGGCTATCTGCCCCACTATTTTATTACTTTATCTGTGTGTGTGTTTTCTCTGTGTCTTTGTGTCCACCAGGATTGATTTATGATACTACTGGAGACTACATAGTGGCTTTCAGTCTAATGTCTGGTGTACAATCACTGACTGTTGTTGCTTCACTGTGGTTATACTGGAGGCAGAAAAGCCATCGCAGTTCATCTGAGCCATAACAATGAGGAACATCTCTTTAGTTTTCCAGCAACTACCAAGGTTTCCTTAACATTATCTAGGATCGTATTTATATAAATTTGAATGGGTCTACACTGTTTACCATGGCAAACTCTGTTGTTTACCTTGGTACCAAGGTTGATACATTTTACTATATGGCTCCTTAAAATAATACAGTAACACCTAGTAGTACATGTAGTCGTTTACAATAGGCAACGAGGATAATCTGTTGATGATGATTGCCCTGCCTGATTGGTAAAATCAACAAATTTCCTGGGGGAAAAGAGGACGGACGCACTACGTTAAAAGGTTAGAACATTACTTCATTTATCGAACGATGTAACCACATTGGTCAATAAACAAGCCGTTCTACTACCTGTTCTTGGCCCTGAGTCATACAAACTTCTGCAAATCTAGTCTTCCCGACTCAACGTCACAATCCTGTATTTTGAAATTGTGAATCGTTTGAAGTTTAGCAGCCGTTTTCACAAGGAGGGAAAGTCCATTGCCCAATGCTGCTCTTCGGTCCCTTCACCTCCAAACTATAGTTTCCACGAAAAGACCAATTATTCTTTTCCCCGCGAAACATTTTCTTGTAACGCTATTTTAACCAACGATGCTAGTGCGTGGGACGGAGGTTAACAGGCAATAATATTATGGCGTCTATATATAGAACGCCAGGGAAAACATGGGGCTAGATAGCTCAGTTGGTAGAGCGCCGGCTGGCAAGTTAATCCGGATGTGGTGGGTTCAAATCCGTTCTAGTCAAATTTTCTTTGTTCAACCCCAAACAGTTTTTAATGTTACAATCATTCCCCCTTTATAGCATGTTATAGTTTGTTAGTCTTTATTTCATGCATTATTGATTTAAATCACTACTTTATGGACTGCATGACGAATGTTTCAGGCCTATAATATAAAATGGTAATGATTATTTAATCTCTGATTAAAATCTACCAACACAAAGCCGTGAAATGAATGTACAAGATCATTGGAGTGTATATAACATTGTATTTTTTCTTTGTTTTTTCTCCATATCTATGGGTTTGAGATGTTCGTTTGTTTTTGTTTTGCGTGTTTTCCCCTCAAAAACAGTAGATTTAATTATATAAGTAATTCAGTGTAGCCACTTGTTTAAATAATTGAGGTTTATAATTATTGTTATTATTATAAATGTGTGTTTATTTCATAATTAGAGTGGTTTTTGGAGATCAAGGCTCACACCAGAGTTTACATTTAAAATTGACTCAGTCGGTTTGCGTTGTGGTTTATTTTATTAAAAACCCTATTGTTTGAACGCCTAAACACAGGCTGAAAATACAAAAACTTTTTTGTCGCCGTATTTCCCACCATGCATTTAATACTATCTAGTGACGTGACATAAATACCTAATTTTTGAAAACAAAACAAAACAAACAAAACAAACAAATACCCCAACGCCCCAACAAACAAACAAACTAACAAAAAAACAAACAAGATGACGTTTTGTTGAAAAAAGACAACATGAATATAT
The DNA here is from genome assembly GCA_021014325.1 of Plazaster borealis. Classification (NCBI taxonomy): domain Eukaryota; kingdom Metazoa; phylum Echinodermata; class Asteroidea; order Forcipulatida; family Labidiasteridae; genus Plazaster; species Plazaster borealis. The sequence goes on from CM037473.1 coordinate 4,078,029, forward strand.
ACCAATAAAACTTGTTAAAAAGTGTTATCCTCTCTAACAAAAGGTTGCTATGGTAACAGCTGTCACCAACTTCTTTCACAATATGAGCTATGAGCTATGATAAATGTTGGCGATAGGATGCAGCAATAAAAAGTTGCATTAAAAATTATAACCTGGTGGGGTTAAAGTAAGGTTTCAGAAGTTGTGACCCAATTTGACCTTAACTTCCGGTCTGTAAGTGCTAAAATCACCCCCCCATTTTCGTGTATATAGCGCCCCTCTTGACAAGTAGTAGATCAAGGGTGTCGAAACAGTGGTGAAAATACAGTTTTTTCAACCTCTCTAATATCGTTTCAGTTTTCACAAGGTAAACTTAAGATTGGTTGTTTTAAGTAATAAACGGTGATTTGTAACAGGCGAGACATCATTTTAAATGGCTATTAAGAACAGTATTGATTCATCAGAAAGTATATGTTACGGTCAAAAGCTACACACACCCTGTGTGTCGTTTGTTATTTTAAATTTATTGATGACGTAATATTTAACTGGCTATAAAACCCTCGTTCTTTGAATAACAAAGGCAATTCAGAACCAGAAACGAGAAGACACTAGAGATTTAGTGTTTGTTGGAACAAACACTAGGTGTTCGGATTTCATTGGGGTCAGTGTTGTGTCAATGTGTGAACTATTCTATTGAGTCGATGAAAAGATTGTTGATAGCTTTTGAAATTTCAAAGTGTAAATCATTACGTGTATATACATTTAGTTTACACAGGAAATAAATGCTAACGTTCCTACTAATAAGACTGCATTGAGCTCTAGAACGTATATTAGTTGAACATCTGTGACAATTTTCATGTAAATATTCATAAACTGTACTGATAGTTAATAAAATCACGCCAGGCGCACATGGCACTGATTGTAAACAACTACGGTTGAGCCACGTTGGTCTTTAACAAGCGTCTTGACTGGCTAGCTACCCACCGTTGCTAGTCGCATGGGGTATGCCATGCTGCGTTAGGCAATGGATTAAGATTTAAGGTAATTTTTCTGATAGATCTATGAAAATTTGATTTGTTCCAATGTATAAAACAATAAGTATTCAATACCCTTTGTTTTCAAGAAATAACAACGAATTTATCGTTCTTAGTTTGCGAGTTCTGCATGGTTGTTAAACCAAAAACTCAAAATTTGATTAAATTAATTACATTACCCAATAATTCATTGGGTGACGTCAGTATGTTGTCGAAATTTCCGTTTTATCTAATCATCAGGTGTAATATTGTTGCCAAGTTTCAGTTATCAAAAGTTATTCAAATCACCAAAACAGGTCAGCCAAATCGGTCGTTTAGTTGATATTTACCATGAAACCAACAAAAGGCTATCAAGAACTTTCTGCACTGAGCTTTTCATTGGACTACCGTCGAACGTCGCATATTTCCAAGTCTGTTTCACCATAGAGAAAGGGTTTGACTTATCACAAAGCCAATAATTGTCTCAGAGCGCAGTAAACAAATGACCATTAACTTGGTATAGCGCCACCACACAACATGTGGGCCAGCTAGCTACAGTCTTCTTGGACTTTGAACGGTTAAGGTCAATGGCCCTTTTGTACTACACGCTGGCTACGTGGTCAACAGTTAAGGGAACCGGGAAAGCGCCCATACCTTATGCGTGTATGAGATAGCCAGTGTGTGGTACGAACAAAAAGTGTATGTAACGTGTAGGCCTATACTTTTATTGTACGTTATCATAAAATGTGGCAACAGACACGTGCACTTTGACGTCCAGATTTGACCCTATGCAAAGGTTAAAAAGTTATCATCTCTGTGCAAATGTTTGAGCAGGATCACTCATCTATAACGTAATGCAAAATTTATGTTGAAATATTGCGTAGTTTTTGAGATCAGAATTTGTGAAATTGTTCAACTTCCGGTTTGAACCGGAAGTCAAGGTCAAATAGGGTCACTTTGTGTTTAGCGCTTGTTGATTTTTTATCGAACTGTCCGATGATATGTAGATTGTCAAAATCCACCATGTGGTTCAGAAGTTATGATTTCTTAAAAATATTTAACTTTGATTTGTTGTAACTCGTTACCTGATGACGTCATCATGACATCATAAAGTTTGTGTGGTCTTGATAATAAGGTCCAATTGTCTGATGAGGTTCAATGTTAAATTCAATTTCAATCTTGAGTTATGTTATAGAAAAGCCCGAAAATGATGTTTTTCAAGAAAAAAAACCAAAGGCAAACTTGACCTAAGGTAACGACCGGGAAGAGAAGGTCATACGATTTTGACGTTAACTTCTTAAATGTAGCCCTAGTCTTGAACTACCGGATGCCCAACTATGAACATCATAGCTTTCAAATTCAATGAGATACAGCTAATACTAAATGGTCCCTTTTTCAACTTTAAAAACCTTGTTATTCGACACCTGGTGACGTCATCATGACGTAACAACTTTTAGAATTATCTACAAGGTATACTCTAACGACATGCAAAGTTTCAAGTTGATTCGATTTTCGCAACTATGCGTTTGCTTGCGGACAAACGACTCTGAGAAGAAGAATAAAAACTAAAAAAAAAACAAAAAAAACCGAACAAAATCAATAGGTGTTCGGCTGTTGCCCGAACACCTAATAAGGCCTTTTCACACTACGAAAAATCTCCGTGTTGGACACGGGTCCGACACGTGATAACTAGTGAACCTTTTTCACACTGCAACATTTCAACACGGCACTGAACCGTGTAGAGCGCTTATCCCGTGTGGAAACTAACTCGCTCGGTAGTAGGGTTGATAGATCCCACTCCGTGTTGAGAAGTCTGACACGTGTCAAAAGCCGTAGTGTGAAACGTTTCTGGGTTAACTCCGACCCGTGTAAAGCTACATAAAATAACTAGCTACATAAAATAACCTTTGACCCGCCACATCGCATCATCCATTCATCACCTGTCCAGAAGTTGCGCGTTATTTACATAACTTTTGTGCCAGGATTAATGGGCCCTAATAAGGACAAGGAGCGAGGAGGAGGTTGGTTCCATGTTAAGTACTTGGGCTGACAGCCATGTTGGAGAGTGTTGACAGACGGTAACCACGGTAAATCGCGCAATGCAGTATGGGATTTTCTGATTTACCCGTGTAAGATCCGGACGTTTGTGGTAAGTGTGAAACGATCGCGCACAACACGGATCGAAACACTACACGCGTAGCACAAAGGCGGGTGTCGCGTTGTGTAGTGTGAAAAGGGAGAAGACTTAAACCGTGTTGAAATTTGACGAAGTCGACACGGAGTGGATCCGTGTAGATTTCGACACGGATCAGACGTTCATAGTGTGAAAAGGTCTAAAGACGTGTATTGGTTTCAGCTCCGAGGATCGTGATATATAATTTATAATATGGCGTATAAGTATGTACCTTCCCCTACTTGGCATGTATTATATATATAGTCCACAAACTGAAGACCTACAGTCATGGTTAACAGTTTTTTAATTAAAAATGTCATTATTTGAATGAGGTTGTTTTATATGAAAGCGTGTAATTGTAAATTTTTATGTATGTATTTTTCTTATAGACGAATATCTTACAAAAAAGTACCAAAACAACTTTACAGAGCTAAATTTCACTAATTTGTATTAAAAAAATATCAAAAACACACTACTTCAATGCCCTGTCCCATAAATTTGCATATTGCCAATTTGGGTTTGCCCAGAGGTCTTACCCATATCGTACCATGGGTCTTTGCATATTCTAACCCAAAAGTTTGCTTAGGTCGTGCTTATAGGATCACCAAATGAACCTTTTCATATTACTGCTCACAAGGGATTGCTTATGGGTAATTCCTATTCTTTTGTGGGCCTTTTCATAAATGTTTCACCCAGGTTTGTCCGGAGGAAATTACCAAAATCCATTGGAAGGGTCATAAACCCTTGGGCTTGCTAAACTAAACAATTCTGTTATAAACTATAATATTAACCCCGTAATGACCGAGGTCTTTCTTTGAATTATCTTTGCCCAGGTTTTTTTTAATACGACACCCATATGAGCCTTCCTTCCCGTATGGGATTGTCCACATTTTTCCATATTTGGTCTTTTGAAACTTCAGCCCATATGGGAGTGCCCATGTTTTCCCATATGATAACCAAACGGGACAATGCATATTTTGCCCATCTAGCCCATGTTTTCCCCTCATGATACCCATTATGGGCCCCTTCATATTCTGCCCGTATGAGATTGTCCATGTTTTCCCCATCTGATACCCATGGGCCAATTCATATTGTGCCCATATGGGGCAAGCCCTTGTTTTCCCCATATGATACCCATATGGGACAATGCATATTTTGCCCATCTAGCCCATGTTTTCCCCTCATGATACCCATTATGGGCCCCTTCATATTCTGCCCGTATGAGATTGTCCATGTTTTCCCCATCTGATACCCATGGGCCAATTCATATTGTGCCCATATGGGGCAAGCCCTTGTTTTCCCCATATGATACCCATATGGGACAATGCATATTTTGCACATATGGGCTCGCCCATGTTTTCCCCATATGATACCCATATGGGCCACTTCATATTCTGCCCATATGGGATTGCCCACATTTCCCCATATGATACCTATATGGGCCCTTGCATTTTCTGCCCATATGGGAATGCCCATGTTCTCCCCATATAATACCCATATGGGACAATGCATATTTTGCACATAATATATGGGCTAGCCCACATTTTCCCCATATGATACCCATATGGGCCCTTGCATATATTGCCCATATGGGAATGCCCATGTTCTTCCCATATAATAACCACACGGGACAATGCGTATTTTGCCCATATGGGCTAGCCCATATTTTCCCCACATGATACCCATATGGGCCCCTTCATATTCTGCCCGTATGAGATTGTCCATGTTTTCCCCATCTGATACCCATGGGCCAATTCATATTGTGCCCATATGGGGCAAGCCCTTGTTTTCCCCATATGATACCCATATGGGACAATGCATATTTTGCCCATATGGGCTCGCCCATGTTTTCCCCATATGATACCCATATGGGCCACTTCATATTCTGCCCATATGGGATTTCCCACATTTTCCCCATATTATTATGATACCCATGGGCCCTTGCACTGCCCATATGGGCTAGCCCATGTTTTCCTCATATGATACCCATATGGGCCACTTCATATTCTGCCGATATGGGATTGCCCACGTTTCCTCATATGATATATACCCATATGGGCCCTTGCATATTCTGCCCATATGGGAATGCCCATGTTCTCCCCATATAATACCCATATGGGACAATGCATATTTTGCACATATATGGGCTAGCCCACGTTTTCCTCATATGATGCCCATATGGACCACTGCATATTCTGCCCATATGGGATTGCACATGTTCTTCCCATATGATACCCATATGGGACACTGCATATTTTGCCCATATGGGCTAGCCCGTGTTTTTTTCCATATGGGCCCCATATGGGTATCATATGGAATGGCCCAGGTCCATATGGCCCAGATATTTCCCGTATGGGCCCCATATGGGCTTGCTACCTGGGTAAGAACCGGGTGGCCAACATAAACAACCAAATTCGGGCAAAGTATTCCCTAAGACAATGAAACTACTGAGCTTGCGAAAGTCTTATGTAACAGACCCCTACATAGTGTCCAGAGGCAATTACGGACATGGCAAATATTTGCTGTGGTCAGGAGAACCCGTGGGAACAGCGACTCTGCCCCTTCTCTCTAGGTAGTGGTGTAAACAATGGTTTGTTACATGGAGTGATAAGAAGAAATTTAACACTCCTTCACACAGGTGGTGTATGTCTAAACAATGAATCTATACTAAATTAAAGAATCTTCGTCGGACTACTTAAAAAGAGTTATAATATGCAATTTATAACAGAGTCCGACATTTCCAAAATCTGTACCATCAAAGAAGAATTGTCCTCACTGTCGAGTTTGAGACTGAGTTTCGGGTCATTTGGGTCGAGTCCAAGTCCGAGTCACTATAGTAACTTGCGTCAGGTCCGAATCACGAGTCACAAAGGGGGAAGCCCAAGTCCAGATGGTCAAATCTGAGTCAAAGTCCGAGTCTAGATGGTTGAATCTGAGTCCAAGTCTGAGTCATTGACCACGTGATCGACTTGAGTCCAAGTCATCAAAGGGGGCTGAAGTCGGACTAGAGTCAGAGTCCAAGTCACGAGGCAAACAACTCTGCATCAACTGCACAGTCAAGGTTTCCTTAACATTATCGAGGATCGTAATCATAACAAATTTACAGGGGTCTACACTGTTTACCATGGCAACCTCTGTTGTTTTTTATCTTGATACCAATGTTTTACTGAGATGTATCCTAATAAAGAAATTCGCTCTAATAATGATATCGCTTTTTAGCAATAAGTTAGTTCTGCAACCAATACCGAAATCTCAACACCGTCCTATTGGTATTACAGTCAATGCTGCTGTCACCCAAGCCACCTTTCATTTCGAAGAAGATTCAACTTCGGGAAGCAAACTGGCCTTGATTCCATGAAAAACTTTAAAGGAAGATCACCAACCTCCCAGCGGACCCCAATAACTATGACAAATTCAACAAACTTGTGCGCAAGGCAGCAACAAAGAGTATGGGTCGTGAGCATGCAGAGTGCTAAGACAGTTCGTGTGAAATAGTTGATTGTAGGGGGAAATTATTGTCAGGAAATGTTGTTTAAATAAATATTTAAGATATACATAAAAATATAGTATTTGTGAAGTCTTTAGTGTTTGTAAATAAAATTTAATATTAAAAATGTTCATATCTTGACAACCACAGCTGTTTTGAATTAAATATTTCCATTGTTGGTGTTTAAAAATAATATATATTTGTTAGTGACCTGTTTGACCAAATTTCCTGTCCGAACCGGATATTCAACTGTAATATTAAGAAGGCTCTGAAAACTCATCTGTTTGATCAATGACCTACATGTTTAAGTGTATTGGTTGGTTAACTGTCTAAACTCTGTTCTGCGCTGTGAAACCATCCTTGATGAGTAAGAGCACTCTATACATGTATTTCTTGTATTTAAATATTGTAAGAAGAAGATGGAGAAGAAGAAAAACAAAACAAAAACTAGACATTCTGTTTTTGTGACTTCACAAAAACTATGCTTTCGGGGTTATGTAAGTAACAGGCAAATATTAAAATTTAAATGAAATAATATATATAAATATGATCATTACAACCATTAATAGAGTAAGGTATATTACTACATATATTAAGGCCTTGGCTTCAACTCGTGGAGCGCCCTTTAGTGAATCTAGTAGAAACTGCCCTCTTGGTGCTGAAGTATCCAATGGCGGTCAAATGCGTGGGTTAAAGCAGTGACAAACTCATCAATTAGTACTGACCTGCCAACCGTGTCATCCCTGCCTTCACAAGTTGGGACCTTGCGTTCAGGAGCAAGAACTACTGGAGCTTGCTTCACAGGATTGGGTGCCTCTTGTTTTTGGACAATCGCATCGAAAATTTTGCCCTCCCATCCATCAGTTGGCGGTAGCACTGCTCCATTTTCAACGGTCAGGATTACTTCATCGTCATCAGTGGTAAAAGCAAGACCTCTGGCCACCTGGAACTTGACTTGTAGGGTTGCTAAGGAGATGCGGTTCTTGTGTAGGGCTAAAATGAACTGGTTTCTCATCTGGACTCAGTCTTACTGTTACTGTATTTGGGTCCGGTGCCATATCTGTAGGACATTCGGACAATGTTGACGAAAAACTGCTGTCTGCCTCGATTAAAAGCTTTGATAGATTGATTAATTTTTTTAAAGTTTTTTTGTTTAGCCAATACCACTTCTGACACTTGTGGCGAGGGCTAAAAGTGGTATTAGACTAGTTGTTTTGAATAACTGAATAATAACCACACAGTGGGTTTGAAATTGGCTGTATTTACAGTTGGATTAGCCGGACCAACGCACGAGGCAGGCAGACAGTGTTTTATTTCACAAGACAACGTACACAAGGATGGAATAGAAAATCCATTAGTTACAAAATTAGATGAAACCATAGTGCAGCAAGTACATATATCAGTCAATGTGCACCCAAATAATTTTGCCAACCTTAAGTGGGTCACCTCAGCTCCAGTCTAAGCTAAATAAATCTACAGTAGGCAAGAATTGTATCCTCTAAAATACGCTACAATCTAGTTTAAAACATACGTAGTATTTCCCATACAGGTGATGAATGAGGGCGCCCTTTATGCCGAATACATGTGCATGTAAATTCTAGCAGAATTACCCCTAAACAATACAAAGTAAGGAGGCCTAAGAACAGTGCAAATCATCTTTAGTTTAACAGAGATACACCATGGACCTGACTATAATATTAGGTTTTACACAAAAACCCTCTAAAATGACTCGTGCGTTAATTCGTTACACCACCGTATCCAACAACATGTGATGCCGTCCTAGCATAAAGCTACGTGACATGGGCGGCGCCATCTTGGATAAAAGTAAACAACAACAAACTGAAAATTAACAACCCCGAGCAGGTTTCTGAAATATCTCAACCTGTGAGTACCATCTATAAAGTTATCTTATCATGCTTAATAAATTTCTGTCCCATTCTTACTGATTAAATTAAAGAAAATCCATACCTGTGTTTACAGTTGGATTAGCCGGACGCATATTACACCGCAGCGAGGGGTTTTGTACTGTAATACTGCCAATTCCTGTCTTGAGATGAGACTACTAACATTTATGCCTTTAAAGGGTTAGGTTTAGGGTTAGGTTTAGGGCTAGGGTTATGGTTAGGTTTAGGGCTAGGGTTATGGTTAGGTTTAGGGTTAGAGTTAGAGTTAGGGTTAGGGTTGGGGTTAGAGTTAAAGTTAGGGTTAGGGTTAGGGTTAGGGTTAGGGTTAGGGTTAGGGTTAGGTTAGGGTTAGAGTTAGAGTTAGAGTTAGGGTTAGGATTAGGGTTATGGTTAGGTTTAGGGTTAGAGTTAGAGTTAGAGTAAGGGCTAGGGTTAGGGTTAGGGTAAGGGTTAGGGTTAGGGTTAGGGTTAGGGTTTACGGTTAGACGTATTCTCCTATCTCAAGACGGAATTGACAGTGTTACAGTACAAAACCCCTCGCTGCGGTGTAAAAAAAAATATGCTAGCCGTACTAACGCACGCGGCAGGCAGACAGTATTCGCCCGCAGCCGCGTGATGTCGCCGTAACCGCTCCACCTGTGGTCTCGCTTGCCAACTCTAACGAACACCACGCTGTGGGATGCTGTTTTACCGATCCTACACATGCATACAATTGCAAGCACACTGTTCAAGTAAAACTATTCATCACAAGTTGGCTGCCGGTGTGGCAGGAGATTTTGTCCCCCTGGAGATTCTGTCCCCCCCATACGGAGAACTGTGTACAAACTTCTTTTGATAGCGCGCTCTTTTGAATCATCCTACTCCAGCCCATGTTAATTTCCAGTATGGGGACAGAATCTCCTGGGGGACAGATTTCCCTGGGACACCAGCACAAACATTATCTAATTGATGTCATATTTTTTCGCGCTTTATTATTCTTGCAGGTTGTCACGGATTCAAGCACGTCTCACTCTGAAGATGATCATCCCAGTAATACTCCACCCATAAGAGCCGTAGTCCTCGGTGTGACAAGCTGCAAGTGAAATTCGACGGAAAGAAAAAGCAACTGTACAAAAGTATCAAGAGAAAGATGAACAGGATAGACTCAGACTCTGACTCCGAAGAAGACAATTCTGGTCTTGGTGGCAAATACAAGAAGCCGAAGAACACCAAACATAAGAGAGGAAACAAAAATGCAAAGAAGCAGTCACTTAGGGGCGAAATCAGCTGGGTTCACGATGGCAGGTCCATGAGAGCTCGCACAGGTGGTGGTACCCGCAAATTGATGGTAAGCAATTGTGCAATACCAGAGGATGTCATACTGGAGGCCCAAAAGTACTTCTTCCCTGACGGACGATCTGCCAGAGGGATTGAGGCCGAACGATGTAGTTTCAAACTCAGAGATTTCTCACACAATCGCGTTGCTGACCACGAAACAGTGGCTGATGTCCACGAAAGATTGATGCCGCTTGGAATACTCCCATTCCATGTTTACACAACCTCAAAGGCCAGTGTTCCAAACACTTAATTTCGTGTCACGAAAGATCATCTTATGTACTTGTAAACACACACATTATGAAACAAATCGCCGTTCTCATTGAGAGAAAGAGAGGGCGCTATTTGTTGCGACGAGCCATGTATCTTTAAACCCTAATCAAAATGGCTGGTGGTTGTGGACTTATTCTGTACCCTCATTTTAATCATATGTAAAGCTTAGTGGTGGTAGACAATTATACATAACATAACTATTCTTGGCAAGTATGAATATATGCACCGTATACCTACCTGAACTAGTCTTGAGAAGCAAAAGCAGATGAGATTCTTGTCCAGAAAATCAGCGCTGAACGCACCCTCATCCTTCATCTCAGAAAACACATTAATCAAGTGCTGAGAGCATTGCTTTCTGAACATTGACCACCATGATTCGATTCGCTGGCTTACAATGCGAATAAATGAAAGAACGGTTCTAAGCTGCAGGGTCGTGTTCACCTATCATAACCTTTTGCATAACCTCAACGTGGCCGTTTTCAGTTCCTCTGTCAGCTCTTACAATCGCAGGGCATTCACGGCGGAGCTGTACAGCCATCATGAAATAGCCAGCTATCAATGTTGGATTTTTGTTTGTGTAATAAGCTTCAAGCCAGAGCATGTACCTGGAAAACTCATCAATACACCCATGAATTGATATTCCGTATGGTTTGAGTTTATCGTAGCCATCAAGGTGCCACACCCAGTTAGGTCCTCTGGTAGGGAAGCGGCGACGCCGTCAGTGTTGGGCACTACGGATGGAAATACCCTCGGGGTCAAGGATGTGCAGCAACATACGAACCGTTTCTTGAGAAACTACCATTTCATTATGTGTGCACTGAATGTGCATCCATCGGTATCAATGAAGCTTACCGCATTCTCTGAGCTCCTTTTCAATAAAGAAAACTACTTCTTAAGGCAGGCTCACACTATGACGAATAGGGGGTGCCGCAAGCTACGTTAAGCTGCGAAATGCAGTTTTAAAATTTACCGCCAATCATCGTGTGTTGCCTTTAATTGTCGCTGACGAATCCGCTAGCGACCGCAGACGGCCGAAATTATCAGTCGCGTCCGTCGGCAAATTTTCAGCATGTTGAAAATTTTGTGGCGGCGAAAAAATTCGTTGTGATTCCGTTCAGATTTCGTTGGAGACCGCAACCCTCTTTTCCTTGACGTTTCCATGCCGTGCGATTCCGTCTCTAGTCGTTTTGAGGTCGTCACAATTTCGTTGGTAGTCGTTGTCAACGACCATTGACGACACATTGCGGCAAGTAACGAAATTGTAATGACCTTGGTGCTACGATGGATTGCGAATTTTGGCTGGAGGGTGACGGGTGATGACTGTTGATGGTGGGTCGTTTGCGAGTACCTGCGGCATTGCAACGGTGGTCTCAGATGGGTTACGATTTTGCAACGATTGGTCCACGATTTTAAACTTTTAGTGCGATTTTTCACGTTTGATTTCAATAGACTGTCCGGCACGATGCAATTTTGAAATTCATATAAAAAGAAAATATCCCCCTGTTCTTTGTCAAAGCTGTCTCATCATCATGGAGGACGGAGCTAGGGTGAGGCTGCAAGATGCCTTGGCCAAGGCCTTTGTAGATCAGCATGTCCGGGCCGTCAACATCTACCCGTTTGTGAGGACGCGGTACCGATGGAGAAGCGGCTATCGTCGTCGCAACCCACCGTCAGCCGCCGTTCCTTGCCGCCAGCCAATCCGCTGCCAGCCGTCTGACCTCGTTCCTTGTTGCCGGACTCCGTCGAGACATCGTCACTCGCCGCCCAGACAACGTCCGATTTTGGTCGCTAGACTCCGTTCCCTGCCGCAGCCATTCGTTCCTTGCCGTCGTGTTTGCGCTGAAGGTCGTTCCCAACCGTCAGCGAATCTTGGTTTTCTCCTTTTGCCGTCGCTTTGCCGCCAAAATTTTGTGATTTTCACGTCCGTCGCCTTTTGCGGGGTTTTTGCCGCTACTATGTGAGCCAGCCTTTAAGGTCAGTCTTGTATCTGCGGTACAGTCTGTTACTCTAATATAAGCTTTAATGTACGACTGCTCAAGATGATCCCATGCCTCTGGGCAAGACAAAACAATATTTTCATTTGTTTAAAACCAAGTCTGAAATACACTATGACTAATTTATCACGCTTCATCTTACTGACTAGCGTCATACACGACAGATAGGTCTATCTCTCGTCATCCTGTAATGCGTTGTGTGACACAGTCACGCTGCGGCTCACTCTTAGTTGGTAACTCGCTGCGGCGAGATAGCAACTTGCCGCGGGGAGATAGTAACTCGCCGCGGCGAGATAGCATTTTGATTTTGTTTTTGTTATGGCCCTTTAACTCTTCCGTAGTTAAGTCCTTTCATCAGTACTGGACTGTTTCCTTTCTTTAGATCTTGCTATTATTGTAAATGCTAAGGTCACACACGGAAATGCTGGCGTATAGCACTATGTACTGATCTTAACGCTATGCATCGCCAACAACGTTGGAAACAATTACCGATATATATAGCGTGCATGGCGACTGGCAAGTTACCAGCCTGGCCTGCTCATTATGCGATGAGATTTTTCCATTAAGTGTGCTTGCGTAAATATTTTCGTGACCTGCATGTTGAATATGCATATTAGGTCACACACCTCGACCGTGCAAAACTCCCAAGACGCTCCTGTGATAGCGGTACGTGGTGTGATAGCGGTTACAAGAATGATAGCGCCCTCTGGTGGTAGAGAGTGGTTCGGAGGTGATAGCGGTTTAGATAGTGATTAGGTTTCGTGACTACACAACTGGAGCGTCTAGGAACCAAGACTAGTGCTGGGCACGATGTCCAGTGCCGTTTTCGCCCATCAACTTTTCTTTTCGTCACTCGGCATATAAGTGGAATTGAAACCAACCTAATGGAGCTCGCAAGTCAACCGAAAGCTCAACAGAGAGAAAGTCCCTTGTGGAGGTATTTTCTACAGCTGTTTTCAACAGAAAGGTAGGCCTTCTCTCTGGAGCTCTGTGGTCCCTTGCAGCTCAACATCAATGTCGGCAGTTTGGCAGTCTTCAGGTTAACTCCGTGGCGACATAACAATATACACCAATAGATCCATTTACACTGCTGCCAAAACTAAAGCAAAAAACACTGATTTCGATATAAAATATTGACAATTTGCTGGGTTTCTAGTTAGGACACAGAAATAGTGTTTTTTCTGCTTAACTTTTAGTTGACGAGAGAGAATGAAGGGAATTTGCCAGATGCATGGAAACACCTGACGGGACAAAACAATGCTGCATGTTGTTTGTACACTTTTGGTACGTTAGAATATTTGTTTCTTCAAAAGTTAGCAAGAACTTGGTGCGTGCATTTTGCTGAGCTAATTTTTTGTGTGAATCTACAACAAAAGGGAAACTGGCTAGTTGGTAAAGGTTATATCGAAAATCGGGCATGATCCCTGGCTATACGGCAGTATACCAAATTTCAACGCACTAGGTTAATATACTTTTTACAACCCTTGACCTTGCGTGTCATACAGGGTCACTAGGTCGTACATAAGAAAGTTCACACAATTATATTGACGTATGTTCATGCAGGCCCTACATGTTCCTGTGCAAGTCTAAACAATCAATTGCGCCCTCTCTTGATCAATCGTTCTGAGTGACTATTGATAGGCCGCATCCGAATTGATGGCTTTGGCAGTGGCTATGGACGAAGCACCGAACGGTCCTGGGCCCAATTTCATAGAGCTGCTAAGCACAAAAATTTGCTTAGCATGAAATTTCTTCCTTGATAAAAACAGGATTACCAACCAAATTTCCATGTGTGCATATTGCTTGTTACTGGTATTCAGCTGTTGTTTGCTTATCCTGAAAATCACATGGAAATTTGGTTGGTAATCCTGTTTTTATCAAGGAAGAAATTTCAAGCTAAGCAACTTTTTGTGCTTAGCAGCTCTATGAAATTGGGCCCAGGACCTTAGCCAACTGTCGCTTAGTTCAGACACGCCGAAAGACTTATACATTGAAATTGTGCATAGTGGGCGTGGCTTATAGTGGAATTCCGTCACACGAACACTAACAGGCTATGGCCTAATGTGAAGCCATGCAGAGCAATGAGTAAGTCTATAGGTACGAATATTCCGTGTTGAAAAGTTTAAAATGGAACTTATTATTTTGGAATCATGGGCGTGGTGAATAATTGTTAAGCAATGCACAGTTTTGAGAATGTTTTAACAGTGAATCAGGTGGAACATGACTAGCGAGCACAATCATCGTCTTAATAGATTTAGTTCGAGTCATCGAATTCTCCCTATTCTCTTGACAATTTGTGCGGGTGGTTTTTGGTAGGTTACAGCACCTCGTGAAATAGGGGTCTATTGTTCAAATCTTGAGGATTATAATGCGCCATTATCTAATTTTGATGCTTCCGTAGAAGTTGACAATAACCTCACCTGGGATTGCATGTCAGGAATCTCTATAAATCTATTGCCTATACAAGGTGTATTCTTTAAGTAGGATTAGGCATACAATTAACAGTCGTTTACTTGACACGCTTTACAAGACGACCATTCAACCCTGCTTCGATTATGCGTAATCTCTTTTGGGTAATTGTCCAATGAATAGTAAAAGGGCACTTCTCAGACTGCAGAAAAGAGCTGCGCGGGTTGACTCCAACAATTTTGATTACATAAACTTGTGTGGTGAAGACATTTAATCAATTATCTTGACAAACCCTAGAACAAAGAAGGGATTTTTATTTAGCCTGTCTATTTTATAAATGTATTATGTAATTACGTAGAAATGTACTTCGATAGGCATGGTATAAATACAAGAAATACAGACTCTCTTAATGTTGTTGTCCCTAAACTGAACGTCACGTGTTTTAAACAATCTTTTAAGTTTGGAACAATATTCCTTCCTCCATTCAAAGTTCCTCCTCCATTGTAATGCTTAAATGTTTATACTTTAAGTAGTTTTATTTTGTATTTGTCTTAATTCTAGTCTATTGTTTACGTTGACCATTTATGTTTGATCTTTTTATCCTGTATAAAGATGTTGAAATAAATAAATAAACAAATAAATTTGTTTTAATATTGAGTGTGGAGAGGAAATCTGCACAATCCTTATACCTTCAACAGACACCAGTTAATCAGCCAGACGTTTTTTATCAAATTGCATGATCACTTTGAAAAACTGACGGTGGAAGCATTTATTCACAAAAATATCAAACATCATTCTTCAGATGAGATACATTTATCCTGCCAAGTTGATATATTTGATAGATTGGGTTTACGTGACTGTCGTGATAACTTAACTCATCAAGAAAACTTACCAAAACTAAGAGTTCGATTACCATCTTGTCTTAGTTTCAGTAAGTCGTCCTGGTGTGAGCTAAATTAGCACGATAAGTCTAGCTTTTAGGCAGTGAAAGTCATCATCTTGGCGAGATAAATTATGAGGGCAAGTTGACACCTTACTGGCGTTAAGTCGTCTAGTTATTGGGACAAGTCAACATCTCACTTGCGGTAAGTCGTCTTGGTCAGTTAAAACATTTGGACATGTCGTCATCATACTTTCAGCACGTTGCCTTGATGAGATAAACTATTAGGACATGTCAACATTATTACCTGCATTAAGTCGTCTTGGTAAGAATGTTTTTTTTGGGGTGATATGTCGACATAGTACTTTCAGTAAGTCGTCTTGGTGAGATACCGGTAATTATTAGGACATGTCGACATCTTAAGTCGACTTTGTGGGATCAGTTATGGTTACCGGTACGTAGATTATAACAATCATGCATAATACTTTTCAAGATATTGCTGATTATCAGGAGTTGATTCCGAAGTGATATTATAGATCCAAAGCGTGTGGGTTAAAACAAATAGACTTAAAATGATAACAGAAAAACGACAAATGTGCTAATATCTCGTATAAAAGTTGTTTCTACATTAGCGTGTCGGCGGTTTTAACCACTGTCAACTCCTGACCAGTACGTTTCCAACCATTCACCGTGTTTTCATTTATATTTGTATTGTAGGTTACTCACCCTTGACATGATGTCTACCTCTTCTAACCCTAACAAAGCAAGCTTCACCTGGAGCTGCTGGGCAGAGTTTACTCTTCAGGGGCCACAGCAGTTGAAGGCCTATTGAACGTAAGGGTCAGTGTTAACATTGGATTAACAAGATCTGAATGGACTCAAACGGATTAGTACAAAGCTTAATTAAGGACCCTGCAGCTTCTAGGTACAACACTGTCACTGGATCTATGTATTAATAATTAGCCTGTTATTATTATTTGCTGAGCAAAGTGAAACAGGAAACCAGTAAAAAATGGTACACATTTAACACAGCATTTTGGTTGGTAGCCCGATGCTACTAGCCAAGTTTTTTGTTTTAATCACTATTACCATGATGATTCATCGATTTTGTTTAATGTTTGAAGTGGCTAGAAATTTAGTTTTTTGTGCAAAATGTATTAAGGTTTCATAATAATTTTGGTTTTTGTTTTTTTTAATATTATTTTTGTAGTATAGTTTTAATCCCCTTGTGCTGATTCTTCATGCTTGTGTAAACTGAACTGCACTGAACTGAGATCATCTAACTCCAGTTTGTTCACACCAAATTATAGTCCTCGCTGTCTGTGACACCTTTGTTGTTGTTTATTATGTCTTTTGAATGGGATGACATTCTGTATCCCAAATTATAATAATAACCAAAACATAATTCGTACAATCAGCTGCTGTAAAGAGGCACATCAGAACCGATGACTACTTTTAAGTAGTCATGTTTTAAGTAGTCATGTAATTAAAATTGTGTTTAAACAGAAAACTATATTCACACGAATCCAAAACATCTTTTGTTGAGAAAAGGTTGGGATCAATTTGTTTGCGCCATAGAAAACCACTGAAGCATATTAAAAAACAGCCGTGTACGGCTACCCAATTGAAAACTTTTAGCGATTCGTCATAATATGCATAGCCTTGGATTGTTATTTCGTGCAATACCACTGTAAGGGAATTAAAGGAGAGGTTGACACAGGCTATAGTTTTCTAACAGAATTGAAAAACACGTCAGTAGAGCAAGGTCACGTTGAAACCAGTGCCTTTGTCACCAGCCTGGCTAACAACAATACGTGAATTTCGGGGAGTGTAATGTACGTTATACAGCTGAATGGTTTGTTATAGGCTAGTTTGATTGAATTAAGTTTCTTTTATAAAAATAAGGGAACAAAAATTCCACCCAGTGCTGACATTTTCGACTACGTAGATTGTATGAGCACTTTTCCGAAGCGTACCACTTGAACGTATA
This sequence comes from Plazaster borealis, assembly GCA_021014325.1. Classification (NCBI taxonomy): domain Eukaryota; kingdom Metazoa; phylum Echinodermata; class Asteroidea; order Forcipulatida; family Labidiasteridae; genus Plazaster; species Plazaster borealis. The sequence goes on from CM037473.1 coordinate 4,095,445, forward strand.
CAAAAAAGGAGACATTATATTGAACTCCGTTGAAGCCCCAAATCCGCTTATTTTAAGTCCGATTGCAGTAAAATCTACGTGTCCAGAGTGAGACCTGGTGAGGTTGAAGTCACCATGGAGTACAAGGATTTGATTTGCTCTGTTTTAGTGCTTCTTCTGGTCTTTCGGAGCGGATCATGTCGATCGACTGGAGCACCAGTTGAGGCCTGTACATCTCTGACGCCAAGCGGCCATAGTGGATCCCCGCAGACCAGCAGTAGTCCATATCAATTAGAGCTGCTTTCTGGTAGTACCTACTCCGCGGGAGGATCATTGACAGGTTAGTGTTTTGATATTGATGTTTAACCAATACACCGATGTGTTATATAGCGCTGTATACTCGGTGCTTCCAAGTCATGCGGGGGAATGGGATAAACCCACACTAACTACTTGGGTTGGATTCGAACCCAGCACGACTCTCACATTCCAGAGCAGATAGTTCTTGAATCGAAAATAATTTCAAATTTAATAATTGAATCAGGTTTGCTGGAAACGATTAATGAGACGAAAACCATAATTTCAGAAAATTTCTAAAACTTTGGGGTTAGAAAATTTCTAAAACTTTGGGGTTGAACAAAAAAGAGCGGGGACTTGAGCCTGCGACCTCTGGATTAACGTGGCGGCGCTCTACCAACTGAGCTATCTAGCCCTATCGTTGGCAGTCTCCTTTTTGTTGCAAATTGTTGTCGGGGTGCCAGTAAGAAGCCACTGGCACCCACAAACAGAGATCATTTCAACCCAAAATGTTTAAAATTTACCCAGTCAGTTTCATTTGTGGTTTATTACTTAAAATTTGTAATAAACCGTTGCAACAGATTTTCAGATTTTCATGTAGGTCAGCACCAAACAGTCCACACTTGGACCGTATAGTTTGTATAGTTTTGTTTATGCCTCGGCAATCTTTGAAATCTGTACGGCCTAGCCTATAGTTAATATATTCCATGGCTACTCGCGTTACTGTCGACATGATATTAAAAGATATTCATTTTTGTCAATGAAATTCTGACTTGAGCTTTATCATTGTCTGTAACATCAACATTGATTTTTGAAGTCACGAACTGTTAAGTTTACCGTAACTATAGTAAAACTACTTTCGGTGCGTTTTTCAAAGAAACAAGTTAATAAAAAAACCATTCGGATCCACATTGCTTAAGCTTGTTTTTCAGACTTTGCAAGAAAATTGAATATTTCTGATAACAATATTTCATAAAAATTAACATTCATAACCCACCAACTCATTATCTTTTAATAGATTATGAACTTTGATGATCGAAACTTAGCTTAACTCTACTATTTCCGTAAAAATTTACAACGTCACCATGTTTGCACTTTTTATCTACAGAGAAATTAAAGCGTTGTTAATTTGTTTGCTTGTGTTTTATAATAGAAACAGCGAAATACACGTTTAGAATTCTTAAGAGAATGTACACTTTCATATAGGGCTTAGTTTGATTGCGTCAATCTAATCGAGCATAGGTAATCTGTGGGGACTTCAAGTGTTATTTTCTCCAACTTGCCGGTATTTCAGAATGATCTACATGAACATCTGAAGGTTTAAATCTAATAGATATATACAATAAAACAAACCTGTGAAAATTTCATTTCAAAAGGTTGTAGCGTTTTTGAGGTATTGCCGAAAATCTGGAGCGGTTATGTCCACGCAGGAAGAATAATCCGTAATTGGAATACACAATCTGAGAAAAGTTTCTGCATGAAACGTTTCTAAGATTGAGTTTTTCTTTAAATCCCTTTCTTTAAAACCTCATTCCTTAGAAGGGAATCGTTTCTCTAAATGCTATACATTATCAATAGCTGCAGTGCTTATCGCACCATTTGAGTTTTTATTGCCATTAATTTTTGGAGTAATTACCAAAAGGTAAACCCTCCCTTTAAATGTCAACAGCCACATCATCCGTAATGTAAAGTGCATTGATACGTTTATTGTAAAATGCGCTGTATAAGAACTTGTTATTATTATAACTATCCGTTTGTAGGTTAATACAATGATATTTGGACGGCTATACTGTATAGCGTTGAAGCCAGTAAATTAATTAGTCCGATCACCATCAATGCATGTGGCTCTTTATTACACACTGTATCATCACTAATGGGTATTATTAATGCACATTATTATCATACACAACATTCAATAATCATTGAGTCTCTTTCTTTTTGGTTTAGTGCTGGTTGATTGTTTGTCGTTTTGATTGTTTTTAATACTTGCTCATTACCTATTGTGTGTTTAAACTGTTTAACCTTTTAGCTACTTTTTAAGAAATGTTTACATTGACATGTTCTAGTCAACCCTTTCGGTTGTCATAGTGTTCATTCCTTTTTAATGTTTTTTATGAAATAAACCAATAAATATAGCTACCACATACCTGGGTAGGCCTACACATTGTGGTAATCCTTTTATATAAAAAATCCCAGGTGGATTATCAACAGTGATTTCAAAGTACGTTTTAAGTCAAATAATAAGGGCTTTCTCATTGACGTCCTTTAAAGGTATTATACAGGATTCGTGAGGATAACAAACATCACTGTTTAATTTTAGTCTGATAGCTTGCTGACTATGAAGTTCATATGATAACCATTCTTTTCTGTGAAATTTTTCCCCTCTGAAATGAAGTAATGTTTGAGTAAATTAGGAAAATGTGCTTAATAATAATAACAATAAGACTTGTAATGCGCACACATCCACCCTGCTTGGTGTTCAATGTTTAGGCATGTATGCTGATAACTGTGCACGGCAAGCTTTTAGGTAGGATTAGTGGAACAGGGTGTGTATTGAAAAAAACAAGCCGTGGTTTCAAAAAGGGCCATGATGCACTACATTTTCCCCGCCCCAAACTCGTCGCTGTTAGCGCATCGCGCTCCATCCCATGCACTCGGTTCTCTGTCCAAGCGCTAAAACAATCCTGAACGATCGTCAAATTGCGTAAACCATTCCTGCACTGTTGTCAAATTGCGCAAATACTTCATGCACGATCGCCAAATTGCGCAAATTATTCCTGCACTATCGGCATAATACGCACACTATTCCTGCACTATCGGCAAATTGCGCAAACTATTCCTGCACGATAAATAAGCCGATTGCACAAACCAAAATTCCTGCACGATCGGCAACTGCACAAACTATTCCTGCAAGATCGACTGATTGTGCAAACATTTTTGTGCAAATCATTTCAGCACGAACAAAACCACTGATCCTGAACTAAAAATCCATCCACTTTGTGCACGATCGCCCGATAGCTTCTACTTCTAGTTTCAGATTTGCGTCCGTTTTTTTTTTGAACTCGCTGATCGGTCTCCTAATATCACGCTGTTGGACAATGTACAATAATAATATCTGTCATGATAGCGCGGGGTCGACTCAATTATTGAGTCTTGGATACAAGGTTCCGTTCATCGACTAAAAATGTAGTCAGGATGCCCTGCGACACAGAGAAAAATGCACGCGAAATGCCATTACGAAGTAGCTGACTTCTGGGTACCAGTCGCTGCACACTATTAATACAAAAAGCGCATTGAAACGGTAGTTTGTGTTCGTCGTAAGTATTTTTCAACATTTTTTGCCTGGGTGCTTGACGATTTTGTCCGTATACAAAAAAAACCCCCAACAATCTTGGGATTTACAGCACGGCTTGCGCTAAAAAGTGGAAGCCGTGACACCGAAAAATAGGCCGTGTTTGTTTTCATTTGGCCGTGCTAATCACGGCTGCACGGCTGGCTACCTAAAAGCTTGGACGGTTTTCACTATTTACTCCTGACTCTCACAACGGATTAAGCCCAAATTTTAACAGGCTTGTTGATTCGTGTATATCTTTGATCCTGTATAATACCTTTAAATTTCTCAAATACAAGATCTGCATGTAAAGTTACTAAATATAGGGCCTACGTTGTTTGTAGCGTGTTCTCAGCGTTATGGCTGTGGGAAATGGCATATTGTATAATTAAAGGGATGGTCTTAACATTGGTAAACTCGTCAGTTATATATATATATATATATAATTTTTACTCTGTGAAATAAATATAACATCAATCACCATAGTGTCAGTGTAGTCCATCATCTTTGATAATATGATGACACAAAACCTATTGTAATGAAGCATTTAAAGGTATGGCTAAAATAGATATGTTCCCTGGAAAAACAGAAAATTTGAATTAAAACCTTCCAAATACCAAAGTGTATACATTCACCGTCTCCTGATGACTATTTGGATCTTAATGTTGAAATTGTTATCATTGTCGAAATGATTGGTGCAAAACTGTAAATAAATTTCGCGACCCATTTAAGTTAGTTTTGTCCATTTCACTCATTGTGTTACTTACTATGGTTGTTACTTTCAGGTGGGGGCCTACTTTATTTAATAAAAAACATGTGGTTTTCTTTTAGTTTTTATAAATCTCAGATATTAAGTTTTGTTTTTTGATCAAAGCCATGACTCACAGTTCATTTGAGCCTTTCAAACCGCTTAACTTGAATGTTTACGACTTGAAAAAATACTACCTCACATTGCACACATGTGAGAATTTAAACTTATCTGAACATTTCCAAGAGTTAGTACAATTGGTCCATAAACTGTGCAAGTCTTGCGCGTATCGAAAACGAGAAAACAACTCGAGCGAAGACTGTATTTTTCTACGAAATCAAATCTGTACCGTATTTGTACAACATTCTTGAAAATAAAAGGGTTTTGTTATAAATACAATTTTATTCGTTGTATAATACAAATAAATTGTTAAAACTAACATTAAAGCAAACTAAAACTTGGGACGTGGATGCTTTAAAAAAAAAAAAACCCATTTGCCAATCACGGCTGAATTTATGCGACCATTACTATAGGTTTAATGATGACATGAACGTCAGTTGGGCAACATTCTTAATACAAGTCTTATTCTCGGGTTATGTTTGTTGATTTATTTTTACACCAAATTAATTGAAGAAACAGAGTTGCTCGCACATAAAACTCAATATGGTTGGGACCAACTTGGTCCTGAAATTTTGAATACGCCCAAGACTTGCACATCAGTCTATATGTCACCGAGTTCATAATGCGCGAATAAAATACCTGCCGACATTTTATTGTCTATGAAAACATTCCAACCAAGACACCAACATTGAACCATGACCAAAATGTGAAACGAAAATTCTCGGTGAATAACAATGTAACTCCATGGTAAACATAACTGAACAATAAATAGGTTTTTGCTCACTCACATGTGAAGAAATACTTTCAAAATGTCCTAATCAAACCGAAAGTGTTTCATAAAAAAGGCGTGATTCTGTCCCCCGCCTTTGCGCGTTTAGAAGCTTCGCTTACTACAGGTATCGAACACGTTTGGAAATTGTCAAAGACCAGTGTTCTCATCACTTGGTGTATCCCAACATATTATGCATCAAATAAGAAGCCTGTGAAAATTTGGGCTCAATTGGTCATCGAAGTTGCAAGAAAATGATGAAAGAAAAAACACCCTTGTTGCACAAATTTGTGTGATTTCAGATAGGAATATTCTTCTTGCAAGAAGTTTTTATTATTTTAGTGAGAAATTACCTCTTTCTTATAAACTACGTCACTTCAGAGGGAATCGTTTCCTACAATTTTTTATACTATCAACAGCTCTCCGTTGCTTGTTACCAAGTAAGTTTTTATGCTAATATTTGTTTTGAGTCATTACCAAGCGTGTACGATACCTTTAATACACCAGTACCAAAAATATAAACAGATTTCCGCCTGAAAATACTATATTATGCGAGAGAGCTGTCTCACTTTTAATTTTATTTTGTTGTTATTGTATATAACAAGTACTTTTTCGATTTGGAAAAATTGAAGTAAAAGAAGTACGAGCGTGCATACAAAAATCGTTGATAAAACATAAACCAATATAAAGTTGTTGTTTTCTCAAAACGTTCCAATCGAATTGTATGAGTTCTTAAACCATTTGTGTGTATGTTGTGTATAATTGAAAACGTGTGATTGGAAATAATGTATTGTTTTATATAGGATGCGTCATTCTTATACACTTGCAGATACCAATATCTGGGCCCATTTTTATAGAGCAGCTTAAGCACAAAAAGTAGCTAAGCACAACAAAATTATGCTTACAAGAATAAGGTTACAAGCCAACATACCATGCCACATGTACAATCTGCCTGCTTATTTTGGCTAAGCAGAAAACCTTTAAGCAATATTTTCTGCTGAGACGGCTCTATGAATGTAGGCCCTGCTGGTAAATGATCGTATTTTTCTGCGGTAAAATTTTAAATAACAAAACTGATTAAAACATACTGTAGCCTAATGCTCATTATCAGACACGAACCACAATATTCAAAATCACCTCAAGAAATTATGCATTCAGATTTATTATGATACCGTAGGGTTGAGTATAGATAATGTTGATACACGTTATGTTTGCCACTTGTTACTTCAAACAATGCCAATGAAACCGATAAAAATCTATATATTCAGACACGAATCAAAATCAAAATCACATCAAGAAATTATGCATTCAATTTTTGTTTAATGATACTGTATAGGGTTGAGTATAGATAATATTCTGATGATACACATTATGTACACCACTTGTTACTTAATGCTAATGAAACCGAGAAAAATCAATACGAACAGGTAGTTTGCCTTCACAACTGAACAATAGCCACACCAGATAGAAACCTTTTTGTTTGTAACACAGGCTTGTGGGGGAGGTGTGACAAATCGAAATGCATTTTTAATTAAATTAAAATCTGACTCACGAAATGCTTTGAATCGAGCATGACTTTGTGATTGGAAATATATTTTTTTCAGACTGATTTTGGGAATGGAATGCTGGGCTTAGAAATCTGTTTATGTGTTAAATCTTAAGAGAATAAAATTGGCTTATACGATTGGACTTTTTAGAAGGGACAATTTTATTTCCATCCTATGACATGTTAATCTTGGGTGCATGGTTCCAATAAAACAACGGAAATCCCTTTATGTCCGGGATTATGTGTACGTTTCATGTCCATGTCAGTACACTTCAAAAACTTGGGTGTTAAAATTGACACCATGGGTGTTGTAAAATATATAGATACCCAAGATAGAATCAAATTTAACATCATAGGGTGTTTAAAGGCATCGTACACGTTTGGAAATTGTCAAAGACCAGTGTTCTCACTTGGTGTAGAAAAAACACCCTTGTTGTACAAATTTGTGCTTTCAGATAGAATAATAAAAACTTCTTGCAAGAAGTTTTTATTATTTTAGTGAGAAATTGCCTCTTTCTCAAAAACTCTGTTACTTCAGAGGTAGTCGTTTCTCACAATGTTTTATACTATCAACAGCTCTCTGTTGCTCGCTACCAAGTCAGTTTTTATGCTAATATATATTTTGAGTAATTACCAAACGTGTACGATGCCTTTAAATAACACCAAAGTAATTTGTTGGCAGAAATTAGTGTTATTTCAACACCCTATTTTTTTTAAAGATAATGTGCCAACACCCATGGTGTCAATTTTAACACCCCAGTTTTTGCAGTGTATAGTTTAATGTTAAATTATGCTTTTACTTAGTATTTCTTTAACTCTTTTGTATTAATAATGGGTGACTCCACCCAACAAGCTTGGTTTCAGTAGCCTCTCACCATTTAATCATTTTACGTTACCGTATGCATGTATTATTGTCTAGGCAAACTGAATGAGTGAAAATAAACTGTATTAAACACTGCGTGCTAAACTCGATTGCAGTAATATATATAGGGAATGGTGTTGTGGGCTTCCAATAGCTTTTTTTTTACTACGTTGTAAAAGTATTTTGGACGGAATTTTCCATTGTTGGACTGGCACGAGTGGGTAGTTTATATTCAGTGAGATTTTCAGATGGAGATGAACAATTTAACCCTTGATCCTGACCTTCTACCTGATTTCTTAACATTACAAAATTTGAAAAAAACTCTGAAAACTACCGGTAGGGGATTGGAATAACAAGGTGTGATTTGCATGGTGATATCCTTGGTGTGTAAATACAGTACTACAATAACAAAAACAAATCAACGTAATTGAGTGTGTTTGCCTTCTGTTAGAAAGTTTCTCTGTTCTAAAATCCTGAAAATGATGTCATATTTCAATTCTTATCCTGACATTACCCAAGACAAAGGTGCTCCGAGACGAACATATCGCTACACATTTTTCATAACATATTAATTTGTATATAGAGCGTAATGATTGGTGGACATTATCTGAAAGCGTTTTATGGCTTTTCAAAATTATGCTTTAAAAATATCTAAATTTACAAATATATAAATGTATGAATTATGGAAAATCTTGAGAAACACCTGTGGGCTCAAATTATATATGCACTAAATTTACACTGCTATGTATTGTACAATTGTAACTATATTTAATAATACTCCTTGAAAGTAATAAGGGTGTACATATCGCTGAATCTGATCACCCAGCACCTGCTATACAGGAAGTTCATGTCTTCTATCTGCAATATTGATTGATTAGTATTGCACCTCGTGGTAAGACATGTGCTCTAGAATGGCAGGAGTCGTGGGTTCGAATCCCACCTGGGTAATAAAATAATAATATGCCTAATTGGTTTAGTACGGAACTTCTAAAGGGACAAGTATTAAAGAGAAAGTTGAAAAGGTAAAAAGAAGAAAACAAACCAAAAAAACCCAAAACCAACAAATAAAAAAACCTGATTTTTGTTTCTTTCCCTCCGAAAAAGTATTTCGTTCTGTCGAGATACTGTTCCGTTCCCTCGAAATAATATCTCATTCCGTCGAAAAGACATGACTGATGATGTCATGGGTGGAATGCGTCAGTGATAGGCTATGCATAATGTGTGAGGGATATGTCAAATGTCACTTAAATATCATATAATCAACTATTTGACGATGAAAAGATTTTCCATTCCTTATCCAACACCTTTCATCTTTAGTTCTCAAATATTTGGCCTTATGAGTTCCTGGTTTTGTTTTGCTAATCCATTACGTCTGAATAGGGGCTCGGCCTATGGGTCCAAGACTGCACTCTGTGCAGGAACACTAACCCGTCAACCGGGGTGAGCTGCCCCAAATGGTCCTTCACCACACAAGATTATTGAGAAGGAATTTACAATTAAGAACTCGTTATTTTAGTTCCGTGTTGATTCTTGGAAATAATACACTATACACACACATTAATAAGGAACTAAACTTAATTATCCAAAGCTACCAGCCTTATCAACGATTAAGTCTAGAACGTTCAATACCTTAAAATATTTTTGCAAACTCATTTGAAAAGGTTACACAAACAGAGACCAGCCCTTTAGCTCCATAGCACTGTCTGCACTCTGTTGTGTCCCAAGGTCACAAAGGCCGCAGTGCGCGTAGAAGGAAATGGTATATTCCATGGATAAATGCCAAATGCCACACTTCATTTGAAAATCATCCATCCATTTTTTCTTTCTTTTCTACTGAGAGGCTTTTTATATTTAAATAACAGCACGAAAATATTTTGGATTACTGTGTTGAGTACCCATTGATCTTGTGAATTGGAGAGACTGTAAAGTGGTTTGGCTTTCACTTTTTTGTGGACGTGTAAGAAAACTAATCCAATGTACTATACGATGTTGACCTTCTTTTAACGCTTTGATTGGCGGGGTGAAAAATCCTATAAAAAGCCGGCCTTATTTTTTTCGAGGAGGTCATGCATACCCGTGATCAAAACAAAAGTTGGAATCCAGACGTCTATTCCTCCAGTGTATATTATTCGTGTGAAGTCAAATTCTTAAAATGTAATGCTTTGAATGTGTTCCCAATACTTTCCTGTACTGATTACCACCGATGGAACCCTGTGCGATACTGCATTTAATTTTGCAAACATTAATGTAATTTTTTACATTGACGTAGTCAAATCAAATTTAGTCTCTCCAGAAACGCATGTACCGTTTTAGGAATCACTTTCAATAATTATTGCCAAGCTCTCAGTGTTTTAAACTAGGAACCCTCGAGTGAGCGGCGACTGAAAAAAAAAAAAAAGTATTGTTAAAAATAACAGCTCAAACAAATTTGAAGACTGGTTTCCCAAATTGAATGGATACCATGACTCTTAGTCTTAGATCAACTCGGAAATCAAACACTGAGTTCATGCATGATGACTCAATGTGAAATGTATTGGTGGTGTGGATAGGAATATACAAATTTTTCAGTGTTTGTAATGTTGGTCTTCCATTTCTTAAAAAATATAAAAAAGTGGTTTTATTTCATTTTATTATTGTTATTTTTTTTCACTTTAAGTTCATACGTACATGTCGTGTATTTTATTTGTGTAAATGTTTACTCCTTTTAATGTAAACTTCATGCAGAATGAGTATTAAGAAACCATGAACCATATTATTATTGTTTGCAAAGTAGAATATCTTCTGGGAATGTGCACGCATTTGCGATGTTTAATAGCTTTTGCAGTGAACGACATGTTGTAACACGCGAAGCGTTTTATATATAAACAAATGACAAATAGAAAGAAAAACCAAAAACAAAAACAAAAACAATACAACACTTCACAAGTTTTTACGATCGTTCAAACTTTTCTCATTTTCCCAGTTCGTCTTAGCACGAGCACAAGCACGACCACCTTCAAAGGCGTCATCATGCAGGCCCGCCGGGTCACTGACGGTTCTCTTGTGGGTTCTTGGCAGCTACCGGGCAACTCTGATTATCAGCACCGAGCGTGCCCCGGAGATACCGGGGGACAAGGGACTATCACCCACACAAACGGTCAGATTGTCAAGACATTGCCGGTAACTTTCACTTGGAATGCTCCTGTTCAGCTAGTTGGTGATGTGGAATTTGTGTAAGTATGCTAAGTTTTGAAGAAGTTTTCGCTGCTGATCGAAACTTCGTGTTGTTAAACCACATATTCAACATGCCTGGAATTACACGGAGGCCATGGCCTCAGTTGCCCTGGCCTTGGCCTTTGTACCCCTTCAAAAGTTTCCCATAGACTTTAAGATTTTCCAATGGAAGTGCCCTTTGCAAAATGAAAACGGCCTTGCCCTCTCAAAGATGAAATTCCAGGGGTCGATTCCACAAAACTCTTCCTAACTTAGGACTAGTCCTAGGCAATGCTAAGAGAAAGGACTAGTCTTAAGGTAAGACCAGTCACTGGTACTAACTTCAGATAAGACTAGTCTTATCTCTTTGTGAAACCGGCCCCTGACCGGCTGTTCTTTTCAGAACCACCACAACTCATAGAAAGCGTTGTATGATACGCCGTGTGTCCGCAAGCATCTCTATAGTACAGACTAGATTCTAAGTTTTATCAACCAAAGTTTTGCTGACACGATTTTGAGATGGGACTCAATTTAGAGAAATGAAAAACGAGGAGGTATGTTATATTTGCACATAATATCAGACGGCAATTGTTTCAGGATTTTGTTACAATAATAAAACTATGGATGACATAACTAAGATGACGGTGTGTTAAAGATCAAGTTAGTAACCCTCAGGCCCAGTTTAATGGAGCTGCTTGTCACAGAATTCAGCTCTTGCTCGTGATTCTATCGAGAATTCCTCAGTGAGCAATGTCTTGAAATTGGGCACTGAATCTCACATTGTTCTTTTTTTTCTGTAGGTTTTCGGTTGTCCAGGTATTCGCAACGTATTGGACAAACTTAAAGTCCCCCGTCGGTAAGTTCGTTTTCTTCCTCCATGGTTTTAGCCCAGTTTATTTGTGTTGGGACAATGAACTGCTAAATTACGACAGATTTATATAGTTAATCAATTTGGGAGGGGAGCTTTGAGAAGTCGCCGAATAGAAAGAAGTCGCCGAATAGAAATTGCCGAAAAGAAATAGCTCGAATAAGGGTTTCTCAAACTTTTGTGAAACGGAATTCCCCTGTTAAAATCTTGATCAGGAGCAGACGAGATTTTATTGCAATCATGTATTCTTGGTACCCTGTTGTGATTCATGAAGGAAAGCATTCTCTGCTTGTAATGTTGCAAGTGTGTCCAGCGGAGTTTAAAAAAAGGTTGGTCTGAGACTAAGGAGAGTGTCGTATATGGCTCCAAACTTATCACAAGTTTTAATTTATTTTATTTAATGAAAACAACCAAAACAAGTATTATAGTTATTCGGGGTAAAAGGTTCACCCTATAATGTTATTTGTTAGTGTTATTGTCGCCATTTTGCATGAAATTCAAGCTGAAGTTCTGAACGTTTTCAAGTTGCCAACATCAATGCAGTTTATGTTTTCTCGATGACGGAACAAAAACATACACAGTGCCAAGTTGAATTGAATGGTCTCGTTCCAGTACAGTTGTTGACACTGTGAATACAGTTGTAAAGAACCACACAGACGTCAAGAAAGGGTCAAAGGTTGTGTCGAATTAATCGAACTCGGCTACGGCTAGAGCAGTCAGTAATACGGTCAAACCTCACTGCCGAAGCCGTCAATTCGGACACGGCTGAAGGCATTGCCTAAATAACGGCTGCGGCTGCGGCTGCGGCTGTTGCTAGGGCAGTTGCCACTTGTTGTACATTGTCTAGCATTAAACTTTCTGTGCCAGAAACAACCAAGACATGTTTGATAATATCCAACCAAAACAAACCCCACAGAGAAAGTGGGCTAATCGTAACTGGACATAAGGGTAAAGGTCCAGACTAGAATGGGGCTACAAAGTCAAAGTGCATGCAGAACCATGTTTGGAAATTATATTGAAGCAAACTTAAGATTTAATATGTTTTGGTCATCAGGAGTGAAAAAGTGGCAGTCAGTTACATTACTTTCATGTGAAATGAAGAAGTTCATGCTGTGCTCTTCTTGAAATGATATGGTTGTTCTCAAAATAGTGATTATGTTTTTTTGTTGATGAGGAGGAAATGGTTTGGATATTACATTGAAAATCAGCAAATAACCAGACATTATTTCTCGAGAATTTTGTGTGGACTTTGTTTTTTTATAGAAACTAATAAGACAAGGGGTGAGGACAGAGAGCTAATATCCCTCTTCACCTAGCCCAATGTTCAATAGTTATGCAGCAAAGCAAGTGCGCCCTCAATCTTACTTTGGCCTGTTATAATAATTGTCATAGTTGGATATTTACTGTCAAAACTTAGTTTGTGTCTGCGACCTTTGGACCCTTTGGACCTTTCTCTTTTCCATTCAGCTGTCAACAAGAGGGAGCACATTTAGTTTCTATTTTTCTATGTTTTGTGAGGAGCATGGCTCTGGCCATGGTCCGAAGATTGTTTACTTGGGAGGGATAGTGTCCTAGAGCTCTCTGTGAGCATTGTTTGTGTTTAAGTAATCTTATTGTTACATCCTTCAAACAATGTTTTGTTTCTTTCTTTTGCTTCATAGTTACTCCAACAACGAACCCTTGCATTTCAAACCCGTGTCAGAATAGGGCAGAATGTTTGGCTGAAACCAATAGCTATATCTGTCAATGTACTGCAGGCTTTACAGGAACAAACTGTGAAAGTAAGTCATTTTTAAATCTCAAACGCTTTGAATATTATGACAATCACCATAATTATTGCGATTAACTCTTGTTAAATTAATATTCTTCTAAACATCTTCAATCATTATAGCTAAATTCTGAAATGTACGTTACACCTCCATCCACTTGATGTGATAGGATTAATGTTGTTCCTTTTTTTACAGCAGCTATTTCAACGAACCCTTGCAATTCAAACCCGTGTCTGAATGGGGCAGCATGTTTGGTTGGAACCACTAGCTATATCTGTCAATGTACTGCAGGCTTTACTGGAACAAACTGTAACAGTAAGTCATTTTTAAATCTCCAAAACTTTGAATATTATGACAATCACAATTTTGCTATTAACTCTTGTTAAAATAATATTCTTCTAATAATTCTCAATCATTATAGCTAAATTCTGAAATGTACGTTATACCTCCATCCACTTGATGTGTATCACCATATAGGATTAATGTTGTTTATTTTTTTACAGCAGCTATTTCAACGAACCCTTGCAATTCAAACCCGTGTCTGAATGGGGCAGCATGTTTGGTTGGAACCACTAGCTATATCTGTCAATGTACTGCTGGCTTTACTGGAACAAACTGTAACAGTAAGTCATTTTTAAATCTCCAAAGCTTTGAATATTATGACAATCACCATTTTGCTATAAACTCTTGTTAAAATAATATTCTTCTAATAATTCTCAATCATTATAGCTAAATTCTGAAATGTACGTTATACCTCCATCCACTTGATGTGTATCACCATCTAGGATTAATGTTGTTCCTTTTTTACAGCAGCTATTTCAACGAACCCTTGCAATTCAAACCCGTGTCTGAATGGGGCAGCATGTTTGGTTGGAACCACTAGCTATATCTGTCAATGTACTGCAGGCTTTACTGGAACAAACTGTAACAGTAAGTCATTTTTAAATCTCCAAAACTTTGAATATTATGACAATCGCAATTTTGCTATTAACTCTTGTTAAAATAATATTCTTCTAATAATTCTCAATCATTATAGCTAAATTCTGAAATGTACGTTAATAATAATAATAATAATAGTTAGTTTTTATATAGCGCTTTTCACGCCCGAAGGGCGTCCCAAAGCGCTTCACATTATTACCCCTGGTCACTGGGCCTTAAATCATTCCTTAAACCATCTCAGCTCCCTGGGGAGTATACAGCCTGTGCAACATTAATGCGCTACTCGGCTAAATCAATCACAAGAACCATCTCTGCCCTCACAGGTACCCATTTACCCCTGGGTGGAGAGAAGCTTATGGTTAAGTGTCTTGCTCAAGGACACAAGTGTCACGACCGGGATTCGAACCCACACTCTGCTGATCAAACACCAGAGCTTGAATCCGGCGCTCTTAACCGCTCGGCCACGACACCCCACATTATACCCCTACGTTATACCTCCATCCACTTGATGTGTATCACCATCTAGGATTAATGTTGTTCCTTTTTTTACAGCAGCTATTTCAACGAACCCTTGCAATTCAAACCCGTGTCTGAATGGGGCAGCATGTTTGGTTGGAACCACTAGCTATATCTGTCAATGTACTGCAGGCTTTACTGGAACAAACTGTAACAGTAAGTCATTTTTAAATCTCCAAAGCTTTGAATATTATGACAATCACCATTTTGCTATTAACTCTTGTTAAAATAATATTCTTCTAATAATTCTCAATCATTATAGCTAAATTCTGAAATGTACGTTATACCTCCATCCACTTGATGTGTATCACCATCTAGGATTAATTTTGTTCCTTTTTTTATAGCAGCTATTTCAACGAACCCTTGCAATTCAAACCCGTGTCTGAATGGGGCAGCATGTTTGGTTGGAACCACTAGCTATATCTGTCAATGTACTGCAGGCTTTACTGGAACAAACTGTAACAGTAAGTCATTTTTAAATCTCCAAAGCTTTGAATATTATGACAATCACCATTTTGCTATAAACTCTTGTTAAAATAATATTCTTCTAATAATTCTCAATCATTATAGCTAAATTCTGAAATGTACGTTATACCTCCATCCACTTGATGTGTATCACCATCTAGGATTACTGTTGTTCCTTTTTTACAGCAGCTATTTCAACGAACCCTTGCAATTCAAACCCGTGTCTGAATGGGGCAGCATGTTTGGTTGGAACCACTAGCTATATCTGTCAATGTACTGCAGGCTTTACTGGAACAAACTGTAACAGTAAGTCATTTTTAAATCTCCAAAACTTTGAATATTATGACAATCGCAATTTTGCTATTAACTCTTGTTAAAATAATATTCTTCTAATAATTCTCAATCATTATAGCTAAGTTCTGAAATGTACGTTAATAATAATAATAATAATAGTTAGTTTTTATATAGCGCTTTTCACGCCCGAAGGGCGTAACAAAGCGCTTCACATTATTACCCCTGGTCACCTGGCCTTAAATCATTCCTTAAACCATCTCAGCTCCCTGGGGAGTATAAAGCCTGTGCAACATTAATGCGCTACTCGGCTAAATCAATCACAAGAACCATCTCTGCCCTCACAGGTACCCATTTACCCCTGGGTGGAGAGAAGCTTATGGTTAAGTGTCTTGCTCAAGGACACAAGTGTCACGACCGGGATTCGAACCCACACTCTGCTGATCAAACACCAGAGCTTGAATCCGGCGCTCTTAACCGCTCGGCCACGACACCCCACATTATACCCCTACGTTATACCTCCATCCACTTGATGTGTATCACCATCTAGGATTAATGTTGTTCCTTTTTTACAGCAGCTATTTCAACGAACCCTTGCAATTCAAACCCGTGTCTGAATGGGGCAGCATGTTTGGTTGGAACCACTAGCTATATCTGTCAATGTACTGCAGGCTTTACTGGAACAAACTGTAACAGTAAGTCATTTTTAAATCTCCAAAGCTTTGAATATTATGACAATCACCATTTTGCTATTAAATCTTGTTAAAATAATATTCTTCTAATAATTCTCAATCATTATAGCTAAATTCTGAAATGTACGTTATACCTCCATCCACTTGATGTGTATCACCATCAAGGATTAATGTTGTTCATTTTTTTACAGCAGCTATTTCAACGAACCCTTGCAATTCAAACCCATGTCTGAATGGGGCAGCATGTTTGGTTGGAACCACTAGCTATATCTGTCAATGTACTGCAGGCTTTACTGGAACAAACTGTAACAGTAAGTCATTTTTAAATCTCCAAAGCTTTGAATATTATGACAATCACCATTTTGCTATTAACTCTTGTTAAAATAATATTCTTCTAATAATTCTCAATCATTATAGCTAAATTCTGAAATGTACGTAATACCTCCATCCACTTGATGTGTATCACCATCTAGGATTAATTTTGTTCCTTTTTGTACAGCAGCTATTTCAACGAACCCTTGCAATTCAAACCCGTGTCTGAATGGGGCAGCATGTTTGGTTGGAACCACTAGCTATATCTGTCAATGTACTGCAGGCTTTACTGGAACAAACTGTAACAGTAAGTCATTTTTAAATCTCCAAAGCTTTGAATATTATGACAATCACCATTTTGCTATTAACTCTTGTTAAAATAATATTCTTCTAATAATTCTCAATTATTATAGCTAAATTCTGAAATGTAAGTTATACCTCCATCCACTTGATGTGATAGGATTAATGTTGTTCTTTTTTTTACAGCAGCTATTTCAACGAACCCTTGCAATTCAAACCCGTGTCTGAATGGGGCAGCATGTTTGGTTGGAACCACTAGCTATATCTGTCAATGTACTGCAGGCTTTACTGGAACAAACTGTAACAGTAAGTCATTTTTAAATCTCCAAAGCTTTGAATATTATGACAATCACCATTTTGCTATTAACTCTTGTTAAAATAATATTCTTCTAATAATTCTCAATCATTATAGCTAAATTCTGAAATGTACGTTATACCTCCATCCACTTGATGTGTATAACCATCTAGGATTAATGTTGTTCCTTTTTTTACAGCAGCTATTTCAACGAACCCTTGCAATTCAAACCCGTGTCTGAATGGGGCAGCATGTTTGGTTGGAACCACTAGCTATATCTGTCAATGTACTGCAGGCTTTACTGGAACAAACTGTAACAGTAAGTCATTTTTAAATCTCCAAAGCTTTGAATATTATGACAATCACCATTTTGCTATTAACTCTTGTTAAAATAATATTCTTCTAATAATTCTCAATCATTATAGCTAAATTCTGAAATGTACGTTATACCTCCATCCACTTGATGTGTATCACCATCTAGGATTAATGTTGTTCCTTTTTTACAGCAGCTATTTCAACGAACCCTTGCAATTCAAACCCGTGTCTGAATGGGGCAGCATGTTTGGTTGGAACCACTAGCTATATCTGTCAATGTACTGCAGGCTTTACTGGAACAAACTGTAACAGTAAGTCATTTTTAAATCTCCAAAGCTTTGAATATTATGACAATCACCATTTTGCTATTAACTCTTGTTAAAATAATATTCTTCTAATAATTCTCAATCATTATAGCTAAATTCTGAATTGACGTTATACCTCCATCCACTTGATGTGTATCACCATCTAGGATTAATGTTGTTCCTTTTTTTACAGCAGCTATTTCAACGAACCCTTGCAATTCAAACCCGTGTCTGAATGGGGCAGCATGTTTGGTTGGAACCACTAGCTATATCTGTCAATGTACTGCAGGTTTTACTGGAACAAACTGTAACAGTAAGTCATTTTTAAATCTCCAAAGCTTTGAATATTATGACAGTCACCATTTTGCTATTAACTCTTGTTAAAATAATATTCTTCTAATAATTCTCAATCATTATAGCTAAATTCTGAAATGTACGTTATACCTCCATCCACTTGATGTGTATCACCATCTAGGATTAATGTTGTTTATTTTTTTACAGCAGCTATTTCAACGAACCCTTGCAATTCAAACCCGTGTCTGAATGGGGCAGCATGTTTGGTTGGAACCACTAGCTATATATGTCAATGTACTGCAGGCTTTACTGGAACAAACTGTAACAGTAAGTCATTTTTAAATCTCCAAAGCTTTGAATATTATGACAATCACCATTTTGCTATTAAATCTTGTTAAAATAATATTCTTCTAATAATTCTCAATCATTATAGCTAAATTCTGAAATGTACGTTATACCTCCATCCACTTGATGTGTATCACCATCTAGGATTAATGTTGTTCCTTTTTTTACAGCAGCTATTTCAACGAACCCTTGCAATTCAAACCCGTGTCTGAACGGGGCAGCATGTTTGGTTGGAACCACTAGCTATATCTGTCAATGTACTGCAGGCTTTACTGGAACAAACTGTAACAGTAAGTCATTTTTAAATCTCCAAAGCTTTGAATATTATGACAATCACCATTTTGCTATTAACTCTTGTTAAAATAATATTCTTCTAATAATTCTCAATCATTATAGCTAAATTCTGAAATGTACGTTATACCTCCATCCACTTGATGTGTATCACCATCTAGGATTAATGTTGTTCCTTTTTTACAGCAGCTATTTCAACGAACCCTTGCAATTCAAACCCGTGTCTGAATGGGGCAGCATGTTTGGTTGGAACCACTAGCTATATCTGTCAATGTACTGCAGGCTTTACTGGAACAAACTGTAACAGTAAGTCATTTTTAAATCTCCAAAGCTTTGAATAATATGACAATCACCATTTTGCTATAAACTCTTGTTAAAATAATATTCTTCTAATAATTCTCAATCATTATAGCTAAATTCTGAAATGTACGTTATACCTCCATCCACTTGATGTGTATCACCATCTAGGATTAATGTTGTTTCTTTTGTTACAGCAGCTATTTCAACGAACCCTTGCAATTCAAACCCGTGTCTGAACGGGGCAGCATGTTTGGTTGGAACCACTAGCTATATCTGTCAATGTACTGCAGGCTTTACTGGAACAAACTGTAACAGTAAGTCATTTTTAAATCTCCAAAGCTTTGAATATTATGACAATCACCATTTTGCTATTAACTCTTGTTAAAATAATATTCTTCTAATAATTCTCAATCATTATAGCTAAATTCTGAAATGTACGTTATACCTCCATCCACTTGATGTGTATCACCATCTAGGATTAATGTTGTTCCTTTTTTACAGCAGCTATTTCAACGAACCCTTGCAATTCAAACCCGTGTCTGAATGGGGCAGCATGTTTGGTTGGAACCACTAGCTATATCTGTCAATGTACTGCAGGCTTTACTGGAACAAACTGTAACAGTAAGTCATTTTTAAATCTCCAAAGCTTTGAATAATATGACAATCACCATTTTGCTATAAACTCTTGTTAAAATAATATTCTTCTAATAATTCTCAATCATTATAGCTAAATTCTGAAATGTACGTTATACCTCCATCCACTTGATGTGTATCACCATCTAGGATTAATGTTGTTTCTTTTGTTACAGCAGCTATTTCAACGAACCCTTGCAATTCAAACCCGTGTCTGAACGGGGCAGCATGTTTGGTTGGAACCACTAGCTATATCTGTCAATGTACTGCAGGCTTTACTGGAACAAACTGTAACAGTAAAGTCATTTTTAAATCTCCAAAGCTTTGAATATTATGACAATCACCATTTTGCTATTAACTCTTGTTAAAATAATATTCTTCTAATAATTCTCAATCATTATAGCTAAATTCTGAAATGTACGTTATACCTCCATCCACTTGATGTGTATCACCATCTAGGATTAATGTTGTTCCTTTTTTACAGCAGCTATTTCAACGAACCCTTGCAATTCAAACCCGTGTCTGAATGGGGCAGCATGTTTGGTTGGAACCACTAGCTATATCTGTCAATGCACTGCAGGCTTTACTGGAGTAAACTGTCAAAGTAAGTCATTTATAAATCCTCAAAACTCAAAGATGATTTTTTCTTGTGTTACAACAAAATACTCTTTTGTTTAGAGAACACTCTTCTCAAATGTATATATCGAATTAAAGTTCATTTTGAAATTATACCTGGATCCAAATACTCTTAAATGACATCGTAATGAATGAAATTACGTTTCTTTGTCTACTACCTTTAAGAATGTTCTAATTTGTGTTCCTAGGCCCTATTTAAGTTGGTGCACCTATGACCAATGCTATCATCTGATCATTTGAGTATTGTAAGCAAACTTGAATATTGATTTTTTAAATATCTTTCTCACTTAGAGTTACTGATTAGTAAAAGGGAAACAAATTTGTTTCAGTTTTAAATTTCAGACGTTATAAAGTTCAATAATTAAATGTTAAAAGTAATAATAAAAATAACTATATTGATAATAATAATAATAGATAAATATACTTAAATTTTAATGTCCTATATTTTAATTGCTGCATTGTAAATAAGCATGATGTGAAGATGGAAAAAAAAACACCTCTGACACAACATCAAAATGTTTATGTTTTCACTCAACTGGAACCTTTTGCTGCACCCTTTGACAGTCTTAAAGGTTGTTTGGTGTGTTTATTGAAAACTAAAGGATGTGTACTTTTTCCTTTAACATCATTATAATTCGGAAACTGAAGAAATAAATAGTGACACTTAGACTCGGAGGAAAGAACAATAAACACCTTCTAATTGTAGTTTGCCATATTTTTTTTATTACAATTTTTTTCGCAAGATACCAAGTTTGTTAAGCAAGCTGGCATACTTAAAACCTTGATTGGCCTCACCGTCCAACAAAACTTGCCTAAACCTAGCATCTGATTGGCCGACCAAAGCAAACTGTGATTGGCTCAATGTTGATGAATATTTAGTGGCTAAAACCTTTCCTGAAACCCCGATTTGCATAAAGTTGTTTTGTACACAAACCAATGGTGAGATGGGAAATTAACGGATGTGAGCATATAACTTGTTGCATAGTTGAGAGAAAGAAAAAATGAGCATGATTAAGTGTACCTAAATTGTACCTTGCCAAGTAAAAAGGATTGTATCAAATTAATTCGATACAATCTTTTACCGTGAGACAAAATATCTTTGGAATTTTGGTATAATTCTTTTTATAATATTTCCTGTTGTAGCAGTTAACCCATTCCCCTGGCCGTACACTGCAACAAATTGACACCATTGGTGCTGTCACATAGATACCAACAAATATGTTAATTTTGAATAATCTCTTCGACATCTATATGTGACAACACCCATGGTGTCCATTTTAACAGCCCGGTTCTTGCAGTGTACTACACCCATGTTAGAATGGAGGTGTATATTGGAATGGAGTCACTTCTGAGTGTTGTTATTTTTCTAGTGAGAAAAACTGTGAAGAGAAAGAAAAAACCCCTAGCTGACTTGTATTGATCAATAAAGGACAACTACAACAATCTGAATTGGTTGTTTTGTCAATTTAAATAATTCATAACAATTTGTTTTTTCCTTTTAAGACATTGATAATGTATGTAGTTCTAATCCGTGTTTGAGTGGAGGTGTTTGTATGAATTCTGCTTCTGGGACGTTCACCTGTGCCTGCCAATCTGGGTACTCTGGGTCTAGATGTGAAACACAAGTCATTGGTAAGTTTTGGAATTTGAGAAAGTATGACGTTAGTGCTTAATTCTTGGTTTTTTAATGATTTATTTGTCTAATTTAGTGGTGAGCAAAAAACAATTTACTCGAGCAGGATTTGAACCTTCGGACTTCGGGTTCATGTGCCTGTGCTATATTAAGCCCTGTTAATATGTCAATATTTTTGTGATATTGCCTGAATAGTGAGACTGCCAACATAGTAGCAGATAGTTCAGTTTATGAAACCTGTGAAAATCAAAATATATGATGTTAAAATAATATTATTTTGCAAATAATCATTTGTGTTGTTTTTAAAAATCATTTGTGTGTGTAGATTCTTGTCAGTCTAACCCTTGTGTAAATGGACAGTGCTTGAGATCATCTATATCTTCCTCATTTACATGTCTTTGTAATGCGGGTTACACTGGTGCAAGGTGTGAGGTACCAACAGGTACTGTACAAACTGAAGCTACTTGGTATTATCCTTGTTATAGATGTTGCTTGTTACAAATTTCCAATTATATCTTCTTCTTCTTTTTGTATAGCAGTAATAGAATATTTGTTTTATTGACATACTTCTACAAAATTTGGTTTAATTTCATATTTGTCAGTGATTTTCCAAAAGGGAAAGAAGCTCAATGAATTCTTACTTCACTATCTACTGATGTTGTTTGTTGTTGTTGTTGTTTTGTTTTTTTGACTTTGTATGATAATATGATACAGAGTTAATCCTTTCAAGGTAGGGTCATGCTTTGGTAACGACCTTGAAGAAAAAAAAATTGTGTAATTTTTATTTGAAAGCCTACTTTTTATAAAAATGCATCTTTATAACAAGATTTGCTATTGGATACAAATTAGATATTAAATTTAGTAAGCATCGTGCGAAATTATTTTGTCTGAATTGCCCCCGTTGATTAGAACTCAATAAAAGTATGTCAACAAATTGGAATCGCCAAAAATTGAGTGCAGGCGACTTTTGAAATTTTTCTGTGGCGTTCGTTTGAATACTGCCCTCAATACAGCCAGAGATGCGTTTGATTTCCGCTGTTTTCTCGCTAAAAGTGGATGGATTCGACGTTCTTGATGACAATACAATGACAGTGATTTGCTGTTTTCTCAAAAAGTAGGCATTGTACTCTAACGAAACTTTCATGGGTGACTTTTATTGTATCTTTCTTGATAAATATATCTAAAAATCAGCATTACTTTGACATAAACAATCTATGACCCTACCTTTAATTAATAATATGTTTTAAAACATTTTGAC
This sequence comes from Plazaster borealis, assembly GCA_021014325.1. Lineage (NCBI taxonomy): Eukaryota > Metazoa > Echinodermata > Asteroidea > Forcipulatida > Labidiasteridae > Plazaster > Plazaster borealis. The sequence goes on from CM037473.1 coordinate 4,118,743, forward strand.
TTGAAATGAACATATCTTTGCAAATATTTGTTGATGAACTCTCTGATACAGCTGGAGCTTGCAGTTCCATCCCCTGTTTAAATGGGGGAACTTGTGTGGGTTCCAGTCCTACAAGCTACACCTGTATCTGCCCTGCTGGATACTCTGGGATCACATGTCAAATCCCACCTTCAGGTAAGTGCTATATTGGAGAAAGTACAATAAATGGAGCAGTCATTTTTATCATATCATTAGTTTCAGTGTAAATTAATCAGCCAACTACACATGTAGTCAAATGCTTATTATCTTGTATTGCACCACGCCATTGGAGTACCAGCTGAGGTCTAGATTGTTTTTCTCTTTTTATCCTGATGGTAAGTCCAATCCTTACAAAGACCTTAGATTTGTCTCCTACTTGAGAAGAAACAAAAGTTCAAGGTTTCATTATGCATGCATTTTTTAACTGATTTTCTTATTTTCTTTTAATAAAGGTGTTATAGAGAAGTGAAAAACACTGTAGAACAAAAGTTGTGATTGGAAATTTCCTCTGTTTTGAAATTACAAAGTCCCTTGTTTAGTATAAGTGACATTCTTTTTCCTTTGAGGTGTTATTTCATATTAAAGAAAAACGCAGTTTTGTATAATTCTGAAGCAATGGTCGGCCGACCATCATTTCAACGTTTTAGTTTTTATATAAGGTCTGTCTGACAGCTTAAAATCGTCACCATTTGCTCTCGTCTTTCTCGCCAGTCATGGAAGCACAAGTATAAACAGAAAAACAAATGCAATTTGTATCATTTTGAAGCGATGGTCTGCTGACCATCGTTTGAACCTGTGAGTTTTATAAAAGAAGGTCTTTCAGACATCAGTGGCACCATTTGCTCTCGTTTTTCTCGGCTGTCACGGACTGGCAAATGTAAACAGGTCGTTGGAACGATACTTCATATTAAATCCTACACCACGATTCTACATTTTCTTGAAACATACGACTTCAATTACCAACGATGTAGTTTCCCTTTGAAGTGTAAACACGTGAATTTTTGAAGCCTGTGAAAAGCAAAAAGACATGCTGTTAGAAAAATATTATTTTGTAAATATTCATTTGTGTTGTTTAAACAAATCATTTGTGTGTGTGTAGATCCTTGTCAGTCTAACCCTTGTGTAAATGGACAGTGCTTGAGATCATCTACATCATCCTCATTTACATGTCTTTGTAATGCGGGTTACACTGGTGCAAGGTGTGAGGTACCAACAGGTACTGTACAAACTGAAGCTACTTGGTATTATCCTTGTTATTGAGGTTGCTTACTTCAAATTTCCAATCATATATATATATATATATATTTTGTATAGCAGTAATAGAATATTTGTTCTTGTTGAAATACTTCAACAAAATTTTGTTTAATTTCATATTATTGTCAGTGATTGTCCAAAAGGGAAAGAAGCTCAATGAATTCTTACTTCACATCTACTGTTGTTGTTGATGTTTTTGTTATTTTATGTATATGTTTTACACTGTTTAATAATACAGAGTAAATCCATTCAAGCTAGGGTCATGCTTTGTTAATGATCTTGAAAAAGAAATTGTGTAAGGGCAAGGGGTGGAGCCCTTCCTGTTAGAACTCTTATTCCCATCCCTCCCCTGAAGAGATTGCAAAAATGCACAAACAAATGGTTTGATACATTAATAGCCCCCCCCAAAAAGTCTAGTTATACGCTACTGCTGAGAATAAAAAACTCATACGCTTAGACAGCAATCAATCTTTTTATCAGAGCAGCACAGTGGAGTTAACATTAGTCTAGCCGATCTGCTAGCAGTTCTTATTTGTTCTCTTCTGTAGATCCTTGTCTTTCTAGCCCTTGTGTAAATGGCATGTGCTTGAGATCGACGTCGTCAAATTCATTTTTTTGTTCGTGTTATGACGGTTACCAAGGTGACAGATGTGACACACCAATAGGTATATTATGTGAATGTATTCATTCTGAAATGTATTATTTCTTTTATGTGGACAGTTTTGTTTAAAGAAAGAAAATTATAATGTGTCTCCTACTTTAAATTAAAAATGTAAATGTTTGTGAGAAAATAGTGTTATGGGAACACATTTCAAACATTTATTTGTGCTAATCAAGTCTGTGAATTGGAAACAATTAAGTTGCATAATTTTTAGATTTAACTAAATCAATTTTAAACTTGCCCCCCAATTGAGACTTGTCAAAGAATGGCAGACAACTATAATTTTAAATACAGAAAACTAATCAGGGTTTCAAAATACTCTTTACAATATTTATTTATTTTTGTTTGCACATGTAAGCGGAATCCTCTGCAACTTCTGCAAAAAGGCTCTCTTTCTGAAACGCTTTTATACTTTTAGATTGTTAATTTGGACTTATTTTGCAGTAGAGGTCGTGTTTTAGTTGAGCAATTCTAAAAAAAACACCATTGCTTGTGTCACTCCTTAGTTTGCTTGCTGTATGGATTTTGATCAACCCCCAAATTTGTACATTAACCATATTGAGGACCAATGGTGTAAACAGCGAGGTAGAAGGGAAAGGGGTGGGGAGCCCCTCCTGTTAGAACTCTTATTCCCATCCCTCCCCTGAAGAGATTGCAAAAATGCACAAACAAATGGTTTGATACATTAATAGCCCCCCCCTAAAAAAAAGAAAAAAGTCTAGTTATACGCTACTGCTGAGTATAAAAAACTCATACGCTTAGACAGCAATCAATCTTTTTATCAGAGCAGCACAGTGGAGTTAACATTAGTCTAGCCGATCTGCTAGCAATTCTTATTTGTTCTCTTCTGTAGATCCTTGTCTTTCTAGCCCTTGTGTAAATGGCATGTGCTTGAGATCGACGTCGTCAAATTCATTTTTTTGTTCGTGTTATGACGGTTACCAAGGTGACAGATGTGACACACCAATAGGTATATTATGTGAATGTATTCATTCTGAAATGTATTATTTCTTTTATGTGGACAGTTTTGTTTAAAGAAAGAAAATTATAATGTGTCTCCTACTTTAAATTAAAAATGTAAATGTTTGTGAGAAAATAGTGTTATGGGAACACATTTCAAAAATTTATTTGTGCTAATCAAGTCTGTGAATTGGAAAAATTAAGTTGCATAATTTTTAGATTTAACTAAATCAATTTTAAACTTGCCCCCCAATTGAGACTTGTCAAAGAATGGCAGTCAACTATAATTTTAAATACAGAAAACTAATCAGGGTTTCAAAATACTCTTTACAATATTTATTTATTTTTGTTTGCACATGTAAGCGGAATCCTCTGCAACTTCTGCAAAAAGGCTCTCTTTCTGAAACGCTTTTATACTTTTAGATTGTTAATTTGGACTTATTTTGCAGTAGAGGTCGTGTTTTAGTTGAGCAATTCTAAAAAAACCATTGCTTGTGTCACTCCTTAGTTTGCTTGCTGTATGGATTTTGATCAACCCCAAATTTGTACTTTAACCATATTGAGGACCAATGGTGTAAACAGCGAGGTAGAAGGGAAAGGGGTGGGGAGCCCCTCCTGTTAGAACTCTTATTCCCATCCCTCCTGAAGAGATTGCAAAAATGCACAAACAAATGGTTTGATACATTTATAGCCCCCTAAAAAAGAAAAAGTCTAGTTATACGCTACTGCTGAGTATAAAAACTCATACGCTTAGACAGCAATCAATCTTTTTATCAGAGCAGCACAGTGGAGTTAACATTAGTCTAGCCGATCTGCTAGCAATTCTTATTTGTTCTCTTCTGTAGATCCTTGTCTTTCTAGCCCTTGTGTAAATGGCATGTGCTTGAGATCGACGTCGTCAAATTCATTTTTTTGTTCGTGTTATGACGGTTACCAAGGTGACAGATGTGACACACCAATAGGTATATTATGTGAATGTATTCATTCTGAAATGTATTATTTCTTTTATGTGGACAGTTTTGTTTAAAGAAAGAAAATTATAATGTGTCTCCTACTTTAAATTAAAAATGTAAATGTTTGTGAGAAAATAGTGTTATGGGAACACATTTCAAACATTTATTTGTGCTAATCAAGTCTGTGAATTGGAAAAAATTAAGTTGCATAATTTTTAGATTTAACTAAATCAATTTTAAACTTGCCCCCCAATTGAGACTTGTCAAAGAATGGCAGACAACTATAATTTTAAATACAGAAAACTAATCAGGGTTTCAAAATACTCTTTACAATATTTATTTATTTTTGTTTGCACATGTAAGCGGAATCCTCTGCAACTTCTGCAAAAAGGCTCTCTTTCTGAAACGCTTTTATACTTTTAGATTGTTAATTTGGACTTATTTTGCAGTAGAGGTCGTGTTTTAGTTGAGCAATTCTAAAAAAAACCATTGCTTGTGTCACTCCTTAGTTTGCTTGCTGTATGGATTTTGATCAACCCCCAAATTTGTACATTAACCATATTGAGGACCAATGGTGTAAACAGCGAGGTAGAAGGGAAAGGGGTGGGGAGCCCCTCCTGTTAGAACTCTTATTCCCATCCCTCCCCTGAAGAGATTGCAAAAATGCACAAACAAATGGTTTGATACATTAATAGCCCCCCCCTAAAAAAAAGAAAAAAGTCTAGTTATACGCTACTGCTGAGTATAAAAAACTCATACGCTTAGACAGCAATCAATCTTTTTATCAGAGCAGCACAGTGGAGTTAACATTAGTCTAGCCGATCTGCTAGCAGTTCTTATTTGTTCTCTTCTGTAGATCCTTGTCTTTCTAGCCCTTGTGTAAATGGCATGTGCTTGAGATCGACGTCGTCAAATTCATTTTTTTGTTCGTGTAATGACGGTTACCAAGGTGACAGATGTGACACACCAATAGGTATAATATGTGAATGTATTCATTCTGAAATGTATTGTTTCTTTTATGTGGACAGTTTTGTTTAAAGAAAGAAAATTATAATGTGTCTCCTACTTTAAATTAAAAATGTAAATGTTTGTGAGAAAATAGTGTTATGGGAACACATTTCAAACATTTATTTGTGCTAATCAAGTCTGTGAATTGGAAAAAATTAAGTTGCATAATTTTTAGATTTAACTAAATCAATTTTAAACTTGCCCCCCAATTGAGACTTGCCAAAGAATGGCAGACAACTATAATTTTAAATACAGAAAACTAATCAGGGTTTCAAAATACTCTTTACAATATTTATTTATTTTTGTTTGCACATGTAAGCGGAATCCTCTGCAACTTCTGCAAAAAGGCTCTCTTTCTGAAACGCTTTTATACTTTTAGATTGTTAATTTGGACTTATTTTGCAGTAGAGGTCGTGTTTTAGTTGAGCAATTCTAAAAAAAACACCATTGCTTGTGTCACTCCTTAGTTTGCTTGCTGTATGGATTTTGATCAACCCCCAAATTTGTACTTTAACCATATTGAGGACCAATGGTGTAAACAGCGAGGTAGAAGGGAAAGGGGTGGGGAGCCCCTCCTGTTAGAACTCTTATTCCCATCCCTCCCCTGAAGAGATTGCAAAAATGCACAAACAAATGGTTTGATACATTAATAGCCCCCCCCCCCCTAAAAAAAAGAAAAAAGTCTAGTTATACGCTACTGCTGAGTATAAAAAACTCATACGCTTAGACAGCAATCAATCTTTTTATCAGAGCAGCACAGTGGAGTTAACATTAGTCTAGCCGATCTGCTAGCAGTTCTTATTTGTTCTCTTCTGTAGATCCTTGTCTTTCTAGCCCTTGTGTAAATGGCATGTGCTTGAGATCGACGTCGTCAAATTCATTTTTTTGTTCGTGTTATGACGGTTACCAAGGTGACAGATGTGACACACCAATAGGTATAATATGTGAATGTATTCATTCTGAAATGTATTGTTTCTTTTATGTGGACAGTTTTGTTTAAAGAAAGAAAATTATAATGTGTCTCCAACTTGAAACTTAAAAATGTAATTTTGTTGTGATAACATATTTTTCACGTGACACATTCTTGTTTTTGCTTATCGAGTTTGGAATTTGAAACAAGTTGCATAATTTTTAGATTTTGACTAAATCGATTTCAAACTTGCCCCCCCCCCCAATTGAGACTTGCAGACAACTATAGTTCTTAAATGCAGAAAATTAATCAATATTTCAAAATACTCTTTTCAATATTTATTTTCTTTTGTTTGCATAGTCAGCGGAATCCTCGCAACTTCTGCAAAAGGCTCTCTTTCTTAAGTGCATTTTTTTCTTTAGATTGTTAATTTGGACTTATTTTGCAGTAGAGATCGTAGAAATATAAGCATGTAATTCTTAGTGCAACAAAAGTAGTCTTAGTCCAGTGGTTTTTTCTCACTTTTCTGTACATCCTTGTCAGCCTAGCCCTTGTGTAAATGGCCTCTGCTTGAGATCAGCTGCATCATCATCATATGTATGTTTTTGTACTATGGGTTACACTGGTACACTGTGTGAGGTACCACCAGGTACAAATATTCAAAAACTGTTTTCTTAACTAGTTTGTAACGGAACGTAGTGCATGAGAAGCGCTCGATGATGCATGCACACACACACGACATCACACATTCTGACCTCTGACACAGTCTTTACCATTGGATATGATTTACTGTTCTGTAAAATGGTAACTGGTCAGTTACTATTAACCAATCAACATTCATGTTACACTAAGAGGAAGAGAAAATGTTCGGCTTCAAGAAGTCGTTTGATCCAAAAAGCTGCCCTGTGCAGTACACGGTAACTCAAGTCTTGTGCATCGTGACAATTTGTAGGGTTTTGTCATTAACTGCGTAGGCTTACAAAATTTTAAAGGCAACTTGTTCCCCAGCAACACATAGCTTATAACATTTATGAATTAAAAGAGATCATATTATAAAAGTGCATGATCCATAGAATTTGCTTGCTGTGAACTCAAGATACTTCTGATTTTAAATGAAACTTTGTATCTGTAAAACTTTATCTGCGCGTACTGCGGCTCCGATGAAAACACTACTGCAAACGAGCGCTATATTCCGTTATGCATATTTTGTAACATTGCAGTGGTAATCAATCTCCAAATGTTTTGAAACTCTTAAAATCAGACACTTAAAATGGAATAGCACACCATCATATCAAAAAGCTCAACATACAATCACAGTATTTCTGTGATGTACATTTACCGGACGGTTCAAAGAAATCATTTACCTGGGCAAGTCACTCATAAAATGGAACTACCTTCTGTTTTTATGCATAAAAATGTAAAACAAACTGTTCTTTATTTTAGATTCCTGTGACTCCTCTCCATGTCAGAACAATGGCAATTGTTTAAGACAATCCGGGAACTCGATCTCCTGTCAGTGCTTCAACGGATACTCAGGAACCTATTGTGAAACTGTCCCAGGTGAGGACCATTGCCAGTCATTGTTGATCACTCTCAGACTGTACGAAAGCGTATGACATGGTATTACCAGCAGAGTGGGAACAGCAGAACAAAGGAACACAAAGGGGAAAATGCTGTCCTCACTTTGGAATCCTTTGTATTTTTATGTCCTCACATTTTGTTCGTGTCCTTAGACTATGGGAAGTGTGAAGTTAAAGGGAAAAAGGAAAGTCCTCACATTGGTAGCAATACATTGATGTGGTGCCACCACATCAATGAAAAAAGGTCCCGCTCTTAATATCATGTACGTACATTATAGCTATCATGTACGTACATGGTAACTATCATGTACGTACATTATAGCTATCATGTACGTATACATGGTAACTATCATGTACGTACATTATAGCTATCATGTACGTACATGGTAACTATCATGTACGTACATTAGAGCTATCATGTACGTATATGGTAATTATCATAAAATCCGCAGACTATCAAGACAGTTGCTTCACAAGGATCGAGGCAAGCATTTGCGTTGTTACATAAGTGTTGGCAAACACCCATACACAATTCTGAAGGAATGTATATGACACATTAGTACCAGGGTTTGCTCATTTCGAGGTTGCTATATACAAAAGCTTCCTAAGCTTCTAGTATCAAGTTGTAAACCACAAGCTTATAGTCTGGGGAAATCAAATTTAAGCGGTCACTTGTAACAAGCAATCATTGTACCAGAACTTATTTAAATCTAACTCCCTTAGGGCCTATGGCTTATTGAGTTTATTCCACCGAGTATAGCAAGCCTGTTTTTATTTTTTACACAGTACAGGCCTTGGGAAGCACTACCATCGGTGTCAAACCAAAAGTATTATTATTCGGCTTTGTAAAAGTGTTGTATCAGTTTCTAATGGAAAACTCAATCAGTATTGGCCCAATTCTCCTGACGTCATCACCACGATAACTTTGGTTGCGCCATTTTGGGAGTCATTTTCCCCTTTGTGGTATACTGTGTTGCGCATTTTAGGTAGGAGAAGCAATTGCATACTCACCATAGCTTGTTGTGCAATTTGACTCCCCCAAAATGGCATACTGGGGGGCAGACGTCCACTAGCCGTGTGTGATGTCGGTGCACAGGGTCTATCAGGTCTTTATAACACTTTCTCCTGGTTTGTTATCCTGGTTGGCTGAAACACCTTCCCACAATAATGTGGGAATGGGTGATGGAATTTGGGCCACCGTGAACTAGACGAACGTCAATACATCTCGCGAGCATGATTTGTGGGAAATAGTTCCCAAACCATGCAATGCATCTTCTGGGGTTGATTTCACAAAACTCTTCCTAACTTAGGACTAGTCCTAGGCAATGCTAAGAGATAGGACTAGTCTTAAGTTAAGACCAGTTACTGGTCCTAGCTTTAGACCAGACTAGTCTTATCTCTTTTTGAAATCGGCCCCTGGGGCCGATTTCACAAAGAGATAAGACTAGTCTTATCTGAAGTTAGGACCAGTAATTGGTCTTAACTTAGGACTAGTCCTATCTCTTAGCATTGCCTAGGACTAGTCCTAAGTTAGGAAGAGTTTTGTGAAATCGTCCCCTGGTCCTTTATAGTCCCTCTCCGGCTGCGCAGAGTGCACCGATGACCTCATTTCCAGTCCATGTATAACAAAAATTTCATAACAATGCTCCTGTAGATATCCATCTGAGATTTGGTACTGCCAAAATCAAGAAGCACGCTATTTAGACCCCACAAGTCAACGTTGGCTACTTTGATTGTATGTAACATTTGTTTATTCTTTCCCACCAAGATATTTGTTCTGCGCTGCCATGCAAGAATGGAGGCTCTTGTCATCAAACTTCAGACTTCCTTTATCGATGTATATGTGCAGCTGGATTCTCTGGGTTGAACTGTGACATTCCTGCAGGTAAACTTACTCATTTTATAATAATAAATAATAACGGCTCTCATATTGCGCAATTCCAAAGAAATGATCATTGCACTTTGAGCATGATTACCCATGTCACTGGGCCATTTATTTCATTACTTATACCAGGGATAAGAAATGTCAGACTTGTATCTAAATTTAAAAAGTCTGCTTAAGAAACAAAGCTGCAGTTTTCTCCACATTAAATATGATCTACTTCTCTGGAACTGAGGACATTGTTCCAAGAAGCTCCTTTGAATCTATAACTCCAGGGGTTATCAACAGGTGAAAATGCCACCTTTTCATTGTGTACCTCCTAAGATCTGTATCCCAGTTTAAGACTTTTTTTTGTCAGAAATGGCTCTCACCCCTGTTAAAACATCTCAAGGCTCCCTTGGGAGTATACAGTCTGTGATACCAATATAAAGTGTACCAAGCTAATACACTCACACGAACCATCGATGCTATGCCTTTACAGGTACATGTACCCATGTACTCCTGTGTGAAGATGATCAATTATAGTAAAGTATCTTGCTCAATGACACAAGTAGTCATTACCGGGATTCAAACCCACAACCTTATATAACTTTGGCCACCGGAACTTGAGTTTGATATATTCAACTGCTCAGCCATGAAAAGCCAGTTTTCCTTGGCTTTTATTTATATCTGAGGATACTGTTCATAAAAGCTTATTGAAGTGTAATTGAACTGCTGCATTTTGCAATTTGTGTACGTTTTGGCTCTTGGTTTTGTATATAGTGAAGACGTACTTGTCATACACATTACCCTAGCGGTGTCCTATTTTCTATGGTGGGCAGGGCCTGTAAAATCTGTCTACGAAACGCTCTGTAAAACCAAAAACTTACTCTTTGCAGGAACAAGAGTAGCCTTCTAAACACCTCGGATAGTTTATGGACTCTTGGTCGAGGACTGGTCACGTTGAGTGTGTCAACATTGTTAAGACTGGCTCTGTGACCAAGCGAAAAAATGACCCCTGAACGAGCATATTGCTCTGTAAAAGTTTTGTATGCATTGTGCATGTGCTGGGAACTGTCAAATCAACTGTTTTCTTTGTGCGTATTGTTTTTATTTTGTGCTTACAGTGGCGAGCCAATACCTCACAGTATAAGACCAGCTCCTCACACTGTTGTTGCCTAATTAATAAATAAATAAATAAATTCACAACTTTAGTTATTTACATTTAGTTAACATTTTCTGAACCTTCAGACGTCTGTGTGAGTGGACCTTGTAAAAATGGAGCAACTTGTGTTAATCAATCACCAACATATACCTGCATCTGCACTGCCGCCTACACAGGCCAAGACTGTACTACTCCTGGTAAGATTTCTTGGGTTTGCCAGGGCTGGCTTTAAATTAAATATAACAATGTCTACAGTCTTTGATCTCATGAATATGCAGTATTGACACTCTTTGATATTACATAGGACTGACTTGTAACATGTCAGTCTGATCATTGTACTAATAATGAGAGAGGTGGTTGAGTTAAATCTGAGTTGTTGCATAACTGTGGTATGAGATGTCCCTTGAACAACTTGTTTGGAATACTTTTATGTACTCTTTCCAAAAACTTTTACTAAACCTTTCCGTGGTGGTTAGAGTTTCTCTTGAGTCTTTACATAAATATCTTAACTTACACTTTTCATTTTCCTTTGTAATCTTAAACATCCTGATCTTGTTAGTTCTTAATTGCAATCGACCACTTGTGGTGAGATCATTGCTTATTCCATCAGGTGGGTCACGGACAGATTTGCATGCTCCCCTTCAATCCTACCACCACCCCCCCCCCCCCAGTGGCGTTACCAGACATGTGATCTTTGCATTGGGGAGGGGGGCAGCGGGGCATACATTTATTTATAATGTATATGCAAACGTTTTTGTGCCATTTTCTTGATTCAATGTCCCTGTGTGTTATGTAGCACGTTTACCTCAATTTGTATTTTTAATTTTACTCCCAAAATGACGAGCCTGCCAGTAGCCTCGTATGACGTTGGTGCAAGGGGTCCACATTGAACATGTTTTGGGTCTAATATTAAAATATTGAAATATAAAAATAAACAGAAATTCTCATCAACCAATAGATTTTTGCTGACTTACGATGCCACTGTTGAACAAAAATAGTATTACCTATTTGTTAAATTTCACGATCTTTAATCTCAATGATTATTTGGGAACAGACATTTGAAGAAATTATTAATGTCCTGTGTTAAAATAATATTCACCTACGAAATACTTTAAACACATCAAGTCAATGTTGTTTAGTTTTCTAGCTGCACTAGTCCCTAACAGCCACTTTATCACACTCAAATAGCTTCACCTCTTCTTATTATTGTGTAGTGTTTCAATCTATTATTTCAAACTTTGTTTTCACCAATTAATTTGTTCATGTGGTGCTAGTTAGTTGTGATCACATAATTTTACGAAGTGACATATATTATTAGACCATATACGGGTAAAACTGCAATTTGCGTTATTGTTAACTGACGCTGATTAAGTTTTGATTTGATTTTATCGTCGATAATGAAAATTGGTTACCTCGTTATAAAACTGAAATCTCAAAGGGACTGTATGCTTTTTGTTTAGGAAAACAACTATTATGACTGACATATAAACAAAAACGTCACTTCATGAAACGAAAAAATAGTCAATATATTTCTTTTTCAATTTGTCACGAAACACACAAAACATTACTATGTGCGGCATAATCCAATCGGTACGCAGCCCCTAAAAGGACACATCATAAAAACAAATTCACATCCCAAGAAATAATGTATTTCTTTATTTCATGTGCTCGAAATCAAAATAAATTATTTCGAGTGCAAGAAATAATTTATCTGGATCACTTGAAATCATTTCGTGCACCCGAAAAATGTTATTTTGTGTGCACGAAATGATGTTTAGCGCCCGAAATAAAGAACTGCAACTATTTCTTGGCATGTGAATTTGTTTTCATCATAGGCCTATGTCCCTTTAGGGGCTCTGCAATTCAGTCATTTGTGAAAACTAATAAATATGCAAAACCAAATTGTGTCATATGCGGTAACACATGCACAAGGCTATAATCTGTCACTGTAACAAAGCAAAACAAATCAGTTTCAACCATTTTAAGCTCAATGATATTACTGTAACTAAGCAACCAATATATTTCAACACTCGACACATGGCAGAATGAAATGTATCAGTGAATACCTTCTATATATTGACTTCCTTTAAATTTGTGAAAACATTAATACTTCAAGCAATAAGTCACTTCATGAAAACTTTAATGAATTGTTGGCAATGTTTATAATCAGTTGATGAGACACATCAATGTGACCCAAGCCCATGTCAAAACGGTGGAACATGTTTCAGAGAACATATGGGCCTCGGCTACTTCTGTCAATGTACCGGTAACAACACTAGCAAAAATTGTGAAACAAACGCTGGTAAGTTGCATGCAGTATACACAGCGTCCCCTTTCTGGCTTGCTTGTGCACTTTAGAGGTACTTCAACTACATGTTTAGCATGTATCAACTATGAGACTTCTCTGTAGTGTATTTCTGTGACTTCTGCCAACATGTGAATTGTTGTTCTACTCACTCATCAACTTTCCATTCATCACTAAATATATTATTATAAATTACCAAAAAACTTTGTTCTTCTTCAACTTATTAGTTTTTCTGTAATTTTTAATAATATATTTTTACGGTGAGCATGTTCGACAGAGCAAATTTCCAATTTATGGACAATAAATATTGAATTGAATTGACTAAAAGTCAACTAACCTTGAGGGTATATAAATTTTGGTTTTTACCCATACACCGATGTGTGTTAGCACTGTATACTCAGTACTTTCCCGAGTCCTGTGAAAAAATATCACAGGCTTATTACTCGGGTGGGATTCGAACCCACGACCCTTGCAATTCTAGAGCAGTGTCTTACCAACTAGACTACCGAGATTGCCCGGTAGCTAGAGGCAGTTCGAATCCTATGATTTTGGCAGCGGGTACCGCAACGATTATAATAGATGTTAAATTTGCATCGGGGATAAAGTATATAAATTTTGGTTTTTACCCATACACCGATGTGTGTTAGCACTGTATACTCAGTACTTTCCCGAGTCCTGTGAAAAAATATCACAGGCTTATTACTCGGGTGGGATTCGAACCCACGACCCTTGCAATTCTAGAGCAGTGTCTTACCAACTAGACTACGGAGATTGCCCGGTAGCTAGAGGCAGTTCGAATCCTATGATTTTGGCAGCGGGTACCGCAACGATTATAATAGATGTTAAATTTGCATCGGGGATAAAGTATATAAATTTTGGTTTTTACCCATACACCGATGTGTGTTAGCACTGTATACTCAGTACTTTCCCGAGTCTCGGTAGTCTATATACTTTATCCCTGATGCAAATTTAACATCTATTATAACCTTGAGGGGATACTGCATTTCTTTTTCTCGACGAGTGCATCCTACTAGAGTTGAAACTGTAGTTGCTAGCAATTTTCTTGATTATAACATTATGCTATAAAGGGTTACATAAGGCCACATAGAAATAAAAAATTGTTGATCGTCTTTTTTTTATGGGAAGTGGGGGAGGGAGGGCGTTTTTTTTTTTTTTTTTTTTTTTTTGACATGGCAAAATATGAAATAAAGAATAAAGATATCATCATAATCACTATAAAACAAAGGGTTTGTGTGATTTTGATGTTTTTAATTGTTTTGTTAAACCCTTTCAAATCCTAGATGACTTTTTCTGTAAACATTTTCAAAAAACTAAAACGCAGCCTAAGTAAATATTTGAAGAATTTTTCTTGTTTTGCCAACATGAATAATCTTTCTTTAATCATCTATTTCCGACCTATGGATTTTGAAAAAATATCAGCTGAAAAATCTGGGAGCCAAATTTGACTGAAAAGATCATACAAAATACCGTTTTTATGATTTAAAGGGGTCGTCGGTTTTGTAGGGTCGGGCGGGGACGATCAACAATTTTTTTTTTATGTGGCCTAACTATATGTCTGTGGCCTTATAAGGCCAGAGGAATAAAATTGGATTTAACTCAATTTCCAAAAGATAAAAAGTAGACAAATCAAGCACCCATCTAAAAGAAAAGAAGGGTCTGTAGCATCCTTTACAATGTCCTATTGGAATAATTGGGGGGGGGGCCGTCCCCTTTGATGTCCGTGACCTCCTTGGAATCTGTACAATTCTAAAATTACATTATTTTAATGAAATGTTACATTTGATAAGCTTTTATGTAGTAGATTCAAAGTTTTAAGGTATTTTTCGATTGTTACGCAGACAATGTATTTGTTTTTTCTCCATGATTGTCAAATGTTGTTATAAAATAGTAAGATTTTGTCATAAAAAAGGAAACTACAGTTCTATTTGGCCAGAAGCACCCCCCCCCCCGGGAGGAAAAACAATTGTGGAGTCCTTGTGCCCCTAAATTTAATTTAAGAACAGTGTCTTTGAAGTAAGGGGTATAGCTCCAGGAATGCCATACACCTTATCTAGAGCAGAAGTTAACTTTAAATCTTGCCAAGTTGTCGAATTGTCTAGATAACGTGTCTCTTGATATATGTGATGGAATACGCCGAATTGTCATAACAATGTTTTCCCTAAGACGCCTTTCTGAAACTAAGAAGTCTACTTGCCATCTCAGTTTCATTAAGTTGTCTTTTGTGAGATAAATTATCACGTTTAAGTCGACTTTTTTGGTTCAGAAAGTTATATTTGTAAGACGTTAACTTTGACGGACAAGTTAACTTAAGCTACTGTAAGTCGACATGGCGAGATGATGAATTTTCTTTAATCTGAATAAGTTGCACGGCGTTCCTGTGAATAGCAAAAGGCCATGCTTCTTTGCAAAATAAATTACAAAATAAATTGCCCTTGCAATATTTATGCCAATGCATCCAATAGTCAAAGATGAGCGGGAAAAACCCCCCAACCATTTTTGCCCTTCTGATTCAGCCTCAATTTGAAAACGTTGATTTAATTTGAAGGAAAATAGGATGTCCACGTCGGCTTTTGGTCTTGTCACAAAAGTTAACTTATTGCACAATTTTGTTGGGCAACCAACTTCCAGTGCATTCTCATAATAACAACTTCCGTTCCATAAGAATCAGATTATCTAACAGTACCTAAATCCTAGACAGAAATTAAGAGGAAAATCGAAATGTGAGTGTTCTTTGTTTTTGAGATTGCCTGGATTTGATTGCCTATAAAAACAGCCTTGTGTGATGTGGCCCTTACAGGTGTATTGTCTTTTCTGCATTGTCTGCTACCTGTAAGACTTGTATTGAAAGGCAGGGGATACTTTTGGTGATTGACAAAGACCAGTATCCTCACTCGATGTATCCCAACATATGCAAAAAATAACAAACCTGTGAAAATTTGGGCTTAATTGGTCATCGAAGTTGCAAGAAAATAATAAAGAAAAAACACCCTTGTTGCATCGAATTGTGTGTTTTCAGATGCCTGAGAAAGGCTTTATGCCTGAATCCTTTCTCAGATTCAAATGAACCTGTTTCTCTAAAACCACATTACTTCAAAAGGGGTCGTTTCTAACAATATTTTGCCCTCCAGTGCTCATTACCAAGTACGTTTTTACGGTAATTAATTAATTATTGAAGTAATTACCAAAGGTGTACCCTCCCTTTAATTTCACAACATGAATTGCATAATTATATTTCCCCTGTCTGTCGCCATCCACAGCGCTCGGTAGGTGTGAGTCTAACCCATGTATGAATGGAGGAACCTGCGAACCCAATGTGACACAGGACACCTACACCTGTAGATGTATCCAAGGATTCACTGGGGAGAACTGTCAGACCTGTAAGTTATTATTCCTACTTATTATGTTGTTAATTTGTTCTTTAATTGGCTCTTTTATTCGGGATGTAAATGTTCAGAGAGTAAACTACAATCAGATAGTTTGTTTACACCCATGTAATGAAACCATATATATTTGTTCCATCTGTAAATACTTATTAATCTACTTGGCATCGTTCCTTTGCTCAAATCTGTTCAAATTCAAAGTGTTAAGTGGTCCCTATGAGTGTTCCCCCATAAAATCGATTTTCAAACATTATTACTCTTAATGTGGCCCAAACTGTAAAGAACTGCTTAGCTGAAGAAAGAACTCTCTGCAGGTTTTTAAGAACAATATTTACTGGGAACCATCCAATCCATACACAATACAATTGTGTTGTGTTGGTGACCTTGGCCCAATTTCATAGAGCTGCTTAGCACAAAAAGTAGTGAAGCAAACAATAATTATGCTTACCAGAAAAAGGTTATACCAGCTTAAATACCATGTACTATAGTACCATTTTCGACTGGTATTCTGATTTTTTTTGCTTGGCAGTAAATTGTTAAGCACTGTTTAAGCAGCTATATGAAATTCGGCCCTGTTTTTACCAAGCAGCTTATTACATAACTGTGAATAACACTAGCAGCGCTGTATGATGGTTACCCGGTACCCTTTTGGTTGAGGTCAGTTCTTTCCAATGAAATGATTTAATCATTTTCACAAACAGATGAATTTTAGTTCAACTGTTTGTGAAAATACGTATACACATGCTTCATTTCACAAAGAGCCCAGATTGATCTTTCCGTGTGCGTCAGTCCTAAATGCGGTTTGAGGTGCGATACCATACTACAAATCACTAATGGCAATAATGGCAACTTGACTTTAGATGCATATAAACCTTATGCATTGGCGTCACCACGCTGCCATTTTAGAGGTAAAACGATGTTGAAACAATGCAAACGCACATCTTTGTACGCGCGTCGCACAGAATGGGCCGATGGGCTACCCTTTTTTTGACCTCGATGGCGCCATACTGAAATGACATTATGTACTGAAGGTCTATTATATTGGTGTGTTAAATGAGGCTCTGGGTTCTTTTCAATTTGTTCGGATTAAAAGCCTCTAAAAAGATTCTACTTGGGATAATTTTGAAGAAGAAAAAAAGCGACAGATCAATTCTTTGCATCTCACTCCTCAAGGTGCATTACACAGGAAGATGGTTTTGTAATTTATCTTGATAGCTTCATCTGATGATTATTTGCAGGATACTTGAACACTAATGATTTCTTTTTATTTCAGGAGACAGAAACTCTTTATAAAAACTTGTATGTACTTGAAATATATGTCCATGTCATACTTGCATGTAATGTGATTTGTGTTACTGTGTTATACCAATTCTAACCAACTTATGGCACTTAGTAGTCCTAAGAGCTATATGTACTACATCAGTTAAATATGGTCCATTTACAGTTACAGTGGCAATGCAATTTCTAAACAATGTGTAGTTTTTTTTATTACTTGGGTGCCCAATTTCATAGAGCTGCTTAAGCAGAGAATATTGCTTAACAATTGTCTTCTAAGCAGAAATGAGCAGGATAGGCCTACAAGTCACAAATTGTACATGTGACATGGGAGTTTGCCTAGTAACCTTATTCTGGTAAGCATAATTTTGAAGCAGCTCTATGAAATTAGGCCCTGGTGTCAATAGTGTACACAATTTGTAGAAAGGTAAAAATGAAAACAATATATAAGTTTTGTTACTCTGCCTCATCAACTTTGCAGCGGCAGATCTGTGCAGTCCATCCCCTTGTCAGAATGGAGCAACGTGCGAGTTATCAGGGACAAACGTCTCGTGTATTTGTCCGATGGGATTTACTGGGGAGACTTGCGAAATGTGTAAGACAGTAAACAAATCGATAGAAGTTGGAGATTATAGTTAGATGTATTAATAGTGTTGAATTGAGACTTAGAATTGGCCAAAACATGTAATACACTTTAATTCCTGTAAAAGATAAAGCCAGTTTCTGAACAAGCAATTGCACAACAAAGTTATTGAGTCAAATCTGCAGGATTAACTGCCCTTTTTCACCAAGTACTTTACTTCTTTTCTGGTTTACTAGCCTATAGATAACAAAGTAAAATAAATAATTGTTGAGGTCTAAGTTCTAAGCAGTAAAGTTCTCTGACCTCTACCCTCCAAGAACAAGACAAAGGCAGAAGTTATCGGTGTCCCAAAAATTAGATTAATATGGCTAGTTTTGACCCAAACCAACACCATTCTTAAGACAAACACACTGAGGTGTTGGAGTGGTAGAACATTCTTCATATAATCCTTTAAGTAAGATTTCATGGTTTAACTAAAACCATGGTTGAGTTAAAAACTGAATCTCGCTTTGGTCGTAGAAACAAAGAATCGCTCAAAAATATTACCTCCTTAATTTTTCTTTTTAAGGCATGTGTTTCTAAAAACAATTCCTTACTATGTTTTTGAATTACAAAGTGCCTGACCCGTGTACGTCATCACCATGCGACAACGGAGCAACCTGCGTACTCAACCAGACGAATTCATTCACTTGTAATTGCCCCCAAGGCTTTTCTGGAGACCGATGTGAAATAAGTAAGATGACATAAGTTATCTCATTAAGAATGTTCCTGGCATCACCATGAAGGTCTGAATGTGTTGACTCTGAAAAATCCAGTGTTCTTCAAATACAATGGTTGTTTTTAGAATCAACATAAGTTCGGGTCATTTTCTTGGTGTTGCCTTAATGGACAGTTTTTCCTTCATAGCTTCAAATCATACTCTTTTGTCACTTCATCCCTTCACCACTTTATGTAAAAGCTACTTAAAGCTGTATTAATTAATAATAATCTTGGGAATAGTTGTCTAGTTGATCATTCATTCTAGATGATTGGTTTTAGTACATACAGAAAAAAAAGAGACTTAAAATATTTGTACTCTTAAGGTAGGGTCATCTTTGGTTTTTGTCAACGTAAAACTGATTTACAGGCAAAATTATCAAGAAAGATACAGAAAATAAGTGGTGGGTAGCCGTTTTAGTCAGGTAATTGCAGAAAGGAATTTTTTTGTGTAAAACTTTAATGACTAACTTGTAAGAAATATCTGCAAAATCTTCGGTAATAACAACTGAAGAAAAACAACTTCAACCAAAGTGTATACGCAATCTAGCACAGTCTAAACAAAGGATAATGAGACAGTGCTGTAGTATGAGAAATAGCCACAATCTCTATTCAATCCACTACAAACACAGTCCAGGGTAAAGACCAATCCAGTCTTAAATCTCACTGTATCTGATAAATTAGTTGTTTTCTAATAAAGCTTATGCAGATGTTTCTTAGTAGTTAAACATTTAAGTGATACATGTCACATGTGAATGTTTCAGTTGAATATATGTCTACTTGTTGAGAAAACAGCAAAAACTGTCACAGTATTTTCATCAGAAACAGCGAATCAATCCACATAATTTAGTGAGGTGACAGCGGTTACCAACTGCATCTCTGGCTGTATTTCGACCAGCATTCAAACAGCCACCACGGAAATTTTCAAAAGTTCCTTGCAGGTGAACTTTGGAGATTCATTTTGTTCTACAATGGGGTACAGACGAAACAATTTGCAGGATGCTAACTACCATTACCATCTTTATAAGAAGTAGGTTTTCAGATGAAAATTACACAATTATGTTCGAGATCATTACCAAAGTATGATTCTACCTTTAAAATTGGTGAATGGAATACATATCTAAAAATTAATTTTTAAATATGTTTTTGAATAACAAATCAGCTGATCCATGTATGTCATCACCATGCGACAACGGAGCAACCTGCCTACTCAACCAGACGAATTCCTTCACTTGTATTTGCCCCCAAGGCTTTTCTGGAGAACGATGTGAATTAAGTAAGATTATCTCGTTAAGAATGTTCCTGGCATCACCATGGAGGTGTGAATGTGTTGACTCTGAAAAATCAAGTTCTCCTTAGTTGGATGGCTGTTTTCAGAATCAACACATTAATTTTACCTTGCAAAGCTCCCAATTCTAATCTTTGAGCGCTGGTTGTGGAAAACATTTCATTCTGATCTCAAAAATAAATAAAAAATCTTTATACAGCTTGATACATAAAATGTTCACATTTCATTAAATCAAATCATAACTTGGCATATTTTTTGTATAATCTGAAACCCACCGTTAGGCAGTGAAAGTATTTTGCAGAGTCGCTTATTTCCTACTCTAGCATTGGTTGTGGGAAAACCTCTTTAGAAAAGAAATTAAAATGTATAAAATATGTTTTGCCCGAGTCCATGGTTGCTGTGGTTTTTCTGGTGGGTTCTGGGAAGTTGTTTCATTGCATCTAAATGAATGGGTTTATTTTGATTCAGGTTACAAAACAATGGTAAAGGGGACCATTTAATATATACAAATGTCTTTAAAACAGTAATGGTGTCATGTTTCAACTTTAGCAGATTCTTTCTCGATGGCACTTTTCTTCATTCGTAGTAGTTTTATTTTCTTTGGGTAAACTTTCTTTTCTTCTCCAGGTTACAATCTTTAACTTAAAAATCTCTCATTTTTGGTGAATTTACTTCCTTTCTTTTAGGTATCTGTTTCTGATAAATTTATATTGGTGTACCAGATCTCTCTGAAATCTGACCTTTTTCGTTATTATTTCAAAATTGCTTGGTTTGGTTTTATTTCCGCAGCAATTCTGAAATAATTATTTCGGGTATCTGTTTTTGGTAAATTTAGTATATTGGTGTGCCATAACTCTCTGAAATCTTCCCATTTTCGTTTTATTTCAAAATTGCTGTTTTTAGTTTATTTCCGCAGCATTCTGAAATATTTCTTTCAGGTATCTGGTTTCTGGTCAATTTAATTGGTGTGCCAGAATTCTCTGGAATCTTACCTTTTTCGTTTTATTTCAAACTTGCTGTTTTTTTGGTTCCGCAGTGTGCAGCATTTTGAAAGTTTGAAAGTTTGATTATCTTTTATTCACAACTTATCAACTTATCACCTCTGCTATATATAGCAGAAGCATAATTCCGAGTAACCAATAGTAGACTCAGCTGGTTGACTATATATATTAAAAACTTTGATGATAATATTTGACACCTAACATTTACTTTTTCAGTACAGATCCTTGGTGGATGGCCAACGTTTATGTTACGTGAAATGCAATGTGACAATTAATCATACAACAAACTAACACAGGCTGTTGTCCGACTGTGGCGAAGTAAAAAATGCTTCACTCAGCCTATACGCATGTATAAACCGGTCTCTGAAGTATAAACCGGTCTTTGAATTTTCAAAATCTTGTGTTCTCGTTCTTGACAAGGTAACTTGAGAACTAATACTCAAATTTCCTTGTCAATTATGATAATATTTCCAAAGGTTTAATGGTATACCGGTATTTCTTTTCGGGATGATTGCAATGATTTGGTAGTTACAGGTAGGTGGTGACGGATATCTGCAGCTAGTGCCGCCTATATGCACTCTTCTGTATCCTAAACTCGTTCCGTATACGATCTGAAGTTGTTTCTTGTTTGTGAGTATTTTTTCTTATTTGGCTCTAGTTGTAGCTGTTTGCCAGTCAGGACCTTGCATGAACGGTGGAACATGTGCTGCCAATGGCGCAGGATATGACTGCACCTGTTCTCCAGGCTACATGGGCACCCTGTGCGAGTTGTGTAAGTACTAGTCTAGTAGTGTACACAAGTATATCTTATAATGGCTGGAAGGGAGTAAGAGGTAATTTAATTAAAGGTATTATACAGGATTGGTAGAGCTGACAACATAGTCGCACACAGTGTTCATTTTGTTTGTGACATTAAACTGTATACATTTAATAACAAACCTATGAAAATTTGGGATGAATCTGTTGTCTGAATCGAGAGACAAAAGGTGAAAAACCATGCACAATTTTCAGTATGTAAACAAATTGCCCTTAATTTTGGTTGGAACAACTGAAATCAGCTGTTGTGTTTTTTTCTTTTTCTTTAGGTTTTCAGAACATTACTATTTTAGAGGGAAATATTTCAAAGAAAGTATGCACTTCATAATCAGTAATCTTTCAAACTGAAATTAAACAATGATGTTTTTTACCCTTACCAATCCCCTACAATACCTTTAATAAATAATGCTCTTTATTGACAATTTACATCATTATTTGCCAAGAATGGAAAATTGTTGAAGTACATGCCTGTATACAGTGTTCCTTCTGTTGTAGTATTTTTGTTGAAGTTTGGTTCATCATTCAGTGAGTATCATTTCTGGAGTCTTAATTTGTGAAATGGCTTTAATTAAATTAACAACTTTGATTTAACCTATACTATTTCATTTTATCTTTTGTTTAAATGTGATTTATGGACAATTTAATTGAGACGCACTCTGCACATACCCGAAAAAAGTTAACATGATTCGAATTTAGGATTTATAAACAAATAATTTTGAACTTGCTTTTGTCTTGAAAAGATCATACATTTCTGTCACAAAAAGGCCTTTTGATGATGAAATAAGTGACTATGAAATGAGAGGTTTTCATTCATTTATTCATTCATTAATAGTTTATTAAAACAAGTTACAAATTGCGGCATCAGTCGAATTGCAAGTAAATTTACAATAAAAGTATAGAACATTTAAGCAAGCACAGTGATATAACAACAAAGAGTTTTAAAAAACCCGTTACTCAACCAAAAGTACATGCTGCACAAGGACATTAATTTCCGTTAGCTTAAGAGTTATACAAGGTACTGTACAACAAATATAAAAACAGAACAGAAAAATAAGAGAGAAAAGCAGATTAAAAAGAAGTGTAAATCAACTATTGTTAAATCTAAGAACCAGGTACGTTAACGAACTGTTATTAATTTCAGTACAATTACACCACAAAATGTTTGCTAGCTGTGGAGCCAAAAGTAGTGAGAACCTTTCACTTAAAATTGTTGTAGGTTCATTTAAACAATTGGTGCGACCCCCCCCCCCTCCCACCAAGGTTTTCTTTGTTCAAGTTATACCAAAGAAAAGAAGAAAAAAAATGGAATGACACCACAAAATGCATCTGTTAGGTTGTGTGCCTGGCCGGGATACACAAATGTAAGTTAGGATACCGTACTGTCTCCAACGCTCGCCAACTAGGGAATTGAATTCCAATACAAAACACGGGGCTTTTTCCAAACCCCGGCTTGGGCTCCGGCTCCGACTCCGGGCTCTTTTTGATGTTGGAAACACCGTGCAAAATGAACACTGCTCCAAAATTGATGACGGGGACCAAGCTGGAGCCGTAAAACCCAAGCCGAGGTTTGAAAAAGCCGAAGGTTAGCATGCAGACGCTGTGTTGCCTAAAATACACACCACTGTACGCGGGGATCATCATCATTTTTCAGATACAGAGCAGGCGACGACAACTTTCTTCCAATTACTGCGATCTTGGGCAAGTTTTGTATTTTTTTGTGGTTGCAGCATGCCTTCACTATCTCTAAGCAGGCGTTGAACATATAATTAGAAATAATGGGCGTTGCCTTCCTGGTCCCCCTTTCCCATATATAGGTCGTTGTATTTGTAGGGCGTCTTAACAGGGTTATCATCTGGCCATTCAGAATACGTGCCCAAGGAGCTTGAGCTGCCGAGTGCTTATACACACTCCCAAAATGGTGCAACCATGATGCTAATACAATAATTTCACTTGACTCTTTTTTTATCTTAACAGATGTACCATGCAGCTCCAGTCCTTGTTTGAACAGCGGTACATGCAATGAAGATAGCACCGATCCCGATGGCTACAAATGCATATGCACTCGAATGTACACAGGAAACAACTGTGAAAATCCCATGGGTTAGTACAATTACTTATGTATTACTTTTGCTTTACCCATCATGGGTGAGCATTTCATACCAAGTGTGGACCTGAGAACAAACGAGGCCCACACAAGTCAGGGTTTTGAAACACAATGTGGACTTACACACGTCCACACAGTGTTTTGTACAGAACAAAAGAATGTCCACAGAGTGACTGCAACAAAGAGCTTTGTGTACTGACATATGCTAAGCACCATATACACAGTACTTTCCTGGGTCCTGTGAGAAGAAATTCACAGGGAAGTACAGAGTATACAACGCTTAACAGACATTGGTGTGTAGGTAAAACACAAACATAATAATCTAATAATCTTTATCTCAGATGTAAAAATTTGTATCTTTTAAAAATGACTCTACTTTTTTTCTTCTTTTTCTTTTTCTTATGATTACCTCATTCGTTTTTTGTTGTTGTTGTTTTTTTTTTGGGGGGGGGGGGGCAGTTCATACTGTGAACTTAGTTTAGCATAAATCATTTGCTGCCAATAAAAATAATTATCCCTTATAGTTTCTCTCTTTTTGTATTACTTCTCTTTTTATCATACACTATACTAACCACATCTGAATGAATGGTGTTACTGAAGTTATTGATTATAATTATGTTGAGCATCTGGTAACAGTATGATGTCATTAATTTAGTGGGCACTGATTGTGGTAGTTAAGTAATAGACTGATCATTAAAAGCCCCGCCCACTGTAGCAACTGCCCATCAACACTACCCACATGTTAATACCTATAAAAGTGGCTTCTTACATAGCTCTCCATCCGTCACTCAGTGACATTCATGGTGCTCCAACATTCAGTATTTTTCCTGCAAGGTATGTGGAGCTACTTTTGAGGTATGATACCTTTTCCCTTAACATAGCACCATGTAATGGTTAACGATGTGTTGTGGCGCAATATGCAGCCATTCAATACCTGGGCGAACGCCTTTTTCTTTATGATAAATACACTGGGTTTTTATTACGTGCGTTACACAACACACTGGACCTACGGCTTTACGTCCCATCCGAAGGACAAAGCAATTATGATTAAGTGTCTTGCTAATGGACACCTGAGTGTCACGACCGGGACTCGAACCGAATGGCTTGTTACATTCAGTCTTACAGCTGTATCGTCAGCAAATATTATTCCCAGCTATTAGACAATTTTTGATGGAACATCATTTGATTGTACTTTTCCCATCCAGAGTGCCCCATGGAGTATTGTCTGAATGGAGGCACCTGCACTGTGATCTTCCAACAAAACGGAACAGATACATACAATTGCGCTTGCCCCGCTTCACACTCAGGAGACCGATGCCAGACCGGTAAGAGACACTTTAACTGTGCAGTTGTTAATCTTAAGATCCTAAATACCCTAAATTCCCCAGAGAAATATTTTTTTTTTGAAAAAACTGACAAGGTCTACAAAAAGGAAGATGCCACATCACCTTTTTATGCTGCAATTGAAATACATCTTATATGTACATGCACAAAATCACTGCCAAAACATAACAGGTTATTTGATGTATGCACCAAAATGTGGCAGAGTTTCATTAAAATTCCACGTGTCGGCTGTAGTGGCATAACCACACATCTACAATTGGGGGGGGGGGGCGGAGGCAAGCTGAGGCAAAGACATATAATTGTTTGGGCTGTGTAATGTAGACATATTGAACCATTTATTTGTGATTTTTAAATCTCAATTGGGGAACATGGGGGAGGGGCGGGGGTGGGCAAGAGTTCTGAACGGTTCCTGCCCCTCCCCGGTTATGCCACTGGTCGGCTGTTTTGAAAACAAAGTCAATTTACAAGTACACAAACAAGCAAACCCCAAAACACCCAAGAATACAATTTAAAAAATGAGATTTACTTTTCCTTTGACCAAATCCATACAAATCAATTGATTTATAATAATTGAGATTCCAGATTGAAACTTATCAGTTGTTTTTTTTTTCAGTTGTTACTAATTCACTATTTCCAATTTCCCGATGATCTTTAGATCGCTGTTATAATTACTGCTTGAACGGTGGAACGTGTTCTGTCAGCGACACGCTGGTGATCACATGTCAATGTCAGATGGGTTTCTCTGGAGACATGTGTCAAGATAGTAAGTTGCAGTCTGAATGTATTACACATTTCAGTATATCTACATTTAAAAAATACTCTGAAAAGGTCAGGTATAAAACCCTGACAGATCTGGACTCTATTTCACAAGATGAGTTGTCAGTATCACCATAGTGATTTGTATTGTGACATCACACTTTGCTCAGCAATTAAGATCGAAACAAAGTTAAGATCAATCTTAGCTCTTTGTGAAATCAACCACTGATCTCCTCACTCTTGTGTTGCAACGCATTTACAATAGAGCCTTCTCACTAATGTCACATTTATATAGCAAAGCGGGAGGTCTGCCATGCTGGGGTCGATTTCACAAAACTCTTCCTTACTTAGGACTAGTCCTATTAGGCAATGCGAAGAGATAGGACTAGTCTTAAGTGAGGACCAGTACTTAAGACTAGTCCTTACTCTTAGCATTGCCTAGGACTAGTCCTAAGTTAGGAAGAGTTTTGTGAAATCGACCCCAGGAGTATGCACAGGATAGGTACACATGGGACCATCCAGTGTTGCGTTTCATAAGTTCGCGCAGTTTCTAGAACGTGTGTTTTTGACGTGCACATAAGTACTCCAGCTAACGCTTACACCTCATCCTATTTGTCCCCAGTGAGACATTTAAGGCCCATGTCACACAAGGCAATTTACAGGCAACCAGTTCCAGCCAATCTCCTTGAAGAAAAGGCATTCACATTTGAATGTTCACACATTTTTTTTTTTTTTTTTTTTATTATTTATTTTATTTATTTTATTTATTTATTTTTTTTTTTTTTGGGGGGGGGATCTTAAGACACTGTTTGAAAATTGTTTCATGTGCTACCAAAGTAGTCCTGTGGCATGCACTGCATTATTGTGATTGCCTCCAAGCTGCCTGTAACAGTTGCCTCGTGTGACAGGGCCCTAAGGCTGCATGGCGAGCAAAACAAATAGTGAAGTCATCTGAGAAGGGTCTATTTTTTTTAAAGTATATTTTAATGATTGGATTTCTTTGTTCAATACAGCGGTTGCGGCTACTTGTGACACAATGCCATGCCAGAATGGAGCTACATGTACGGAGGTTAGCGGCATAGCTCAATGCATGTGTCCAAATGGTGTGAGTGGAACATTCTGTCAGACAGGTTAGTTTGCTGAGGATTTTCCTCCTGCTAAATGTTCGTTCTGTTTATTATTAGTTCTTATAGGGGATTGGTAAGAATAACAAATATATTTGTTTAATTTTAGTCTTTACTAATTATGTAGTTCATACTAAAACCATTTTTTTCTGTGAAATATTTCCATCTCTGAAATAAAGTCATATTCACGAAAACTGTATTTGAAAACCTAAAATAATAATAGTAATACAACAGCTGATTTCGGTTGTTACAACCAAAGTTATGGACAATGTGCTTACATGCTTGATGATGTGCATGTTTTTCAGATTTTCTCCTGACTCGCACAACGGAATAAGCATAAATTGTCACACAGGTTTCGTTATTTGGTGTATATGGTTGATCACACAAAACATGAACACTGCGACTATGTTGTCAACTCTACCGACCCTGTATATAAACCGTTGAGACTGCTTTATTTTTGATGTCATTATTGCACGGGAAAAAAAACAATATAATTTGTTATTTTGCTCTAAACTGATGTTCGATGAGCTCTGTATACTCGCTGCCTTCTGTGTGATGCTGCAACAAATTTCACAGGCACACCTCTTCAAGAACTGACGCACACATAGATACCAGTAAAAAGTGGCAATCGGAGAAAACGGCGTTTAAAGTAGAAAGCTTTTTAAACTCAAGCTTTCCTGCAAAATATCAGGGTATTTTCAACTGGTTTTCTTTCAGTGGATTAACTTAAGTTCAGGACAAGTATATTGTTTTTGTTGTTAGACATCATCGTGTAGGACTGATCACTGCATTAAGAAAAAACTAGTTTATGGGAGAACCCATGTGATAAGAGGTGGGACAATTAACAGAGCACACTTTTTCAAATGTCAAGACTTATCTCACCTCTGGTTTTTGTTGTCAGAAGTACAACTAGACCTTATTGCATGCTTACCGTAACTAGTTGTTTTCTTACTTCCTACACGATGCGCAGCTTTAAATTTTACTAATTGGACGCTCAATGTTAATTTAATTTTAGTTTGAGAACAGAAAATTTGACTAGAACTGACATATGCTAAGCACCATATGCACAGTACTTTCCTGGATCCTGTGAGAAGAAATTCACAGGGAAGTACAGAGTATACAACGCTTAACACACATTGGTGTGTAGGTAAAACACAAACATAATAATCTTTATCCCAGATGTAAAAATTTGTATCTTTTAAAAATGACTCAACTTTTTTTTCTTTTTCTTTTCCTTATGATTACCTCATTCGTTTTTTTTTTTTTTTTTTTTGGGGGGGGGGGGGGGCAGTTCATACTGTGAACTTAGTTTAGCATAAATCATTTGCTGCCAATAAAAATAATTATCCCTTATAGTTTCTCTCTTTTTGTATTACTTCTCGTTTTATCATACACTATACTAACCACATCTGAATGAATGGTGTTACTGAAGTTATTGATTATAATTATGTTGAGCATCTGGTAACAGTATGATGTCATTAATTTAGTGGGCACTGATTGTGGTAGTTAAGTAATAGACTGGTCATTAAAAGCCCCGCCCACTGTAGCAACTGCCCATCAACACTACCCACATGTTAATACAATAGTGGCTTCTTACATAGCTCTCCATCCGTCACTCAGTGACATTCATGGTGCTCCCAACATTCAGTATTTTTCCTGCAAGGTATGTGGAGCTACTTTTGAGGTATGATACCTTTTCCCTTAACATAGCACCATGTAATGGTTAACGATGTGTTGTGGCGCAATATGCAGCCATTCAATACCTGGGCGAACGCCTTTTTCTTTATGATAAATGCACTGGGTTTTTATTACGTGCGTTACACAACACACTGGACCTATGATTAAGTGTCTTGCAAATGGACACAAGTGATTGGAACCTGTGACCTCTGGATTAACGTGCCAGTGTGGCAGGAGATTCTGGTTCCCCCCCCGGAGATTCTGTCCCCCTAACGGCAAACTGTGCATAAACTTCTTCTGATAGCGCCCTCTTTTGAATCCTCCTCCTCCAGCCCATGTTAATTTCCCGTATGGGGACAGAATCTCCGGGGGAAAGATTTGAGACACCGGCGCTCAACGAAGTGAGCTATGAAGTCCCAGTGTTTGCGTTCTCCCTATTTTGTCAATAACTTTGTTCGGGGCATGTGAATCCGTAGGTGCAGGTTAAATCCCGTTTTACTAAATTGTTCTTTGTTCGCCCTAGAATTGAATATGAGTTTATTCAGTCAGCCCTTGCAGTTTATTACTAGATCGATGTCAACTTGATACATCTGCAAGTGGGATTTGTTTGCTTATATTTTTCTGTCTGGTAGTTATTTATTCACTACCTTTGTTCGATTAACCAGATCACTGCCAGCTCGTGAAATGTTTGAATGGTGGAATGTGCATACTGAACACTGAGAACACAGCGGAGTGTTTATGTCAAGACGGTTTCGCTGGAGGAGATTGCGGAAATGGTAAGTTATCAAAATGTGATGCCACCATACCAAAACATGCACTCCCCAGAAACAGTGAAATGGATTTAAAGACAACCGAAGCATCAGCCTTGATATCATGGTGACATGTTTCTTGTGTAGTACTTTGTCCTGTCCTGCCCTGAATTGTTGTCTGTCCCTAAGTTAGGGCACAAAAGCCCACGGGGAAACTGTTAAGTGCAGGGACAAAGAATGCTCCACAAGGACACAAAGCAAAATTACGTTTTTAATTCCTAAAAACATCTCTCTAGACTTTTGAAAAGCTTCAGAGAGGTATAGATACCGATACCAGCAAACCTCATTACATGTAATACATTGTAATACAATCAAGGGCTTAAAACTGCTATAAAATTGGCCATGGTGCTTAGGGGCCTATTGAACACTCAGGGATGTATGAGGGGAGCAAAAAGTTGCGCGAATTTGCTTACACAGATTACTGGTCTTTCAGCTCTCTTTATCCAGTTTGTTTTCTTTTTGCTGTGCCTGAATTTTCCCTGCTGTTTTGCCCGAATTTTGGAGGGAAGTTGAGCAACCGCCCCCCTAGGATGTATGCTTATGGGAACAAAGGTGCCTATGGCCTAAGGAACACTTAATCCAACCCTGTTTAATAGACATCCAATAGCTTTCTTTATGGCTACATTGGCAAGTGGCAACAAAAATGACTAATAATATTCTCGTTTCAGTGATCGATTTCTGCTCTCCTGAACCATGTAAAAACGGAGCAACCTGTCTGAAACTGCTCACTACTTACATGTGCATGTGTCCGAGCACCTACACCGGCAGCACCTGTGAGACCCAAGTCGGTATGTTCAAACACTGGATTATGTTAACATTTTTATTTCTTAAATCTATTTGTAAACAGTCCATTTCATTTGGTCTGACAGGCAAGGCCTAAGTCAAGCTTAAAGTGCCTACTTTTAAAGACCTAGAGGTTAAAGGTATTATGCAGGATTGGTTGGGATGACAAGTACCATTGTTCAATTTTAGTCTAAAAGGTTACAGATTATGAAGTTAATACTAAAACGATTTTTTTTTCTGTGAAGTATTACCCTCTGAAATAAACTCATAACCGAGAAAAACTGTATCTAAAAACCTTTAAAAAAACCCCGCAAGAGCTGATGCCAGTTGTTGCAACCAAAATTAAGAAAAAGTGTATACATGCTGATATTTTGCATGTTTTTTCACTATTTTCTCCTGACTTACACGTTGAATCATTCTCCATGGTTGAATTAAGCCCAAATTTTCACAGGTTTGTTATTTCATGTATTATCACACAAAACATGAACACTGTCTGCAACATTTTTTCAGCTCTACCAATCCTGCGTAATACCTTTAAAAAATGTTTGTGAGCCATAGTCACCAACCAACTTAAGGAGACAGATCAGTTTTCTTTTGACAAAACACTATTTCTGAAATCGATTTTAGAAACTAAGTACATTAGTTTCAGTTCTGAGTCTTGATACAAACTGGTAATTGTTCCAACCGAAAGAGCAATGTCATTCAAAGGAAGAACAAGGCACTGGCAGTTACACAGAAATTGACCAAGTTTTTAGAAAATATCAAAATGCCCAAAAACCTTTTAATATTGCACATTCCTAAATCAAGATTGATACATTTTAGTAAAACACAAGAAACACCTTTTGGAACTTTGTGAAACCAGAAGCAGTTTTCATGTTTAAAAAGCTGTTATTAGCAGCAGGAAGTATATGTTTACTACATAATCCGCTGGACTACAGTACCGTACTCTGTTAGAAATGCACCAACATGTGTTAGCCAGTGACAAAACTAAAGTTTTGAAGTTATGGGGCCAAGGGGTGCACCATCTTTCCCAGGAGGCACTTCTTGCCAATTAAAACTGTAGTTTCCGTTTGCATTCTTCTCAAATAAGCCCCTTTTCATCAATCCTCTTGTCCCATTAACTGTTTTTTTGTTGTTGAGATAATCTGAGGTGGATGTAAAAACAAATACAATTGTCTGCCTGTAAATAGGAAAGTAATAAGTTAAAAACCTTTAAATTATCACATAAAAGCTTACAAATGTAACATTTTATTCTGGAAAGTTGTTATCTAAAAACTACAGGTTTCAAAGGAGGGGGATACCTATAGGTGGGGCGACAACCCCCTCATGGTTTACATAGGGTTAGGGTTAGGGTTAGGAATAGGAAAATATACCAGGGGTGTCGGAACATAGGGGTGTAACCCCTAGGGGTTTAGGTGGTACAAACACCAATTGGAGCACATGCTCCCCTTAGTTACGCCACTGGTTGTAGCCGGGAAGTTGCTTAGAAAAATTTGTTTATGGAGCTGTGTTTGATATTCTGTCTTGATGTTTAGGTTTGTGTGGCACCCTGAATGGGCGGTGCATGAACGGGGCAACGTGTGATGTAGCAAACAACAGGTGCATCTGCCAAATGGGATATCTTGGAACTCTCTGTAATGAAGGTAACAAACGAAGACATTATATGAAAGAGACATTAATAAATTAAGTTGTGTCAAGTGCTCTCCTCCACCAAACTTAAATTCTCAATAATAAAGATAGGAATTTATTTTGTAATTATGAAATGGGTACAATTTATAACAAACCTACTGACTAATCAATCAACAATGGTATAAACTATTGCATATCTGTTGTAATTCTTTTTGCATAGTTTACATTTCATTACAACTGTGCTTTCAGGATACTTGATTCCGTTTTAACCAAACCCCCCCCCCCCCAAAAAAAAAAAAAAAAAAAAATAAAATCAACTAAATAAAATGTTTAATTGACATCTACCTTTGAAATTTTTGCTTGGTATCGTCAATGAGCATCAGTGGTTTAAAACCCGATGGATAATGACAGGGAACAACCACTCTACATTTTGAGTTTGAGTTTGAGTAATTTTAAAGCCAACCCACATGGCTTTCCTGTTCTTTCCTCCTGCAGATGTCAATGAGTGTGCCTCAAATCCGTGTAAGAACAACGGAGTCTGCGTCAACCGTGTCAACCAGTTCCTATGTGCATGCAAGGCAGGATTCACTGGTGCCACCTGTGAGAAAGGTATGTATGTAATTTTGATGTGGTTAAAGGCACTGAACACGTCTGGAAATTGTCAAAGACCAGTATTCTCACTTCGTGTATCCCAACATATATGCATAAAATAACAAGCCTGTGAAAATTTGGGCTCAATTGGTCATCGAAGTTGCAAGAAAATGATGAAAGAAAAAACACCCTTGTTGTACAAATTTGTGTGCTTTCAGATAGGAATAAAAACTTCTTGCAAGAAGTTTTTATTATTTTAGTGAGAAATAACCTCTTTCTCAAAAACTACGTTACTTCAGAGGGAGTCGTTTGCTACAATGTTTAATACTATCAACAGCTCTCCGTTGCTTGTTACCAAGTAAGTTTTTATGCTAATATTTGTTTTGAGTCATTACCAAACGTGTACGATACCTTTAAAGCTAGCATGGCGTGTATTGGCCGAGTGGTATAAGAGGACCGGACTCACGCACTGGTGTTTCTGATCAACAGAGTGTGGGTTCGAGTCCCGGTCTTGACACTTGTGTCCTTAAGCAAGACACTTTACCATAATTGCTTGGTCTCTTCAGATGGGACGTAAAGCCGTAGGTCCCATACATTATCATTATGCTACACAGAGGAACACATTGCTGCTGTCCCATATAGATTGACAATTCATGTTTAGGGTAGTTTACTGATGTGAAGCAGCATGCACTTGGGGAAACTTTTTCTTCCGCATAGGCCTATCAAGCTCCTGAAAACATTGCTCACTTTTAGATATTTAGCACGCTAAAATGTCGCTCATTCAAAGGTTGGGCAAGCTTAGTTTAGAGAGTGTTTTGGCCTATTTTCTGTTTCGATGTTTTGCATTACTGAAGAGAGCTCAAGACGTTGGTGAAGAGGTTGTTACTAAGATACAAACACTAGACAGGAACATGCACTACAAAAACTGGAGTGTCAAATTGATTCTCTTGTTATATATATGTGACAACACTGACGCGGTGTTAATTTCACTAATGACACAGTAAAGGAGATAACTAACATTATGTCGGTGTAGTCACAGATACAAAGAAAATCAATTTGACATCCCAGTTTTTGCAGCGAACGGATCTTCTTTAACAAGGGAGCGTACAATAATAATAAACAATGTTAAATTTAAGCTATTAGCCTCGTTGTACTTCCACTTTCTATTTACTTCGTCATTGGCTCCCTGTCTTCACAGCAAACCCACCAGATAATCTACGGCTATTTCTAAGCACTCTTAGCACCGCTAGCACCGCTGAACCATAAGGAGCTACATTGCCCTGCCTGAGGTGTTCCTTTTGTTGCCCGATCCACATATCGCAACGAGTGAACATTATGATTGCATGATGACAGAGAATATTATATTGTGCAATACAATTCACAGGAGTCCATGTCCAATTGTGATTTCCAAAGGCTGGCAACTTTTTGATATAAAAGTTTGGTATGATTAAGAGAAAGCTAATCTTACTATTAATATCACAATTCATTAAAAACTTGCATAACAAAATGCATTGTCAAAAGCAAACACTTCATTTGGTAACATTATTTGCTTATGGATTCTGGCCGATTTCATATCCTCGAAACCATCTTCAGATCCTTCACCAAACTTGTCATACCAATGTCAGTCAATTGCTCTTTAAAACATTAGAGTATGAAGGGTTTTCAAAAATTTACCTTTGGACATCTTTTTGGATATGAATTCCCCATCACCAAGAAGCCAAGAAGCTAGGTGTTGGACAACTCTTTGGATCATCAGTTGATTCTTCATTCTAGCCTTTCACTGCTTTATAAACTTTATCTAAGGCTGTGTACAAATTGGCGGCTGCGGCTACAGCTCTGGCTACGGCTGGAGCACCACGTCAAGATGCGTTAAAGCATTGGCTGCTCTTATCAATACCCTTTAGCAGCAGCCGTAGCCGCAACCGCAGCACCAGCCTGCAATTGACCATATTTTTGACCGCATGAGGGCGCTTTCATCAGGGAATTTTCTTGCATCACAGTTACAGTTTCATCTTATTTTAATTGCCTGTATGTAGTGACCACTTTCCTGATTAGTTTTGCTCAGTAGAATGGTTTTTGTCAACCTAATACTGATTTCTAGTCCAAGTTATCAAGAAAGATACACTAAAAGTCACTTCTGAAAGTTACAGTTGAATAGTGCCTACTGAGAAAACAGCAAAACTGTCTTGGTATTTTCAAGCACGTCGAATCCGTCCACATTAAGTGAGGTTTCTTGATAACGTTGCCCGTGAATCAGTATTACAAAAAACAATATGACTCTACCTTTGAAACTGGGCTCAGGTTTTTATAAGTAATTACTTGTGTATTACTCTGTTGTTTTTAAAGCACTTT
This sequence comes from Plazaster borealis, assembly GCA_021014325.1. Classification (NCBI taxonomy): domain Eukaryota; kingdom Metazoa; phylum Echinodermata; class Asteroidea; order Forcipulatida; family Labidiasteridae; genus Plazaster; species Plazaster borealis. The sequence goes on from CM037473.1 coordinate 4,153,707, forward strand.
CATTGCTGCTTTTGCTTTCCACCTGGTCAAATATTTCTAGCTAGATAAAGCTGTAGGCTGTTGTTAGGCCACATAAAAAACCCAATTGTTGATCGTCCTTTTTTTTTAGCGGTTGGGATGGGAGGGCGTTTTTTTAAAGTTTTTTTTATAGCTTTGTTTACATGGAAAAATATGAAATCACTAAAAGAAATCATCACAGTCACTATAAAACAGAGGGTTTGTGTGATTTTGATGTTTTTAATTGTTTTGTTAAACCCATTTAACTCCTAGATGACATTTTCTGTAAACATTTAAAAAAAAAACTAAAACGCAGTGTAGCCTAAGTAAATATTTGAAGAATTTTTCTTGGTTTTTCCAACATGAATAACCTTTCTTCAAACATATTTTCAAACCTAACTGTGTGCGACGCGCAGAAAGGAGCAAAATTTGACTGAAAAGATCATTAAAAAAACACAAACAAACCCACAAAAAAACCGGGTCGGGCGGGGACGATCAAATTTATTTTTATTTTTATGTGGCCTTAGAACTTGTAGTCGTAATTCGTATCTTCTCTTTGTGGTAAGGTTGCAGTAGCTCCATGCAAACATCTGGTGAGAGTTGTCTATTCAAAGTAGCCAGTCATTTTTCCATTGCGCTACATGCAAGCCTGTGTATGATTTTATTTCCAATACACAGATTCTACATTTATTTATAATCAAACAATATTGTAAGATGTGTACGTGAAAGCAAATTATACTTCACCTGACAACTTTGTTTATTCTGAGAACTGAAATGCATAGACATGTAAATATTCAAAATGTTTCTATTTCCTTCTATAATTTAGTTACAGTTAGTTTTAGTTCCCCATTCCCACTATCCTATTCACCATATAATATATTCACTTGCATGCCGTGTAATATCCAACATGCTAAGATTTAAAACTTATAACAGAAAGCACAGTTTGGTTTCGGCTTCAATATACATATTCAATTAACACCTTTAACGTATTTCCAATACACAATGTAATCAAACAATAATAAGATGTGTACGTGGTGTAGTAAATTATACTTCTTAGTTGTTTGGGCAATGTTGTTTATTCTAATACCCCAAACTGAAATGCATAGACATGTAAAGATTCAAAATTTCTTGATTTCCTTCTATAATAAGTATAGTCAACGCTAACCTTGTTAGTTATAGTTCCCCGTTCCCACTATCCCCCTTCACCATATATTTACTTGCAGGCCGTGTAATATCCAACATAGGTGCAGAGATTCAAATCTTATAACAGAAAGCACAGTTTGGTTTCGGCTTCAATATACATATTCAATTAACACATTTAACGTATTTCCAATACACAATTATACATACATTTGTAATTTCCAATAAACAATTATACATTTGTTTGTAATCAAACAATTAGAAAATGTGTACGCGGTAGTTAATTATACTTCTCAGTTGTTTGGGCAGTTTTGTTTATTCTAATACCCCTAACTGAAATGCATAGACATGTAAATATTCAAAATTTCTCTATTTCCTTCTATAATATAGTCAACGCTAACCTTGTTAATTATAGTTCCCCGTTTCCACTATCCCCCTTCACCATATATTCACTTGCAGGCTGTGTAATATCCAACATAGGTGCAGAGATTCAAAACTTATAACAGAAAACACAGTTTGGTTTCTGCTTCAATATGCATATTCAATTAACACATTTAACGTATTTCCAATACACAATTATACATACATTTGTAATTTCCAATAAGCAATTATACATTTGTTTGTAATCAAACAATTAGAAGATGTGTACGCGGTAGTTAATTATACTTCTCAGTTGGTTGGGCAGTTTTGTTTATTCGAATACCCCTAACTGAAATGCATAGACATGTAAATATTCAAAATTTCTCTATTTCCTTCTATAATATAGTCAACGCTAACCTTGTTAGTTATAGTTCCCCGTTTCCACTATCCCCCTTCACCATATATTCACTTGCAGGCTGTGTAATATCCAACATAGGTGCAGATATTCAAAACGTATAACAGAAAGCACACTTAGTATTCAACTGCAATATACATGTAGTTTTTAACACATGGATTCTTGCTGTACTAACATATAATCCCAATAGGGATACTTACATGTGTAGCAACTTTGCTATATCAAAGGATGTCGTGTCGAAGGAGATAACATGAAAACTACTTTTCTTTAAGCTGCTTTTTTGGAACCATGTTGAAGTCACTTTCACCTTGTTTTTTTTATAAAACATCTTTGTGTTCAAAATCCAATCGATGAAACAGCTTCATGTGGTTACTTTACAATATATTTTCTGTTTAATCGATCTCAGTACTTGTACAACAAGTTTGATAAAATTAGTTCAAGCTCTTAAACCTGAGTGTGTACTAAGTTCTTCTCTAAAGGGCCTACATTGCAAAAACTGGGGTGTTAAAATTGACACCATGGGTGTTGTCGTTCTATAGGTACCACAACAGAGTCAACATTCAAACCATAGGGTGTTAAAATAACACTAAATTCTGCTAAAACAATTACATTGGTGTTATTTTAACAACCTATGGTGTTAATTTTGATTCTCTCTTCGGTATCTATAATGTGACAACACCCATGGTGTCAATTTTAACACCCAGGTTTTGCAGTATACACATGCACCTGGTAATAATCAGGCCTGATACTTCATGGAGGCAGGCATATGCCCCTGTGCCCCTGGTCACTGCAGTTATGCCCCTTAAAATGTTCAAGTAGAAACTTACATCATAGAGATGCCTTTTTCTAAGGAAAAATGATTTTTTTGTCCTTACAAAAAAGAAGAAGCATCAGGCCTGATGAATACAAGTCACTCGAGCAAATCCTTTTAATGTAGACTTACCAATACATGTAACCAGTTAACACCCTCATTTTGCAAAACTGTTTGCTTTTACTTTGGCAGCTGAGAACACAGGAAACAAAGCACCGACTTCCGCGGTTGCCTTAGAGCCATGGTGGATAGCATTGATAGCCCTCATCGGTGTTCTCTTCGTCATCTTTGTCATCATTGTCATCTGCACCATGAACCGTACCCATGACGAAACCAAGAAACCAATAATCTAACTTTTTTGAAGCCTCTTCGCAATTTTTTGTTTTATTTGTATGTTATTGTTTTTATATATAACTTTTTGATATATTATGCACAGTTTTGCTAAACTATTTTGTAGAGTTTCTGACTATGGTGTAAACTTTTTAGATTTAGTCAAATTAATGCTTTGGTTGTATGAAGTTGCATTAGTTTTCTGCTAACATTTTGGCTGGTGGTCGATACCAACTAATTTTTCTGAAATGTCTTAATTAAACCCACTGCCTCAGGAGCTATACATGTACACCTATTTCAGACTCCATTCTTACCTGCACGTATGATGCATTTGTTAATCTTTCTGACGAATTCCAAGTGAAATAAGGAAACTTTGGCGCAGAATAGTTTAATAAATTGTAAAGTGTTTGTTTTCCCAAAGTCAGTACTGAAAGAACTATATGCACTGAGAAATAGAATTTTAAGATATATCCATTGCATGACAACTTGTACTAAAAGCCTATCGTTACGGTTTTTTTTTTACCACAGTGCCTTTGTATAAATATTGCTTGTAAAGTTTAATTACTTTGTGATTGACCAACTTTGTCAATGTCATGACCTTGAATGGGAGTGAAACATCTGGTGTCCATGCATTGCTGTTGTTTTAACATCTCTCTTTCCAGTTACTAATTACTTATTGGGTTTCGAACAGTAACAGGTTACACATTTTTCATTTTGAGGACATGAGTTGATTCAGCTCTGATAATTTATTCATCTTTTAACAGAGACGCCTTTGAAACAAATTCCATTCCCAGTGATAAATTAATTGCTGGGTTGTGCTATAACTCGAAAAACATTCACATGGATTTGAGGAAAACATTGTACTAAAGCAAGGTAATTTGACAACATTAATAATAATATTAATAATAATGATGGATTCTTATAAAGTGCACATCTCCTTGCTAGATCAAGGCGCTTTACATCATTATTTATGTTCATCAGGCGCACTTGAACCATTCCTCAAACTTTCTCAACTTCCTTGGTATGTAAAACAAATCAATTTGGCTTCTTACTGTCTGTTGATGCTTTAGATGTACATTGTACGTGGCTTTTGTAGAGGGTCGGAAAGAAAAATGGTAGACACATGTGCAGTTTATTGTGTACAACTCATACTCACTTAGGGGTGTCTACCGGTTTAAATAAACTTAGTTGAATCTTAATATTTTGTTTTCAAAGTTCTGTGCAAAAACTATATAATTGAGAGGAAAGGGATAGACATTGTTATTAATTGCAGTACAACTCATACATTTGCATATTATTTTATGTGTGTTTACTCTAATAAAGTTAAATTGGTGATAAATATAGTTCATGTTTATGTGTATATTTTGGTAGGTGAATACATCATGATCAGTAGGTGGAAAGTTAAAAGTTAAATTGAAAGAAGTGTTAAAATCATAGATAAAGTTGTAAAGGCTTTTAAAACCATTTAATAAATCATGTAAGAGAGATTGTATTTTATACGCTTCACTGCTTTTTGAGAAATTACATCTATGCAAACAAAATACCACAAACCTAACCCTCGTATTGTTACGAATTGAATGGTAGTCGATGTAAAAATTCGTTTGATTTTCAATATATTTATATAATCACAAGAAAAAAGAAAGAACATTTAAGTCTGAAATTTTCCTTCAAATTGGTTTCAGTTGAAACACGATTTGCATACCGGTGGTGGTTAAAGTATTATTGAGATTTAAGAGTTGTTTTAAGCAGTCAGCATACTGCAGTTAGGCCGACACTTAAATATGTGCACAAGATATAAAATATATGAAAGCAAGAAAAATATAATGGCAGGTAACAAGTATTGCTTAACATGGGACCATACTATATAGCTGCTTAAAGCAGAAAATATGGCTTATAACAGAAAAGAGCAGGATACCAGTCGTACATTGTTGCTGGTAACCTTGTTCTGGTGAGCATAATTTTGTTGTGCTGAGCTACGTTTTTTGCTTATAAGCAGCTCTATAAAATTGGGTATCTGATTGTGACAGATAATTTAACTTGATATAACGAGCTGGCTTCAAAATAAACCAAATCTGAGCAAATAGTTGCTTTATACACTGTGTCTTGTTTCCTAAAGTTTACTTCGCATCGGTGTTCTTAACGGAGCCCGTACATTTTTTGTTTTATTTTGTTCCCTCAAAATATTAGTTTGTCCCCTCGAAATACTGTTTTGTTCCCTCAAAATATTTCTGCTTCATAAATTAGTAAGAGTTCAAACTGCCGACCCTCCACCACTTGTGCCATATTTCTAAGATTTATTCAAGACAAATTCTTCTTTCGGGCAGGATGTCTTATTTCAAGCTGTAAACCATCTTTTAAGGCACTGAACACGTTTGGAAGTTGTCAAAGACCAGTGTTCTCACTTGGTGTATCCCACCATATGCATAAAATAACAAGCCTGTGAAAATTTGGGCTTAATTGGTTATCGGAGTTGCAAGAAAATGATGAAAGAAAAAACACCCTTGTTGTACAAATTTGTGTGCTTTCAGATAAGAATAAAAACTTCTTGCAAGAAGTTGTTATTATATTAGTGAGAAATTGCCTCTTTCTCAAAAACTACGTTACTTCAGAGGGAGTCGTTTCCTACAATGTGTTATACTATCAACATCTCTCCGTTGCTTGTTACCAAGTAAGTTGTTTATGCTAATATTTGTTTCGAGTCATTACCAAACGTGTACGATGCCTTTAAAGATGATAGGCCCCATTTGGTGGCGATTTCACCCGACAATTTATATTTAAATAGCTAATTTTATATACTCGGAAAAGTTAGACTTCATTTAAGGTATTTCGCGCAAAAAAACCCGCCAATAAGTAGTTGTCGTTGAGTAAAAAATGAATCAGACATTATCTCATGAGCCATGTACAAACACTTTCGTTTGTTAAATGTATTTTTGTCCATTGTCCATGGCATGTGCGAAAGTTTTTGTATGTTTTTTTTTGTTTTGAAACAGCATCATCTGTCAAAATTTGTTCAGAGAATTTGTTTTATAAAACAAACTATTTCGGCGAAAATCAGGCCATGCAACGTTAATACATTGTGACATGATTCGAACTTATCCCTCTTGTCAACAGACACGCTCGGTGGTCTAGTAGTTAAGATATATACTCTAGAATGCAGGGATGGTTGGGTTCGAATCCCACATGAGTGGTATGCATGTGGATTCTTTCGGCGAAAACCCCCAAAAAACATTTCCCTCACTCAACAAACACTTTGGGGCACATATGCTGCCCTCATCTTTTCAGCATGAATCATGTTGAACTTGTAGCACTAGTCTATGTCAAACTTATGACCCAGTCTTCCTTTATTGAAAGAAGGCTGGCTAAAGATTGATTGAATTGGTGAAAACTGTGTTGATCGAGCCTCGAAAAAACCCCTTAAGTTTCAAAAGAACTGGGTCTTTACGCAAGGCACAAATTCTAACATTTGTAAGCCTATAAAGGATTTTGACCTAGGCCTACCGGAATAAATGTAAGAGGGAGGGCTTCACCTTCTGGAGACCGGACGTATCTCCAGACATTTTCATTGGGGGGGGGGGCAAAGACACAAATTGGGAGCTTTAATGTATCGAACCATTCATTTGTGCTTTTTTCCGATCTCCTTTTATTGTGGGGTGGGGGTGGGCAAGAGGGAAGGGTTCTGAGCGGGGGTTGCTTCCTGCCTCTACTCTTTGGTTACGCCTCCATGAAGACTAACTTTCCTTACATGTATGTACAGAACACACAGCGATAAGCTTGTGTATACAAGTTTTGAAAAGAACACACAAATTAGATAAATTAACTGAAGAAAATAATAACGCTTTAGGCCTAAATGATGAATGAATTTGCGGACTTTTTACATGTAAATTGTTTGCTCTATAAACTCGCCAACCCGCAATCCTATTCAAATTTTCTGGGACGATTACCCATTGCATGTTTCTTTAAACTTTTGAATGATTAGGCCGGAGACTGTTTTGTTTCAGGAGCGCTTTTCTTCAACTAGGCCTACATTCTAGTATTATCGAAACCTTTGATTAATTTGGAGTAAGAAGATGTACAATTTGCTCGTCGACTGACATTTGCTTTATAAAACCGAGGGGGTGAAATTTATTGTTCTAAAGCCATGTCGTTCTAAAAAGCCATTTCCAACTTCCATGTAGTTTTATTTGTTCCATAATTAAATATCTCTATTTTTTTTTTACTATAGGCCTCTTGCTTGTTACACTATTTTCTTACTACAATTACAAGTTTTCTGGTCTATGCTTGCATCACCAGCCAATGTCTAAAAGAAAGTTACAAATCCCGGTCATCAGAAAAACCCCAATAATAAAATGTGTAAAACTGTAAAACATATTTGCAGGATGGAGGATGAAAAATGAGTTGTACGCGTCCCACCTGCTTATGTCAAAAACGCCCATTAAAATTCAAAGTAACGTTCTTAAACTAAGGTAAAACATGTAAATTATAACAAAACGAAATGAAGAAAAGGGGTTGAACAAAGTTGGATGAATCATCAAGTACTGCCTTCAATTGATCTATGATATTTGACTCCTACGTAGATTCAGTTGGGTGTGCACAGTGAGCCTACACCTATACATCATGGGAACAAACAACTGGAAATGTTTTGGCCCCCATTAAGGTTTTACTCGGTCTGTCTGTGAAACAGCAAAGTGACCTTCAATTGTGTGGAGATTTGAATAGCTAAACGTCCCCCCTTTATGTGTACTCGGTGATCCGCTGAGTTGGATTGAGGTGACTAAAGCATGTTGTTGAAGACGTCACTGAAAACGAAAGCAGTGGGATGAATAGCAGTGCATTGAAGCGTGAACAGGGTGTTCAGTACCAATGTGTGTCGGCTCTGTGTATCAGCTATACGTGAAGGCTTTTTCTATTGCAGTTTTATAAGCAATTTCAAGTTAAAGTCAGAAAGAAAAGGTGTTTTCAATTTATGAAGGATTATCGATCCGAAGCTCGCAACTGTGTTCAATAACTTCTTCAGTCCGTGGTAGACCGTCCACCGATTATGATCGCAATGGGAAAATCGGATATTTATTCCATGATGGTAATCGTATTTTTGTGTCTGGCTTCGGCGCTAGTCCCCGGTACTCGCGGAATGCCGATGGGTGTTTCTGCAGATGCCTGTGATACTCTAACACCGGACTACATCGACCCAGCAACTAGTGCCCCTTTTTCTGCACAGAGTGATCCGACTCCGTATGTATTGACTGTCCAGCCTAAAACTTACACACCGGGCGGAGTTATCACAGGTAACATTCACTACTCTACTACCAATTCAATGTATGCATTAACAGCTGCTCTTCTTAATTGTTTGCCTTGTTTACTTTCTTGTAAGAGTGTCATCGTGGATGACCTCCGTGGTGCCATTTTAACAATGTCCTCCTCGAGGCGAAGGTTAAAACTCTATAAGTAGATAATAACACAACTATAAATAATGACAAGCACTTTGTGGTGATAATTCGGAGTCTTCTAATGTCCAATCTAATCCTTTACATAATTTTGCCCTATCTGGTCATTTTTTATTTGTAAAATATCCGTATCCGATTGCCACCTTTTCATTCGTTAAAGGAACGTAACAGAACTGGTAATTAAAATTTTCTTTATGATCACAGATTTACATGAAACACACGGTCTAATGATGATGATAGTAGAAAACATCCCTAGAAATATTTCTGTCTGAAATGCCATATTTGATGTGAAATAAATAAAACTAATTTCCGATTGAAGTTTATCGCTCATGAGCGTTTTATTCATGCATTGTATAACACAAATGTGCAATCGTTTTTTTTACTATTTTCTCGTGACCAAGATGGCCGATCGATTTCAAACTTCTACAGGTTTGTCAATTTATGTATATGGTGGATTATATAAAGTGCTGACACTGCCAGTTAGCAAAAAACAATTCTGTAATGTTCCTTTGAGAAATAAAATAGTATCTTATTTATTCAAATGAGATATTGCTTTTGGTAACGATGAGTGAACAAGTGGTAGTGTGATACGGAAATGAGTCCCATACATAAAATTTACTATCAACTTAACTATAACTATTATCAACCTAACTATAAGTAACGTTTATACACAATACGTCAAGCAAGTGACTTTCCACTTATGAAAAAAAATTAAAATAAAATCATCCTCTACATTTCTTCCAACCCTGTGAAAACAAAGACAATTTTTATTTATATTTCTTGGAGCAGGAATTCTGTGAGCGTTCACATTCATGGTTATTTCGATGGCATACATCGAAATAAGCAAGGATAGTTTCGAGTTCTTCAAATTTGTTTTTCTCAACTTAAGTCAGTATTTTGAATGAAGTATATCGGTTGAGTTTTCTAACTTTTAGATTTCATACCAATCGGAAGTCGGAATGTTTTTTTCTTAACAAACATGTAAGATTGAAAAATAAAAACTGTTACATATTTGCACATAACTTAAATGGTATAAAGAAGATATATTGTTGAAATGCTATAGTTTTTGAGAAATTAGTAAAAACCGATTCATGACCGATTCATCATAAACTTTCATGGGTTTGTTATTTCATGTTGGGTCATTTAAGGTTCGGATACTGTTCTTTCGAAAAGAAGATGACAGGAAAAATACTTTAAAACAACAAACATAAAAGTACATTAACGTCTGCCAGCACATGACACAAAATGATATTTGTTTGTAGGCCAACATGGCTGTTGCCTGTTGGTATTACGTGAGATAATGTCGGGCGCCAACAATAAATATTTTGTTTTCTTTCAATCTCAGAAGAAGTTTATAACTTCCTAATATCTAATATTACAAATTTATTTTTACCACCAACCTGCGGCGAAAATTATCTGGTGATGTGTCTGTAAATAATTGTTCAGCTTCATTTTGTGGAGTATCTCTAAAAAAGTTGAACGATTAAAAATGCGTGAAATAATATTAAATGTACATAAAACTGCTGTTACTAAAGTGGGAAAACAATCAATCGTACGAAATCTGTTGTTGGTTTCTTAGATGATTAATGTATTCATTATTTATGTTTTCTTTACATTTCAAAGACTATATGAAATATAGATTCTCCTCGTAAAAAGCAGTCATTTTAAGTATAGCAGCGATAGTATCCAACATGTACCTGTCCCTTGTTGTAACTTAAATGTATTATACAGATTTAGAGAGCTGACAAAATAGTCGCAGACAGCGTACAATGTGTTGTGTGATCAGCCATATAGTTATACATGAAATAACAAAACCTGTCAACATTTTGGCCCCCATTGTATAGTGCGGTGTGTGAGTCAGGAGAAAATAGTGAAAACACTTGCACAATTTTTAGCATGTAGCACATTCTCCTTAATTTTGGTTGTAAACAAACGAACTCAGAGGTTGCGTTTTTTAAAAGTTTTTGTTTAGATTTCTCAAATATGACTTCATTTCAGAGGGAAATATTTCAGAGAAAAAATGGTTCTATAGTATGAACTTCATAATCATTTTGCTTTCAAACTCGAAATAAACATTGATGTTTTTTATCCTTACCAATAATTGATATAAACACCTTTTAAAGTGTACTGGTTGCGAAAAATACTGGTGGGTCACGCGAAACTTTGTCAAAAGCGCTAAAATTTATCGTAAGTCTGTCAGCAAAAAAAAAGAGAAGGTTGCCTTTCAATCGATCTATATCACCAACAACATGGTATTTGTATATGGGATTTGTGGCATTGCATGGTAAATATCAATGTATATTCGGTTTGTGGTAACACCATGTGTATAGCTACTTTGCTGTGTAGATTTTGTTCTTTGAGAACTTGTCATGCTACTTTTTTTCGTCTACATGCCGCGGAGTTGATTTCGGAATTCGGGAGACTATTCTACTGCCGCGGATTAGATTTCAGCAGTAGAATAGTCTCCCGAATTCCGAAATCTACTCCGCGGCAGTAGAATAAATAGCAAGACAAGTTTTCAAAGAACAAAATTTACATAGCAAAGTAGATAAACACGGTTTTATACCGCAAACCGAATATACATGGTAATTTTACTTAACTGTTATTATCGGTTCAGTGCAATTACTCATCATAAAAACAAACTGCTTTAAAAGAAATAACTTACTTCTGTAAGGTTTAGCTTGTTTTTATGGCAGTACCTCTGCAGCAGAGAAGTTCAATCGGCCAGTGATAGGCTGTTGGATGGAAAATGAAATTTTCATAGGATCTCTAGCCTACAAGTTTGCGGACCGCTGATTATGATCACTGATGATAAGAAAGAAACAAAAGTAACTGAGTTGTCAATGCCAGTTTGTTTAGTGTTTACATGTAGCTTGCTCTATGATGTAAAGCACACAGCAATTCTCAGATCTAAAAAGATAATAAATTAAAGATGAGCAACAGTGCTGACTTAGGATCTGTAGCCACGAGGCAAAGTTAAATTCATAGTCTTAGATGTTATTTCATTGACAAAAACGTTATTAATTATTAAAGTTGTCAGCCATGTACATGTGTTATAGGCTAGCTCTTTGTAGTGGAGAATAATAACAATAATATATAAGAATCACAAGACACAGAGGGAATTTTTGAAGTGTCCTCACTTGAGAAACAACATCTTATGTGGGATGATTTTAGTGTTTTTAGTGTGGGCCGCTGTTGCCCCTGGTCTTGGCTTGGGTGCCTCTTCAAAACTCTCCAATGCGATTTTCCAAATGAAAGTGCTCTTAAAGATGAAATTCCAGACCTAACAGTTCACTAAACAAAGGGGGGGGGGGGACACTTATAATTTATTGATTCTTAAGTAAAGCCATGACATTTTTGCTATCCGTATTTTTTCAGTCACTGTTGAGAGTTGGTTAGACTTCGAAGGAATCTTACTGCAAGCAAGAGCATCAGTAGCTAATAATCCTATACAGGTGGGTACATGGATGCCCAAAGACGGGTACACACTTCTGACCTGCTCCAGTGCGGGCGACTTTCTCACCCATAGTAGCAACGCCACAAAGGTACCCAGTGTACAATTCCAGTGGATAGCACCATCTACCCCTTCAGGAGTAATCACATTTACGTGAGTATATTTTATCATGATTTCAATTTCATTGAGGAAGTTGATTTTCTGATTTGCTTGAGTCTTCTGAAATTAATTTGCATTTTTGTGATACATGTTGATGTGCTTTTACCAGAGAAATTATTTATATCTTGACTTTGGTTAGTAGCCATAAAACTATATCTAGGTACAACTATTATAGCAGTCTCGTTTATATGCTGTTCGATAAGGGTGTGTGGGTTGGGGGGGGGGGGGTGAATATTATAATATTCAGAGAATGGTAAAATCAAAACTCAATCAACTGTACATAAATGTACATATACATACATATAAGGCATTTATATAGCGCCACTACATCAAGAACGCAGCGCAGTAGATTTGGGTATACATAATGTTTGATATACTTTCTTTTATTTGAGTAAAAGGTCAGCGATTCTCGGATGGCGATAGTGAGCGCATTCCAGGTTTGGGGAGCAAACTGTAAATTTGATCAGAGGCCATTAATCTCAATTTCAGTTGAACAAAGACAAAATGATCAGAATGGGATTTGAACCTATGACCTCCAGGTTTGGATGCTGGTGCTCTCCCCATATGAGTCAATTTGTCTTTTTTCACCCGATATTGATTTATAATTAATTACCTAGCTAGTTTTCCTTACGGCTTATTACTTGATAGACCACAACTTTAATTTATATTGGGTTGAAAAAATTACATTTTTGACAACCGCGGGATTTGGACCTGGCAGCGCACCAGCATCTGATCCATCTAGCCCTAATGTTGGAGTTCCTCTACTTTGTCAATATCTTTGTTCAGGGTGCCAGTCAGAAGCCATTCAACCTGTAACTGCCGTTTAACCAGCGATCACAGCCAAGTTTATGGATACAACATGGGAAGCGGCAGAAGAGAAATCACCTGTCAGTTTCATGCCGATTCCAAGGATCGTAAACTTGTTGTAATCCCGGGTTATACGGCAGTTAAGGGTTAAATGGCTTCTGACTGGCACCCCGAACAACATTAATTGCAAGATAGGCAGACCATTATTTTGAATGAGAAATCAAACAAAATAATACATAATTTTGTTTGATTTCTCATTCAAAATATTTGAAGAATAAACTACAATCAGAAAAACAAGATTAACAACAATTCCGGGGAGGAGGGTGACTGGGTGGGTTTTGGTCATCAAATGTATTAATATGATATATATATATATATATATATTTTACAGGGCAACGATATCTAGAAACAAGGAGACTTTTTGGACTCCCCTTTCAGCTGTTATCACAAATGGTGTATTTCCTGGTAAGTGAATTAATTCGATTTTCGATGTAAAACATATGTTTTAGACCCTCCTACATAGTTTGTTTAATTTTAATTTTTTAACATTGCAGTAAGTTGACCGACCATTTCAAACCTTTGAAAATGATGCACAGCAAAACTAGACACCTGCAGATAGTTAAGGGCTGCTTAAACCCATAAGTGTAACCGGGGGGGGGGGGTGGTGGGAAGGAGTCCCCCACTCAGAACCCTTTCCCCCATGTCCCCTCAAATGAGACTGAAACAAGTGTGCAAATATGAAGGGTTTGATAAAAAAAACAAAAAAACAAAAACAAAAAAAACAACAATAATAATAATAATATTAATAATAATAGTAATAATAATAAATAATTAAAAAAATAAATGCATAAATAAATAAAAATTAAAAACAAGTTATGCCACTGCTCAATCAAAACCGTTCAGATGCAATTCACCACATGACATAAAGCTTCATAATGGTATAGTTCCGGGTACAGAGCTTCTTTTTTAGCATTAGTGCGGAGAGGTATTTATTTGATGAGTTTACTTCACAAAGTTTTTTTTGTAACTCTCAATTACAGGTAATTGTTCCAGCAACCCATGCGTAAATGGTTTATGTTATACCGGCTCAACCACCTACTATTGTTCCTGTAATACTGGCTTCATCGGAAGAAATTGTGAAAATCGAATTGTCCGTAAGTAGATAAACCGAAGTAGCTTGAATGATCCCATTAGCTTTAGCCATTGTTTTTCTTTACCAGTGAAATCATTCCAATCTGATAATGAAGTAACTTGAAAATTGTAGATTCATAATATGGCATAAACTGTGTAAATATTACTATAGCTCTCGATCATTATCATCTGTCGCGTATACTCTTTGATTGTATAGACCCCTGGCATTGGCCGCCATCTTTGATGTTAAACAATGGACAAGTGCACGCGTAGTATACGCACTGCGCACGACTCTCAGCCAATAGACTGTGCAAGTCTCGCGCGTATCGGAACGAGAAAACACGTCAAACGAAGAACATTATTTTCTCTGAAATCAAATCTTTGTTTTAAATTATATCTAATGACACAATCTGAACAACAAAAATACTCATTACATGTTTATAAAATCAGTTTTAGTTTTTATAATAAATACACAAATAATGTGTTAATTATTAGTGAAGCAAAATTAAAACTCTGGGACAAGGATGCTTATTCGATCTTAACTTTTCAGAAACCACTTGCGTGGATTCGCGAAGGTCACACGGGCGGTAAATTAACGCTTGACGCAGTTTTTGAGGACGCTGACGCCTCAACAACCATAGACTGCAATGAAAAGGCTTCGCCTTGCAATTACATCATCTGGCGATTATAATCGCTCTTCCAAAACAAGCGTTTACATAAGTTTTGTGATGGAGGTGAGCACAAAATTCTTATTTTTTTGCATCAACCGGAAGCCGAGGTCAAGTTTAATTTTCGGGTTTTCTTCAAGATATTGTTGAAATTATTGTACTTTCATATTTTTTATCACTAAGTATTACATTCCCAAAAACATCTGTATTTTTCACTGGCATAAACCACGTTAAACTAAAATAATTGACAAAACAAAATCTCGCCCACGTAAATCTCCATATGGTTGGGACCACAATGGTCCCGGAAGTTCAAATATGCGCGAGACTTGCACAGTCTATTTGGCTCTTCACTCACCCCTTTCATCAGCGATTGCGGCCAATGAAAGGGGTCTATTGTACTACTTTGTTTTTGTCCAATGATTTTGTCTTTTGTTTTTCCCTCTTTTTGAAAAATAGCATATAATGTTTTTCTTATGGTTTTAGTTAATATTGTATCTTTGTTTTGTTTGTTGGGGTGTTTGTTTGTTTGGTTTGGGACCCCTCCTTTTTGGGGGGGGGGTGGGGGCGGTTTGCTATGAAAAGCACACACTAGAAGTCAACATGTACTAACAAACTTACATCTACTTATATATTTCTTTCGTCACCACAGCAACATGTTCCAATGGTTTGGAATGCTACGAAGGGACATGTTTTCAGGCAGGAGCCGATGCTAATAGATTTGTGTGTTTCTGCAAAAATGACTACTGGGGGAACAACTGTAATCAAAGTAAGACTTGAAAACCCCTACAGTCCAAAATCCTCAAAAATCAGGAGGTTTTATGACTTTGAAGGATATGACTTTGCGTGGCCAAATATTGGTTATTGGGGACAAGTATAAAGGACTTATCCAAGTCCAAATATTTGGATGTTTGACTGGAGTTACTACTTGGAAGACTTAGGTGGATCTTGGAGTTAGAGTTTTAACAAAGGCTTATGTTGAATCTGTGATGTTAAATCATTTGCCCCTATATTAGTTTGCTCCCATTTCAAAAACTTTTTCAATTATAGTTCTAGATTGACTGTCTTTGATTTAAATACTTGTATTTGTGTACTTTTATTTCATTTTCAACAATATATAAATAAATGTTGAATTGAGTCTAAATTGTATTGAATCTGGTGATTCTGCCTATACATTTCGATCACATCATAGCCATATTCGTGTAAGGTATCCTATGATATCTGCCATTTCATAGACAGGGACCAGACTAATTGTCCTTTCAGCCTCATTTTGAGTAACACTACACAGTAGGCCTAATGAAGATCGAAACTGAGATACAAACTGATACAAGAAGATTTCTAGCTGTAGTTTATGGTGCTATTTTTTATTGTTTGTACAGGAATGACGGCCTGCCGACCAACCAACCCTTGTAAGAATGGGGGGACATGTTACATTAGTGAAAGCAATCATCAAAACCATTTCTGCGCATGTGCTACAGGATATGAGCAACCTAACTGTGAACAGCAAACAGGTAAGGCCATTTTCCCCTAAGTCGTATAGATGGATCCAGGTTTTTTTTCTCAAAGAGGGATTGGGATATAACTTCTTAAGTGGACAGTTGAGCCCCCCCCCCAGGTTCCAATTAGGGTTTTTTCTTCTTGAGAGAAAAATAAAAAGATGGTAACATTAAATAACATGGCCGTATAAGGCATAGAGGGAAGGTTGGCACACACAAAACCTGCTTGTCTTATTTGTGTTTTGTTTCAAAATGAAGTCGAGCCCCCAAAAAAAAAAAAAAAAAAAAAAATGTACATTTTACATAGGCCCCTATTCCATTTGGCATTGTAAGATTGATATCATAATTTTACAAATTATTCTTAGAATATTTCAATCTAAATATTTTTGCTATATCTGTTTTAATGTATTTGCATAGTTCCCAACCAACCCTGCGATTCTAACCCTTGTCAAAATGGCGGCATTTGTGCTAACAATGGTAATGAGTACAGCTGTACATGCAGCGCAGGTTATGAAGGAACCAACTGTGATACAATGAATAAGTCTCAGCTTTAATGCACATTGATCAATTTTAATAATGGCTATAAAACCCCACAAACTGTTTAATGCATACCCAGTTTAACTCTGCATGTGTCTAAAAGCCTCACAAATTGTTCAATGCATTTTGCCAAGTTTAACTCTTTATGTATCTGATGTATGTATGTATCACAAATTGTTTAATGCATGTTACACAGTTTAACTGTGCATGTATATAAAGTCTCACAAACTGTTTAATGCATAATACCCAGTTTAACTGTGCATGTATATAAAGCCTCACAAACTGTGTAATGCATGTTACCCAGTTTAACTGTGCATGTATATAAAGTCTCACAAACTGTTTAATGCATAATACCCAGTTTAACTGTACATGTATATAAAGTCTCACAAACTGTTTAATGCATAATACCCAGTTTAACTGTGCATGTATATAAAGCCTCACAAACTGTGTAATGCATGTTACCCAGTTTAACTGTGCATGTATACAAAGTCTCACAAATTGTTTAATGCATAATACCCAGTTTAACTGTGCATGTATCTAAAGCCTCACAAACTGTTTAATGCATGTTACCCAATCTCTGCATGTATTTCTAAAACCTCACAAATTATGTTTTGCATTGTACCCAGTTAAACCCTGCATGTATCTAAAACCATACGACTTAACAAAAAACCACTGCAGGAAAATAAGAAGTTTTAAAAATAAATTCTTCAAAATTATAGTCCAATGTATTTATCTGAACTAATACTTCATAAAAGCAAAACCTAACTGTGAACTAAGAAACACTATTGCAATAGATCGCTTTACCAAGAGCTTCACTCTTAAACAGTCAATTTCCTTGAAACCTTTAAAAACAAATGTCCTTCCCCAAACAGCTTTATTTCAAAGACATACAAAAGTTAAGGTCTAAAATCAAATTAGATTAATTTACTTTGTGAACGAAAACGTATTTTGAAACTAGAATTATTTGAATGCACTCACTTAAAGTGTTGCAGAAATTTGAAAATTACAAAAACAACACCCCCAGCAGTTATACATGCGATAACATTCTTGAAACGTAGTAAAATGTGAATATTAGGCCTACCAACAATACAGGTAATTCTTGTGGATGGAATGACTCAGAATTTCAAAGATAGGCCTACAATCCGTGAATTCTCTTTAATAGAAATCCACAACCTTAAGTATCCCTGTTGAACATATGTTGTAATGTTCTTCGAGTCATATTGGTTGTCATGTTTCTATGAATGCCTTCATTTTAGTTACACCCACATCGACAGCAGCAACTAAACCTTGTGATTCTAATCCATGTCGAAATGGCGGCATTTGTGCTAACAATGGTAACGAATATAGCTGTACATGCAGCGCAGGTTATGAAGGAACCAACTGTGATACAATGAGTAAGTAAAGCAGCTTAAAGGTATTGTACACTTTTGGTAACAGCTCAAAATCAGTGTCCACATTTTTTGTGATTCAACATATGCATGAACAAACAAACCTGTGAAAGTTTGAGCTTAATTGGTCATCGAGGTCACGAGAAAATAGTGAAAAGAGACCTTATGTGTTTTCTGTTTTTTCAAATTGTCGCGCGTGATAAAAACTATTGTTCTACTCATTTCTCAGAAACGATAGCAATGTAGGCAGAAATATTTTAAGGAACCCTTTCTATCATTACTTACTTTAAATCATGTAAGTTATGTGTGAATCTGTGAACATTGTGTTTTTCGATCTTACCAATAGTGTACAGGGCCTTTAATGCACATTGATTCTATTTAACTCTGCATAATAATCCCAAACCTTAAAATTGAACCATTACCTTATCATTGTCAGACATAACTTAACTTTTGCTTCTTTGATTATTCAAAAAAAAGGAAATTTTGCTAAAATCAGTGAAAATTGTTTTCTGAAAAAAGCTTCCTAGTTAGAAATGTACAGCTTGCTAGCACAAAGTGATGACAAAGAATTATCAACATTTTCAAATACATGTACTGGCGATTGCCGTTGTGTCAAATTAATAAACCTTCCCATCAATGGGCATTTTTTTATCATAGATGGAAAAAAACATTTCACAGAGACCAAACTATTACGATGCACTAGATAATATTTCAAAAAAAAAAAAACCTTTAAAGGCTTACTGGCTTACACAAGATTGTCTCGGTTTTGACTATTATGTCACAGCCACCAGACTGCTCTGAAAACATGAAAGATGTTTTGTGTAATGAAATAAGTCTTAGCAAAAATTTCACAAATTTCAGTTTTATTTGTCCATGTACGATCAATGTTTGATGTGTTTCGTAGAGCCACAATGTTTGCAATGTTGATATATGTATGTCTATATTTAGTTACACCCACATCGACAGCAGCAACCCAACCCTGCGATTCTAACCCTTGTGAAAATGGCGGCATTTGTGCTAATAATGGTAACGAATACAGCTGTACATGCAGCACAGGTTATGAAGGAACCAACTGTGATACAATGAGTAAGTCTCAGCTTTAATGCACGTTGATCAATTTAACTCTGCATAATAATCCTGAACCTTAAAATTTAACCATAACCTAACCATTGTCAGACATATAACTTAACTTTTGCTCCTACGGTTATTCTAAAATAGGCAAATTTTGCTGAAACCAGTTAAGCATAATTGTTTGCTGAAAAAAAAAACCTTTCACATTAGATTCAAATAGTATCGCTACCGAGTTAGAAATGTACAGCTTGCTAGCACAAAGTGATGACAAAGAATTATCAACATTTTCAAATACATGTACTGGCGATTGCCGTTGTGTCAAATGAATAAACCTTCCCATCAATGGGCATTTTTTTTATCATAGATGGAAAAAAACATTTCACAGAGACCAAACTATTACGATGCACTAGATAATATTTCAAAATAAAAACTTTTAAAGGCTTACTGGCTTACACAAGATTGTCTCGGTTTTGACTATCATGTCACAGCCACCAGACTGCTCTGAAAACATGAAAGATGTTTTGTGTAATGAAATAAGTCTTAGCAAAAATTTCACAAATTTCAGTTTTATTTGTCCATGTACGATCAATGTTTGATGTGTTTCGTAGAGCCACAATGTTTGTCATGTTTGTATGTATGTCTATATTTAGTTACACCCACATCGACAGCAGCAACCCAACCCTGCGATTCTGACCCTTGTAAAAATCAGGCGCGGATCCGGGGGGCGTGGGGGCGCACGCCCCCCTTTTCATATTAAAAACAAAAAAAAATGAGGGAGAAAAGAAAAAAAGAGGGAGAGAGAGAGAAGGGGGGGGGAGAAATGGGGAAGGGAAGATTTTGCTGCTTGGTATATTTTCACGCCCCCCCCCGTTTGGAAAATCCTGGATCCGCCCCTGAAAATGGCGGCATTTGTGCTAATAATGGTAACGAATACAGCTGTACATGCAGCACAGGTTATGAAGGAACCAACTGTGATACAATGAGTAAGTCTCAGCTTTAATGCACGTTGACCAATTATACTGTGCATAATAATCCTGAACCTTAAAATTTAACCATAACCTAACCATTGTCAGACATATAACTTAACTTTTGCTCCTACGGTTATTCTAAAATAGGCAAATTTTGCTGAAACCAGTAAAACATGATTGTTTGCTGAAAAAAACCCCTTTCACATTAGATTCAAATAGTATCGCTACCGAGTTAGAAATGTACAGCTTGCTAACACAAAGTGATGACAAAGAATTATCAGAAATTTCAAATGCTATGCTACAGGCGATTCTCGATGTGTCAAATTAATAAACCTTTCAATAAAATGGGCAGTTTTTCTTCTATGACTGATAAGAAACACCTCACCGAGACCAAATTGTTACGATGCAATGCACTATAGACATTACGAAATGGTGTAGAAAGGCTCAACACAAGTTTGTCTCGGTTTGACTATCATTTCACACCCATCAGACTGCTCAGAAACATAGAAATATGTTTTGTGAAATGAAATCAATGTTAGCCAAGATGTCGCAATGTATGATCAATGTTTGATGTGTTCATAGAACCACAATGTTTGTCATGTTTGTATGTATCGACAGCCGCAACTAAACCTTGTGATTCTAATCCATGTCGAAATGGCGGCATTTGTGCTAACAATGGTAACGAGTACAGCTGTACATGCAGCGCAGGTTATGAAGGAACCAACTGTGATACAATGAGTAAGTAAAGTAGCTTAGTGCACATTGATCAATTTAACTCTGCATATTAATCTAGAACCTTACAATTTAACCATTATATTAGTAACCATTTTCAGACATATCTAATTGCTTCTTTAGGTTATTCCCAAATAAGAGAAGTTTACTGACGTCTGTTAAAATAGTTTGCTATAGAGAAAGCTTCCACATTAGATTCAAATATATATAGTTTGAATAATGATTAATGGTAAATGACCTCACTTTTCGGCCCTAGCGGAGTCTGTCTACTCAAAGGCTAAAAAAACATTGACAAAAGTTTTGTAAAATTAAGTGGCCTAGTTGTTAGACCCAGTTTTAGATGTTGTCCATGTCAATTCATGTGTTGATGTTTGTTATTCATGCAGAACTACAAAGTGTGTTAATTTATGTTCATATTTTCATTAGACTCATCCACAATGTCAACGTCAATCCAACCCTCTGATATAAGACACAATTCACGTGAAATGTTAAGTTGTCCACGTCTGCTGATATGCACATGTTTTCTGACGCATATAAATGTTTTTCATATCTAAAAAATAACGTCTTCGTTAAGTTACATCTACCTCGACAACACCAACCCAACCTTGTGATTCTAACCCTTGTCAAAATGGCGGCCATTGTGCTTACAATGGTACCGTAACACTTACAGCTGTACATGCAGCGCAAGTTATGAAA
The DNA here is from genome assembly GCA_021014325.1 of Plazaster borealis. Lineage (NCBI taxonomy): Eukaryota > Metazoa > Echinodermata > Asteroidea > Forcipulatida > Labidiasteridae > Plazaster > Plazaster borealis. Next base: position 4,175,305 of record CM037473.1, read on the forward strand.
GAACCAACTGTGATATAATGAGTAAGTCACAGCTTTAATGCACATTACCCTAAAATGAGGTAACTTTTGGCATCCTGGGTAAGTTTGGCAGGGTTGCATTTTTTTTAACCGGGGAGTAAGATCGCGATGTGCAGCTTCTAAGGTATTATGTTTAGAAAAACAATTAACCACTAACGTTTATATTGTTAATTAATCTTTATGTTTTTTGAGTGAAAAATATTAATGATGTATGTATTTTTTTAAGACAATCATCTAAGCACAAATATTGTTAAAAAATATTTATGTATAATTGATTAACAAAACATTTGAACGAGGCAGCCTTTTTTAATCACTGTGCGTGGCATCAAGTGTAAAGAAAACATAGTGTTTACGTCTACCTAGCTTTTTTTCTTCTCAATTTTAACTCTGCATAATAATCATGAACCTTAAGATTTAACCATTAGCTAACCATTGTCAGACATAACTTAATTGTTTCTCCTTTGGTTATTCTAAAATTGGCAAATTTTGCTGAAACCAGTACAAATAATTGTTTGCTGAATAAAGCTTTCACATTAAATTGAAATAGATAGTATCGCTACAGAGTAAGAAATGTACAGCTTGCTAACACAAAGTGATGACAAAGAATTATCAGATTTTTCAAATGCTAGGGCTACAGGTGATTCCTGTTGTTTTAAATTAATAAACATTTCTATAAAAGGGCTGTCTTTCTTTAATTCACCGAGACCAAAGTATTACGATGCATTGCACTAGACATTATAAATTGATGAAAAAGGGCTCAACACAGCTTTGTCTCGGTTGTGACTATTATGTCACACCCATCGGACTGCTCTGAAACATAGAAAGATGGTTTGTGAAATGAAATATTTGTTAGCAAAACAAATCACAAAATGCACTCTTATTTGTCCATGTACGATCAATGTTTGATGTGTTTCATAGAACCACAATGTTTGTCATGTTTGTATGTATGTCTATATTTAGTTACACCCACATCGACAGCAGCAACCAAACCTTGTGATTCTAACCCTTGTAAAAATGGCGGCAATTGTGCTAACAATGGTAACGAATATAGCTGTACATGCAGCGCAGGTTATGAAGGAACCAACTGTGATACAATGAGTAAGTATAGTAGCTTAATGCAAATTGATCAATTTTAACTCTGCATAATAATCCTGAACCTTAAAATTTAACCATAACCTAACCATCGTCAGACATAACTTAACTTTTGCTCCTTCGATTATTCTAAAAAAAGGCAATTTTGCTAAAATCAGGTTAAATTGTTTTCTGAAAAAAAGCTTTCGAGTTAGAAATTTACAACTAGCTAGCACAAATGGATGACAAAGAATTATCAGATTTTTCAAATGCTAGGGCTACGGGTGATTCCTGTTGTTTTAAATTAATAAACATTTCTATAAAAGGGCTGTCTTTCTTTAATTCACCGAGACCAAAGTATTACGATGCATTGCACTAGACATTATAAATTGATGAAAAAGGGCTCAACACAGCTTTGTCTCGGTTGTGACTATTATGTCACACCCATCGGACTGCTCTGAAACATAGAAAGATGAATTGTGAAATGAAATATTTGTTAGCAAACAATTCACAAAATGCACTCTTATTTGTCCATGTACGATCAATGTTTGATGTGTTTCATAGAACCACAATGTTTGTCATGTTTGTATGTATGTCTATATTTAGTTACACCCACATCGACAGCAGCAACCAAACCTTGTGATTCTAACCCTTGTAAAAATGGCGGCAATTGTGCTAACAATGGTAACGAATATAGCTGTACATGCAGCGCAGGTTTTGAAGGAACCAACTGTGATACAATGAGTAAGTATAGTAGCTTAATGCAAATTGATCAGTTTAACTCTACATGTGTCTATACAACCTTACAACTTGTTGAATGCATGGCACCCAGTTTAACTCTGCATGTATAAAACCCCACAACCCGTTTAATGCATCATACCAGTTTAACTCTGCATGTAAAAACCTACAAAATTGTTTAATGCATACCCAATTTAACTCTGCATGAAACCCCACAACCCGTTTAATGCATCATACCAGTTCAACTCTGCATGTAAAAACCCAGAAATTGTTTAATGCATACCTAATTTAACTCTGCATGTATCTAAAACCCCACAACTTGTTTAATGTATGTTACCCAGTTAAACTCTGCATGCATATAAAACACCACAACATGTTTAATGCATCACACCCAGTTTAACTCTGCATGTAAAACCCCACAGTTGCTTAATGCATGTTACCCAGTTTAACTCTGCATGCATCTAAAAAACCCACAACCTGTAAAATGCATCATACCCAGTTTAAATCTGCATGTAAAACCACACAAATTGTTTAATACATACCCAGTTTAACTCTGCATGTATCTAAAACCCCACAACTTGCTTATTGCATGGTACCCATCAGTTTAACCCCGCATGTACCGGTATCTAAAACCCCACAACCTATTTAATGCATGTTACCCAGTTTAACCAAGTATCTAGATCTATAACCTCAGAAATGAACATTATTGTTACTCAAGTTTTGGTTTAACTCTGCAAGTATCAAAATCAGTTTACCTTAAATCTCACAGATTATTTCCTGAATGTTACTTAGTTAAACTTAACTGTGCATGGTACATGTATTTAAAACCTAATTACAATAGCACTCCGCAAGGATGCAGCAAATAAGCATATAATATATACTATAAAGTAGCTGGATCTCATACAACGTGTCAAGTTGTACAAACAATACGTGTGCGTATGTCCAGGTCAAGTTTTATGCTTTACTTGCGTGTACTGGTAGTGTGGTTTGTGGAATGTTTGTCTGACAGCCGGGTATTGGGCATAAGTGACATCATTTTGTGCGGATTGCTATTTAAACTTTTAACCATCACAGGTGTCACAGACAGGTTTTTCAAGTATGGTTGGGGTGAACGAATTGCCGTGAGAAGGTTGTGGGTTCGATTTCCCAAGTTAACTAGTGATAAAAGCAGTGATTGATGTGAATCTTGCTCACAGATACACCGCGGGATTTCAGCCCCTCAGGCTTCATTGTTATTATGCATTTCTGGTAATGAAACCAAGGATGCCTCATAAGTGAACTTAATCACTGTAGCTAGCAAGCCCGAGGAAACCTGTAAACAAGGGTGCTTGCTATGTGAACCAGAAACACCGGGGTTAACCCCTACTCTTCCACGATAAGTGTTCTGGGTTCTTTTACGTGCACTACCAATCCTAGTACACGGGACCTAAAGCTTAGTTGTCCCAACCGAAGGACAAAGCAATTTTGGTAAAGCATCTTGCTCGAGGATACAAGTGTCATGACCGCGGGACTCGAACCCACACTCTGCTGATCAGACACCACAACTTGAGTCCGGTGCTCTTAACCGCTCGGCCACGACACGCCAAATTGTCATTGAATTTACAAAAATGTCTTTTAATTTGTGGTATTGTTTTCCTGCTCCAACCTCAGTACCTACAAACCCATGTAATTCAAATCCATGTGAGAATGGAGGCGGCTGCAGACATGAACCTATGGACACATTTATTTGTCTTTGCCTGAACGGGTTTGCTGGGGATAAGTGTAACAAAACAGGTACAATTTTTCTCACTGCCTGGTTAAAATTGACCATGAGATTAAACTACAATAATTTGTCTTCTACTGTATGTAGTATTATTGTTGTGTATGCCTGTTCACTTAATATGACAATTTACGGTATGTTTGAGGTTGTATGTTTGAACCAACTTACATAAACTAGATACAGATACTTCAACCTCCCAGACCAGGCTAACAGGCTACTGCTAACCATAGGCCGCACCCTGGCTACCCTTTCCTTCATTATTATGCATAATATCCCTACGCCACTTACAAAAAGTAGTCCAATAACACCATTCAAAATCGTTTTTCATGGCAGTTACAGACGAACAAATTTTAACGGTTTATTTGAAGAATACTTCTGATTAAATCCTACCCCACAAATTCACATTTAAAAATACAGCAACTACTGATGATGTAATTTTCCTGTTAAAAATGTAAACAAGAACTTACAGCGCCTAATATTTTGAAATATGGCAAGCTTGATTCATCACCGAGTTTTGGGATTTAGCTTTGGAATAAACACCCCTTGCCTTAGTCTGTTGTCATCTTAATCTCTCAACACGATTGTTCCTTCACAGTTGCATGCTCATTGAACCCCCCTAACCCTTGTGAAAATGGAGGGACTTGCAGCGACCAGGGTGTATGTACATGCCCTGATGGCTACACGGGCACAAAATGTGAAGACGGTGAGTATTGTTGACAAGAATCGTGACACAATTAAAGTCAATAAGTTTGTTAATTTAAAGTAAGAACAAGTTTATTAACGAGTTTATGAACGAGTACAAATTTGTAGTGCAAGTCTCACGCCTATCGAAAACGAGAAAACGACTTGTGTTGAACGAAGACTACTATAATCTTCTAAATTAAATCTTCTTTTTCAAATTCTATTTATACAAAATTATTGAAAAACAAAAAAATACCCATTAGCAATCTGTTAACAATGCAATTTCATTTTGTATATAGTACAAATTATTGGTTACAATTAATTTGAAATAAAGTTAAAAACTTGGGACAAGGATGCTTTTTTTGTTAATAACCCCATATGCCAATCAGGCCATAATGTGTGTGACCAGTATATATAGGTTGAATAACAACATGACCGTCACTTTGGTCAAAACTCTTCATCGTTTACGAGTAACCATAAATGTAGGTCTATTTTACTTTCATATTTCATGGCTAATGTTTTACTTTCCTAACAATATGGCATAATTTGTGTAGCCATAAACGATGTTAAACGGAAGTATTTGATGGAACAGAATCGCGCACACGTAAAGCTCAATATGGTTGGGACTAACTTGGTCCCGGAAGTTCAAATAGGCACAATACTTGCACAGTTTATAGGGTTGTTTGAAGTTCCACTTGTCATTTTAAACAGGTAACATGAGAGATTTAACAGTGGTATGTGTAAATGTTATCAACTAAAATGTTTTCAACTTTGAGATGCCCAGCGGGTGTGGACAATTGCCTGTTATTATAATTTATTTTAAAGGAATAAGTGTTTTTTGTTCACTCTTCTCCATGCAGCAATCACCTCTATATGCATAGAAGGAACTACTTGTATGAACGGAGGCTCTTGCAGCGCAGCACAGAATAAAATCTGTAATTGTTCGCCTGAATACACTGGAGAGACTTGTGGTACGAGTTTGTGGCCCTATTTTGAACTATTTAATATTAAATATTAACCCTTACTCCCTATGCCTTTTTTACCGACAGGTGACTTCAGTTCTCCAATATCCTTCTCTTCTATGTCACTCCACACCAACATGTTTGGAGTTATATAATAGTGATAAGCCTTTTTTCATTTGGGCCGACAGGCCTCAGTCCTTATGAATCCTTCATTTCTGCAAAGATGATCTGGGGTCGGTTTCACAAAACTCTTCCTAACTTAGGACTAGTCCTAGGCAATGCTAAGAGATAGGACTAGTCCTAAGTTAAGACCAGTTACTGGTCCTAACTTCAGATAAGACTAGTCTTGTCTGGAGTTGTGAAATGGGCACCTGGACGGATTTGTGACAGTGAGGGATAGCCTTCCAGTACAGAATGCAATGTCTTCTGCCTGACTGGTTTCCTCTCACGATTTGCTCACAAAACAATAAAAGCAGACAGAAATTAAAGTGTTTTAGTTTAGTTTAGTTTGGTTTGGTTTATTTCCATACATCAATCAAATTAGAATGTTTACATAGGGTATAGAGTTTTAAAGAAGTAGAAGTATGGAGGTGTCTGATAGAAAGCCGAGGCTTATACGAGACCAGGCACCTGGGTAACGCAATGCAATAATTGCTACAATTAAACAATAATTATAACAGAAACATGTACCTTAATGGACATGTAATCTCCCACTGGAAAATTGAAAATGCCTGCAATTATAAATGTACATGTTATTACTGGGAGTCATTCTATATATAGTTATTACTTCTAAATCAAAATTTTGTGATTTGTTTTTGTCCTAGAAAATCCTGTGATAAACTACTGTGAGCCAAGTGTATGCCAAAATGGTGGTACATGCATCAATAGGGATTCTAGGTTTTCATGTGCTTGTAAAGACGGTTACTCTGGAATGAGTTGTGCAAGTAAGTTTTCAAAATATACCGCGTTCAAGTCTCGAACATTTTTGGGACCAATTTTGTCCAACGTACGTTGCTTCGACGCGTGAGTAGCCTTTTGTCAAGGCCTTCGTGGCTTGGACATCTACGTAGAGCCACGATCCCAAGCGACACGAAGGGGAGACCACGCACGCGAGTGGCGCAGCCACGAGGGCCTTTTCCAACTTGTTTGCGGTTTCTAATGTTTTTCTTTATAATCTCGATTTTTGCTACCCTGTTAGGGTAGCAGAATTCCAAACCAATCAGAAGCGACGGGGGTCAGCGGGTCAGCATACATTAACAATATGCAAATTAACAAATATACAAATGGCGATCGTTTCGTCGTCATCAGAACTAGTCTAGTAATAGTATCATCAGACGAATCTTTCGATAATTGTATGGGATATGCTGCTAGGAAACTCGGCAAAACTCGAGGTTAAACCCTTAGTTACAGCGTCAGGTGATTGGTGGAGCTGTACGCGGGCATGATGTTTTTGTAACTCTCCCCATCCCACCGGACATGGTGTTCCATGGTTCAACCCGTCACAATGTGTTGACTATAGCTTCGTCGACGACCTCATCAACAAGTTTGAGCTATGCGCGTACACACGACGACGTACACACACGCACACACACAGTGCACACAGACAACAACAATCATCCATCTTGGATTCGTTTATAATTCGTTTTTGGGTATTATGATGCATTCATGTCTGTTGCATTCACGCTACCTTTTTCCAGATTGTCAAAGTAATTGATTCTTCATTCTCTTATATTATTATATTTATAAACGTATTTTCCCGTGAACTCACTTCCATGTTGTCCGAATTGATTTCTTGTTAGTATTTTCAGTTTACTCAACCCAGCTTTCTAACAAACGGACGAAGCTAGGGGAAGTCCGCGTTTTGATTGGTTAGTCGTTCAGCCCTTTACTTATTTGCATACACGTTATGAATAATGCACGTTTCATACTCTATGAATAATTCATCAACAAAACCACAAAATCAAGTTGGAAAAGGCCCTCGTGGCTGCGCCTATGGCAAGCCATATGCCCAATAATTCGATAAACACTGTTTATCACCGATAAACACTGTTTATCGCCGATGAACACTGTTTATCGCCGATAAATTCGAGAAAAAACTATGTTTATCACTTGATAAACACAGTTTATCTTGATAAACACTGTTTTTCGCCGATAAACATAGTTTTTCGCCGATAAACAGAGTTTATCGAGATAAACATTGTTTATCAACTGATAAACACTGTTTATCGAAAAATTCTGTTTATCGACTGATAAACAGAGTTTTTCGGGGTGATAAACAGAGTTTTTCGATAAACACTGTTTATCAAGTGATAAACACAGTTTTTCGATAAACACAGTTTTTTAGCCGACGCCAAATGCCCAATAATTCGATAAACACTGTGTTTATCAGTCCATAAACACTGTTTTTCGAGAATAACTGTGTTTATCACTCGATAAACATTGTTTTTCGCCGATAAACAGAGTTTATCGAGATAAACATTGTTTATCAACTGATAAACACTGTTTATCGAAAAACTCTGTTTATCGACTGATAAACAGAGTTTTTCGGGGTGATAAACAGAATTTTTCGATAAACACTGTTTATCAAGTGATAAACACAGTTTTTCGATAAACACAGTTTTTTAGCCGACGCCAAATGCCCAATAATTCGATAAACAGTGTTTATCAGTCGATAAACACTGTTTTTCGAGAATAACTGTGTTTATCACTCGATAAACATTGTTTTTCGCCGATAAACAGAGTTTATCGCGAAAAAACCCTGTTTATCGATTGATAAACACTGTTTTTCGATAAACATAGTTTTTCGATAAACATGGTTATTCGTACACAGTCTAAAGAGGGCGCTTTAGTTGCCAATGCAGCTGGTATACAAGTGTACCTGCGAGGTTTATACCGCGCCGTTGTCAGGTTGTGTAGCTATTTCAATGTCACACGCGAAATAGTTGAAATTGATCAGTTTATAACATTAATTTTCCCCCGTATTGTCTCAATTGTCTACAACTTCAATGGTCTGCAAACCATGAAGTTACTGTTACATGCACTACTTTGACCACCTAATTCTCCACCAGTTGTACTTGTAGCCAATTTGAATAATTTCGAGAGGTTTTCCACATTAATTCCATGCCGTGTCGACAACAAACTCTCCAATAATTTTAGCGCGGATCTTGCAGGACAGCGCCCTCCGTAGGCAGACTTTATAACCATGTTTATCGAAAAATTTTGTTTATCGAATGATAAACACTGTTTATCATATGATAAACACTGTTTATCAAATTATTGAGCATTTGGCGTCGGCGAAAAACTGTGTTTATTGAAAAACTGTGTTTATCAAAAAACCGTGTTTATCGCCCAAACTGTGTTTATCAAGTGATAAACTGAGTTTATCGAAAAACTCTTTATTAAGTGATAAACAGAGTTTTTCGAATTATTGAGCACTTGGCGTCGGCGAAAAACTGTGTTTATCGAAAAACCATGTTTATCAAAAACTGTGTTTATCAAACGATAAACACAGTTTATCGAAAAACTCTGTTTATCGACCGATAAACACAGTTTTTCGATAAACTATGTTTATCAGTTGATAAACAGTGTTTATCGAAAAACTCTGTTTATCACCCGAAAACTCTGTTTATCAAGCGATAAACAAAGTTTTTCGATAAACAGTGTTTATCAGTTGATAAACAATGTTTATCTCGATAAACTCTGTGTATCGGCGAAAAACTATGTTTATCGGCGAAAAACAGTTTTTATCAAGATAAACTGTGTTTATCAAGTGATAAACTGAGTTTATCGAAAAACTCTTTATTAAGTGATAAACAGAGTTTTTCGAATTATTGAGCACTTGGCGTCGGCGAAAAACTGTGTTTATCGAAAAACCATGTTTATCAAAAACTGTGTTTATCAAACGATAAACACAGTTTATCGAAAAACTCTGTTTATCGACCGATAAACACAGTTTTTCGATAAACTATGTTTATCAGTTGATAAACAGTGTTTATCGAAAAACTCTGTTTATCAAGCGATAAACAAAGTTTTTCGATAAACAGTGTTTATCAGTTGATAAACAATGTTTATCTCGATAAACTCTGTTTATCGGTGAAAAACAGTGTTTATCAAGATAAACTGTGTTTATCAAGTGATAAACATAGTTTTTCTCGAAAAAACAGTGTTTATCAGTCGAAACACAGTGTTTATCGGCGATAAACAGTGTTTATCGGTGATAAACAGTGTTTATCGAATTATTGGGCATATGGCTTGCCATATGTGCCACTCGACTCGCGCTCGTGGTCTCTCCGTTCCAGTCGCTCCGCTGTTTACGAAGCTGTTCAAGCCACGAAGGCCTTGACAAAAGGCTAACGCGTGAGGGAAACAGACACGCATTTTAAAACGGGTCCCAATGTTGGAATACGAGCGAGACTTGCACAGTCTATAATTATACAACCATGTATACCCATGATTTGAATAGCGTCTGGTACAATGACCTGCTTAGCCACAAATTACCGCTTAATTAATTTGAATTCCTCAGACTATTGAGACAGTTGCTATGTCAAATGGTTCAGGGCAAGCTTTTGTATAGCAACCTCCAGATGAGCAGACCCTGGTACCATTATGCCATACACGTTCATTCAAAATTGTGTTCGGGAGTTCGCCGTCTCTTACATCACTCCGAAAAAGCTTTTCAACAATCATTTGCGAAGCAACAACACTCTATAGTCTGAGGCATTCAAATAATGTAAGCAGTAAATTCTTATTAAACAAGACATTGTACCAGACATTATTCAAATCTAACTCGCAAATGGCTTATTTGGGACAATTAAGTGATTTTCACGACTTGAGATACTCGAACAGCATCTTGACTTTCTTCAGGCACAATTTGTGCACAGCCCAAGGGAAGAAAACAAAATATTACATCTGATGGAGACTATACAGTTTTCCACCTTTCGCTGGAAAAGCACTTATTCCAGATAAAAACCCTTTTGTTTTTCACACTACGGAGTAAATTCCCAGGAGTTTGAACCCCATCGCCGTCCCCATGTTTAATTCATAGGTTACCCTTACTACCCAAGCAATGGCACTTTACTTGTAGTTTGTCGGGTTCAGTAATCATCATATAAATAATAGTGGCTTTTTGTATAGCGCTCAAATCCGTCACTCAGTGACGCTCATGGCGCTCGAACATTCAGCGTTTTTCCTGCAAGGTATGTGGAGCTACTACGCTTTGAAGTATGAGACATATTTTCATTTACATATCACCATGTAACGGTTTAACACGGGACCTATGGCTTTACGTCCCATCCGAAGGACGCATCAATAATGGTTAAGTGTCTTGTAATGGTTAAGGACACAAGTGTCAGGACCGGGACTCGAACCCACACTCTGCTCAGCAGAAACACCCTAGCTTGAGGTCCGGTGTTCTTACCCGCTCGGCCAATAGACCCGATTGGCAACCAGAGTAACGTGACTCGCAAACGAACCAAGCAAGCGACGCAAAGTGTACAAGGAAAATCATGGCTGCTTCGGAGTGCTTCTGCCCAGGGCCTGGGCAGGGTGGGGCTGCTGCTGAGTGTTTCTGCCTATAAGATGGAAAGCAGCTAAGCTTTTCCATACACACTGAGCATTGCTTGCTTGGTTGTTTACATCGCCCACTGTTAGTCACGTTACTCTGGTCTGCGCCGATTGTGTCTATACAAGTGTCAACCAAATTTTCCCCTGGGAAAGTCTAGACTTGTGGACAAGTCGTTAAATGTCTGTCGCGGTGATAGCGTGCCGACTCTATTCCGAATCTCCCCGCGATTCCCGCGGTATTCTCGTGAGACTGCTGGCCCGCGAGACTACTGCTCTCACGACTACGGTCCCATTTAGTAGAAGTCGGCAACCAGCAGTTCGCGCGAGAGCAGTGATCTCGCGAGAGCACCGCCACAACTTGACTATCTCACCGCGGCAGACCATTAACGACTTGTCCACAAGTCTAGGGAAAGTCTGATGTGAAAGGGACTACTGTAACCTTATTGTCTTTCTTTCTTTATTTCCTTGACAGCCTTTACAGGTAGTTCCACACCACCAACAAGTAATGGATTACAATTGGAGATTTGGTGGATAGCGTTGATTGCCTTAATAGGTTTACTACTAATCGTCATCCTTATCGCTGCATGCTACACAATTCTTCGATCTAGCCACGTAGAGGAACGCCATATGGTTGGAAACAAGAGAATCTAAATAATATTGAAAACTGTTGAGAAATACCAATAGTTTAAGGTCAAGTCCAGTGTAAAAAAAATTATAATAATTACATATTTTGTAACAAATGCATTTTTTTGTTTTTAAGATTTCTTGACTGTCAAAAATGTTTTGGATTTTTTAAGTGAGAAAGTGGTTCATTTTATGGCTGTGCAAAACCAACATTTTTTTCAAGGCAAATTTTTTTCGACAAGAGTGAAAAGTGGGAAGAATTATCAATCTGAATGTTAATACGCAGTGAAACAAAGTGATGTACATTGACATTTTCTTGCATCTGGCATTTTGGTATAAAAAGCTTCGATGCGAGGTTGCTATTGAAATAAGCGTACCCCAACTATTGTATGAAGTTATCGTACCTTGTTTTCAAAACAGCTCACAAGCTGTGGAATTTGTTAACACTATCTGTGAACTTGTTTTTTTTTACAGATCCCAATACAGGTATATCACAGTTTTACTTCATAATATATATCCCGGTTCATCATACTTCACGCGAATTTCGGAAGCGAAGCGAATTTCACAGCGCCACAATTGGAAAACAGACGCGCTCAAATTTGTTTACGTTATGTATAATTCGCTTCGCATTCGCGTGAAGTATGAACCGGGCTTTAGACATTTGGAAATGAAGTCAAGTACTTGAGAATTGATACTATCCAATTCGAACAATAACAATGTTAATAAATATGCGCAATTGTTAGCCTTTTCTGTAGTTTTATATGTATTTAAATTTTATTTTTAAAACACACTTTTTGGACCATTTTGGGAGTGAGTGGTTGGACCTAGCCTAAGGATATCTATGATGCTTAGTTGTTTGCTTTCGCTGTTGTTATATGTGCCAAATGTATTTTTCGTTGTTTTATGACTGTATGAATGTAAGCACATTCTATTAATGAATAACGATGTATTTATCTCTCTTGCGAATGTTTTTTGCAGAAACCAAATAGTTTTTGGGGAGCAATTATCCAAAAAGGTTTTTGCTATGTATTTTGTTTTTGCTGTTGCTTGAGATAGCTTTAAAAGGCGAGAGTTATTCCTTGATACACTTATTCTAATGCTCTATTATCTATGTTAAACATCAGTGTATACAAACGTATACATTTGTATTATGTGACGCCCGACGCCAAAAACAGGCAGTTCCTGGAAATAGTCAAAGGGCATCAAAAGTGATAAATTAGCCATGACTTCCTTTGAAATATGTTGAGAATTGTTTATTATTAAAAGGCGCTAATTTAGTGTTGTTTCAAAGCTCTTATTATGATCCATTGACCCAAGTTGAACCTACGTCACACGTGGCTATAGACTATGCAAGTCTCGCACATATTATTTAAACTTACGGTACCATTGTGGTAAAGAAAATTACATATGTTGTTGGGAATGTAATACTAAGTGATTAACGATTTGAAAGTAAAATCAATTCAACAAAATAACGAAGACAACCTGAGAGACTTGACCCCCGTTTCCGTTACTTGTAAAAAATTAAGAATTTCGCCCAACTGACGGTCATGTTGTCATTAAACCTATGTAAAGACGCACATTCGGGCGTGATTGGCAAATGGGGTTTCTAACAATAAGCATCCTCGTCCCAAGTTTTAATTTTGTTTCAATGTTAATTTGAACAAATTAGTTGTATTATACAAAAATTGAAAATTTATTTATACAACACGCTATGGGTAATTTCATTTTCAAGAATTTTGAGGATATAAGCTTCAACTACAACCACCTGGCGAATATTTTGGATGGAACAGTAGTGTTTAATTGATACAGGCTTACAAAATGTTATTGATTACTCAGAAAGTCCACATATATCTTCATTTCATTTAACATGTAAATCATTGAAATATATCATTTTAACAAAAATTGAAAGGGCAATCAAATATATATCAAATATATTGTAAATTGGTTGCATTAGTAACTGCTTCCAATGGATTAGTTCACTTTTTATCAATTTAAAAAAAAAAAAAAAAAAACCCAGAAATATTATTTAGTCAAATATGTGTATATTACAAATGAATAAATAGTTTTAAACTTGCATGTATTAGGTAAATTATCTTTTATATATTTCTAGCAAAAAATAAAAGCAGATATTTAATGTTTGGCACAAAAAGCTATAGTTTGTCTTGGCCGCTGTGTGTCATGGTTTGGACTGATTAATGTTGATAAATCCTTGCTTACAATGGTGCACTCTTCCAACGCATGTATCTTTGACAAAATTTCCACAGGAGGCTGTGGAGACTGAACTCCACAGTACACAAGCTATGCATGGGGTTTCCACATAATACTAGACTGGTCCTTAAGACAGGCACTGGTCTTACAGGCTCAACGATTTCATTGGCTACAACGGTTTCATTGGATACAATGATTTCATTGGCTACAACGGTTTCATTGGATACAATGATTTCATTGGATACAATGACTTCATTGGATACAATGATTTCATTGGATACAACGATTTCATTGGATACAATGACTTCATTGGATACATTGACTTCATGGGACACAATGATTTCATTGGATACAATGATTTCAATGGATACAATGATTTCATTGGATACAATGACTTCATTGGATACAATGATTTCATTGGATACAATGACTTCATTGGATACAATGATTTCAATGGATACAATGATTTCAATGGATACAATGATTTCATTGGATACAATGATTTCATTGGATACACCGATTTCATTGGATACACTGATTTCATTGGATACAATGATTTCATTGGATACAATGATTTCATTGGATACAATGATTTCAATGGATACAATATTTAGCAGCGTAACCTTTTTGATAGATAACCAGCTGTTACTGCAAGTGCATGTATAGAAGATGTGACCTGTGACGTCACTCGAAAACCATAACATGATGCGCGCGCATGTCACCGTGCAAAACCTTTCTGTACTTGACAGCCAGCTAGAAAGTACACGCAATCTTACCATGAGTACGCGTCTTCTTACCCGGCGGAACATGACTTTGTTTTTTCAACAGAGGGCGGTTTGAATGTAGACAGAGGTCACATCGTCTACACATGAAGACTCTTCTTCTACATGAAAGGGAGTTCAATTCATTATTACTTTATCACTATATTTCTGGTAATGACAGCAAATAATGCCTCATAAGTGAACTTAATCACTGTATAGCTCGCAATCCCGAGGAAACCTGTGAACAAAGGTGCTTGCTACCAGAAACACCGGGTTATAACTCTTTTACTCTTCCACTATAAGTGTTCTGTGGTCTTTTACGTGCACTACCAATGCACGGGACCTACGGCTTAATGTCCAATCCGAAAGAAAAAGCAATTATGGACAAATTTGTGATGGCCCTATAACCAAGTGTCATTGTCATGACCTACTCTGACTTTGTGCCGAATTCCAAGCTTGTATCGTCAAAGGCACAATTCCGTCACCTACCTACGGTTAGCAAATCCACCTTGCTGCAGATTGCGCCGATGCAGCACCTTGTAAAGTAAGGAAACGAATCTCACTGTTCAAAATTACTTTGAATACCAGATGTAAAACTAACAAACACTTTGAGAAGCACTACCGGTAAATAAAAAACGTGTATATGTAACTAGTATACTGCCGTACTTTGTAAAGACTAGGCGGTCACATTACACAACATTGTTGCGATCTTACAACACTTTTCATTTATTGGTTCACAAATTAATTGTTTGTGTTTCATAATTATAAAACATTCCCATGTGATAAAGGCCCAGTTTTATAGAGCTGCTTTTAAGCACGAAAGCTAACTATGCAGAAAACAATTTTGCTTACCAGAAAGTAAGCTCTATAAAATTGGGCCTTTGTCTGCATAACTCACTTCGGGCTATCTTACCAATGCAAAATCAAGATAAAACATCAATATACTTCAAACCTCAGCAATTAACAACACCTTGAAATATTAAAGAGGGACCATCAGGTCAAATTGAGTTATACACTCATTTTCCAGTAGATAGAGTCCTTATAAAAGCAGAAAGAAAAATGTCAAGTCTCTAACCTCACGTTAAAGGGACGTTGCCTTCGGATTTGGCGCTTTTGGGCTATAAAAATCAATTGTCATGATAGAAATGAATAATGGTTGGAAAGATGTTTTAAGAGTAGAATATAATGATTCACACAATTCTCCATCCAAATTGTGTGGTTTTCTTTTTACTTTGTGAGCTAAACACAGTCTGTAATTTTGTGGAGCCAAAAATTTGGTTCTATAAAATGGCGGACAGTGTTAGTTCACGAAGTTAAACCACACAATTTCGAGGGATATTTATGTGCTTCATTAAATTGTACTTTAAAAACACCTATCCAACCATATCATGTTCATGATAAATGCTTTGTAATAGCCCAAAGCGCCCAATCCGAAGGAAATCTGTCCCTTTAAAAATGGGTGTAAAATATAAATTGATTTGATGCTCTATCAGAGCAACAATTTAAACATGATGTCATAGGATGTCAAAAAGAGGAAGTTTTCATTGGTCAAAGGTCAGATTCAATGCCGTTAGGATTTGAATATCACGGACATTCAGCAATGAACTGAAAATTCCCCTATACAAAAATATACAAACCTATGTATTTGAAATGTGACGTTATGGATGTTTTTGGATGTTAACAAATTCAAAGTGGAAGGGTATAAAACGAAACAATATTTTACAATATTTTAGTATGGGGTACAGACTTGTAATTTTTTGTTCACTCTCATAATAAGGTCTCTATCGTTTGTGGAAAATGAGTGCGTCACTGAAAACTGAGTTTGACCCTCGAGCCCCCTCTTTAACTAACACTAACCACAACCAAAATGAAAACATATAATTATTTACATACATACATACTAGGTGCTAAAGATAGAAAACTCTGCTCATATAGAACAAATAGTAGACATTAAACATTATTTCTATTGACCCAATTCACCTGACGTCATCACAGTCATCGTGGTTGCACCATTTTGGCAGTCAATGTCTCCATGTGTTGGTGCGCATTTTAGGCGACTCGCTTACCATTGACACCCAAAATGGTGAGCGTGGCAGACAGTAGGGCCATATCTGAACTGGCGGCTATGTCTACAGCTATGACTGTTGCCAAGAGTGTTGCTAAGGACGTCCTATACCTCAACGCATAAAGATGCGGCTATCCAGCCATAGCCGTAGCCGTCAATTCGGACACGACTCAACCAAATGTGACGAGGTGCAAGGGATGCTACTGAATACAAACAAGTAACCAAATTGCATTGAACGTTGAATAATGTACTCATATAAAGATAGTTCGTGTGCGTATGAACATAAACTTGAACCTGCACATTTATAATCATGCATTCAATAATACCCTGTATAGGCCTAAACCACATCAAATCAATGGAAAAAATATACAAAATTGCCATGCCATATAACATTTCCCCCTGTTTCAGTGTTTGGGGGGGGGGGGGTGGGGGGGTGCACAACATTGGTAAGATTGACAATATAATTTTTGTTACACATCTTACACGGGAAAACAAACCCCAGAAATACTTCAGCTTGAAATGCTATAGTTTTTGAGAAATGAGTAAGACATTTATATATGATGTTTCGAGTCCAAAATCTAAGGTTTGAAAACCATTTTTGTTTTACAAAAAAATACAAAAAAATAATCACATGTTTGTTATTTCAGTGTATAATGCTGGGTCATACAAAGTGCAGATACTGGTATTCGACAATAGTTGTCCACCTGCTTCAAATGAAGATTACATGTACTTCCAAGTTACTACAAAATAACTTACTTGAATGAATCCGAAAGAACATAATAATTCCAAACTATCCACTTAAATTGTTTTGCCAGGTGTTGTTTAATTTTAAAGCAAAATGTAGTTTCGCATCATTTGAAGCGGTGGTCGGCAGACCTTCATTTGAACGTGTGAGTTTCCAACAAAGTCTGTCTGATAGCTTAAAATCGTGACCATTTGCTCTCGTTTTTCCTCGGCAGTCACGGACGCAGACATGTAAACAGGTCGACGACAAATCATAATAAATCCTTACCCCACAAATCCTTTGACTTAAAGTATATGCTTTGCAGACTAATAAAGTATCCCGAAGTATTTAAGAACTGTTGATATTTTAGTGGAGAGTTGACGTGTATGTTGAATAATGTCATTTTCTAACATTTCTTTTAAAATCTGTGAAATTTTCCTTCACGTTTTAGAGACCAACATTAGCAAAAACAAAACAAAAAACAACAACAACTTGGAACATTAAGAATTGCATAACGCTTTTAAGCAGAAAGGAGTGCTGGCAATTTCTTCCGCTAAGCAAAAATTAGCTGGGAACCAGTCGCAAATAATACACATTACATCATATCGTAGCTGGTAACTAATCCAGATTTGTCTGTGCAATCTGTGTGCTTAACGTCCTCTGCTGGGCAGTCTTAGTAAAATATTCACCACATCAAGTAAGTAAGAATATGATCACATTTGTAATAACTGTTGTACAGAATAGTTCTTATCTTCCCTTTTTTTCATTCCCATGCTGAATTAAAATATCCATTATTCAACGATGAGAAACGATCAAACTCAGTTTTCTTCATGAAATACAATCTTGCCTAAAATTTCTTACAAACTTCTGCCGGGCACACTTCTTTCTTTCTTTTTGTCCCCCCTACAAAAATAAATAAATAATAAAATCACCCCACAACCCACATGATGTTATGATTAAGAAAAAATACTTAATATTGACATTATTCACTAAATCATTCATCAGGCTTCTTCAACGTCCCAATTGCATCGGATACTTACATATTATGATACATTGACAATTAACGTAACCAAAATGAAACCATCTCTTTGAAAATCAAATGTCATCGGACGTTGCAATGAATTAGGCAGCTAAAATAACTGTTATGCTAGTACAACACCCTTTCAGGTAGAGGCTCACTTCGGAGAAGCACTGCATGCAGGTGTGATAGTATATATAAACTATGTTAAGAAAATGATTCCTTTCGAAGAATATTGTTTGCATACATTTTCACCCGAAAACTGAATAATCTGAGAAACGATTCATGCATAAATTATTTCCGGATTAGTCGATCCATGGTGTCCGTTCCCGAATGCTGCAGCCAGAGATGCGGTTGGTACCATGCAGCTGTCACCTCGCTAAACGTGGTTGTATGGATTTGTCGTTCTTGATGAACATTTGAGGTTTTGTTGCTGTTTTTGCAACAAGTAGACACTGTATTCAGCGGGAACTTTCATTTGTGAATTTTCAAGTTAACATTTATTATTCGTTGTCCCACAAACACGAGCGAAATACAGAAAAATAAAGCGCTCCTTCCACTTGAAAACTTGCCAAAAAACACAGTAGTAAACTGGTGGATACAAAATATCAAATAATCAAACTATATCTAGAAAAATCCTCTAAATCAAACCCCTGAAAGAAAAACGCCCAGTGAAAACTTCTACGAAATAGGAAGACTAATATATTTAACAGTTGTGCAAATTATGTCTAGAACATAGCTATAAGTAACCATTTTGCAACGTTTTCAGATGCAATTAATAAATATATTACTTTTCATGTTCAAATACTAACTTGTCCCTGGAAGGAAAAATAGAATGAAGTACGAGTTTAGGTATAATAGTAACAAAAATACTACTTCTGCTATTTACTATCTTTTTAAACTTAAGATGCATATTTCAAGGTCACCCACTCCTAATTTACATCAAGTGTTTCAGTAATGAAAGAAACTGCATAGAAATCCATAAATAAATGGCAGTATATTCCCTCTTTTTGTTTATATTTACATTTTAAAGGCATCGTACACGTTTGGTAAGGAATCTGATAATTAATGGCAATACAAACTAACTTGGTAAGAAGTACAGCAGCTTTGGATAGTATAATGCATTTTGAGAAACTTTTCACTTCAAAGCACTGCAGTTATGAAAAAATATATCACTTTTTATACCCCAAAACATTGAATCTGACTCAGTGTGTATTTCAATTGCAGATTATTCTTCCTGCGTGGACATAACCGCTCCAGATTTTCGGCAATATCTCCAAAATGCCATTGCCTTTTGAAATGAAATTTTCACAGGCTAGTTTTATGGTATGATTATATCTACAACTATATAGGTTTTAAACAAACAATAGGCTCCAATTACCAAACGTGTACGATTTATAATAATCGAACCCCAAAAGTTTCAGGGAGCAAATTTCAAAACAGTGCATAAAAGTAGCGACCTTTTTTCACTAGTGTATTTCACAGTCACACATGAGCCAGAAAAGTGGGTGGGGCCTGTGTCCACGTCCACCATGGCTTTGCAGTGTTCATTAAATCATTTAAAATTAATAGGTGCATTGAAGTTACTGCAATGATGAAGAAAGACAATATAACGACCTTTAAGTATGCCAGCCAAAATCGCACGCAAACTGCGATAGTTTTTTCTCAGATGCATCATTATGGGTCTCTCTGTTCCGACCCTCCTATGTTCCGACACTCCTATGTTCCAACACTCCTATGTTCTGACACTCCTATGTTCCGACACTCCTATGTTCCGACACTCCTATGTTCCGACACTCCTATGTTCCGACACTCCTATGTTTCGACACTACTATGTTCCGACACTCCTATGCTCAAACATTCCTATGTTCCGACACTCCATACGTTCCGACACTCCTATGTCCTGACACTCTATGTTATGACACTCCTATGTTAAAACATCCCTATGTTCCGACACTCCTATGTTCCGACACTCCTATTTTGAAACATTCCTATATTCCAACATTCCTGTTCCGACACTCCTATGTTCCAACACTCCTATGTTCCGACACTCCTATGTCCTGACACCCTTTGTTCCGACACTCCTATGTTGCGACACTCCTATGTCCCAGATTGAACCCATTGTGATCTACACACTAGGGATAGAATTAGTATTAGGAACATACATTTGTAGGGGTGCTAGAACATATATGTCGGAGCATAGGTGTGTAACTGACATTATAGACCTGCACTATATTTATTCTGACACAAAAAGACCTCAAATCTCAGGATTCCTTTGACTCCACTGCCTCCTCACAGCTTGACATCTTTGCCAACAAGTCCCCCAACCTTCCATCCTCACCAGAGCAGAATTGACAGAGGTCCGCCAACAGACTCTCGTGGAACTTCTCGTCTCCCGTTGCCGACGACCGCCACTTCTTGGTCAAGAGGTAGTTGTGCATGTAGAGGAAGCCGAGCTTGCCGCCGTAGCTCTGACAGATGTGGTGGGTGAAGCCAGACAACTGCCGGCCGTGGTTGCTGGCTGCGGTACTGTTGACCACGTAGGACTCCTGACTGTCTTGTCCGTCTCTGCATGACCCTAGGCTACCCAGCTTGCAGAGGCAGGGCAACTGCTCAGCCCGGGGGGTGAAGGGGGGTCGATTGAAGGGCATTACAAGGAGGAAGACGCAGCCCGTGGTGTGAATGTACTGATGGTGGATGGGTAGGGAACTGTGATCAGATGATTGGGTGTTGCTGGCTAAAGGGCTGTAGCATGATGTCTGGTTACTGAGAAAACCAAACCTATTATAAAGAAGAAAAACAAAATTTGGGTGAACAAAGAAAAAATGACTAGAACGGGAGTTGAACCTGCAACCTTTAGGTTTACGTGCTCTACCAACTGAGCTATCTTACCCTTAAAAAAACCAAAAAATATTATATCCTTTCAAATCCTTTTTTTTGGTTTTAGTTTATAAGTTTTTTATAAAGGTTTTTAGCATCAGTAAAATCCAAACGAGCTCTTTTTTGAAAGCCCTTTTGAAAGTAAACTTTTCATAACATTAATGAACTTATACTTGGCTTCATCATATTTTTCTTGTGTGTAGACTTATGACAGGTCTAAAAATAGTATAGAAAGGACAGTTCAAACATTAATCCCAAAACCATGAAGACCATGATGAGTAGGTACCCATGCCCTACTTTACAACTATTTGGACTATACAACCATTACCAGTCAAAATACCATGTTTTGTAAACTGTTTGTAACTGGTCACCTGAAAATGTTTTCTCTGCAGGGAAAATGGTAAACAGCTTCATGGAAACTGGGGTCTGCTAGCCTGTTCACAGTAAAATGCTGAACAAAATAAAATGAACAAGACAACAGTAGACAGGCCAGACTAAGTAGTATAGAAAGGGAGATATGAAACACCAATCCCAAATTCATGAAAACCATGGGTAGGTACACATGCCCTACGTACAACTATTCGGACTATACAACGGTATGAGTTGGGACTGTTGCCCAACCACATACAACAGTCCCAAAGCACCCCGTAATACAGTCCAATAGTTATAAAGTAGGGCATGGGTACCTACCAGAGGTTTTTATGGTTTTGAGATCGATGTTTAATCTCTCTCTATATACTACTAACAGTAACACTCAAGCCATACTCAACCTTTGAATAATCATTTGCTGTATTCTACGAGCATTCTCCAGTCCCTGGCTGCCTTCCTCTAGTCCGCCTCTGTCATGTAAGTATCCCTTGGGTAACTGAAGCTCAATGAACAGAGGACTGTGTAAAGAGTCAGAGATGTCCACGTTGAAGCCAAATGGATCCAGATGTGTGGGTACCAGGTGAAAACCACAGGTAACCGCTCGACGAGCCCAGTTAGTAAACTGTTCAAGATATAGAAGATATCAATATGAATAGGTGGACTATCAATGATTCATAGGCCTTGTACGAATTGGCGGCTACAGCTATGGCTACAGCTTGATCGTCACGTCATCATGCGTTGAAGTATACTAAGTCCTTAGCAATTACACCCTTAGCAACAGTCGTAGCCATAATCGTAGCCGTCATCGATCCGATACGACAATAGTTTTATATTGTGTGGCTCGTGACGTGACCTATTTCTGAGTAAATAGGATGTTAAAATAACACTAATTTCTGCCAAAATAATCACATTGGTGCTATTTTAACACCCTATAAAGTCGATTCTCTCTTCGGTATCTATGATTATGTGACAACACCCATGGTGTCAATTTTAACACCCCCTGGTTTTTGCAGTGAAAAAGCCTAGCCCAATTATTAAACTTTTCTTACATTGTATCATCGAAGAAAAAACAGTGGAGCCAGTTTATGTGACGTGAACGTGGTTCACAATGGAGTTACGTCACACTTATACACAGGGCCCAATTTCATACAGCAGCTAAGGCAAAAAATAGCTAAGCACAACAAAATTATGCTTACCAGAATAAGGTTACCAAACGAAATACCATATGTCACATGCACCATCTTTAACTGGTATCCCGCTACTTTTCGTCAAGCACAAAGTTGTTCAGCGAAATTGTCTGCTTAAGCAGCTCTTTGAAATTGGGGCTAGGATTGTTTGTGACTGATTCCCTACTAATTGAGCTCAGTGGGTACATTATAGCGAGCAATTTGTGGCGTGTCGTGGCCGAGCGGTCTAGTTCACCGGATCCAAGCTTTGGTATTGTCAGCAGGAAAGTGTGGGTTCAAATCCCGGTCATGACTCTTGTGCCCTTGAGCAAGGCACTTAACCATAATTGCTTTGTAAAAAGTTGGGAAGGTAGTGCATTCTACTCAACCGGCCAGGCTCCTAATGGACGATACCCATGCCTACATCCCTATGGACTGGAACGGGGTAACCCTGTTTCAGTCCCAGGAGTAGGTGGCAACGTGCACTTGGTGGCAGTTGACCTGGGTCGATAGCCCAGATCAGTTAAGCGTAGCTCTCACCTAGAAGTGCCCGTCAGGCCTTGTGATTTTGGCGATCTCTCATTAAAAAATAGAGGAAAAAAACCCAGTCTATCGGCAAAGTAGCTCAACAGGCCCTGATGTGGAACTCACCAACTCATGCAGGAGGCTTGGGGTGGATGTCAACCATTGAAGCTCAATCTCGAAGGCCATGTCAACATTATAGTCACTGTGGTAACCAACATGGCACCACTCTACGCGGTCTGCCAGTTTACTGCTATCGATCTCCAGGAAGAGTGACTTGTAAACTGAGGGCTTGATACTCTCAGATTTCTTCTTATTGTCTGTCAAGTTTGATATTTGAAGATTAAAAGATTAAACATTTTGGGGTGAACAAAAAATAAAACATTACTATAGAACGTTTTTTTTTTTTTGCAAGCTGCGGGTATTGAGAGACCTTCCTTTTGTCCCCTTTCTTTCTATCTGTTTTTTTCTATAACTTTATATCAATTTTTTGTCTTGATGTCTGTCAAGTTTTTTTTAATAGAATTTAAAGATCAAAAAATTTAATATTTTGGGGTGAACAAAGACAAATTTACTATAGAACGGGATTTTTGCAAGCTGCCGGTATTGAGAGTCATTTCTTTGTCCCTTTCTCTCAGTTTGCCTCCTCCCTTCCCTCTTTCCTCTTCCCCCAACCCCTCTCCCCCTTTAACTGTGGTAGGATGGCTCTGTAGAGGTGCTGGTCACCTGTTCCATCTTGCCACTCACTGGCGATTTGTTGTAAGGTTTTCTTTTCTGTATGTAAATTGCATTTACTATATTTTTTTTGATTAATTTTTTTTTTTTCTTCTTCTTTCTAGTATCAAATTGTTGTAGTGTTGTGCCAGGGAAGAAGTATAATAAAATAAATGAACTAAAATAATCACACAATTGTGATCGATTCGTTGATTGGTTGCTGAACAACTTGGCTGTGTAGAAAAAAATAGACGGCAAGCTCAATTCAAGCCAAAACCCAAGTTGCCCGTGCACTGCAAAAACTGGGGTGCTAAAATTGACACCATGGGTGTTGTCACATAAATATACCGAGAAGAGAATCAAAATCAACATCTAGTGCTAAAATAACACTAATGTAATTTTTTTTGGCAGAAATTAGTGTTATTTTAACATCCTATGGTGTAAATTTTGAATCTTGTTTTGGTATCTATAAGGTGACACAACCTATGGTGTCAATTTGAATACCCCAGTTTTTCCAGTGTAAAGATAGCGTCTATTGGGAACTATCTATTGACATCTTACCATCTTCATTTTTCTCATCTGCTGATTTTCCAAGTTCAGAATCCACAATGTTCCCCTCTCCACTTCCTTCTACTCCTTTCTTATCCTCAACGGAGGGTCCGCGGGACGGCATCTCACCACCGTCATCATCATCCCCCTCATTGATGTGTTCACAAGAGACTTCAAACCATTGAGAACTAGAGGCAGGGTCAAAGGTGAAGGCCAAAGGTGACCGCCTTTCTCTTGTGGATGACCTCGGCCTTTTGGAATCTAGAGGGATGGAGAGGTAGCAAGATTTATTAAACAATATATGGAAAGTGTGAATCCTAACTTTGCTTTGCTGCTGTGGTAGGGTGACTGCTCTATATTCCAACAACCCTATGTTCCGAAAAACTTCTCGTGATTTACAGACTATAGGGTTAAGAGTTACGGTTAGGTTTAGGATTGGGAAAATACACTGGGGTACCGGAACATAGGGGCGTCGGAATATAGGTGTGTAACCCTTTGGTAGTGTGGGATAAAAGTATCCCACAGCTAAAACAGTCCTCCCTTCTCCATTCCATCTTGCCTTGTCTCTCAGGGACACCTCAGTTCATCCTCTGATAGTCACCTTGCGGCTTTCAGATCCACCAGCTCCTTACATTATATATGGGGAAAGGGGTGGCGAGAAGGGGTTCCCTTTACTGTCCACATTAAAAACATCTACAGGCCACACACAAGTACAAAACACAAATGCAGGATTTCAAACAAAAAGGTAAACACAATATTTTAAGAACAGTAGACCACTTAAAACAGACATGATGACCATAAATTAAAAGCCTACAATTATCAAAAGGCAACATTACAAGTATGAACCTCGTAAGGTTTGCGGTAACACCATGTAAAAGTCTTTTTATTAGTCCTGGTGGTTCTGAAAAGAACCGGTGGTTTAACAACTCAACGTTTCGATCAGTATGCTCTGATCGTCTTCAGGAAGAACTACTCGACTTTATTTTCCAATATACAAGGTTTCAAATCCAACTTAAACATTAAAGGTATAAATACAACAAAGAGATGGAGTACCTGGGCTTAGGACTTCAGGTGTGAGCTGATAGATGTAGTAGCCATAAATGAAGGTTTTCTTTGCAGCACTGCTGAACACTGCCCGGATGTAACCTTCCTCAAGCATTACCTAGCAAAACAAAAGCAGCCATCTTAGATTTGCAGACTGTCATTTATTATAGATACAGTTCTCTACTGCGGCTTAATAGTAATATCCAGGAATTCTAACATTTGCATCTTGCAATCAGGATTGCATCTTGCAATTAGGGAGATTTTGTGCAACAATAAATTGGGGAGATACTTAAAATTACATTCAACATAGTAGGAACAAAGTTTCCACAATCAGTGAAATTTTCAAATTTGTTCATCAGAACATGGAAAGATTGGGTTAATTTAAGGGAACATTTCCTGCAGAATCAGAAGTTGGCAGCTCTAAATATCCCTCAATTGGTGAGTATGCATGGTTCCATGTACTGACCGATGATATCAGGTAATTTGTTGGCTCTTTGATGAAAGATTTCTGAGATGTGAATGTTTTAGACCGGGAGCCCAAGGGGGGTGGGGGTGGGGGTCAGCCTCGCTGGGAAGGTAACCAATAAATTTTCATGCATATATAGCAATGGTCCATGTACGTAAGGAAATGGACGTCTGCCGAGCACATTATGGTGGGTGTGGTCGGGGGGGCATGGGAAAGGGACCCCCAAAATGAGCTAGATCAGCTTTTGAGTTAACTTGATGAAACCTATTGGAAATTATTCGGCAAAGTCCCAGGCGTCATGAATGGCCACTGCCATACAGGCATGTTTTATCAGGTTAACTCACAAGCTGATCTGGGCTCCCGTTCCATTTACTTAATATTTCTCCGTTATAACCAGCTTTCTGTATGTTTTTCTTTTTAGAATTACTAGTGGCTCTGTTTTACATTGCTGTATTTCTTAACTCAAATACTTGTCTTTTCTCTTTTAATGTATTTTTAAGCATGGAGACGCAACAATTTCTATTGTATACTTGTATACAGAAAGCATAAAACCAAATTCCATTTTATTCAATTCAATTCAATTCAATTCAAGAGAGTTAATGTACCCCGATCGAGCTAGTGTGTGTGATGGTGACCATACTTTGCGCTTAATTGTTCAAGTTCCAAACCGATTGGGGTAGTATGGGTGAAACAGTTATCTGATTACAGGGATGATTAGTTTCCTCAAGGGAGAGGAAGATCCCAGTCGGGGTAGATTAGTATATCCTGATTGAGATCAAAAAATTCTTACAGACCCCAATTCAAGTTTTAGGAAAGTAAATTTGTAAACAACTGGAAACAAATATTGTTTTGCTAAAGATTAGTATTAAATAATTTGTGTTGTTGTGATATTCATTTACCTGCATGAGGGCCATAGCTTCCTTATGAGTGACACTACCGGCAAAGGTTTTCCGAACCCAGGCAACGCCGTCTGCTGAAACAAAACAGTCTCCTTGATGGGGCAAACCTTTGACATCCCCCGTGATGAAATTCATTCCTTCACTAAAAAAAAAACAGGACAAAAAGTCAGCCATTAAAAGCATATGTGTAACATTGTTAGGTGTCAAAGACCTGTATACACACTTGATGTAACCCAACAAATACATGAAATAAAAAACCTGTGAAAGTTTAAGCTCAATCGGTCATTTGGTCACGAGAACAAAGTGGGAAAAAAGCCTTAAATGTTTTCACTGTTTTCAAACATTGAGTTTTGGACTTGCAAGATCAAAACCAATTGTTTTACTCATTTCTCAAAAGCCATTGCATTTCAAGCAAACTTATTTATTGTGTATAAATCGGTGAACATTTATATTTTACTCTTACCAATGTTATGCACACCCTTTAAAGGAAGGGTCATAGATTATTTTTTGTCAACGTAATACTGATTTAAAGGCCAAGTTACAATAAAAGTCACCTGTGAAAGTTTCAGCTGAATATACTGAAAATAGCAACATTCTTTTATAAAATTGTCATCAAGACATCGAATCTATCCCTGTTTAGCGAGGTGACAGTGAGTACCAACAGCATCTGTGGCCCCAGCATTCAAAAACAGACACCACCGAAATTTGAATCCCCAAAAGTTGCGATCTTTGGAGATTCAAATTTTATGACATTCTTTTATTGATTTCCAATCAAAGAGGGCATTTCAGACAACATAATTTCTTACTAACATTACAATCTTTGTAACAAGTAGGCTTTCGGATAAAAATTATTATTTCGCTTGTCTATATGTATTATTATGTATATATTTTATATTTCAAGAAGAGTAGTATGAAATAAATGTTGACCTGACTTGAATTGAATAAAGCAAACAAAACTCACATCAAATCTCTCATCTTAGTGGTTATGTACGACAGAGGTGAGGCGAGACTAAGTTTCTCTCTCTCTGGAGAGCTTGGATAACTCTTAAAGACGCCGGACCCATCCTCCTTCCCCCTGGCAATACTAATCCCTGCGAGGGCGCTAGTGATGGTGGCTGTGTTGAGACTCAAGTTGGGCTGGAAGCTTGTGGGGGTGGAGTCCCCACTTCCACTACTACGAGGCATCAGGCGACGAGACGTGCTCCCAGCGTTGGGATCTGCAGCCACAGATGGTCTCTGGAAAATGATTTCCACAAATAATTTCACAGTTAGTTATATCTTCAGGTTGAATGGCTTCTGACTGGCACCCACGAACAAAAATATCGACAAAATAGGGAGACCACCAACATCAGGGTTAGATAGCTCAGTTGGTAGAGCGCCGGCAAATTAATCTGGAGGTTGCAGGTTCAAGTCCTGCTCTAGTCAATATTTTTCTTTGTTCAACCAAAACATGTTTTAAAATGTACCAGTCAGTTTCCCTTGATAAGAGAAACAAAACTTGTTGGCTAAGATTAACACATTAATTGATTGTTGTGTGGAGTCAACAGTTCAAGATGACACACAATAATGAAGGTTTTTGTCTTGGAGAAAGAATTGAGCCAACTTCTTATCTCGGCAATCTCTGTTGTCAAGTGGTGAAGATATCTTCTCTTAGAAAGTGGCAGGTCATGGGTTGATCTCAACCCTCATCCCTAGCATTTGAGAAAGCAAAAGAGGCAAAAAACTTAAAGAGGGGCTCCAAGTTTGTTTTGTGATCCTCTCATTTTCCAATAGATAGAGTCCTTATGAAAATGGGAAAACATTTACAAGTCTCTAACCTCAAGTTAAAACGGTGTAAAATGCAATTGTGTTTTATACCATTCAAGCATAATTTTTGTCAACTGCAAAAAGCTTTGATGACATCACACCATTTCAAGTAGATGGTATGTGCATTTGTAGACAGAAAATATAGTTCATTCCTGAAATCTGATGATAATCTGAGCTAATATGACAGGCGTAGAAAATCCTCTCTGGAATGTAAAGAACCATGATTTGTTTCTGCTGTCCGATGACGTCATGTTTCAAATTTCGCTCGGAAATGGTATCAAATAAAATGATTGTTTACATCAATTTAATGTGAGGTAGAGACTTGTAACTTTTCCCCCACTTTCATGAGGACTCTATCGATTGGAAAATGAGCGCACCACAAAACTCAATTTGACCTTGGAGCCCCTCTTTAAAATCAATATAACTTTTTAGGAAAAATGCGTCTTTACAAAATTCCTTTATCTATTAACAGCAGTTTCCAAATCATATTTCCGTACCTTGCTTGGAGGTCGGCTCGGCGCTCGTCGCCTACGATTCAAACCCTCAACAAATCGTAGAAACCCATCTTGGAGGGTCATCTTCTGCGACTCTGTTCTTTCTTCGAAGACATCTAGGGGTCCTTGGTAACTCTGATCACAGAGTTTACGCATCAAGGAGGAGGCTGAGGGGAGGAGGATGAAACGACTCCGCCAAAACTTCAACGACTGCAACCAAAGCAAAGTATTATTACAACCAAGACCTCGTTTAGCAGATAAGACGAATCAAAGAGGAAAACTAAACTTCCGTGTTTTCTCACGAACTGTTGAAAAAAATAAAAATATTATTGAATCAAACTTCTTTTTGGAAGGAATCACTGGAAAAATGGCAGTCATTGTTTACTCTTCAAACAGAGTTTGTATGAAACACATTATGAACATGCATTGGCAGTAAAAAAAGTGGTTGTTGAATGAAGTGTTATTTATAGTTCAGGGGCCAATCTGTCCAATCACACAGCATTGTTAATCAAAGGAAACTTATCTTTAGTTCGCAAAATAAGGTTGCTAGCCAGAGGTTTTATGTTGCTTTTCTGGTCCCACACTTATTTCCCCTTATCAAATATTTAAAAAGCTACTCTCTCAATTAAGCAACTCAATGAACTGGGCCAAACTGCTTAAACAAATAGGCTGGGGCTGTTACTCGGTCAATAAAAACTAAAACCGCAGGTTTAAGACCAACACACCTGAACCCCTTTGACACCATACAGTTAAGCAACTCAATGAAACTGGGCCAAATTGCTTTTTCAAAAATAGGGGCTGCTACTCAGTCAATAAAAACTAAAACCGCAGGGTTTAAGACAAACACCTAAACCCCGATGAAACTTGACAAATTTCCTAGAAAATTCCTGGGAAAATTCGGTTGGCCATTTCCACTTACTAAACCCGAAAAAACGACAAAACAATTGCCATTTGCAGGGAAACAGCTTCCCCCTGCTTGGATTTAGTATGGTTAGGTGAGATCCCTGCGTTTTAGCATACCGAGTGTTCATTACTGCAAAGAAAATCGCATCAAGTGTGAAACAGACATGAGGTGGCCGTGGGGTTAATATTTTCCAAGAATCTCGCGAGGTTTTATTTTCTTGCAATTAGCTCTGTAGTGAGAAAAGGGCTCTAGGCCAAGGCTGATGTTATCAAAATAGGTTCCTAGACTAAAAACAATGCCTTGTGGAAATCCGTTTCCCAAGACCGTAATTGCGGTGCTTGTATGAATTAAACACTGGAGTGAAAAGGGATATTATCCTTAGAATTGCGAACTTTAACATAAGACAACTTCCTACACGGCACATGCCTAAGCGCTTACCGTGTGTAAATAATAAAAAGTGCCCTCAAGCGTTTGCCTAAAGTTATGGTACATGCATATTAATTTAGACGCGAACATAGAGGGTCTGACTTGGCAAAAATGACGATCAGACTGCCACTTTATCTCCCTCAATTTAGGTCGAGTTTCATCCTTACCTGTCAAGAAAAAATTACACAATTTATAAGGAGAGGAGCTGGCAATTTGAATTATTACAAAGTGTCGAAATCGTGAAAAAATAAGCAATTTTCAGGTATAAAACATTACTCGCTAAATGCCATTTTAGTTCCTTTGGTATTTAGATAAAATGTCTGCTTGAATGTTCTTTTTTTTCTTCTAAGATCAATAATTAGCATTTTAGTTCCCAATCCCTCAAGAGGAAAATACTAAAAAAGAAATTGTCATATCCAACTGCCACTGTCTTAGAGATTTCTTTAGATTTGTTCAATATTTAGGCTTGATATCACCAAAATAGGTTTCAAGACCAAAAACAATGCCTTGTGGAAACCCATGACAGTCATTGTGGCGTTTGTGAGAATAAATCCCTTAGAGTGTGGCAGTCGGATATGGAAATTTTTCCTATGTCTTCTTTACCTCCTGTAGATCAAAACCCTCCCTCATAGCAGCACCTCCTAAACAGATGTAGTTATCGCGGTGATTCCATTTGTTATCCACTGGATTACGGAATATTCTAGTGTGGGAAATCTCGTAGCCGGATTTGCAAATCGGCCACAGTCGGTAGGAGTAGCCAAGCTTCAGAGTTGTTCTCTGTTTCCTATAGGAGAGGATTAGTTGGCATTTAATAAAACAAACAGAACTGAAAAGACACTTTTTGTTTCTCCATTAACTGTCTTATTCTAAAAAAGTTCAATTGTGGGGGTTTGAAGTAAATTGCAGAAGTCCTGTCTACTATTTTTGATCAATCTTTGTCAACTATGAAAGGTGATATTGTACAATTCCCAATTGGTTTTTAGATAACCCTCCACTTATGGACTGTTTCTCTTACTGATCACCATTGTGACCATTCTAGTTGTTCACATGATTGGAATTAAACCATAAACAGATGCAACAGTATTTTTTCTGAATGTTGTTCGAGAGCATTTTCCTTCTCTAAGTGGTCAAGAGTGTGTTAAAGTATGGGAACATTTGGGGGGGGGACACGGACACACACCCTCTGCCACATGTCAGGCATGGTTTAAGTGGTGAAAAGAAAATAACCCTGAAAGAAAATAACCCTCCCAAACCCCTCACAACAGAAAAAAACATATCCCTAAAACAGATACGAAACCTTACAATGTTTACAACAATTGGGAAGCGTTCTAACCTCTTTGTGTATCTGACGATCTCAATGCTCTTCATATCTGGCTTGAGGCTTATCTTATGATACGTCTGACCATAGCTTAATATAAACACATGCTGTGTGTGAGGAGGAAAATAAATCAGTGAACAGCGTAACTTTTAAAGGTAGGAAAATAGATTGTTTTTTGTCAACGTAAATGCTAATTTATAGGCAAATTTACAAAGAAATATACAATAAAAGTCACATGTGAAAGTTTCACCTGAATACAGTGTCCACTTGTTTAGAAAAAAACACAAACAACTTTCACAGAATTTTCACAAGAACTCCAAACGTTTAGCGAGGTGACAGCAGGTACCAACCGCATATCTGGCAGCACCTTTTGCGAACGGACACCAACCCTCAGAATAATCTGAGTAACGATTCGTGAATGAATCAATTCTCAGATTCAAATGTTTTTATTGATTTCTAATCAAAGGGGGATTTCAGATGAAATTATTTTACAGGATTTTTATAACAAGTAAGCTTTCGGATAGAAATTACACAATTTGTTTTGGATTTTAAACCCAGAATCCTTTGCGCGCCGATCATGCGCATTGGGACATGCATATGGGCTATTGAGATAATACTCACCTTGTCAGGATTAGTCACTAAAGGAAGATGGCTGCTTCCCTTGAGAGATAAATTTGCTATCTCTGATTTTGGCAACAATATCAGCTGGTAATTCTGCCAAAGAAATTGTAGTAAAGACAAAGAAAGAAAGAAACAAAAATTGTCAGAAAAGAAAACTGCCGTATGTTTTGTCACTAATTTATTAAATTTATACTGATATTTTCCCCCAGAAATTTAACCTGTTCAAACTTGGATATAAGGGTTCTTTGAACAACTGATTTTAAAAGAATTGTAGTTAAAAAAGAAAAAGAATAAAACAAAACTTTCAGAAAAGTAAACAATACTACTGCTTGTTTTGTCAAACTACCTAGGCCTATTAAATTTATACTGATTCGTCCCCCCCATGAAATCTAACCTGTTCAAAATAAGATCCCGAACAAATTCATTGTATACAACGGAAAGCTGTTTTCCCTCAACCCATTCAATTAATGTCCTGGTGTCACAATTATAAAACCAACTTTCTGACGGGAATTTAGATTAAATATCAACTGTATATTTTGACGAATAATCATCCAAACTAACCAGATTCTTGACAGTGAGGCTGCGCATAAATACTGTGTTATTATTATTCTCATTTGTTTGGCCAAGATTTCAAGATACATACAACAATACAAGAAACTAAAATTATGTTTACATTTAAAATCTTATGAAATGTAGAACAACTGGAAACCAAAGTGCAAACATGGTTTGTGGATTGAACAAATAATCGTGTAGGGGCCATGCCACATGAGGTAATTTACAGGCAACCACTTCCAGGCAATCTCCATGAAGACAAAACATTCACACTTCAATTTCAACATAATTGTCTTGGGGCAGTTATATACTAATATAACTTTTTTTTAATGTTCTACCAAAGTGTTCCTTTCGCATGCAGTGCAGTTGGTTGCCTCCAAGTTGCATGTAAAAATTGCCTTGTGTGACCAGGCCTTAAGAGCTGAGTGGTGCATTGTTTATCTGGCATACGGGTATTTTGAGCAAAAGTGACATCATTAGTACAGAGTGCTATTTTGTTAACGCGCACTAAAAAAATGCTAACTGCAAGCAAGTCAAAGTTATACCTGAATCAATCTCTGTGAGATGAGCTCCTCAAAAACGCTCTGGATGGTTTTACCGGACGGAGCCGTCTCCTCGCCATCTTCAGGAATGATGTCCAAGGTCTGGGGGTTCTCATGGAAGTCTGTTTCCAGGGTCTTGTTGTCGGGATAGAAGTCTGTCGTGATCGGGAAACACGCTGTGGCAGTCAGAGACTTCCAGTCCACACCTAAGAAAAGTATCAAACAACTTATTGTTTAACATTACTTTCTTTCTCTGTTCCTTGATCTAATTTATCTTGATCTAATTTAAGTGTTTAGTATTGTAAATGTAATGCAAAAACTGGAGAATAACTTGAAGATAACTTGAAATTTGATTTGTTTTAAAATTTTATTCGAATTTTTGAGAAGCCTTAACTGGTTCTGTCATACTTTTGAAGAAGCAGTGTAACATTAACAAATACAAATAAACTTACAAAGCTCTGCTGAACCATGTAACTATTTAGAAACCAAACGCTTCTTTGAGCTCTCGTACAGAATTGAACTTTGGTTAAAACATCTATTCATTATGTTTCATTCTTTACTTAAAAAGGTTTATTATTAGTGACATATTAATGAACATGACACATTAATGTGAAAGTGTGCACCTTACAATAAAACAGACAGAAGAAAAAAAATCCCAAACTAATGAATGTAACAAGTGTTTACAGTTGAAGTGAAAACACCATCACATTTTTATAATTGTCGTAAACATTAATTTAAAAAATAAATACATTGAAACAGACTGCTTTTTTAGATGTCCAATTATTCATATAATTCTAACAACCCCAAACACTGCCCTCTTGTGGTCAGGTTTTATAATGATTAAAATCACCTGTTTGTAGGAAGGGTGTCCAAGCTTGCTCTCCTGTAATGCCCCATCCGCATCCAATCCGTCTCTTTAAATTCACCATCAAACCAAGCATTCTATTTGGCGAATCTAAACAAAGTTCACAAAAAAATGTAGAATTTAAATCAGTTGAACAAATCCAGCTGCATTAGTGAAGGGTAAATATCTGATGATCAATCATTGAAAACAATAAATAAAGTAATTTGCTATACTAAGACATTTTCATAAAATCAACAATTTTGTTCAAAATAAAGAGAAGCACAATATGGATGGAATAAATACTCCAGTTATTATGCAAATAGTCTGTATTCAGCTGCAGGATTAAAAAACAAAAAGCAAATTCAAAAAGGATTTTAAATTGGAGCGCGCTGTTTTCCCATTGTACTGTAAGAAAATTCACTTTGCTTTCACAATACACGTGATAAAAGGGAGATTATGAGCATAATTCCAGTCCCCCTACCCTCTTTGTTCGTGGGAAATGAAGCGTAGCACAGTGGGTGCATGCCTGTGTACGCTACACAATGGAATGTCTGGGTGGATATTCCCGTCAGACATCCGACTCAAGAGCAAACTATAGAGGGCGCTCTGACTGCCATAAGCCCAGAGCCGTATATTGAGAGAGTTGCGACAACTTACGATTAGAAGCCATTTTGTCTCCAAAAAATGCATTGGCGAATACAGGGTGCCAGACTAGTCTGCCCATTGGGTTGTACTGCATTTTGGAACAAAATGGCGTTCAGCAACCACGTGACCGGAGAAAGCTGGTCCCTCCATGTAGCAACTCTCTCAATACACAACTCTGCATAAGCCAGTCCAGAAAAATGAACAGCGTAAAGTTTGGTATACAGCTGTATAAATTTGCCCCAAGAGGCATGCATTACCCTTGACCTCACCATCATTAGTAGTCTCTTCTCCAGCGGATTCATTGAAGAGACTAGATGCACTTGATGATGAACTGATGAGGTCACTGCTACTGTTACCAGTGGACTCGCTACTCAGGAGGCTGTGTTTGTGATGAAGCTGGATCACGTCCCCATGGGGTCCTGTACAGAATAAATAAAATAAAATGTTCATTGAAAGGATGAGATCTGATGAATGTGGAACTTCTTGAAAAATGGCACATGGGCCTGGGTTCCCTTTATTCTAAACCACCACGAACCTCCCAGATGTTATAATTCAGGAGGTTTACATACTCTGTGCATCATCAGAAATACAGATTTGGAAACATGTGAACTTTTTTTCTATCTTTGGTGACTGCTTCACTTATTGGAAACAAATTTGAAGACTCAAGGAGGTTTTGAGAAAATCCTGAAATCAGGAATTGTTTTACATATTGTCATAAGTTAAATGACTTTTTGAAAAGAATACATTAATTCCTTTGTCCAAATACAAACCAAGATGGAAACAAATGATAATTTTAAAGTGCATTTCCCAGAACAGTTTGTTACTATAAACAGGCTTATAAATCAGTATTTGGAAATGTTATATTTGTTATTAGTAATGTCGTAAATGTATAATTTGTGTTTTACTAATACACCGACGTGTGTTAAGCACTGTGTACTCGGTACTTTCCAGAGTCCTTAAAAAAAAACCCAAACCAAACAAGCATCCACGGGCAAAATCACTCGAGTGGGATGCGAACCCATGACCTTTTTGTCATTTGTCATTCTAGAACAAATGACTTAGCGATGTTGTATTTTTTCAAATTGTATTTCAAATTTCCATAAATTTAATGTTTACTTATGTGACATCCATTTAACATATTGTAATTGTGAAAAAAATTTGTACATGTAATTGTTACTGGCATCATGGAAAATATGTTCATTAATTTCAATTGAGCATTGCTCATTTAGTTTGTTCTTATCATTGCTGTAACATCTTTAAACATAAAGCAAAATACTGAGTAATGAGTGCAGACAAAAATACAAGAAATACCTAAAACTGCAAGAAACTGGGGTGTTTAAATTCACACCATGGGTGCTGTCACATAGATACCCCCAAAAGCATCAACATTTACACCATAGGGTGTTAAAGGAACACTTATTTCTGCGAAAACTATTACATTGGTGTTATGTTAATACCCTATGATGTCAATTTTGATTCTCTGTTCGGTATACACAACACCCATGGCATGGTGTCAAATTTAACACCCCATTTTTTGCAGTGCACTCACCATGAGGGAAAGTATGGGTCCACCTCCTCCGATCTGGAGTCAGCTTGGTCGTCAGGGAGGCAGGCACGAATGGATTATTGCACTTCTGTGTCTTCATGTTGTGCACTTTGAAGATTGACCTGTCAAACTGTGCACATTCGTCAATCTCGTAGTCTGAATCGTACATGACGTCATGTGACGCTGGATAGTGAATACCATTGGTTGATTTAGGGGGTAGCTTTGGCAGGCCATTGGGGTTCGTGGAAGCTCTGCTGTTTTTCAACTGTGGGGTAAACAAGGCTAGCGGTGAAATACCTTTATAGAAACCACTATTTCAAAATCAGTACTACACGAAGAAGAAGAAGAAATATGTTTCCTTACAGGTATCACTGTAATATGGCTCTCTAAGCAAAGGCTGATTGGTCAAAAGTAACACTTACAACCACCGCCCGATCATTCGCAATGATGCAACACATCTTTAGCTTTTTTACTTACTGTAACAAGTGTGCAATTCAGCCTCCGGGCTGCAATATGGTGAGAATGGTGAGAATAAACCAAATAACAATGGTCACCAAGCCAACGCTGTGCATAGGCTACGTACACACAGTTAGAGGACCAAGAAACTTGAATTATGATTTCAGTACAAAAATCACTACCGGTGCCTGATAACAAATACTTTCCCTCTTTGGGGCTTTCCTCCCACATCTAAAACTTAACTTTTTTTGTTCAAAGTCTACCGCTCGGGCTGGGTCAAGGAGGTCAAGACCCTTCCCTGCTCAACTTCTTATTTTTCTTAACCTTGCGAGTTGCACCACCCCTTCAAATTACACTTGAGCCAAAGGGGAGCTCACGGAAGGCAGTGTCTATTACGCGTATATAACATTGTTTGGTTGACACAATCTCTTTTCTGTTTATTTACAACCTGTCACTAGACTAGGATGACTCATAGCATTGAGCTTTGCTAGCTTGGCAGTGGTGAAACTCAAGGGGGTTAGATCTGCACACTACACAATGGGCTTATACATTGTGCACAAATGAATAAGCTTCGGCTGGAGCCCAAGATATCCCACAATATGCCTGACCTGTACAGCGCTCAATGTTAAAGGTGACTTTAGAATGTCAAACTAGAGGGTTTCGTAGTTTCAGCGGAATTGGCCCAAACATTTTTCAGTAATTAAAAAAAGGAAAAAAAGTGTCTCCCCTTGTCTTCCCGCAAGGTTAAGGGGTCACATTGCCTTGGATTGGGCGATTTGGGCTACAAAAAGCATTTGTTATAAAATGAAGTGAAATGAATTTGGTGGAAAGATCTTTTAAAAGTAGAATATCATGATCCACACAAAAACACCTCGAAATTGTGTGGTTTTCCTTGTACTTCGTGAACTAACACCGTCAACCATTTTTTAGAACCAAACTTTTGACTCCACAAAATGGCCGACCGTTTTGTCAGTGAGCAATTCAATACAAGCCTCCTTTTGGCTTCTGTAAATGCCCCCATTTTGGTTTGCTCCAAATCCATTTCATTATTTCCAACCGGCAACAAAAGCTTCCACGCTGCTGCACAAATCTCTGTAAACCCTGGGGAACCCCACGTGACACATTGTCACATTTTGAAAAATCAAAAAAAAAAACATAAAAATGGGGAGAAAAAGAAAAAAACACCCACTAAGCTCCACTGTGACATCCATGTAACATAAATAGCGCCCTCTGTTGTCATACCTCTTCACTTTGCAGCCTTAGCTTTAACCCTTTGCTTAATCTCCTCTATTACAACACTCACCACCTTGTTATTCTTAAACAACCTTGGGTTTCAAACTTCCACTAGAGTATCCGCCACTGTAACTCACTAGCAGCTTAAAAAATATATGTATAAACTCACTTGATGTGTTT
Organism: Plazaster borealis; assembly: GCA_021014325.1. NCBI lineage: Eukaryota > Metazoa > Echinodermata > Asteroidea > Forcipulatida > Labidiasteridae > Plazaster > Plazaster borealis. Next base: position 4,213,672 of record CM037473.1, read on the forward strand.
TGCTTATTCTGTTTATATTCCTCTGTTTGCTTGTTGTTTAATGTTGTGTTAAAGGGAACGTACCTTTGGTATTTGTTTTAATCCTATATGTAGGTATATACAATAAAACTAACCTGTGGAATTTTTTTTTCAAAAGTTGGTAGCGTTTTTGAGATATCACCGAAAATCCGGAGCAGTTAGGGGCCTATGTCCACGCAGGAAGAATAATCCGTAATTGAAATACACAATCTGAGAAACGTATCTGACAGTAACGTTTCTCAGATTCAAATGTTTGGGGATAAAAAATGATATCTTTTTCCATAACCACGTTACTTCGAAGTAAATGATTCTCAAAATGCTTTATAAAATCGAAAGCTGTTGTACTTCTAACCAAGTAAGTTTGTATTGACATTAAATTTAAGAGTCATTGCCAAACGTATACATTCCCTATAAGCGCTGTGTTACTTTCCCTGGTTAAGGTTAGAGCGCTACAAACATACTCTGTATTATTAGCTGTTCCGACATAGAAGTCGGGACAGGTATTGTTTTTATTATTTATGATTACAGTGCATGATGCTCTTGAATATCCATTACTCCATTAGTTCCATACCTGAAGTAAATAAATACCACTTACGTTTTTCGTTGGCAGTCTGAACTTTGGAATGAAGTGAGATTGAGCGGATGAGAAATGCCTTTGTCTCTGACTCGGTGATAGATAGAAGCTGTAGTTAAGCCAGTACGGGATATGATGTGTGCTGGTGGAATTGAGACTATTGGCTTCATCGTCGCTGAACTGAGACCAGAAAAATAATCAAATGAGAAATTATTATGAATTTTGATTGCAGATACTAGACTCCAACCTGACATGCTTTGGGTGCTAAGACACCATTAAAATAAATAAACAATTGTTAATATTACTTCTACTTGAATCTTTGAGAATAAAACGTAATACATGCATGCTGTACCCTCAAAATCTAATAAAACACATTTACTTAATTGTTGTTTAAATAAATGGGTCTAGGAATTTTGAGTCTTTTACCAGGCAAACAAACAAAATTACTTTTAAACGAAAAAGAAGATGTAAACTCCGACAAATTTCTGCTCAAGAGTTTTCACTTTACAACTAACTTAAAGGGACACGTTGCCTTGGATCGGGCGAATTGGTCTATCAAAAGCATTTGTAACCGTTTGTTATAAAATGCATATGGTTAGAAAGGTGTTTTAAAAGTAGAATACAATGATCCACACAAATATGTCTCGAAATTGCGTGGTTTTCCTTTTACATCGTGAACAAACACGGTCGGCCATTTTGTGGAGTCAAATTGTTGACTCCACAAAATGGCCGACCGTGTTAGACCAACTCGTCCGATCCAAGGCAACGTGTCCCTTTAAACTATGATTACAAATTGATCAATTTTCAGTTATAACGTTCTGATAAATAATCTATTCTCACAAATAAAATCCCTTCCTTCCCTCCCAATGACTCAGTTGGCTTCTGTTCGAGGTATTGAAGTGTTTAACTTGAAAGGAGTTCTCAATTTCAATACCCTCAAGACTAAAACACTAAATATTATAAGATATACAATCTGGATGATGGTAGGAATGTGCTCACCAAGAGTAACGGAACTGGATGTGGAGGTTGCTCGGCTAGACACACCAAATCACTCCCAATACCTGCATCAAATTTACTAACAATAATTCGACCTGAATGGGGCTTTAAAGGTATGATACGTAATTGGCCAGGAATGTTAAATTTTAGTCTGAAAGCTTCCTGATTACGAAGTTCTTACTGGAAGCATTTTTTTGTTCAGTGAAATGAAGTCACATTCGAGAAAACTGTATATGCAAACCAAACCAAAACAAAAACACGCAACAGCTGATTCTGGTTGTTATAACCAAAATTAACGACAGTGTGTTTACATGCTGAAAGGTGTGCATGGTGTTTCACTACTTTCTCCTGACTCAGTCCGAATTTTCATAGGTTTGTTATTTCATGTTTATTATGGTTGATCACACAAAACATGAACACTGTCTGTGACTATTTTGTCAGCTTAACCAATCCATGTGTAATACCTTGAAACTATTAAGATTTTTGCATTATTTCAGTGATTCTGAACTTTCACTTTGTACGCGATTCTGCTGCCACCTGGCATATCTAAAAAAAAACTTCCTTTGGAAAATGCGCACAAGCAAAATATCTGAATCTAATCTATTACGAATAAAAACATGGAAAACTTAGTTTATTTGCAAAACCTGTTTTCAAAATATTTGCTTCGCACGGCCCTGGCTTAACCCTCAGCTTAGACCCAAATTGAAATTTGTGCTGTAAATTAAGGAATGGATGCCGAATCCGACTGCCACTGTTTCATTCAGTATGACCAAAGATAGTATCTTCTTTAACCAAATAAGGTAACTTTTGTTGTCATAATGAGCGAACAAGCAGTGGTCAGAAAGAGAATCTTTACCTTTAATTAATTATCAAGATTGCTCTTTCACAATAACAATTATAACAAACTTTATAACAACTGTATCAATTTTAAATAGATTTTTTAATTAAATTAAAAAATAAATCTATAGAGAATTTTTACCAAAATCTCATATTTGAAAACTGGGTCAAAGTTATGTGTTTTTGCCAGAGCCAATCACAAGTGCGTAACCTTAACAGAAAAACCACTGAAAACAAATCAAATTGACATTTTAAATTGAATATATTATGCGTATTCCATAATCTATTCACTAAAAATGTACAGATGCACAAATAACTAGATCTGCAAACATTCACGCATCCATTTCTGAAGTGCTTTCTGGCCAGGTTTGGTTTTACAAGTCTAAGTCACTGGTAGTTCAAAGGCAACATTCAGTTGCAGCCAGTGTCCAGTTGATCAAGAACTGCAAAATAGCACTTGCCTCATCAAATGTTTGAGGGTAAACTTACCATAATCAATCATGCGATGCTTGGTGATATCACACAGCGTTCTATCCACGTGGAACACGCCTGCACCCGGAGTTATAATTTCAACCACTTGACCGGTCCGATCAAAGTTTCTGTTGACGTAGTGATTGTCAAATACTGTGGGTGGGGGTGCAAAAAGAAGATGGATGCTGAGAGATGCTTTATAAATGCCTGTTAGATTGAGAGCCACTCGTGGAATCAATACATCTTAGGGAAACAAACCCATCCTGCTTCACCTTATCCCTTAATGAACGTTCGGATGTATTTCATAAAGCTTATACCAATAATCCTAATTGCAATGCACAAGGCTATTGAGCCAAGATGCTCCACATGTAAAGTTGTTGTGCTCTTTTTGCAATGTTTTACCTGTCTCCCCCTTCTGTTTTGTGGGTTGTCAATGTCAATTTCCCCCAGAGCATGCAGAGCCTTGAAAGTGACATTACAAATGGCCATGGCATGTGGCGTGTAGTGGTCAACGGCTCAAAATACAGGACTCAAGCTCTGGTGTTTCTGATCAGCAGAGTGTGGGTTCGAGTCCCAGTCGTGGCACTTGTCTCCTTGAGCAGGATTCTTTACACCATTATTGCAATGCCCTTCGGATTGGACATTCAGTCGCAGGATGCACTAGAATTGGTAGTGCACGTAAAATAACCCAGAACACTAACATCATTGAAGAGTAGGGGGTTAACCCTGGTTTTTCTGGTTCACATAGCAAGCACCCTCGTTTACAGTTTTTTCTCAGGCTTGCGAGCTACAGTGATTAAGTTCACTTATGATGCATCCTTGGTTTCATTACCAGAAATGTATAACAATAACAATCCCAACATTATATCACGTCCATCAGCTATGTACAAGCAATTTTGCTTGTTACTCACATTTTGTGCTTTATACTTAACACCGGTATGCAAAGGTATATGTTTTTTATTTGAAACAGCATCATCTGTCAACATTCATCCAGATAATTTTCTATTTTTGTTAAAATAATTATTTTGGAAACAATTAGGCCATGCAACTTTAACACTAACAATCCTCATCATGTGTGTAATGCCTCATACAAATTAAATGGGGGGAGAGGGTGTGGGTGCTAAGATCCATTATGTTGACTCGTAAGTATTGTATTGCACTAACCGTTGAGTGACATGTTGATTGCTTCTAATAGGTTACCATCGGCTGCCTTAGAGTTGTAGCCCTTTGGAATTCTACCATCTGCTTTAATATAATAAAGAATTTGCTGTTAGTACAAAAGGTTTTTCAAAATACAAAAACGGAAAGCCCATCTTTGGGGATATCATAGAGTGTGAAAAAGCAGGGGAAAACAGATTTGTGTCCCTCTCCATCAAAATATGGGATACATGATCATGTCAATGTTGAGAGCTAGTAACCAGACACCAAGTACTTGCCCTTATGAGGTTTTACCTCCAAAAAGGCACAAGGTTTAAAACAAACTTTGAGTAAAATTGTATTGGATCTGGGAAGATTGCCAAAGTAGGGGCACCTGATTCTTACCATGGGGGTGGGGGGGGGGTAAGAAAAGCCTCAATGTGGTACTTGAACATAAGATCTCACAAAAGGGGGAAGTGGGTAGGGGCACCCCTATTAAAAAATAATTATGAGAGTGCTGGTAATGTTACAAAACTCATCAGCTATACAAAGATGATGCTGATGTTATAACCCGTAAGGCAGTACAAGATACTAGCTGTCAAACAATGGGTGCAAGAAAGAGGTCAAAATCAGGTAGGGGCATCCCCTTCTAACCATGGATAATATTCGCACTGCACTTAATGGCCACAGTGATAGCCTAATCAAGACTGCCAGTGATTCTACTGTGCAGGCAAAAAGGGCTGCACTATTTTCGAACTTTGAATCAATATCGGAGGAAGATGTGAGTAAATTGGTCAAAGGCTTTGCTACATTGTGCCCTTGACACTATTCCTACTTGGCTTTTGAAAGAACATCCAAACATTGTGTTACCCACTCTTACTTCAATCGTTAATGTTTCTCTTTCATCTGGCTGTTTTCCAAACACACTTGGTCAAGCCATAATCTCACCAATATTAAATAAGCCTTCATTAGACCACAATGCTTTAAGTAGTTCTCGACCAGTTTCCAATATCAGATTCGTTACAAAACTCATTGAGAAAGCTGCCGCTAAACAACTGAAGCAACACAGTCAATTCATAACCTTGATGAGCTCTATCAGTCTGCTTATAAGACACACAACAGTACTGAAACTGCTCTTTTGAAAGTTCAGGATGATGTACTTAAAGCAATGGATAAGTATTTTGTTTTTCTAGTGCTATTAGACTTGTCGGCTGCCTTTGACACCATAGATCATGATATTTTACTTGACAGAATGAAAGATGATCGAGGCGTTTCAGATACTACACTTCTGTGGTTCAAGTCATATCTCTCTGATAGACAAAGTTGGGTATCTATTCATAACCTCTACTCTGATCCACTTGATTTGGAGTATGGGCTACCGCAGGGGTCCATATTAGGTCCCTTGATGTTTGGAATTTACACCACCCCCCACTTGGCAATATCATACGTCATCATAACAGAGACTTTCATTTATATGCTGACGATACACAGCTGTATTGTTCCTTTGATCCCAGAAAACCTGGTGCTTGGCAAGTTGCCATTGAGAAACTGCAGTTGTGTATTACTGATGTTCAAAACTGGATGACTTGTAACAAGTTAAAGATTAATGAAAACAAAACCGAGTTCATTGTGCTTGGTACTCCCTAAAACCTTAAGAAACTGCCGAAGATATCTTTGCATACGGTTGATACATGCATCGACCCTACTGATTCTGTCCGCAATTTAGGACCGAATAAATTTGATTAACATATGACAATGAGCAAGCAAGTTTCTAGCCTCTGCCAATCGACCAATTTTCAATTACATAACATAAGGAGAATCAAACGGTACCTTGATAAGGATACTCTCCATCATGTGTCAGAGCTTTAGTCCTCTCTCGTATTGACTATGGCAATCTCCTTTTATTTGGTGCCACGTCATATGAATTAGACAGAGTTAAAGGATTACAAAATAGTGCAGCTTGTTTAATATGTTCCACACCCTTGAGAGAACATCCATCACTTAGGGAACATCATTGGCAACCAATTAGAGAACGGATTCATTTTAAGATTACTCTTCTTGTTTTTAAAGGCTTGAACCAAACTACTCCGCGATATTATTTCCACTTGACTGTCACATTGCACTCCACCACGATTCCTTCGGTCCACACTTGACATCACTCGCTTGAATGTTTCCCGAGCAAGTTCTAAGGTCAAAAAGCTTTAAGTGTAGCTGGGCAAATGATTTGGAACAATCTTCCTACTGTCATTAGGGAATCTGTTACTTTAACTACATTTCGTAAAGTTCTAAAGACTCACCTTTTTTCCATGTTAATTGCTTTTATGTGCGCTATGATCTTGATGAAATAGCGCCTTATAAATGTTACTTGTTATGTTGTGTTATGGAGGAAAAGTCTAACTGTGGTCTTTGGTCCCATACCCCCAAAACATAGCTGGTAAGTTTTGTAAAGAAGTATGATAGGTGAGATTTGAAGCGTCGTACTGTGTAAGCAGTACGAAAGAAAGAGTTTGCAGAGCGGACAACCATTTTAAAGCAACCTCTTCTAAGAATCAGTTGAGATTCTGGGAAGAACCAGGACTCTCATATCAGGCTCGGTACTTCATTCCTGTAAGGAAAAGTCATTTCCTCCTTGACACTGCTTCTCTATGAGAAAATTTTAAACTTCTACTTGGACACTTTGTTATGTATTATTGGCTTCCAGTAAATAAGCGTTTGGAATTTAAAATGTTGTGTCTTGTTTACAAGATTCTAAAGGGAATAGCCCCAGACTTTGTGAGCTAAAGTTTCTACACGCACTCTGCGCTGGACATCCTCTGGTGCGGTATGTTTAGGCCTACAGCAGCCACTTGGCAAAATTAAATACTATGGCGATCGATCAGTCACAATATTTGCCCCCGTTTGTGGAATTGGCTGCCGACGGCAATCCGATCTGATGATACCCCTTGAAATTGTAAAAACTTCTTTGAAGACCCACCTTTTCAAGAATCATTTGTTTACTATTAAATATTGTTATTGTTATTAATTGTTAAATACTTGTCTTTTGTTTTTGACTGCTTTTATCTGTATTTTTAATAACGTAAGGATTTTCATTTGTACAGCGCTTTGTGATGTCTATGTGACATGGAAAGCGGTTTTCTTTAAATAATGAATATTAAATAATTATTAATTATTATTAATTATTATTTTTCAATTGTGTCCAAAATCCTTTGTTAAAAACCACTTCTGAACCAGAGACGAGAAAGAACAACATGTTGTTATTCTTACAAATACTTTACTAGAATGTTTTTATTCTTCAAACTAATTTAGTCTTAAAGAGTTGCTATATATATATTGCATCAAAGAAAAAGGTCACTATTTGGGGACTTGGCGAAACTTACAAGTATGACCACTGAGGGCATTTGATTGGTTAACAATAATTAATGACGTCACAACGTGGAAGAGGTTGCTGCATTTATTGCACAATCACATAACACAGTGCTAGCATGACTTCTGTCGGCCGATACTTGGTTCAAACTCTCAAGATTCACCTCGCCAACTGTCCTAAAAAAGGGTGCAGTTTCCGCACTGAAGGCTCTACAACGTGGTCAGGAGAAACAAGCCCAAAAAGCCAGAAAGTGTAATGGCCAAACTGGCGAAAAAGAAGGACACGGGTAAACGAATGGAGAGTGGAGACTATGCGTTTACCTGCTTGATGGCATGAGCTGATGCTCTGGTTGTATTGCCACATAATCTGTTTGAGTGATGCCAGCATTGGCATCCAGTCATCACCTCTCTCATTGTGAACCATGACCCTGTGGTGACAAAACAAAAGTGCAACACAATCTTAAAAAAACAAAGTAGGCCTATAGCATTGGTAATTATGAACATTTAACATTTAATTGTTTTAAAAGGTACGCTCAAAAATTGGTTTTAGTCAACGTTATGCTAATGTGTAGTAGGCCAAATTGTCAATAAAGACACAGTAAGATTTGAGCAAAAGTGACGTCATAAGTGCTATTTCCTCTGCAGGTTAGTTGTACGGTATGTTTATAAAAAAAAAAAAAATATATATGGGATTGGGTTTACTCCACCATAAACCAACAACCTAACATGCCATTAGAAAATCAGAATCACTAACACATAACTGTCACAAGAACAGAGGATGTAAACGAATATATCAAACAAGTGAAACAGCCAAACAATTCTACACTGCAAAAAACTTGGGTGTTATAATTGACACCATGGGTGTTGTCACATACAGTTATCGAAGAGAGAATCCAAATTAACATCATAGGGTGTTAAAATAACGCCATTGTAATTATTTTGGCAGCAATCAGTGTTATTTAAACACCCTATACGGTGTAAATGTTGATTTTTTTTTATATCTATATGTGACAACACCCATGGTGTAAATTTTAACGCTCCAGTTAGTTTCACAAAGATTGTGCCAAAGGAAGTTAACACAAAAATAAGTTAAGGACCAAAACAAACATTACATTGGGAAACAAATTAAACATGTTAAGTACCTGTAAAAATCCTCATAAATTCTACCGCTACCATCAAGATGTAATGCACTCTGAATATCTTCCGGAAACTCATCTGTAAAAAATGAAAAATCTAATTAACCATCTAAATAAGCAATTTTCTGTTAACATAGTTTAACAGAAACACCCAGAAATAAAACTCCAGAGCTGCCAACATTTTCATCTTGCTATAGATAAGTGAGATTTTTGAACAACAATCAGGGATATATTTCGAATTACATTCAACATAATAGGGACATGGACAGGTTTGTTTAATTTTCAGGGAAATTTCTTCAGAATCAGGGAGAGTGACAGTTCTGAAAGCTCTTCGCAAATCTATCACCACTTTTTGAGAGAAAGCCTTTTTTGTCAAAAGGGCTTCATTTCTGAGACTTGGTCGTCAGTTCATCATTACATTTACTGAGACTCATTTACAAATAATGAAAACCCACCTGAGGTTTTGGCAGATGAATTACTTTTGCAGAATGAATTTCTTTCAGAACAAAAACAGAATGCAATTTAAGGTAGGCTATCCTCTATTACCACAAAGCCTTATCTTTATTTAACCTTCAATAATGGTAACATTGTAAGGTTGCATTATTGTCCTTGATGTTTATTTGCTACACCAGGTTGTTAACGTCAGCCCTTGATGGAAAGACCACATCCCCAATACAATTACGGAGATTTAAAATCACTACACAAAGGAGTCTTAGAATTGCTGGACATTTCAAGAGAAGTACAGATTAAGTGGTGTCAGATTTGGTGATGTGGCAACCAACACACGGAAAGAGGAGCAAAGAAAGCTAGCCAAACAAAACATACATTAACCAACTATGTGAATATACTCCAACCCGACCAATGAGGACATAGACAGCTGCATGCTGGACAAGAACATTTGGAAAGCCATCACAAATGTCCGGTGGAAGCCGTTGGAATGAATGAATGAATGTTAATTAAATAGAAATCAATGTTTTAATGAATTGGATTGGAATCTAAATTTTGTATACATGGACAAAGAAAAACAAGTTCCTTACTTATTGACTTGGCTTCATAAAACGTTCTTGAAAACAATACCAGCGTCAGCTCACTGTTGATGTTTCTCATCTTCCACTGGCTAAAAAGCTCCGTCAGAAAACCATTCACTGCTTTCTCGATGTACAGATCTCCTGTAATCCAAGAAAACAAAAAGGGGAAAACAGGTTAATAATTGCGTTTTCGTTTCAAATTCCATTTTGATAAAACTCGACCAATACAATAGGGATAAGGTTTTTTAACGATTGTGAAAATTCCGGAAAATGGCTTGCGGGCTTCGATTTGCTATTATTCTCGACCTGGAACTTCCCAGATGTTAAAATTCAGGAGGTTTACAGACTCTGTGCATCACCAGAAATACACAACTACAGGTTTGGACACAGTGTTGATTGATTCTTTCTCCCGTTGGTGACTGATTTACTTCTTTCTAAACAAAAATTGAAGGCTCAAGGAGATTTTGAGAAAATCCTGAAATCAGGACAAATCCTGAAAAATCCCATAACTGATACCGGTACAAGCTTCGGGTTGTGCTGGGACAAAAAGAGGTGGTGGGACGAGGGAAGGGGCTATTCTTGTATGAGATGAAAGTGAATGCATTGTTTGTTTATTGTTACTTCAATGTTTGGTTATTTTACACATTCCCCAATTTCAAGCAGAATATTGTGCGATACAATCTTTAATGGCAACAGAGCAACCCAGTCCTGTCAAAAACCAACATTAACAATAAGGTGGAGTCAGAAAAAAAAACAAGCTAAATGGAAATAAAGAAAGGTTTAGAACATCTATTAAAACAACCGAATATACTGAAAGAAAATGAATAACATTGAATACAAAAGGAAAACAATACAAAGAAAATAAGGTAAATATTACCCCGGTACATGATCAGTTGTCATATCATATATGAACCCTTGGACATACTCAATGGTAATTTTAAATAGTCAAATATTCTACGTTAAATTGAAAGAAATTTCGACATTTTTTTTTCCAACCGGAGAAACTGAAACAATCTGACATGGAAAGTTTTCCAAGGTAAAATCTAAAAACTCCCAGGGCATACTTGACCCAGACTCCACGTTCTATGGGGCCTGACTCAATTATGGTCAAATGTGATCAAATTTTCACGATGGATCTTGGTTGTGCTATTATTGGGAGTCTGATTTCCAGCTTGTTACCCTGCAGTGTGGTTTAACCCTGCGTGACATCATCAAAAACAAATCACACGGTGAGGCCACCGGTCAGTATAGGCTACAGTCCGTTTGTATTTTGCGTGTAATTATTTTTGTTGTGGAGAACCCAATCAATTTCAAATGTCCCCAAACCATTAGATATGGACCCTACTCAATTCATCAAAATAAACAACCAGGTCACTGCTTACAGCCATTGTACAAGTACACAGAAAAACCCATCTGGAAACCATAATGGTTCATTTCACCCAGTAGTGGTTATTGACCCCAAGGTCAAGCAACTGCTGTGCAGTTCCTATGGGAATCCCGGGAGAGCTGGTCATTGATGGATGTTATGTGTGTGTGTGAAAAAGACCCCGGATGGTAACAAGACATTACCATGCTATTTGGCTAGGTGTAGATGGGGAATTCTGAATTTTTTAGATTAAAACAAAAATAAAAAATGGCGGAGTACTGATTACTTAATTAAAACCGGACAGTGGACTACAGTCCGATGGCGTCATCGAGTGTTTTAGGCAGCGCTCGTTTAGTGAGAAGCGCACACCCCTTAATTCTCAAAATGGCAGACCATGGGCAGACTGTAGTCACGTGCTACATCAGTGCAAGGGATCTATAATTGTATGGCGTGTATATTGAAAACTCTAAAAACCTATAAAGTAAGCCAATAGTCACTAACAACCTTATAAGTCCCCCAAAGATAAATAACAACACTGAATATGTCATCGGATAAACAATTTCCAAACCCACTCAAAGAAATAGAAAGCAAGACAAATTAAAATAAATTCAAAGAGAAAGTTATTTAACTAAATTGGCATTTGGTATTCACAGTCATTCCCTGAGCATCCATGCAATGCATCTTGATTATAGCAGACTTTCGGGAAGTCATTTGTTAATTTTTTTCGATCAAATTTGAGACGGTACCTGCAGAAACAAACTTCATTTTTGATAACATATCTCTTGAGTTGATATTTTTTAAAGATGGCAAGTACAAATTTAATTCAATAGCAGACAATGAAACGAAGAAACAAGTTGACACTACTATTAAAAGGAAAGCGAGTAAACATCAGTATCTGCAATTAATCATTTAAAAGTCCACAATGTTGATTAAAATCCAAATTTAAAAGCCTAAGGAAACCAAAATTGGACAGACTTGTAGACGTTATTGAAATAGTAAACACTGTGAAGTTGTGGCAAATAGTGACAACGATTCATCTTATCTCAAACTTTTTTGTTTTAGGTTAATTACTCACAAACACGAATTGAACCGAAACTGTCGTTTAATATTGACATTTAGGACAATATGCACTTTAACACAGAGGTTGCAACACTCACAAGGTGAAACTTTTTCTTAGGTTGAAAAGGAAATTTGATTTCAAAACAGTCTACATTTGATTACTAAATCAGTCTTCTATGTCGTCACCTGAGGCAAATTTCATGGAGCTGCTCTACGGCCGATTGTATGCTTATGTGCTATCCGCGAAGCACTGGAAAAGGCATGATAACCTTCCGGTGCTTGACGCAAATCCATAGTGATTGCGCAAGCTGGCCGCCTAGCTTGCGCAGTTTTCTGGCTAACCTGTGAAATGCACTTACGCTTAAGCAAACCTTTCTGCTATAGTTAGCACAAAAATTGCCTACCATTAAGCAGCACTATGAAATTTACCCCAGGTCTTTAATAGTTCATTAAAGAACTATAATACTCATGAAAAGATGTTGGGTTTCAGACTAAACAAAGTATAGTTTATATACAAAATGTAATTAGTTTTAATGCGCAAATTCCGTAAGCATATTATTCAAATGCACATCACATAAACTATACTCCATTGCTCAGAGAGGGCGCACTATACCAGTAATCCAGAAACACCAGGGCCCCCTCTCTTTCATAATGTGTCCTGGGCATTTTATTATACAAAACGCACATATTACATTAATTTATTCGGTTGAGTGCCAAGGCAAATTAGAATCAACCAACTTCTCACGTAAAGGTATACACGCGTCAGTGGTTTAGCGGGAAATTTAAATATGATTGGGCGTGGTACTAAGTATAAGTCAAATAAATAATAATAATAATAATAATAAAAATAATAACAATGACAATAATAATAATATTAATAATAATGAAAGAAGCATGGTTCTATCACCTGTTGCATACATCTGTTGGTAAATTACTACACGACTTCATTAATATTAAAATCCGAATCACATCAAGTCTTCCAAAATCATGTGTATGGTAATGCTTGAATTTATAGAATTAACACCCTGAAACCCATCATTTCTTATCAGAAGGTCAGCCAGACCATTTTTATTAGGTTCCAAACATTTTGGTGTTGGTTTCAAAATAGAGTGGAGTATTTCTTTAGACAGTGCTTAGCCGAATCCCGTCTTTTTATTCCTAATAAGATTTGTTTTCATGAGCTTTTAGATTTCAAAGTTTTGTTTTCAAACTGAGTATTTTAATAAAAAAATACAGAATGTTTTCTAGAATATGCATTTCTTGTGTATGTTCACATCCGCACAGTTAATCAATTTATATTCTTCCTGTGTATACACGGTACACTACCTAGGAACTTCACTTTTGTACTCTGAACTGCAGTGTACCAGTTGATTCGCATACCAGATGACCTCATTGGTCACTTTCTGGTTTGGCTATTGTACACAATTGCTCTAATATATAAAAAAATAAAAAAGACAAATCTCTTAGTACAATTTTTGTTTGAAATTAACTAGTCACTTACCTATTAACAGAGCACAATCTAAACCAATTCAGTATCTTGGCATGCATCAACGTTTGACCATGATTAAGCAACCAAAGAGTACAATGTAAAACAAAACCTCATTGCTGTATATTACATGTGTCAAAACAGTCTTTATCAATAGATAAAGCACAGACAAGTATGTTAATAGATAGTTTGTACTTTGTTTCTTAATAATCATTACTTAACTGTGCCTTTGATATAATAATTGGTTATTCTGAGACGAACTTGACGCGTACAGGTACCTATTTCACTACCCTATACCTGTTCTGTACATATTAGACATCATAAAGCAGACAAGCAGAATATCTTTGAACGTATTCAAACCTAATGATGCATGAAGAATTTCAGCGATTTGATGTTTCTACAAAGAGAACAGTGGTGGCAATTATATCATGATTGTTTTTATAATACATTAACTTGTTGTAATGTTTTAAAGATGATCAAAAAGTCTTCTCCGACATCTGAAGAACAGAAATACAACAACACAAAGCATTAGCTTTTAAAACTTGACTGCCAGAAGCAAAATAATATTTCCACCAATGGGAAATATAGTTAATGCTGATGTTAATTGTCTCGCTTCTCATTCTGGAAGCCGAATCCCTGCAAGACATATTTATTGCACCTTGGAAGATAGACTTCTTTCTAATTAAAGTGATCAGTGACGAGGAGAATTCGTCGGTAAACATTGCAAGGATAAAGACAACATGGGCTCAAATGTGGCATCAAGTGACTGTGGTGCTTCTTATAACATCACTGAGGAGATGGTTTCCGAATGGATTTTTAGTCCAGCAGACACCATTATTATTACTGTCATTATACCGATCATCATGGGTTTTGGTCTCATCAACAACTCTACTTTTCTATTTGTAATTTTGCGTTCTCCAAAAATGAGATCTGAAACCAATGTTTACTTGGCACATTTGGCACTGGCTGATCTACTGTTCCTGATTTTAACTGGTGTCTTCATGCTCGGTAAACTCCAAACAACACCCGTTTTGAAAGGCTCATTTCTGAGGAGCTCAGCAGAATGTACCTGCTTTGTGACAGTAATAAATACTGGTTATTTTGCATCTATTGCATTTGTTACCACGGTGTCATTTGAGAGATACCTTGCATTGTGCCATCCATTCAAACATCTGAAAATGCGTGGACGGCGTCGAACAAACAAAACAGTGGCGATCTGTTGGTTGGTAGGGTTGATGTTTTCAGTAATAACAGTGCCTGGTGCAGCTAAACATCATGTTGATTGTCTTCATTGGCCTGCTGATGACATGTACCAAGGGTTCCCATCCACTGTGGCGTATTGTGGCGCCATACAGCCATGGGTAATTTACTTCACAGCACCATTGTTAAATGTTCCCTGGCTAATTGCACTAGTTGCCAACATTTACATGTATGTGAACATCATACAGACATTAAACAAACGCAAGAGTGCCCGGGGTAATAAACAAGGGGACAACAAAGCAGTGCATACTCGGAACCAAGTGGCCAAGATGCTGATCGTCAATGGTGTAGTATTCTTTATCTGCCAGACACCGTACCGAGTTATAAGTCTGACTAAATGGACATGTCTGTTGGCACAGATTCAGGATCCTTTATACGCAAGACTTGGGTCTGCAACGCTATGGATTTCTGCAATTCCTCAGTATATTAACACCATTGTCAACCCTTTGATCTATGGTGTGATGAATTCCCAGTACCGTACAGCGTTAAAGGTTGCTTTTCAGTGCAAAAGAAGATCCAAAAATCAGGCAGTTTCTGCAACCATTTCTCTCCATGCTATCAATGCACCAGAGACCAATATGCGATCGTCCAACACATGTAATGACCAGGAAAAGGTGGAAAACAGACTGCGAATGAACACAATATAATTTGTGCAAATTCAACCGAGGTAAGCCAAATAAATGTATTGCATCATGATCAACAGGAAATTGTTCATAACTGAATCCGAAGTGTGGAAGGGTGGGTAAATTTGGAAAGTCTTAAACAAATCATTAAGGAAGGATCAAGAAATGTCCTCTAAGACCTTTTAAAACTTAGTTTTTTTAAATTAAAAATGTATGCAAAGTTTGTTTAACACTGTGCACTGTTTAACACCCTGTGTTTAAGTTTGACTTCTTGTACTTTGTCAATATGCATATACTGGGTTTTATTCCATAAACTTGATTCATGTTCAAAAAAGTTACAACAAACTTTGAAACAATTGCTTTATGGGATGTTCATCAATGTTAATATTTTAATCGTGCTCAATGTTGTCACTGAGCTAGAAATGCTTCAAAAATCAAGTGCATCGTAATGCATGCATTTATAGACTTAACACCATAAAACCCATCAATTCTTATCATAAGGTCAGCCAGACCATTTTTATTAGGGTTCAAACGTTTTTGGTTGGTTTCAATATAGAGTGGAGTATTTTGAAACACAGTGCTCAGCGGCTCCCATCTTTGTATTCCTTATTTTTTTTTAAATCGTGAGCTTTTAAATTTCAAAGTTTTGTTTTCAAACTGGAGTAAAGGGTATTTTAACAAAAACATACAAAATGTTTATTTCTTGTATTGTTCACATCCGCACAGTTAATCAATTTATATTTTTCCTGTGCACGGTACACTACCTAGGAACTTCACTTTTCTACTCTGCACTGCAGTGTGCCAGTTGACTGGCCTATACCAGATGACCTCATTGGTCACTTTCTGGTTTTGGCTATTGTACACAATTGCTCTTATATATAAAATATACCAAAAAAAAACCTAATTCGATTTTTGTTTGAAATTAACCGGTCACTTACTGATTGACAGAACACAATCTAAACGAAATCAGTATCTAGGCATGCATCAACGTTTGACCATGATTAAGCAACCAAAGAGTACAATGTAAAAAAAACCTTAATGCTATATATTTCGTGTGTCAATAAAGTCTTTATTATTAGATAAAGCACAGGCAAGTTTGTACTTTGATAGAGCAGACGACTACTGGCCGTATACAATACTCTTTGTACAGGAAGGGACAGTTGCACATGTCCAGACTACGTTTCTTAATACTCTTGATTGTACCTTTGATGTAATAGTTGGTTATTCTGAGACGAAGTCGACGCTTACAGGTACCTGTCTCACACCGGTACTCACCTGCTCTGTACCTATAAGACAACATTAAGCAGACCTGCTCTGTACCTATAATACATCATTAAGCAGACATGCAGAAGATCCTTGAAGGTATATGGAAGCCTAATGGTTCATGAAGATTTTCAACGATTTGTTGGTTTCTACAAAGAGAACAGCGGTGACAAGATATCATGATTGTTTTTATAATCATATACACGTTGTAATGTTATAAAGATGATCAACCAGTCTTCTCCGACATCTAAAGAACAGAAATACAACAACACAAAGCATTAGCTTTTAAAACTTGACTACCAGAAGCAAAATCTTGTTTCCACCAATGGGAAATATAGTTAATGCTGATGTTATTTGTCTTGTTTCGCATTCTGGAAGCCGAATCCCTGAAAGACATATTTTTAACACATTGAAAGATAGACTTCTTCCTAATTAAAGTGATCAGTGACGAGGAGAGTTCATCGGTAAACATTGCAAGGATAAAGACAACATGGGCTCAAATGTGGCATTAAGTGACTGTGGTGCTTCTTCTAACATCACTGAGGAAACGGTTTCTGAATGGCTTTTTACTCCAGCAGACACCATTATTATTACTGTCATTATACCGATCATCATGGGTCTTGGTCTCATCAACAACTCAACTTTTATATTTGTAATTTTCCGTTCTCCAAAAATGAGATCTGAAACCAATGTTTACCTGGCACATTTGGCACTGGCTGATCTACTGTTCCTGATTTTGGATGGTGTCTTCGAGCTCAGTCATCACACAGCAGCACCTGTTGTGTACGGCTTCTTTCTTAGGAGCTCAGCAGAATGTACCTGCTTTGTGACAGTAATAAATACTGGTTATTTTGCATCTATTGCATTTGTTACCACGGTGTCACTTGAGAGATACCTTGCATTGTGCCATCCCATCAAACATCTGAAAATGCGTGGACGGCGTCGAACAAACAAAACAGTGGCGATCTGTTGGTTGGTGGGGTTGATGTTTTCAGGAATAACAGTGCCTGGTGCAGCTAAACATCATGTTGAATGTCTTCATTGGCCTGATGATGACATGTACAAAGGGTTCCCATCCACTGTGGCGTATTGTGGCGCCATACAGCCATGGGTAATTTACTATACTACACCATTATTAAATGTACCCAGGCTAATTGCAATGGTTGCCAACATTTACATGTATGTGAACATCATACATACATTAAACAATCGCAAGAGTGCCCGGGGTAATAAACAAGGAGACAACAAAGCAGTGCATACTCGGAACCAAGTGGCCAAGATGCTGATCGTCAATGGCGTAGTATTCTTTATCTGCCAGACACCGTACCGAGTTATAAGTCTGACTAAATGGATCTGTCTGCACAGATTCAGGATCCTTTATACGCAAAACTTGGGTCTGCAACGGTATGGATTTCTGCAATTCCTCAGTGTATTAACACCATTGTCAACCCTTTGATCTATGGTGTGATGAATTCTCAGTACCGTACAGCTTTAAAGGTTGCCTTTCAGCGCAAAAGAAGATCCAGAAATCAGGCAGTTTCTGCAACCGTTTTTCTCCAAACTACTAATGCACCAGAGACCAGTATGCGATCGTCCAACACATGTAATGACAATGAAAAGGTGGAAAACAGACTGTGAATGAACACAACGTAATTCGTGCAAATTCAACCGAGGTAAGCCACTTAATTATATTGCATCATGATCAACAGGAAATGTTCATAACTGAAACAGAGGTGTGGAAGGGTGGGTAACTTTGGAAAGTCTCAAACAAATCATTAAGGAAGGATCAAGAAATGTCCTCTAAGACCTTTTAAAAACTTGTTTTTTTTCCCCAAAAAATGTATGTAAAGTTTGTTAAACACTGTGCACTGTTTAACACCCTGTATCTATGTTTAAGTTTGACTTCATGTACTTTGACACTATGCATATACTGGGTTATATTCCATAAACTTGATTCATGTTCAAAAAAGTTACAACAAACATGGAATTAATTGCTTCACTGGATTTTCATCAATGTTAATATTTTATTCGTGCTAAATGTTGTCACTGAGCTAGAACTTGAAATACTTCCAAAATCAAGTGCATGTAATGCTTGCAATTTATAGACTTAAAACCATGAAACCCATCAATAGACTGTGCAAGTCTCGTGCTTATCGGAACGAGAAAACACGTCAAACGAAGAGAAAAACAATCTCTGAAATAAAATCTTTGTTTTAAATTATATCTAATGACAAAATCTGAACAACAAAAACTCATTACATGTTTACAAAATCAGTTTTAGTTTTGATAATGAATACACAAATAATGTGTTAATTATTATTGAAGCAAAATTAAAACTCTGGGACAAGGATGCTTATTTTATCTTAACTTTTCAGAAACCACTTACGTTGATTCGCGATGGTCACAAGGGCAGTTTAAAGAGGACGCTGACGCTCCAACAGCCATAGACTGCAATGAAAAGGCTTCGCGTTGCAATAACGACATCTGGCGATTACCATCGCGCATCCAAAACAAGCGTTTACATAAGTTTTGTGATCGGAGGGGAGCACAACATTCCTAATTTTTTGCAGCAACCGGAAGCTGAGGTCAAAGTTGATTCTCCGGTTTTCTTTGTTATATTATTGAAATGATTTTGCTTTCATATTTTTCATCACAAGGTACTACATTCCCAACAACATATATATTTGTCATGGTCATAAACCAAGTAAAACTAAAAAAATTGCCAAAACAAAATCTTGCCCACGTAAATCTCCATATGGTTGGGACCACAATAGTCCCGGAAGTTCAAATATGCACGAGACTTGCACAGTCTATTCTTATCATAATGTCAGCCAGACCATATTTATTAGGGTGCAAACGTTTTTGTGTTGGGGTCAATATAGAGTGGAGTATTTTGATACACAGTGATCAGCCGGCTCCCATCTTTGTAATCCTTGAAATAATGTTTTCATGAGCTTTTAAATTTCAAAGTTTTGTTTTCAAACTGGAGTAAAGGGTATTTTAACAAAAACATACAAAATGTTTTCTAGAATATGTATTTATTGTATAGTTCACATCCGAACAGTTTATCAATTTATATTCTTCCTGTGTATACACGGTACACTACCTAGGAACTTCACGTTCCTACTCTGAACTGCAGTGTACCAGTTGATTTGCCTATACCAGATGACCTCATTGGTCACTGTCTGGTTTGGCTATTGCTCTTATATATAAAATATCAAAAAGACAAATCTCCTAATTCAATTTTTGTTTGAAATTAACCAGTCACTTACTGATTGACAGAGCACAATCTAAACGAAATCAGTATCTAGGCATGCATCAACATTTGACCATGATTAAGCAACCAAAGAGTACAGTGTAAAAAAACACCTCATTGCTGTATATTACGTGTGTCAATATTAAAAGTCTTTATTATTAGATAAAGCACGGGCAAGTTTGTACTTTGATAGAGCAGATGACTACTAGCCGTATACAATACTCTTTTCTTCATAAACCTTGTACATGAAGGTACAGTTGCACATGTCCAGACTACGTTTCTTAAATAATCAATACTTGATTGTGCCTTTGATGTAACAGTTGGTTATTCGGAGACGAAGTCGACGAATACAGGTACCTGTCTCACTACCGGTACTCTATACCTGCTCTGGACATCATTAAGCAGACATGCAGAAGATCCTTGAAGGTTATGGAAACCCGATGGTTGATGAAGATTTTCAACGAGTTGGTGGTTTCTACAAAGAGAACAGCGGTGGCAAGATATCATGATTGTTTTTATAATCATATACACGTTGTAATGTTATAAAGATGATCAAAACGTCTTGTCCGACATCTGAAGAACAGAAATACAACAACACAAAGCATTAGCTTTTAAAACTTGACTACCCGAAGCAAAATAATATTTCCACCAATGGGAAATATAGTTAATGCTGATGTTAATTGTCTCGTTTCGCATTCTGGAAGGAAAATCCCTGCAAGACATATGTTTAACACCTTGGAAGACAGACTTCTTTCTAATTAAAGTGATCAGTGACGAGTAGAATTCATCGGTAAACATTGCAAGGATAAAGACAGCATGGGTTCAAATGTGGCATCAAGTGACTGTGGTGCTTCTTATAACATCACTGAGGAGACGGTTTCTGAATGGCTTTTTACTCAAGCAGATACCATTATTATTACTGTCACTATACCGATCATCATGGGTCTTGGTCTCATCAATAACTCTACTTTTATATTTGTAATTTTGCGTTCTCCAAAAATGAGATCTGAAACCAATGTTTACTTGACACATTTGGCACTGGCTGATCTGCTGTTCCTGATTTTGGATGGTGTCTTCGAGCTCAGTAATCACACAGCAGCACCCGTTGTGTACGGCTTCTTTCTTAGGAGCTCAGCAGAATGTACCTGCTTTGTGACAGTAATAAATACTGGTTATTTTGCATCTATTGCATTTGTTACCACGGTGTCATTTGAGAGATACCTTGCATTGTGCCATCCCATCAAACATCTGAAAATGCGTGGACGGCGTCGAACAAACAAAACGGTGGCGATCTGTTGGTTGGTGGGGTTGATGTTTTCAGGAATAACAGTGCCAGGTGCAGCTAAACATAATGTTATTTGTCTTCATTGGCCTGATGACGACATGTACCAAGGGTTCCCATCCACTGTGGCGTATTGTGGCGCCATACAGCCATGGGTAATTTACTATACTACACCATTGTTAAATGTTCCCTGGCTAATAACACTGGTTGCCAACATTTACATGTATGTGAACATCATACAGACATTAAACAAACGCAAGAGTGCCCGGAGTAATAAACAAGGAGACAACAAAGCAGTGCAGACTCGGAACCAAGTGGCCAAGATGCTGATCGTCAATGGCGTAGTATTCTTCATCTGCCAGACACCGTACCGAGTTATAAGTCTGACTAAATGGACATGTCTGTTGGCACAGATTCAGAATCCTTTACAAGCAAAACTTGGGTCTGCAACGTTATGGATTTCTGCAATTCCTCAGTATATCAACACCATTGTCAACCCTTTGATCTATGGTGTGATAAATTCCCAGTACCGTACAGCTTTAAAGGTTGCCTTTCAGTGCAAAAGAAGATCCAGAAATCAGGCAGTTTCTGCAACCGTTTTTCTCCATGCTACCAATGCACCAGAGACCAGTATGCGATCGTCAAACACATGTAATGACAATGAAAAGGTGGAAAACAGACTGTGATTGAACACAGCATGACTTGTGCAAATTCAACCGAGTAAGCCACTTAATTGTATTGCATCA
Organism: Plazaster borealis; assembly: GCA_021014325.1. Taxonomy (NCBI): domain Eukaryota; kingdom Metazoa; phylum Echinodermata; class Asteroidea; order Forcipulatida; family Labidiasteridae; genus Plazaster; species Plazaster borealis. The sequence goes on from CM037473.1 coordinate 4,235,573, forward strand.
TGATCAGCAGGAAGTTGTTCATAACTGAAACAGAGGTATAAAGGGTGGGTAACTTTGGAAAGTCTCAAACAAATCATTAAGGAAGGATCAGGAAATGTCCTCTGAGACCTTTTTAAAGCTTAACTTTTTTTAATCAACAATTTTCTAAAGTTTTTTTAAACACTGACCTGCGCGACACCATCAAAAAAATCATACGCTTACGCCATCGGACAGTAGGCTACTGTCCGTTTGTATTAGCGTGTAATTCATTTTTGTGGAGAACCCAATCACTTTCAAATGGCCCAAACATTAGATATGGACCCTACTCAATTCATCCAAATAAACATCAGGTCACTGCTTACAGCCATTGTACAAGTATATAGAAAAAGCCATCAGAAAACTATATGGTTCATTTCACCCAGTAGTGACTATTGACCCCAAGGTCAAGTAACCGCTGTACAATTCCTATGGGAATTCCGGGAGAGCAGGACATTGATGGATTTTTTGTGTGTGAAAAAGACCTCGGATGGTAACAAGACAGTTACCATGCTATTTGGCTAGGTGTAGATGGGGAATGTTGAACTTTTAGATTAAACAAAAATAAAAATGGTGGAGTACTGACTAAATAATCAAAAACGGACAGAGGACCTCAGTCCGATGGCATCATGCAAAGTTAACACCCTATATCGATGTTTAAGTTTGACTTCGTGTAATTTCATTATGTTTATACTGAGTTTTATTCCATACTTGATTCATATTCAAAATAGTTACAACAAACTTGGAATTAATTACTTTGTGGGATTTTCATTAATGTTAATATTCTAATCGTGCTAAATGTTTTCACTGAGCTAGAACTTGCATTTATAGACTTAACACCATGAAACCCATCAATAGACTGTGCAAGTCTCGCGCATATCGGAACGAGAAAACACGTCACACGAAGCAAAAAACATTCCCTGAAATAAAATCTTTGTTTTAAATTATGTCTAATGACCAAATCTGAACAACAAAAATACTCATTACATGTTTACAAAATCAGTTTTAGTTTTGATAATGAATACACAGATAATGTGTTAATTATTATTGAAGCAAAATTAAAACTCTGGGACAAGGATGCTTATTTGATCTTAACTTTTCAGAAACCACTTACGTTGATTCGCGATGGTCACAAGGGCGTAAAATTAACGCTTGACGCAGTTTAAAGAGGACGCTGACGCTTCAACAGCCATAGACTGCAATGAAAAGGCTTCTCGTTGCAATTACAGCATTTGGCGATTTTCATCACGCATCCGAAACAACGGTTTACACAAGTGTTGTGATCGGAGGTGAGCACAAAATTCTTAATTTTTTGCAGCAACCGGAAGCTGAGGTCAAGTTTAATTCTCGGGTTTTCTTTGTTATATTATTGAATTGATTTTACTTTCATATTTTTTATCACTAGGTATTACAACCCAACAACATATATATTTTTCATGGTCATAAACTACGTTAAACTAAAATAATTGCCAAAACAAAATCTTGCCCACGTATTGGTCTATGGTCCCGGAAGTTCAAATATGCGCGAGACTTGCACAGTCTATTCTTATCAAGGTCAGCCAGACCATATTTATTAGGGTGCAAACGTTTTTGTGTTGGGATCAATATAGAGTGGAGTATTTTGATACACAGTGATCAGCCGGCTCCCATCTTTGTATTCCTTGAAATAATGTTTTTACGAGCTTTTAAATTTCAAAGTTTTGTTTTCAAACTGGAGTAAAGGGTATTTTAACAAAAACATACAAAATGTTTTCTAGAATATGTATGTATTGTATAGTTCACATCCGAACAGTTAATCAATTTATATTCTTCCTGTGTATACACGGTACACTACCTAGGAACTTCACGTTTCTACTCTGAACTGCAGTGTACCAGTTGATTTGCCTATACCAGATGACCTCATTGGTCACTGTCTGGTTTGGCTATTGTACACAATTGCTCTTATATATAAAATATAAAAAAGACAAATCTCCTAATTCAATTTTTGTTTGAAATTAACCAGTCACTTACTGATTGACAGAGCACAATCTAAACGAAATCAGTATCTAGGCATGCATCAACGTTTGACCAAGATTAAGCAACCAAAGAGTAAAATGTAAAACAAAACCTCATTGCTGTATATTACCTGTGTCAATAAAGTCTTTATTATTAGATAAAGCACGGGCAAGTTTGTACTTTGATAGAGCAGACGACTACTGGCCGTATACAACACTCTTTGTACAGGAAGGGACAGTTGCACATGTCACGACTACGATTCTTAATACTCAATACTTGATTGTGCCTTTGATATAATAGTTGGTTATTCTGAGACGAAGTCGACGAATACAGGTACCTGTCTCACTACCGGTACTCTATACCTGCTCTGGACATCATTAAGCAGACATGCAGAAGATCCTTGAAGGTATATGGAAACCCGATGGTTGATGAAGATTTTCAACGATTTGATGGTTTCTACAAAGAGAACAGCGGTGGTAAGATATCATGATTGTTTTTATAATCATGTACACGTTGTAATGTTATAAAGATGATCAAAACGTCTTGTCCGACATCTAAAGAACAGAAATACAACAACACAAAGCATTAGCTTTTAAAACTTGACTACCAAAAGCAAAATAATATTTCCACCAATGGGAAATATAGTTAATGCTGATGTAAATTGTCTCGTTTCGCATTCTGGAAGCGAAATCCCTGCAAGACACATTTTTAACACCTTGGAAGATAGACTTCTTTCTAAATAAAGTGATCAGTGACGAGTAGAATTCATCGGTAAACATTGCAAGGATAAAGACAGCATGGGTTCAAATGTGGCATCAAGTGACTGTGGTGCTTCTTATAACATCACTGAGGAGACGGTTTCTGAATGGCTTTTTACTCCAGCAGATACCATTATTATTACTGTCATTATACTGATCATCATGGGTCTTGGTCTCATCAATAACTCTACTTTTATATTTGTAATTTTGCGTTCTCCAAAAATGAGATCTGAAACCAATGTTTACTTGACACATTTGGCACTGGCTGATCTGCTGTTCCTGATTTTGGATGGTGTCTTCGAGCTCAGTAATCACACAGCAGCACCCGTTGTGTACGGCTTCTTTCTTAGGAGCTCAGCAGAATGTACCTGCTTTGTGACAGTAATAAATACTCATGGTTATTTTGCATCTATTGCATTTGTTACCACGGTGTCATTTGAGAGATACCTTGCATTGTGCCATCCATTCAAACATCTGAAAATGCGTGGACGGCGTCGAACAAACAAAACAGTGGCGATCTGTTGGTTGGTAGGGTTGATGTTTTCAGGAATAACAGTGCCTGGTTCAGCTAAACATAATGTTATATGTCTTCATTGGCCTGATGATGACATGTACCAAGGGTTCCCATCCACTGTGGCGTATTGTGGCACCATACAGCCATGGGTATTTTACTATACTACACCATTGTTAAATATTCCCTGGCTAATTGCACTGGTTGCCAACATTTATATGTATGTGAACATCATACAGACATTAAACAAACGCAAGAGTGCCCGGAGTAATAAACAAGGAGACAACAAAGCAGTGCATACTCGGAACCAAGTGGCCAAGATGCTGATCGTCAATGGCGTATTATTCTTCATCTGCCAGACACCGTACCGAGTTACAAGTCTGACTAAATGGATCTGTCTTTTGGCACAGATTCAGAATCCTTTACAAGCAAAACTTGGGTCTGCAACGTTATGGATTTCTGCAATTCCTCAGTATATTAACACCATTGTCAACCCTTTGATCTATGGTGTGATGAATTCTCAGTACCGTACAGCTTTAAAGGTTGCCTTTCAGTGCAAAAGAAGATCCAGAAATCAGGCAGTTTCTGCAACCGTTTTTCTCCATGCTATCAATGCACCAGAGACCAATATGCGATCGTCCAACACATGTAATGACAATGAAAAGGTGGAAAACAGACTGTGAATGAACACAACATAATTTGTGCAAATTCAACCGAGTAAGCCACTTAATTGTATTACATCATGATCAACAGGAAATTGTTCATAACTGAATCAGAGGTATGGAAGGGTGGGTAACTTTGGAAAGTCTCAAACAAATCATTAAGGAAGGATCAAGAAATGTCCTTTAAGACCTTTTTAAAACTTAGTTTTTTTCAATTCAAAAATTAATGTAAAGTTTGTCTAAACACTGTCCAATGTGTAACACCCTGTATCTATGTTTAAGTTTGACTTCATGTACTTTGTCATTGTGCATTTACTGAGTTTTGTTCCACAAACTTGATTCATATTCAAAAAAAGTACAAGAACTTGGAATTAAATGCTTCATGGGATTTTCATTAATATTAATATTTTAATCGTGCTCAATGTTGTTACTGAGCTAGAACTTGAAATTCCTCCAAAATCAAGTGCATGGTAATGCTTGCATTTATAGACTGAACACCATAAAACCCATCAATTCTTTTCATAAGGTCAGCCAGACCATTTTTTTAGGGTGCAAACGTTTTGTGTTGGTTTCAATATAAAGTGGAGTGTTTTGATAGACATTGCTCAGCCGGCTCCCATCTTTGTATTCCTTGTAAGAATGTTTTCATGAGCTTTAAATTTCAAAGTTTTGTTTACAAACTGGAGTAAAGGCTATTTTAAACAAAAACATACAAAATGTTTTGTAGAATATGTATTTCTTGTACAGTTCACATCCGCACAGTTTAATATTCAATTTATATTCTTCCTGTGTATACATGGTACACTACCTAGGAATTTCACATATCTACTCTGAACTGCAGTCTACCAGTTCTGGTTTGGCTAATGTACACTAAGTGCTTTTAAGAAAATAAAAATAAATAACAAAGTCTCAAAATTCAATTTGTGTTTGAAATTAAACAGTCTCTTTACTGATTGACAGAGCACAATCTAAACGAAATCAGTATCTAGGTATGCATCAACGTTTGACCATGAATAAGCAACCAAAGAGTATAATATAAAACAAAACCCCGTTGCTGTACATTAGGTGTGTCAATACAGTCTTTTTTAATAGACAAGGCACAGGCGAGTTTGTACTTTGATAGAGCAGACGACTCCTACTGGCAGTATATGCAATACTCTTTTCTTTATAAACCTTGTCATGAAGGTACAGTTGCACATGTCCAGACAACGTTTCTTAATAATCAATACTTGATTGTGCCATCGATGTAATAGTTGGTTATTCTGAGACGAAGTCGATGCATACAGGTACATGCTCTATACCTGCTCTGTACCTATAAGACATCATTAAGCAGACATGCAGAAGATCCTGGAAGGTATATGGAAACCTAATGGTTCATGAAGATTTTCAACGATTTGATGGTTTCTACAAAGAGAACAGTGGTGGCAAGATATCATGATTTTGTTTTATAATACATTAACTTGTTGTAATGTTTTAAAGATGGTCAAACAGTCTTCTCCGACATCTGAAGAACAGAAACAACACAAAGCATTAGCTTTTAAAACTTGACTACCAGAAGCAAAATAATATTTCCACCAATGAGAAATATAGTTAATGCTGATGTTAATTGTCTCGTTTCGCATTCTGGAAGCGAAATCCCTGCGAGACACATTTATTACACCTTGGAAGATAGACTTCTTTCTAATTAAAGTGATCAGTGACGAGTAGAATTCATCGGTAAACATTGCATGGATAAAGACAGCATGGGTTCAAATGTGGCATCAAGTGACTGTGGTGCTTCTTATAACATCACTGAGGAGACGGTTTCTGAATGGCTTTCGACTTCAGCAGACACCATTATTATTACTGTCATTATACTGATCATCATGTGTCTTGGTCTCATCAACAACTCTACTTTTATATTTGTAATTTTGCGTTCTCCAAAAATGAGATCTGAAACCAATATTTACTTGACACATTTGGCACTGGCTGATCTACTGTTCCTGATTTTGAATGGTGTCTTCGAGCTCAGTAACCACACAGCAGCACCTGTTGTGTACGGCTTCTTTCTTAGGAGCTCAGCAGAATGTACCTGCTTTGTGAAAGTAATAAATACTGGTTATTTTGCATCTATTGCATTCGTTACCACTGTGTCATTTGAGAGATACCTTGCGTTGTGCCATCCCATCAAACATCTGAAAATGCGTGGACGGCGTCGAACAAACAAAACAGTGGCGATCTGTTGGTTGGTGGGGTTGATGTTTTCAGGAATAACAGTGCCTGGTGCAGCTAAACATCATGTTGAATGTCTTCATTGGCCTGATGATGACATGTACCAAGGGTTCCCATCCACTGTGGCGTATTGTGGCGCCATACAGCCATGGGTAATTTACTATACTACACCATTGTTAAATGTTCCCTGGCTAATAACACTGGTTGCCAACATTTACATGTATGTGAACATCATACAGACATTAAACAAACGCAAGAGTGCCCGGAGTAATAAACAAGGAGACAACAAAGCAGTGCAGACTCGGAACCAAGTGGCCAAGATGCTGATCGTCAATGGCGTATTATTCTTCATCTGCCAGACACCGTACCGAGTTACAAGTCTGACTAAATGGATCTGTCTTTTGCCACAGATTCAGAATCCTTTACAAGCAAGACTTGGGTCTGCAACGGTATGGATTTCTGCAATTCCTCAGTATATCAACACCATTGTCAACCCTTTGATCTACGGTGTGATGAATTCTCAGTACCGTACAGCTTTAAAGGTTGCCTTTCAGTGCAAAAGAAGATCCAGAAATCAGGCAGTTTCTGCAACCGTTTTTCTCCATGCTATCAATGCACCAGAGACCAATATGCTATCGTTCAACACATGTAATGACAATGAAAAGGTGGAAAACAGACTGTAAATGAACACAACATAACTTGTGCAAATTCAACCGAGTATAAAGGCACTTAATTGTATTGCATCATGATCAGCTGGAAATTGTTCATAACTGAAACAGAGGTATGGAAGGGTGGGTAACTTTGGAAAGTCTCAAACAAATAATCAAGGAAGGATCAAGAAATGTCCTCTAACACCCTTTTAAAATTGTGTAAGCTTTGTTTTAACACAGTGCACTGTCACGCTATATCCATGTTTAAGTTTGACTTCGTGTACTTTGTCGTTATGCATATACTGGGTTTATTCCATGCTTGATTCGTATTCAAAATAGTATAAAAAAAAAAAAAATTGGAAATAATATCTTCATGGGATTTTCATCAATGTTCATATTTTAATCGTGCACTCTAAAAACTCCCGGGTCAGAATTTACCCGGATTCCGAGTCCCAGGGGGCCTGTTCCATTTCCGGGTCAGGCTGACCCGGAAAGTGGTTAAAGGATGAGATTTTAACTCCGATTTTGCGTCATTATGATTCATTTTAGGGTAATTTTGACAATAAATGTTGTCACTGAGCTGCAGCTTGAAATGCTGTGGATATTTTCAATCAATTTCATGAAGGAAATGGTGTGCATAGTACATTCATCTTTATCATTTTGTCAACAAAAGTTGCTTAAAAAACTTAAAATGAATCAACCGCACTCTAAGACCCAAAACATTATTTGTTTTATGTTAGCTAAGTTAAATGTGCTTAGTTTTGATTGATATTTGTAATTATATGTAACTAACCTTAAAAATAGACATTTCAGATAGATCAGATTAATCAGAAAAATCTATGTTTCAAAATGTCAGATCCTCTGTCATATATTTGTGCTGTTTCATTGTTATGTTTAATAGTCAACCTTGTTTCCAATGCCACCGTCAGTGCCTGAATAGCTAGCCTACATTTTCCTCTTCTGAAAAAATCTGCTTCATTTCAGGCATTACTTTGTTCTTCAGTGTAAATGGTCAAAAGAATTTCAAAAAAATATGACTTTTTTTAAGGAGGCCAAGAAGCAATTGATCTACATACCACTCTCGTTATACATTCACCTTTACAGCACCAATTAAGACCCCTTGGTATAAGTTTGTCATCAACTGCTGATAAGCACCAGTTAAGACAATTTGTTGCAGCATTTTGGTATAAACATAACCATTTTTATGTAAAGATCCTTGGTAAGTTTGTCATCAACTGCTGCTAATCATTTGTCAGGTAGAGCAGGTACCTCACAAGCAAACAAAACTACTCCAAGATATCTTTCCAATTTACTGTCATATTACACTCCTCCACTTTTTCTTTGGTCCACACTTGACATCACTCACTTGAATGTTCCCTGTGCAAACAAAGTTCTGGGTCAGAAAAACATTCAGTTTAACTGGACCATTAATTTGGAACAATCTTCCTCCTTCCGTAGGGAGTCTGTTAGTTTACCTCTATATTTCGTAAAGATCTTAAAGGGATTGTATACGTTTGGTAATTGGAACCCACTGTTTGTTTCAATCCTATATAGTTGTAGATATATATCATAAAAACAAGCCTGTGAAAATTTCATTTCAAAAGGTGGTAGCGTTTTTGAGATATTGCCGAAAATCTGGAGCGATTAAGTGATATCTTTTTCCATAAAAAAGTACTTCTAAGTGAAAAGTTTCTCAAAATGCATTATACTATCCAAAGCTGCTATACTTCTTACCAAGTAAGTCTTTATTGCCATTAATTTCAGAGTCATTACGAAACGTATACAGACCCTTTAAGACTCACCTCTATCCATGTTAATTTCCAATATTTGCGCTATAATCTTGATGGAATAGCGACTAGTAAATTGTAATTGTTATGTCATGCTATGTTAAGAAAGTGGCGAGACTTATTAAGACATCTAAATTTTGTGAGATTTTACCTCCGGGTGGCAACTCAATAATCTACCTTTAATGCATCTTTGAGGTGGCTATATAGTGTTGTTTTACATCGCTGTTTTTATGAAGTGCCGATTGATCCATGCAGCAAAAGTATATGTTTTTAGAAAATCACATTTTAAGTAGAACTTTTTTTAAAACTATTTAGAATTATAGAAAAAAACCACCGAATTATTCAGTCATACCGAACTGTAAGTTTTTTGTTTTTTTTCAATCTTGCCACTGTTTTGACGAGTTATGAAAAGCTACAGACATTTTCACTTCGTAAAAAAACACGGACCTGCCTGCAGAGTGCTGATACAAACCAATGCATTTTTAGGTTTGTCACTTCGTAAAAGCCGTGAATGAACGGCTACATCACTTCGTAAACAGGCCCAAAACAAACCACGCCTATTTTTGGCACTGTGCCCGCCCTATGTAATTAATGGATATAGTGGCGAATTTTAGTTTGTCACTTCATAAAACAAAAAGGTAAACAATATCTGATTCATCAGAAATGCTATAGTGTAGAAACTATTATGTATTTTAACATTATAGCATTGATTTGGTGTTGAACAAAGAAACAACTTGTTAAACCACAAATTATTTACTCAGTCAGTTTCCCTTGTGGTTTATTACTATAGTATTGAGAACCAGTACATATATAATTAACATCGGCTAAGTTCATGTAAAATTGCAATGTAGACTTCATCCATGTCAAACCTTATTGTGATGGATGGGGAGTTTCTAACCACCACGGGGCTCATATTGACCACGCATGAGACACAAGCAAACATGTTTTAGGAATTAACAACTCCATGTTCAAATCAGTTATATTACTGCAATTTACAAATTTAAAATGCTTGTCAAATCTTAATTTGATTGATTAAATGATTGATTGGTTTAGTTTATTGCTAAGAGTGTACAAGAATACAATCGAAATTGCCTTGGCTCTCGTGCTTAAAAATACATGAAAATACAACAGTAAAATGACGAAATACATAATAATAATACATTACAGGAAATTAGTTAAAAAATCTAAAATGACACCCAAAATATTTAACAATGATAAATATAAATATTAAAAGCTTTCAGAAGTCTTCAAGAAAAACTGACAGATTGATTACTTAATATCAATTCAATCCCCTGATTGTGGTTGGATAAAAACTTCGCCCGAATCGTTCTGTATTGCACTTGATTACTCTGTAGCGCTTCCCTGATCTTAACAAATCAAATAACTCATTAGCCGGATGAGAATCAACATTGATAATGGCAGTGGCCTTATTTTCCAATCTGGATCTGTAAATCTCCGAAACCTAGGGAGATCTATACCCACAATACGTGCAGCTGACCTAACAACTCTTTCCAGTGCCCGACGGTCAGCCATGGTTGTACTTCCATACCGTTAACACACTTTCAGATTGCAACTTAACCCTTTTTCTCTGATTATTATCACAACTGTACCGTACTTTGTCTTTAATGTTAGCATGTATTGTGGACTATTGACCCATTTCACGATGCACAGCGCGCTTACAGGCGCCTATCCCGTCCGCCGTTTGTGGAGTCAAAATGTACACAAAAGAATTTGACTAAAAACATGGCGGAAATGTGTTCCACCTGGTTCAAGTGTTAAAAACAAATGGGGGGAAAAACTCCCAATCATTGTTTTGTTAGGTTTTTTAAAAAGAGTGTTTATGCTAAAAGCCTCTCTTGGTAAGGGGCTACAAGAAGAAAAATTGTTACATGTGGAAAGAACTCAGGAGAGCTGAAGGTAGGAATCGATATTCCACTTTAAACAATCTAGAATGTAGGATGGAGGGAAACATGCACCAGGCAAGGAGTTCCAAAGAGATCAAGTAAAACATCTCAGCAAAATGGGTGAGAAGAAGCAGAAAGTCTGATTTCACGCTCAAACATTCTGATAGGAGGAACTAGGTCGGACACACTGATGGCACATGATTTACCGTGACAATCTGTAGAAAAGACAAGAGGCTGGCTACAGACCTACGGTTGTACTGAATTACTTATCAACTTATTTTTAAATTCTTCACTCGATGTATCACCTGGGAGCCACTGGAAGTATTGTTTTTGTAGTAAAAAATTTAAAATCTAAATCGTCAGTCATTTTTCAGTAAAGTCTCACGCCTCAACCCATACCCCCCCCCAAAAAAAAACAAAAAAACAAACCCAAAACCCCACAAAAAACCCATCACATTTTATTTAAACTGTAATAGATTGTGGGAAAACTGTTTTGCCATATAATCATTTGCGATGTTGTTTTTTTTACTTTTCACGTATTGTTTATGTACCAGTAATATTTAACTTCATTCTCTACATGTCTACACTTCAGTTGAACTATTTTTTAAAGAATTGATAACAAAGAGTTACAACTTTTCAAATAGCAATCGCAATTAATTCGAAAGAGAACCTCTGTAACAATCAAATTACATCTATTTCAAATCAATGGACACCTCATAAACTATTCTAACAGAGGCAAGAACAGTCAGAGGAAGGATCGATGTGATCCCCTACGGACAGAACCATTGCACCCCTTTCTCACAAATTGTTGCACAATCCTTATAATGATTTCTTTGCCCTCCTACACCCCAGCTGCATCATTCCCCTTGCAACCCAACAAAGAATTTACATCCATTAGCAGTGAATGTTGAGAAAACTCTCATGTTTTGTTTGATTATTTTTTAATAAGAAATCACAAGACTGGACAGCCACTTTAAGGTGAGGGCTACACATAGTTAACATTCTCAGTTTCGACTGATATAGGTAGACGAAATTGAATTGTTAAACGGAAGTCACAAAATCCGTTTAACCATTTAGGAAAATAAACATAGATGCACTGCCCTAAATGCAACAAAAAGTGGTTCCAATTCCAGTTGGTAAAGGGCTATACAGCTGATGAGTTATGTTGAATTTCACAGCATGGTGACATTAGTCTCAGTCTCATTTGAGTATCGTGCTCTCCTCATCACATGGGGACAAATTGCGGGGATGTTTTTGTCTAATTGAGGCTGACTAGATCCAGTATTGCATCGAAATGCTTGAATGAATGCAGATCGGTATTGTGCATGAATTGTGCCGTATATCAGTGGATTGACTATGGTGTTTAACAATAGAGGAAGGTTGGAAAACCATGATCTGTCGGCTAACATAAATTCTGTTTCAAAAGTAATAGAACGGTAGTGTAGTATGATGTAATAATATTTCACACAATGGAACACAATGGCTGGTGTCTGGCAGATGAAGAATACCGCACCGTTGACGATCAGAAGTTGTGCAACTTTGTTTCGACTTTGCTTTGCCTTATGATTTTTTCCTGTCAAAAAAGTAGCACTTCTGCGCTTGTTTAATGCATAAACGATCCGTATATGCATAAAAACATTGGCAATCATTGCAGTGAACCAGGGTACCAATGACAGAGGTATCGTGAACAGTTCTGCATCAATATTTAAAGGCCCACAGTACTGTAACACTGTTGGAAAGTTCTGATAAACTTCAGGCCAGATGAAACAACGTTTTCAGATGTTTGACAGGATGGCATACAGCAAGATATCTCTCAAGTGACACTGTGGTGATAAGAGCAATGGATGCAAAGTATCCGATGTTTTTCAACAACCCAAAAGTGAAACATCCAGCAGAACTTTTCAAAATGTCATTGTTTGCTACAGATGGGGATGCTGCATAAGTCAAAATGTTGTACACCATGCTCGTAACAGTCAGGTACAGAAGATCAGCCAGGGCCAAGTGCACTAAGTAAATGTTTGTTGCAGATCTCATCGTGGGAACACGAAAAATGACGAACAGAAAAACAGAATTGTTGATCACGCCAAGACTCAAGATGATTGGTATGATGATGGTAATAACGATGGTGTCCTCACGTGAATACCGCCACAACAATAAATTCGAACCAGAGACGTTTTCAGCATCTAAGCACCCTTCTAGGGAGTTATTATCCGCCATTGTGTACAACTACCACAAACCTTTGTCCTGGATATTCTTATGAAACTATCAGACTATGAGTATGAGTGGTCAACAATGGTATCCGTGCCGATGAAAGAAACACAATATGTTAGGCACTGATTATCATCCGGGTCAATTACAATTAGGCGAAATAAAACAAAATCATGTTTAGCGTCCCCGCCCGCTTCCTTTTTAGAGACCACTGCCTATTTTATTAATTTTTTACCAAACGATCTCAATACTGTGGTCTCATTTTCCGATGCATGTTGCCCATAAGAAGACAATATGTAATTTCCTGAGTCCAAGTGGCGGCAAAAAAAAAAAAAATAAAATAAAATAAAATTGTGTCGGGCGGCCATTTTTTAAAGAAAAAAAAACGGGAAAAAACTTCATCCTTCCTTTTAAAAAAAAGGCAGGACGCTAAACATGTTTGTTCCCCTTTTTTTCTTAGGCTTCAGCGAGAGATTTTCTCCACTTACGAACCTAAACGGTAATGGGTGTGCAATATTTGTATAATTCATCAATGTCAGCACCGTAACTCTCCATGCTTCAAAACTAATTAATCTGTCATTCATCAAACGAGAAATTCAGGTTGCTTGTTTTCATGATTCGGTTTTTTTGACTGAATACTCTGGATTAAAGATCAACATCAATGTTTGAAGTAACGAGGATCCGGTTTCATGGCTCTGTTTACCGCCGAATTTTGCGCTTACGTCCAATAGAATAATGTGCTTTACATGGCTCTCTAAGCGTAAAATCTCGCGGTAAGCAGAGCCATGAATTGAAAAATTACAAAAAAATTTAAGACAAGAACTTCCCAAAGATGTTCATAGAAAAAAAACACAAAAAAGAAAAACAAAACAAAAACGTTTCCTGATTTTGCGAATCAATAAATTGTGATTGCCAGTCACCAGATGGTAGGGGAATTTAGTGATGTCATCGTTTATGTATCTGAAAAGTCGTGTGTCAATTGTCGTTTCATACAAAGGAACCATGAAAGGGAACCATGTTCTTTCATCTTGAGTTCTCAAAAACAAGTTGGGATATTATTTGGTTCACTTCAACTTCCGGTTTGAGCCAGAAGACAAAGTCAATTTTGGGTGGTGCTTTAGCACATTAAACTTTGCACATGCTATCCCGATGATGTCATCATGACATCAATAATCATGTTTTGCGCTAATGGTGTCGTTGCGAAGTTTCTGTTGAGTTTTAAGGCTCAATTCACTTCCAACTAAATCTTTATTTTTATGGAGAAAAACTTAATGATATTGCCAATGTACATCTTGGCTGTTATTACTTTGGTCATTAAGGGACATTGTTAACCACACTTTCTCCATTGCGCAGAAGACATCACTTTCTTTGGACACCCAAAATTCTACAATACGATGACTAAATTCTGCACCTTTATATATCCCAACCTCAACTTGTAGATTATGTGCTGAGCATCTAAACCTTGTAAAATACTGAGTGATATTAAGGATAGTGTAAATAACATAAACATGGCTCGAAACTCCTTTTAAATGTCCTATATTTCCTAAGTTTATTTCTATGGGTGGAAGAGCCCCGGGTGGCATTGTGTGATCTTTCAAACCAGTTACAAATAAATACATTAAATAATTATTTTCTAAATGCATCACGAAGTACACGTTGGCACCGAATTCCCGATGACAAGCTTAAAGGAGCATTCCATTTGACAAAACCAAAGGTATTCTGTAACTTCAGGAACAAAGACGGTTTTCTTCGCAATTCCCGTCAGGTTATTAATGTCCAATTGGAAAGCATTATCAATAATGGAGTCTGTTGGTTGACCAGCTAACTTCAGCCAGTAATTAACAAGTATTACACCAATTACATTTACATTCCAAAATATATTTAAACCAATTCATTTGAGATACTTCTGCATGATTGTCACTTTTCTTCCATGTAATTTCTGATCCGTAATTAATAAAAGGTTTCAATAACGTATCAAAAATTCTCAAAAGTAAAACAGGAGATAAATCCTTGCTAATATTTTTTTTCTTATAAGGTATGCTGCCTTATGAGCTTTTTTTGTGAACTTAATTTTTGTGAGCTAGCTTATAAAGAACCCGAATTTTGGAAAATAATACCTAAATTCAAATAAGACTTCACATAAAAATTATTCTAACGGTTCGGCATTAATAAAAATACTGTTCGTCGAAGCCTTGTTTCTCACTAAATCATAATTAAAAACAATAATTTTAGTTTTGTTAATATTTGCGGTGGTTACATGTTCCGACACCCCTATGTTCCGACTACACCATGTCCTAACCCTAACCCTAACCCCAGCATGTAAATTACGAGAGGGTTTTCGGAATATAGGGTTGTCGGAACATAGGGGTGTCGGAATATAGAGCAGTCACCTTTACGGTTAGCCTCCACTTCTTATAAAATGATTCAAACCTCTTAATAAGTTGTCATGCTACCAACTATTATTATTTTTAAAGGCACTGAACACGTTTGAAAATTGTCAAAGACCAGTGTTCTCACTTGGTGTATCCCAACATATGCATAAAATAACAAGCCTGTGAAAATTTGGGCTCAATTGGTCATCGAAGTTGCAAGAAAATGATGAAAGAAAAAACACCCTTGTTGTACAAATTTGTGTGCTTTCAGATAGGAATAACAACTTCTTGCAAGAAGTTTTTATTATTTTAGTGAGAAATTACCTCTTTCTCAAAAACTACGTTACTTCAGAGGGAGGCGTTTCCTACAATGTTTTATACTATCAACAGCTCTCCGTTGCTTGTAACAAAATAAGTTTTTATGCCAATATTTGTTTGGAGTCATTACCAAACGTGTACGATACCTTTAATGACACACACGGGTTAATTGTCATTTCATAAACAAGAACCATGTCTAAATTGACTTCATGTAAGCTAGAGAGCTGAATTTACATTTTGTTAAAAATCTCTCTGATGATGTTTAGATTATAAAAATCCATTGTACTGCTCAGGAGTTATGATTTGAAAACATGTTAAACTTTGAATCAATGCAATTTGATACCCGATGACATCATTGTGACGCCATTGTTCAGGAGTTTTGGTTATAAGCAATTTGTATTTAAATGATAAGGCTTAAAAATGAATAAAAAAGCTTGCATCTGTTGAGTCTCAGAAAAGGGTCATCTGTAACAATAAATAAATTATGTTTGTATGTAAACAAGACGTTGCCCGTTGACTTCCGGGATTTAGTTAAAATATAACCCAAACTATGGTTACCCGAACGCGTATTATTATTTTTTTCACAGCAGCGAGGGGTTTTTGTACTGTAACACTGTCAATTCCGTCTTGAGATAGGAGACTACGTCTAACCCTAAACCCTAATCCTCACCCTAACCCTAACCCTAACCCTAAGACAGGAATTGGCAGTATTACAGTACAAAACCCCTCGCTGCGGTGTAAAAAAAAAAGCTACCCGGACCCCACTGCTGTGAAAGGCAAACGACACCAAGCCGGTTTCAGGGTTCACGTGGCCTTGACATGACTGTTAACTCCAAAGTATTACCAAAAGTCGTATAATGTGGACAAGCGGCTAGGTGGGTTCGACTCGTGCTTATACAAATGTGCATGTGTATCGGCTTATAAAGACCATGAAAATGATATGTATGATGTTGCGAATGTAATACTAAGTGATAAACAGTATGAAAGTAAAACCAATTGAACAAAATAACGAAGACAATCCGAGAACAACACTTGATCCTCCGTTTTTGGTTACTTGTAGAAACAAATAATAGAATAATGATGCCCAACTGACGGGTATGTTGTCATTAAACCTATGTGATAGACGTACACTTTCGGTTGGATTGGCAAATTTTGTTTAAAGCAAAGCAAATGTACAACATTATAATTGTCAAAGATCAGTGTCCACACTTGATGTGACCAAACATACATACATGAACTAACAAACCTGTGTAACTTTAAACTAAATCGGTCTTCGGAGTCATGAGAAAACAGTGAAAAACCCATTATATGTTTTCACTGTTTTCAAACATCGGATTTTATCACCAGTGATAAAGAGAAACTTAGAGATAATTGTTTTACTCATTTCCTAAAAACTATAGCATTTCAAGCAAAACTATTTCAAGGAAAGTTTTCCACCATGACCATCTTTATACTAGTAAGTTATGTGCACAAATCTGTTAAATTTTCAACCTTACCAATGTTGTATACACACCCTTTAAACGTTAATTTGAACAAAATATTTACATTATACAAACAATTAAAATTGAATTATAACAACTTGCTATGAGTATTTTTATTTTAAAGAATTTTGTGTACATTATAATTCAAACAGATCGGGGGTGTCACAGACGTGTTGTTGGGTGTAACACTTAGAGAGTTTATGGGAACCTCTAAATACATTTAGTATTATTGTCTCTGCTTAGCTTTCATAAAATTGGAAAATGAAAGGGAAGGTATACCTTTCGTTGCTGGAACCGTTCGATTGTTATACAATAAAACTAACCTGTGAAAATTCCCTTTGAAAAGGTGGTCGTGTTTTTATACATTTGGTAATAATTGTCTGTGCTTAGCTCTCATAAAATTGGGGGGGGGGGGTGGGGAATGCAGGGCCCACCTCAGTCTGTGGTCCTGATTTTTAAATGTGAAAAAAGGATAAGGGGAAATGAAAGGGAAAGTATACCTTTCGTTGTTGGAACCGTTCGATTGTTAAACAATAAAACTAGCATGTGAAAATTTCCCTTTGAAAAATGTGGTCTCGTTTTTGAGCAAAATCTGAAGAAAAAAACTGTACCTCTGTGGTCCTGACTTTTAAATGCGGGAAAAAAAGGATAAGGGAAAATGAAAGGGTGGTCGCGTTTTTGAGTTTTCGCCAAAAAAATCCGGAGCGGTTATGTCAACGCATGGACGTAGAGATTAAACCTACATGATCCACTCGGGAAATATAATCCTTTATTGGATACACAATGTCAGAAACGTATCTGACAGATAACGTTTTTCAAATTCAATTTATGGGGATAAAAACTTATATCTTTTTCCATAATCATGCACATTACTTCGAAGTGAAATAATTCTCAAAACAAAATGCTTTATACTATCGAAAGCATCAAAACCAATCAAAAAAATTGATGTTAACTGGGATTCTGTGTCAGTTTGACCCCATTTCTGGGTCACTTTGACACAGGTCCCTGGTCATACTGACCCAAAAATGGGTCAAGCCCCACGGAACCCAGACTCTGGGTCAATTCCGACCCGGGAGATTTTAGAGAGTACGTCTTTTTACAGAGAGCAAAAGTAAATACTACACAATAGTCAGCTACATGTTCGTTTGAATAAACCACTTTGCATGCTATAGTAAAAGAGAAAATTTGCTAATCAGTTTACTTAAAGAGAAGTCGCCACGTGCCTGGAAGCACCTCTTACATTAACATAAGGCCGTATGAAATAAAATGGCCCCTGGGGAAAAAAATGGCATAAATGTTGTATTGTTGTTGCTGAAATTACACTACAAACACTTCCTCCCATTCTCCTGCAGAATTTAACCTTCATATAATGACGTATGAAAGGCAGAAAACCGATCAAACTTTCGCGCTCAGTTTTCTTGAAACACAATTTTTCTAATTGATTGCTTACGCACTTTCTCGGGAAACTTTTCGTTACGTCCTTCCGGGCACACAACCAAGATTGAGTTAATGTTATTTGTATGGTAGACATTTATTGGGCACATCTATAAGTGATGTACACTATTGCTCCTCCTGTTCATTTGGGCCTTAGACTGATCATGCCCGTCAACAATGTCGCCCTTGCAGGCCACATCATGGTATAGTCAAAGGATGGTGACGTCATCAGTCTCATCAGTCTCACCCTCATTTGAGTTTCGTGCTCTCTTCACCACATAGGGACTAACTGCAGGATTGTGTTTGTCTAATTGAGGCCGACTAGATCCAGTATTGCATCGAAATGCTTGAATGAATGCAGATCGGTATTGTGCATGAATTGTGCCGTATATCAGTGGATTAACTATGGTGTTTAACAAGAGGGGAAGGTTAGAAAACCATGGTCCATTCCATAACAGAGCATATAATCCTTCGGTAACTTTAACTGGATTCATCAGGCGTACCACATAGTCAGCTATACCGATCACAATAGATGGTGTCTGGAAGATGAAGAACACAACTCCGTTGGCGATCAGAACTTGAGCAACTTTGTTTCGACTTTGCTGTGCCTTGTGGTCTTTTCCATTTATAAAAGTAGCACTCCTGCGTTTGTTTAATGCATAAATGATCCTTACATACATACAAACATTGGCAATCATTGCAATGAACCAGGGTATCATTCCCACAGGTACTGTGATGACATACGCAATAGTGTTTAGACCATCACAGCGCGTTATCTCTGTTGGATAATCTTGGTACTCTTCAGGCCACTTGAAAATACTCTCGAAAATAAGAGCTGAAGTGCCCAGTGTTGTTGAGCAAGCAAATATCAACCCCACCACCCAACAGATTGTGACCATTGTGTTAGTTCGGTGCCGTCCACGGATTTTCAGATGTTTCATAGGATGGCATACGGCAAGATATCTCTCAAGTGACACTGTGGTAATCAGAGCAATGGATGCAAAGTATCCGGTGTTCTTCAACAACTCAAAAATGAAACACCCCGCATGACTTTTAAAGATAGAAACGAACGCCACATGAGGGGATGCTGTGTAACTCAAAATGTTGTGCACAATGCTAGTAACAGTAAGGTACAGAAGATCAGCCAGGGCCAAATGTGCCAAGCAGATATTTGTTGCAGATCTGATTTTGGGAACACGAACAATGACGAACAGAAAAGCTGAATTATTGATAACTCCAAGAGTCAAGATGATCGGTATAATGACGGTAATTATGATGGTGTCCTCTGGGGAATACACCAAAAACTTAACTTCGTCCTCAGTTATGTTATATGAATGGTTCTCGTCTACTGTGCTATTATCCGCCATTGTTTACAATTATAGCTGGCAGTGTTTCCTTCAGGATGCTCCTATTATGAGTGTTTGACTATGTGTGGTCAACAACAGCATCCATGAGACCAATTAGAACTCACTCCGCGGCGGTGAAGTGAATAACGAGAAGTCCCCTCGATCCACCAAGCGAAAGTACTAGTCCCGGCAGATTTTCTACCTTCCGTAGTAGTCAATAAGCAGGACACATGGTCTCCCGAATTCCGAAATCTACTCCGCGGCAGTAGAATAATAGCAAGACGAGTTCTCAAAGAACGAAATGACACAGCGAAGTAGATACACATACGGTGTTACCGCAAACTGAATATACATTGATACCTCACCATGCAATGCCTCAAAACCCATACACATGTATCATTCATACTAGTGTATGTACAGTCTGCTTGGCACTGGTAGTCACCCATGCAAATGAGGGAAAATGACAGAATTTTTCCTCCATTTACACGCCTAGAAATTATTTCAACCATCACAGGAAAATGGATTGGCTTTCAAAACCGCTTTGACATTTTCGTACAGTGTTTGTATAACTGATGAATGTCAGAACAATAGTTCTCACTGAACCGAGTAGTTCAGAAACTCAAGACAAGTTTATGTATTAATTTATTTGTTTCATACAGCATCAACAGCGCAATCGCCAAAAATTGATAAACATTTTTGTATAGTAATTAACAATAACATTCCATAAAAGGACCCAAATATATACAACGAACACAATCATTAAAATGGACGAAAAGACGAGGCTCACTCTGGGCCAGACGTGCCCTGCGTGGGCGTGGGGCCCCGCAAAGCACGTCTGGTAGATGTTTTACAACGTTAATAAGTCTGACTAAAAGTTGAATACGTTAATTTTTAAATGCAAGTTCGCCCCAAACATGGCTGAAAGCCACTTTAAAGGGGGTTTTCAAGATTTTTTTTTAAAGTAGGATCAGTGAAACTTTGCATGGTGGGAGTACAATCAAGTAAGGTTTGCGGTGACACCATATACATACATCTCGTTTTGAGTTGTGGTGGTTCTAAAAAGAACCGGTGTTCCGGGTTGCTGTTTTTTGGTCAAAATACCGATTCCTCTCAGAACCACCACAACTCATAAAGAGAACAGCAAACCTCAATTGATCGAAGAAATCATTTAAGATGAAAATAAGCTGAAGGAAGGAATTGGTATTCCCCCTTAAAACGGTCTAAATTGTAGGATGGAGGAAAAACATGCACCAGGCAGGGAGTTCCAAAGAGATGCAGTACGTGAAAAAACCCTGTTGGAATGGATTTTTGTTCTACACCTCGGAAACGCTAGAGTGTATGGGTGTATGTTTTTTTTTTATGACACAAACAATTCGGTTTTTTTTTCAATGACTCTTACTTAAATTTAGTATTTTCTTACTCAACCTTTTTAACATAGCTTTTTTTACCATTCATTTTCTGAGTGTAGATAAATAAATTGCAATACTAATAAGGATAATAAAAATGTGAACAGAAAAGTGATTAAAATGTAATTAATATATTAATTTTTCAACGGCCTTAACGAAAGGTCCAACTGAGCGTTCACTTTTTGCTACCATGTCAAAATTGTGACGAACATTGATAAATGATGAACATTGATAAATGAAAAGATAAATAGCAAAATCCTCTGATGCTTTAAAATGTAAAACAAAACGTGTTTCACAATATAGTCATGTGTACAAAAACATTATGAATAATAGCGTTAAAGGTAAATAACAAGAAAACGAAAGCAAATAACTACTCAGTATCATACAAGTACTGTTCACCTTTAATACCAAATAGTACCGGTACAATCTGACACCCTACGTACGACATGATACAACGTTTGTAAAAAAAAATTAACAATGTTTGAACTTAAGGAAACAGAAAGCAAATTTCCGTATTTGCTATGGCTTCAAATAATTTGTTTAAACTCTTTTTAAAGTTTCTCTTCAGCTGGAAGGGATCTGTTTTTATCTGTAAATGTGTATTATTTTAGATCTTATTTGTATTAGCTTTTTTCTTCTTGTTTACCTTGTTTTCTATCTAGCAGTATTGTTTGTTTACATGGAAAACAAATGTTTTGACTTTTTAAAAATATTTGTATTAATCAAACACAGTGAGTAAAGGAGGCTTATTTCCTAGTTATTCAAAACGAGTTTTTTTCTATGGGTAAGACCTACATGCCTACTGGCTAGGGTATTCAGCTACAGTATGCTCTACTTGGTTCCCCAGATGAATACTAATTAGCCACCCTTCCCTTTATACATTTTACAAAACCTCTTCTCACAGTCATGCCAAATTCCTCTTAGACTATTCCATTCCCACGGTTCCTCAAAATAAACATCATTAAGTGACCAAAATAATGATAACATGTCCTCAGCCTGTGTTGCTCTGTACTTCATATCAAAAAATGCAAAGTGCGCACGCGCGTCCTAGGTGGAAAAAAATACGCTCCACGCTGCGTGCCGTTGAGACTGCCTGGACGAGTCAATTTTATCAAAGGGTATTGCTATCTTCAAATGGTTTAAATTCACAAAATTTGTAATTGTTTTTGTTTTTTTGCGTTGCCAACCGCTACAGTAATTTAATAATTAAATGAACAACATACATTTAACGTAAACTATATCTGTTTATGATGGGTATGTTGCCCCAGAATTAACATTATCAGCGACAAATGTTCCCGCCGTCCGTTGACGTCCGTTGACGGACGATCGTTTGCACGCAAACCAAGTATAGGCAGAAACCAATTTCTAAAAAAAAAACCTTCTAAAAATCGTAAAATATCTAGAGGATATATGGAGGGATTTTGTTTAAACTTTCAGGAATGAAAGATCCATCTTTAAATACTACGTTCAGCAGAAAAAAGCAGCGGATGAACAATAATATGTTTCACCCTTTGTCAATATTCGTAGCCATTTTAGTGGAGACGTTTTATAATGAAATTCCCACCTGGACCCATTCATACACGTTAGCCGCTGCAATAAACCAACGGAAAATTGTCGGTAATATTTTTTGGCAGCCAGCCACATTGACCCGTATGACTTGCGAAGCACAGCATGAGATCAAAAGTAATTGTATATTTTTCGGGAGGGAGGAAAACCGGAGGGCCTGGAGAAAAGACCTTTTGGCACAACTCTACTCACATAAATGTCACGTCAGTGCAAAAAAACGTCGTATCTAGCACGAAAATACTCGATGTAGAAATGTTGCATCTCGGCGTGTATAATCAAAGGTTGGTGACATCATCAGTCTCACCCTCATTTGAGTTTCGTGCTCTCCTCATCACATGGGGACTAACTGCAGGAATATTTTTGTCTGATAAAGGCCTACCGGATCCAGCATTGCATCGAAATGCTTGAATGAAAGCAGATCGGTATTGTGCATGAATTGTGCCGTATATCAGTGGATTGACTATGGTGTTTAATAAAAGAGGAAGGTTGGAAAACCATGGTCCATTCCATAACAGAGTATATAATCCTTCGGTAAATGCAACTGGTTTTATGTTAAACACATAATTAGTTATATTGATCACAATAGATGGTGTCTGGCAGATGAAGAACACAACTCCGTTGGCGATCAGAACTTGAGCAACTTTGTTTCGACTTTGCTGTGCCTTGTGCTCTTTTCCGTTCATAAAAGTAGCACTCCTGCGTTTGTTTAATGCATAAATGATCCTTACATACATAACAACATTGGCAATCATTGCAATGAACCAGGGTACCATTCCCACAGGTGCTGTGACAAAATATGCAATTATATTTAGAGGACCACAGTACGTTATCTCTGTTGGATAATCTTGGTACTCTTCAGGCCACTTGACAATAATCTTGAAAATAAGAGTTGAAGTGCCCAGTGTTGTTGAGCAAGCAAATATCAACCCCATCACCCAACAGATTGTGACCATTGTGTTGGTTCGGCGCCGTCCACGGATTTTCAGATGTTTCATAGGATGGCATACGGCAAGATATCTCTCAAATGACACTGTGGTAATCAGAGCAATGGATGCAAAGTATCCGGTGTTCTTCAAAAACGCACCAATGAAACACCCCGCATGACTTTTCGAGATAGAAACGACTGCCACATGAGGGAATGCTGCGTAACTCAAAATGATGTACACAATGCTAGTAACAGTAAGGTACAGAAGATCAGCCAGGGCCAAATGTGCCAAGCAGATATTTGTTGCAGATCTGATTTTGGGAACACGAACAATGACGAACAGAAAAGCTGAATTATTGATAACTCCAAGAGTCAAGATGATCGGTATAATGACGGTAATAATGATGGTGTCCTCTGGGGAATACACAAAAAAATTAACTTCGTCCTCAGTTATGTTATATGAATGGTTCTCGTCTACCGTGATATTATCCGCCATTGTGTTCAATTAAAGCTGGCAGTGTTTCCTTCAGGATGCTCCTATTATGAGTGTTTGACTATGTGTGGTCAACAACAGCATCCATGAGACCAATTAGAACTCACTCCGCGGCGGTGAAGTTAACAACGAGAAGTCCCCTCGATCCACTTAGCGAAAGTACTAGTCCTGGCAGATTTTCTACCTTCCGTAGTAGTCAATAAGCAGGACACGTCGTCTCCCGAATTTCGAAATCTACTCCGCGGCAGTAGAATAAATAGCAAGACGAGTTCTCAAAGAACAAAATGACACAGCAAAGTAGCACGGTGTTACGGCAAACTGAATATACATTGATACCTCACCATGCAACGCCTCAAAACCCACATAGGCCTACATTTGTGTATCATTCATACTAGTGTATGTACAGTCTGCTTGGCACTGGTTAGTCACCCATGCAAATGAGGGAGACTGGGAGAATTTTTTCTCCATTTACACGCCTAGAAATTATTTCAACAATCACAAGTAAATGGATTGGCTTTCAAAACCGCTTTGACCTTTTCGTGCAGTGTTTGTATAACTCCAGAATGTCAGCACAAGAGTTCTCCACTGAACCGTAGTTCAGAAACTCAAAACAAGTTGTGAATACATTTTGTTTTAATGCAAGTTCGCCCCAAACAAGGCTAAGAGCCACTCTTTGTATTAAAGGGGCTTACAAGAAGAAAACATTTAAGTAGGATTTGAAACGTTGCACGGTGGGAGTACAATCAAGTAAGGTTTGCGGTGACACCTTGTTGGGTTTTTTTCGGGTTTTTTCTTCAAACTACAAATTCTTCTTAGAACCATCACAACTCATAGAGAGATTTATTTACATCGTGTCCCTGCAAACCTCACTTGATTGAAGAAAACATTTAAGATGAAAATAAGCTGAAGGAAGGAATTGATATTCCTCTTAAAACAGTCTAGATTGTAGGATGGAGGAAAACATCGCCAGACAAGGAGTTTGACTTTCTTGTTCTACATCTCGGAAAAGCTAGAGTGTATGGGTGAGATTACTTTACTGGGATTAAGTACAACATGATTAAGTACAGCATGATACAGAAATTGTAATGTTGCTGCCCCCTTGCAGTCTCATTCTACTGGTATTATTTACAAGTGAGTTAAAACCATTCGCGGAACATTGCCTGTGTACACCTTCCACTGTAGGGTTCGAAACAATGCACTTCAAGGGTTGCGTATAGGTAGACTTGGTTCAAGTCGGGTCTCGTGCTAATCGAGTCAGTAATCAGCTGTGAGTGTTGTAACGCGCGCCCTCTAGTGTCATTTATTTGCCAATCCAGTGAAGTTTGGATCGCGACACCCGACTTGGTGAATCCGCCAGAAGTTTGTACACGGCCAATGGAGCTCATCTACCGATTTGGGTAGCAGCCAATGAGATTGCAGCATTTAGAATACATTACTGTTATGTACACGTTGACCTGAAAAATTGATGAATATTCAAGACTTCCTTGGAAACTCTGCCATACAACTTTGTTTTGAAAAATGGCGACTATTGGTTGTGAAGGTACGATGTGCATTTAATGGTTGTTTAGAGTGGTCATGATTGGATGGTGGATGCTATATGGTTCTCAAACGTTAGGGGCTCATCGTGCATCATGAACAAGGTCTTTAGATTCTGTCTTTCCGCCAGTATATCAATATTTAAGTGGGGTATATTGTTCAGTTGTTAAAATGACGACCGTTTGGGCTCAACGGATCGGTTTTGCATTGACGCCGTGTGAATCTCGTGGCCCCTGCGGAGCTACAGCTCTGCGGAGCTCCAGCCCCGACGAACTGGCAGCGGGGCCGGAATGGTCGGGAGTCCGAGGGGATTGGAGAAGCATGCAGACCGGGGCAACGTCGTAGTTAATACGTACTATCCATGGTCACACCCTCACATGTCTTAAAAATATCAAAGAATAAACGGAAATTCTTCAAAACTTGTATTGATCAAGCTTGTTGAAGAATATTTGTTCATAATTATTCTTCCCATAATTGTTAACTTATTCAAAGTTTAAAATCACGTAATGTTTGTGGTTTAACGGTTCATTGTGCAGTAAGAACAGTCCATTGTTACACCTGCACAGAACCCCTCTTAAAAAATATATAGGCCTAAACATAAAACGGAAATTCGTCAACAAAGGGAAATCTAAAAGAGTCTGGCTTATATTCATATATTCTATCAATATGGCTACACCCCTATGTTCCGATACCCCTATGTTCCGACAACCCTGGTGTATTTTCCTATTCCTAACCCTAACCCTAACCCTAACCCTAACCCTAACCCTATGTAAATCATGAGGGGGGCTGTCGGAACACAGGGGTGTCGGAATATAGGGGTGTCGGAATATAGAGCAGTCACCATCAATATCGACTCTTCACATCACAGACATTTTTTTATTATTAACCTCAATGTAACGCCGTGGAGTTATTGTGAACACCTACTTTAGCGAGTCCTCATAAATTGAACTGATTTCATTGGTCAGCAGCGGACGCGTGTGTTGCTTATTTAAACTATTGCATATGCATAATGAATAACTACATATCACGCAGGGGGGTGCCTCCTGGCAGATTCATCAAGTCGGACTTTCGAATCCAGTTGATTGGCACTTTCCTGGCGATTGAGGGCGCACAACAAAGTGGTGAAATAAAGCTGCGATTCTGAGTTAAAAAGTGCATGCAGTGGATTAGTCAGACGACGAAGGACTCGACGAAAGTTCGACTTGGGTCAAGTCTAGCGTATAGGTGGCTTGTGTGTCAATTGGTGCTCGATATGGGGGCACGGTGTACCCCCCCCCCCCCCCAATTGTGTCTTCAATGCTTGGAATCTCAGGAATTCTTCTGTTGATGATTTTTGGGAGGAACTTGGCTGCTATCTTCGCTGCTAAATATTCACAGCGAGGGTTCGCTCGACAAAACGTCTTAGCTAAAAATTTACCTTGCGTTCACACGGGGCATGGTCGCTGTTAGCCAGCAGAGTGTTTCGGCTTCCGGTAGTTTCCTTTGCCACTGAGTAGTTGTTTTGAAGAAATTTACATGTGTTGGCTTGAAGAATAGCTTATTTATTACACATGTAAAGTTTCATATTGTTGTCTAAGTTCGTAGCTTTTCGATTATTTAAATTCGCAGCGATTCGGAATGAGAAATGCATTTTGTTTTGGTCTTTTCATCTTGTCACTATAAATATACTGCGTCATCAGTCAAGTTGAATAATACAATTTCGTCCCCATTAGTGTGTGATGTCACCGTACCACAGCACGTGCGTTGTTTGTCTCTGGGAAGGAGGTTGATAGTCACATGGCCGGCCGTAGAAACGTTTTTCGATCGTTCAGATAATGTTTACAAACATGGATCCAACAATGCCCGATTCTTCGTCTTTATTATCTTTCTGTGTTATGAGTATGATTTAGCTGTGATAAGGAATATAGATGATGTCACCTTAATTGTAAAACTTAAAGAATTTTGGCGGCAACTGAGGAGCAAAATGTATAGGCCTATACGTGCAACTCCACCAGGAGAAAAACATGTACACGGCGTCATAACATCGAGCTGAAATCATGTTTACAGCTAGCTGAGGTCAGTTGCGTTCACACGACAAAAACACTGCTAAATTCCTTTATCTGTGGCTAAAGTATCAAGTTTCACTGCTAAAGTATCAAGTTTCACTGCTAAGTTGAGTTAGCAGCGGAAATTATCACTGCTAACTTTTGGAGTTAGCAGCGAAGTTAGCAGCAGAAAAAAAGCAGCGGATGAACGATATTATGTTTCACCCTTTGTCGATATTTGTAGCCATTTTAGTGGAGACGTTTTGCAATGAAATTCCCACCTGGACCCATTCATACACGTTAGCCGCTGCAATAAACCAATAGACCGTGGGCCGTCCGCTCGTATCTTGCAAGCTTGTTCCCGATAATAATACAAAATTGCCATTTTTGCCTGTTCCCGCGCTCAAATGTTGCACATTATTTCTTAATTTGAGGACAAAAATCGCCCTAAATTGTACGGTGAACGAGCCAGACATAAGTAGATTGTCCAATGAAATTTAGTCCTCATCGGGGAGCTGACCAATCAAAATTGGTCTTATGGATAGGTGCGGATGGACGAAGCGACGCGTTGCTACGAAGCGAAGCGCATTTACAGATTTGCACAAATTGAAAACTGCGCTGCTCATTCTGCATTCGCATAGTGAGCGCTCGATCTTAGATTGAGCAAAATATTGCGCGCATTCGATATTGTGCCAATCCCTAAAATGCGCTCTACATAAACAAACCCTGCCCAGCTGATCGCCATGTTCGCATCATCATGCAGAAGAAGACAGCGAGAAGCACTCTAATTTACGGTGTTATGCCTATTTGTATGATACTCATGAAGCTTTAACACCTATAACGGAGACATGGACAAAATTCATGACATAGCGAGGTTTTTCTTGCAAGAATGGCGGTGATGCAGCTTGCGCTGCACTACCCAAATACCTAACGATGGTGGTTTTCGTCAGAATTGCTACCAATATTTCACGGATGCTACAAAACAAAGACGGGCTGTACTCTTGCCAAGCAGAAGCAAGATAAGGAACCTGTGCCGGCTGCTAAAGGTTAGATTTTAGAAAACTGTTTCAAGTTTGAACATTCATTTGTGACATATTTCCCTCAGTCAGACTCACTCAGTCATTGTCAGTACCCCCAAAAAGTCTTCTCTTGCTTTTATTTTTATGTATTATGCTATCAACATTTCCATTGTTTTAAGTTGATAGAGCTACAGTTGGGCGGTGAGTAGAAATAAATTGTTCAACATTATACATGTTGTTTCAACTGTTTTGTTTATATACACAATCGCACCATCACGATGGGTAGAACAAATTTGTATTTTTAAAACTTTTTTTGCTTGTTTTTGTTTCAAATTGAAAAGTGTACAATTAAGAATTTTGGCTCTACTTACATAACAATGGTTATATTTATCTCTATTACAAAGTATTATTGTGTACATGTAAAAAAAGTCATTGGTGCCAAAAGTATTAATTGAAGCGGGACTTATTTTTGTTATGTATTTTTTCCCCAACCAGATCGCAGTGAATCTTCTCACATCAGAGAGGAGGACTCGGAGCCTGCTGAAAAGAGAGTTTGATTGCTCCGGTCAAGTTTTTCTTTGAAAAAAAAGGGAACCTTATCATCTGCTCCTAATCCAAGGTTTTCAACGTGACATAACATTGGTATACGTTCATGTAGTTAGTCCCATGGGCTCTATTTTAGCCAGTCAAGCACAAGTATCAGTTATGATCAAGATGTCCTTTTTGCATGCATATTACTTCCCACTCATGCTCTACGTTATGTCACGTTGAAAACTTAAAGGGAGACACGTTGCCTTGAATTAGGCGACTTGGGCTATAAAAAGCATTTAAAAAACATTTGTTTAGAAATTAATATGGTTGGTATGATGTTTTATGGCGTGTCGTGGCCAAGCGGTTAAGAGTATCGAACTCAAGCTCCGTTGTTTCTGATCAGCGGGGTGTGGGTTCGGGTCCCGGTCGTGACACTTGTGTCCTTAAGCAAGACACTTTACCATTATTGCTTCGTCCGTCGGATGGGGCGTAAAGCCGTAGGTCTCGTGTGTTGTGTAATGCACTCAAAAGAACATGGTGCACTTATCGTAAAGAGAAGGGGTTCGCCTCGGTGTTCCTGGTTTGATTGGCTGCATATTGCGCCACAGCACCTTGTAAACCATTAATTGTGCTATAAAGGAATAGGTCTCATACTTTAACACGTAGCTCCACATACCTTGTATAGGACAAATACTGAGCGCTTTGAGACACCCATCGGGAGTAGATAAAGCGCTATATAAGAACTGCGTATTATTATTATTGCTATTATTTTAAAAGTAAAAAATAATGATCCACACAAATATGCCTCGTGTGGTTTTCCTTTTACTTTGTGAACTAACATGGCCCACCATTTTGTTGGGTTACAAATTTGCCTCTGCAAAATGGCGGACCGTCTTATTCCACAAAGTAAAAGGAAAACCACACAATTTCAAGGCATATTTGTGTCAACTATTACATGTATATTCTACTTGTAAAATATCTTTCCAACCATATTCATTACCATATTCATTACCATATTCATTACCATATTCATCATCACGCTTTCAAACGCTTTTTATTGCCCAAATCGCCCATTCCAAGGCAACGTGTCCCTTAATTATGAATAATGTGCAAACCTTTCAGTATTACTATGGTTAGCTTTCTTTAATGAAATGACAACAGTCCAGTAAGCAACAATTCTGCTACATACAGGTTTTATAAAATTGGGCCAAGTTGACTGACTAGAAATTGGTAATCTAATCTGAGATCATTCTCCAGCACCGATCTACTTTCCCAGCACATTCAGTATTTATTTTAACTTGTTTAATTTTTTTTCACAACCACTATAGAGCATTTATATGTATTTTTTCAAAATTGAAAATGTTGAAAAGGAACAATAATGTTGCATTTACATTTCAATTCTTAATCTTATCACACTTCATTAATAATCAATACACACAATTTGTATTGTTTAAATGAAAGGTTAACATTTGTTAAGCATGAGCATTCCTACGTCTTAATGCACATAAATCATGGCAATTTCGACATGATATTATGTTTCTTTATGTAAGTTATGAATGTGTTATCCATATAGGGGACTGTTTTTAAACTCTTACAGAGCTGTGGTGTGAACAAAATTGAATGCACAAAGGAACGTTTTTTTTTGTACAGATGATAACAACATTTGTACGACATACTTCCTCTAAATAAAATGATTTCTAGGGAGAGGAAAATTCAAGTACAAAACACATAATTTAATTAATTCTGCATTTATATTTTTGATTATGCAAGTTGAATTTGACAGTCAATAAATTCAAAGAAGGAAATATCTGAGTTTGTCACTTTTTCTTAGGGCTGTTTGACATATTTTTTAGGTTAAAAGTGTATAAGAAACTCCAGTTAGTTTACAATCGACATGAAATGGTGTGCTTATTTATTTGCCAGCACTGACCCCCCCCCCCCTCACACTCAGTCAGGTTATTTACACATGTATCATTTGTTATACCTGAATTGTTAATTGCATGGAAATAGTGTAGAGATTCAACAATTCAACAATGGACCAACTGGCCTAAAGCCTATTCCCTACCACAAATATAAACACCAAGTACAGTTGAAAAATATGAATTTTTTGGGGGTCAAACTGTACCTAGCTGGAGAAAGCCTATTTTTTGTTGGCCAATTGAGGGCGCTGTTTTTCTTATGTTTTTCTTTATGTTGGAAAATGTGACATTTTGTCCGTGAATTACACATTAATGCGCAACATTTGAGCGTGGGAACAATTGGATTCTTGCTTAGACACATATTATCTACAACTTGTGCAAGTTTCAAACAAACCCCCTCCGGAGAGAACAAGAATCGTTATCCAGAGGGATTTTCAGCCACGGCCCACAGTCTACAACGGAAAATTGTCGGTAATATTTTTTTGGCAGCCAGCCACATTGACCCGTATGACTTGCGAAGCGCAGCATGAGATCAAAAGTAATTGTATATTTTTCGGGAGGGAGGAAAACCGGAGGGCCTGGAGAAAAGACCTTTTGGCACAACTCTACTCACACAATGTCACGTCAGTGCAAAATAAAAACCCGTCGTATCTAGCAGGAAAATACTCGATGTAAAAATGTTGCATCTCGGCGTGTATAATCAAAGGATGGTGTCATCATCAGTCTCACCCTCATTTGAGTTTCGTGCTCTCCTCATCACATGGGGACTAACTGCAGGAAAATTGTTGTCTGATAGCGGCCGACTGGATCCAGCATTGCATCGAAATGCTTGAATGAAAGCAGACCGGTATTGTGCATGAATTGTGCCGTATATCAGTGGATTGACTATGGTGTTTAATAAAAGAGGAAGGATAGAAAACCATGGTCCAGTATTTAACAGAGTGTATGATTCTTCGGTAAATGCAACTTGTTTTATGTTTAACACATAATAAGTTATACCGATCACAATAGATGGTGTCTGGCAGATGAAGAACACAACTCCGTTGGCGATCAGAACTTGAGCAACTTTGTTTCGACTTTGCTGTGCCTTGTGGTCTTTTCCATTTATAAAAGTAGCACTCCTGCGTTTGTTTAATGCATAAATGATCCTTACATACATACAAACATTGGCAATCATTGCAATGAACCAGGGTACCATTCCCACAGGTACTGTGATGACATACGCAATATTGTTTAGACCATCACAGCCCGTTATCTCTGTTGGATAATCTTGGTACTCTTCAGGCCACTTGACAATAATCTTGAAAATAAGAGTTGAAGTGCCCAGTGTTGTTGAGCAAGCAAATATCAACCCCATCACCCAACAGATTGTGACCATTGTCTTGGTTCGGTGCCGTCCACGGATTTTCAGATGTTTCATAGGATGGCATACAGCAAGATATCTCTCAAATGACACTGTGGTAATCAGAGCAATGGATGCAAAGTATCCGGTGTTCTTCAGAAACGCACCAATGAAACACCCCGCATGACTTTTCGAGATAGAAACGACTGCCACATGAGGGGATGCTGCGTAACTCAAAATGATGTACACAATGCTAGTAACAGTAAGGTACAGAAGATCAGCCAGGGCCAAATGTGCCAAGCAGATATTTGTTGCAGATCTGATTTTGGGAACACGAACAATGACGAACAGAAAAGCTGAATTATTGATAACTCCAAGAGTCAAGATGATCGGTATAATGACGGTAATAATGATGGTGTCCTCTGGGGAATACACAAAAAACTTAACTTCGTCCTCAGTTATGTTATATGGATGGTTCTCGTCTACCGTGCTATTATCCGCCATTGTGTACAATTAAAGCTGGCAGTGCTTCCTTCAGGATGCTCCTATTATGAGTGTTTGACTATGTGTGGTCAACAACAGCATCCATGAGACCAATTAGAACTCACTCCGCGGCGGTGAAGTTAATAACGAGAAGTCCCCTCAATCCACCAAGCGAAAGAACTAGTCCCGGCAGATTTTCTACCTTCCGTAGTAGTCAGTAGGCAGGACACGTGGTCTCCCGTATTCCGAAATCTACTCCGCGGCAGTAGAATAAATAGCAAGACGAGTTCTCAAAGAACAAAATGACAGAGCAAAGTAGATACACATGGTGTTAACGCAGGGGCGTCAATCCTTGGGGGGACGGGGGGACACGCCCCACACTTTTTGAAGGGTGGGGGACACCAATTATGTCCCCCCAGTTTTGTTTGAACTCACGCCTCATGTGGGGGCAATTTAATGTGTCATATACTGTATGACTTACGGTAACGCGCTGTCTGTTGTACAGCTAACGCTTTAGTCGATGCACCGCTCGAAACTGCTCGGCAATTTACTCACTGGTCCACCCGAAACTGCCCGCGATTGGAAACACTTCGTGCTAGCGGGTCGCACCAAACAGCCGCCGAAAGAGCGTGATCTGAAGACTTTGATGGTACTGTATGTTTACTTCCGGTGACGCTCTGTCTACGTAGAGCCCGAAATAATCGACCATTGGTAATTTTTACTGGACATGCTAGCGGGTTGCACCAAACAGCCATCAAATAAGTGTGTTCTAAAGACTTCCATAGCCCAAAAATGTAATGAATTACGCGAATGCGCGTTGGTTGTCTTTTCAGCATACTGATCAATGCACGGTAAAAAAGCAAAAATAGCCCCAGCATCGAAGGCAGCTATGGTAAGTAACCGAGTAACCAACATAAGTCAGCTTTTCAAGTTAAAGGCATCGTACACGTTTGGAAATTGTCAAAGACCAGTGTTCTCACTTGGTGTATCCCAACATATGCATAAAATAACAAGCCTGTGAAAATTTGGGCTCAATTGGTCATCGAAGTTGCAAAAAAATGATGGAAGAAAAAACACCCTTGTTGTACAAATTTGTGTGCTTTCAGATAGAATAATAAAAACTTCTTGCAAGAAGTTTTTATTATTTTAGTGAGAAATTACCTCTTTCTCAAAAACTACGTTACTTCAGAGGGAGTCGTTTCTCACAATGTTTTATACAATCAACAGCTCTCTGTTGCTCGTTACCAAGTCAGTTTTTATGCTAATATATATTTTGAGTTATTACCAAACGTGTACGATACCTTTAAGAACAGAACAATGAGTGATCATTGATAGGCCCTAGGTTTGATAAACAGTAGTAGGGATAGTGATAGTGAATGAGATATCGATGAGATCCTGAGTGTAAATTGTGTGTGAATTCTACTCCTTTCCTTTATCAGGACATTTTTGAGTGCCTGTTTAAATACTTCTACCAGGGGCGGATACAGGGGGGCGTGGGGGCGTACGCCCCCCTTTCCGTAACCCCCCCCCCCCCAAAAAAAAAAAAAAAAAAAAAATAGCACTGTCTATTTAAAAATTAGCCACAAGTGTGTGTGGTGTGTTTTTCCCCCAGAGGCAGGATGGATTTCTTTTTCATCCCATGCCATTTACATTTTTTCTTTCTGCCAAAATCAATCTTTCATGATATGTCACTTGTAATTGTTTAAATTTGCAACAATAACATAGCATTTGAAACCTGATTTGCCAACATGTCCGGGATACGACAGTTAGCTTGAATTTGAGAAACGATCTTACCCACTGTGTATTTTAATGCATATGCATGAAACCAGATAATGCAGCGACCAGATCCAAACGTGAGATTTGTGGTATTACAATTTTCTTTGAGTAAAATTAGAAGATTGACATGGATCAAAAGTGCTTAAAAAGTGTGTCT
Organism: Plazaster borealis; assembly: GCA_021014325.1. Classification (NCBI taxonomy): domain Eukaryota; kingdom Metazoa; phylum Echinodermata; class Asteroidea; order Forcipulatida; family Labidiasteridae; genus Plazaster; species Plazaster borealis. The sequence goes on from CM037473.1 coordinate 4,270,402, forward strand.
ATTTCTCTGTTTTAGGCACACAGAGGCTTCATTTTTCACCCCTCAAAAAAACAAAAGCTCAGATCTTCTGGGGGCTTTGCCCCCTGGACCCCCATTGGGGCTTCCCCCTCTTGACCCCACCATCGATGTTACAGGAAAATTTCCCAGTAAATTAAGAAGAGTAAAATGGATCAAAAGTGCTTAAAAAGTGTGTCTATTTCTCTGTTTTAGGCACACAGAGGCTTGATTTTTAACCCCTCAAAAGGCCAAAAGCTCAGAGCTTCCGGGGCTTCGCCCCCCTGGACCCCCATCGGGGCTTCACCCCTGGACCCCACCATCGATGTTACAGAACAATTTACAGTAAATTTAGAGGATTGATATGGATCTTAATTGCTTAAAAAGTGTGTCTATTTCTCTGTTGTTGATTAATTATATTGAAAAATCATATCGTTTGTCTCACCATGGAGGAAGGATCCTCCTCACCCAACACTTTTTTGTCCCTGAAAAATATTAACTGTAGCCTGCATGCATTTTGATTTTATAACTCAGGATGGCTGCTTAAATGACTCCCAACTCAAAAATTATGTTTAAATAATGTTCTTGCTAAAACAAAATTGGTTAAAGTGATCAGAAATTGCATGAGATCGCACCACAGAGCATCCAGAACCCTAACTGTTTCGGAACATTTACTAGGGGCCCCGAACCCATGCCGTTAGGGCTTCGCGTTATGCGCTCTCAGGCGCCACAAATTGCGTTCACCATTTGCTGCTTGGTACATTTTCACGCCCCACGTTTGGAATATCCTTGATCCGCCCGTGTCTACAATGTTGAGTTGGGTGCACTTTTTCTCTTCATTGAAAACAAGATCGCATCGACATCTCCAAACATTAGTCATTATGGCAACAATAATCATAGAGACAGAGGATATTGGTGTTAAAATTCGTGTACAATCCGTGTAAGACAAAAAAGCGCCAACCAATAAGTGGTCAACAACCAGGGTTGAACCGTAGTCTTGCATTTTTATAAACAAATGCTCAATAGTTTCTGCGTCAGAATCACAGAGTGGACACTCGACTTTTTCTGTGATTTTCATACGAAAAAGTTTGTCCCACTCCCAAGTTGGGAAGATCCTGTGATAAAGTCAAAAAATCATATTTTTACCTTTAGCATCTAAAAGGAAGTTTTTTTATGAATTTTACCCAAACTTCAGTCCAGTTGAAATCTTTAGGAAGATTTCAAATCTGAACCAATTTTTCTTGGGCCTTTGGCAGGACAAAGTCTCTGGCTATAAGGGCTTGGTAAACAATTTCGGTGGACAGTTTTGAAAATGTCGCAAAATCCTCTACTCGATGATCAATTTTTTTATTCAGCCATCTGCTAGGATGATTATTTTCTGGTATTTTTTTGTGCTATGTTTTTTTTCCTCTTTTTTTTGGTTCCTTTTATTGCCTTGTATTGTATTTGTTGTTATTGAATTGTTGAGGTCGAATAAATAACTACAATAATAGCAACATTATTCCAAACACATGCCAGGATCACAACTCATTAACTTTTTTTCTGAGTTTGCTTTACAGTTTGTTAGTAAAAAAATTGTATTTGTTCTGATAGTGTATTTTTAAGTGGAAACATCCTGTATAACTTGGATAAATGGGCCCATTGTTTTAAGCTTAAGCAGTTGTCCTTAAAATTTGATACATTTTATATCTCTTAAATAACATGGTTTACAAAACTATTCATCAAATTTTAATCAACGTCCTTCATTTTTCTTTTCATCGCTTGTTACGCACAAAGCTGGAAATGTATGTTATCTGCAAATCAATTTTAATGATGACAAAAGTGAACGAACCTATCATAAACAACCATGGACTTTAAAAGTTTCCTGAACCGAAGCAAAAATCTTAATTTTACAATCCATGAGAGTTTATTGTTTTTTTGTTCTAAATAGGACACCATCAAAATGAAAATGAGAATTTCATTTCGCATGTCCTCTGCGTGTAGCACGAGTTACCGATGTTCGCCGCTGTCCCATTATACAACAGTAAAACAAACAACAATTGTCAAAATACTATGAGGATCTAGCCTTGAATATTGCTTGTTAAAATACCACAAATCAAGATTCCAACCAAATCGTTTAATATCTGGAGCATAAAGTATGTCAAAAGACACCTTAAAGTGTAGCACAAGTCACAGTAGAATTGCCCATAAGAATAATAGGCCTATATCATGTATGTTGGTCTTTTATTAGTGTCGCTTGTTCTATCTCTCTCTGAACCAAGTCCAAGTTGTATACGTAAATAATTATAGCAAGGAGAGCTTTTCTAGTTCGTTCAAACATGCTAAAGCCCAACAGCTTCAGGGGACTCCGCCCCCTGAACCCCCGCCAAGGGCTTCGCCCCTGGACTCCACAGGGGCCCTTGAGCGGGCCCCTGGACCCCACGCCGTAAATGATCCTGCTGTGTCCCCCCACACTTCAAGACGGGTTGACGCCCCTGTGTTAAAGCAAACTGAATAAACATTGATACCTCACCATGCAATGCCTCGAAATCCACATACATGTATCATTCATACTGACTGGTGTATATGTACAGTCTGCTTGGCACTGGTAGTCACCCATGCAAATGAGGGAGACTGAGAGAATTTTTCCTCCATTGACACGCCTAGAAATTATTTCAACAATCACAGGAAAATGGATTGGCTTTCAAAACCGCTTTGACATTTTCGTGCGTGCAGTGTTTGTATAACTCATGAATGACAGCACAACAGTTCTCCACTGAACCGAATAGCTCAGAAACTCAAAACAAGTTTATGTATTAATTTATTTGTTTCATAAAGCATCAACAGCGCAATCGCCAAAAATTGATAAACATTTTTGTATAATAATTAACAATAACATTCCATAAAAGGACCCAAATATATACAACGAACACAATCATTAAAATGGACGAAAAGACCAGGCTCATTCTGGGCCAGACGTGCCCTGCGTGTGCGTGGGCCCCCGCAAAGCACGTCTGGTAGATGTTTTACAACTTTAACAAGTCTGACTAAAAGTTGAATACATTTTTTTCTAAATGCAAGTTCGCCCCAAACAAGGCTGAAAGCCACTCTAAAGGGTGTTTACAAGAAGAAACATTGAAGTAGGATTTGAAACTTTGCATGGTGGGAGTACAATCAAGTAAGGTTTGCGGTGACACCATATACATATATCTCGTTTTGAGCTGTGGTGGTTCTGAGAAAAACCGGTGTTCTGTGTTGTTGTTTTTCGGTCAAAATACCGATTCCTCTCAGAACCACCACAACCCATGAAGAGAACAGCAAACCTCACTTGATCGAAGAAATCATTTAAGATGAAAATAAGCTGAAGGAAGGAATTGGTATTCCCCCTTAAAACGGTCTAGATAGTAGGATGGAGGAAAAACATGCACCAGGCAGGGAGTTCCAAAGAGATGCAGTACGTGAAAAAACCCCTGTTGGAATGGCTTTTTGTTCTACACCTCGGAACAGCTAAAGTGTATGGGTGATTACTTTACTGGGATTAACTACCGGTACAACATGATTAAGTCAAGTACAACATGATACAGAAATTGTAAGGCTGCCCCTTTGCTGTCTCATTCTACTTGTATTACATGTATTTACATAAAGTGAGTTAAAAACCATTCGCGTAACATTTTGAATTTAGGCTTGCATGTCACTTGTGGTTGAATAAAGCCCGTACACCTTCCTCTGTAGGGTTCGAAACAATGCACTTCAGGGGTTGCATAGGTGGCTTGTGTGTTAAGCGCTTGGCGCTCACCGCTGTGTGCCAGTTCTATATCCGGTTAGGGTCAGTGCAAACACGTTCAAATAGCACTTACGTTACAAGTGAGTTTGAAATTGTAAAAACTTATCTCGCATGCAATGTGGTATATTCAAACGAACACATAGCTGACTAATGTCTAGTATTTACTTTTGCTCCCTGTAAAAAGACCTACAATTAGTGCATTTCTATTATGCTTCTGCTTCTGCTTGATTACTGCGTAAACACCCGAAAGGGTTATAGTCACGCAGGTGTAGTGTTGGCAGCGTATAAAGATAATTGCTATTGAAGCAAATGGATGAACACAACATAAATTGAAGTTACAGTTGGTAGTGCCCTCACAAGAAAAACAAGTAATAATAGTTTAAAGGCAGGGTGTACTTTTGGTAATTACTCCAAAAGTTAATGACCATAACAACTTACTTGGTTAAGGTCAAAAGGATCGATAGACCACGCTTTCACGGTCTGTATTCATACTGAAAATCAAAATCAAACGAGCTTTTGCCCTTTTGCTATACGCGAGGTTTCCGTCCTCGCTGAGCTCGCCTTATGACACCTGCGGTCATAGCACTAGGGAGCTGTTGATATTATAAAACATGGTTAGAAACAACACCCTTTGAAGTATAGTTTCAGAGAAAGGGGAAATTTTTCACGCAAAAGATTAATTTTGAGAAAGGCTTCGGGCATGCATGAAGCCTTTCTCAGGCATCTGAAAGCACACAATTCTATATGCAACAAGGCTATTTTTACTTCACTATTTTCCTTCAACTTTGTCGACCAAGTGAGCAAAAATGTTCTCAGGTTTGTTATTTTATGCATATGTTGGATACTGGTCTTTGACAATTACCAAAAGATTATTTATAACAGTAATTATCAAATTAAAAAAAAAGTAGAAAGTTAAATATGCAATAATAATTTGGGTAAGATTTACGTAATATATGTTAATACTCGTGAACTACTTCACAACTCATCTAAATTGACAGTTTTACTCACACAATGTGTTATTTTTTAATGACACAAATAACTTGTTTTATTTTTTCGATGACTCTTACTTAAATTTAGTATTTTCTTACTCAACCTTTTTAACATAACTTTTTTTTACCAGTCATTTTCTGAGTGTAGATAAATTAATATGCAATAATAATTGCCTAAGGATAATAAAAATGTAAATAAAAAAGTGATTAAAATGTAATTAATATATAAATTTTTCAACGGCTTTAGTGAAAGGTCCAACTGTGTGTTCACTTTTTGCTACCATGTCAAACTTGTGACGAACAATTCGATAAATGAAAAGATAAATCGTAAAATCCTCTGATGCTTTAAAATGTAAAACAAAACGTGTTTCACAATAATAGTCATGTGTACCAAAACATTATGTATAATAGCGTAGATCTTATTTGTATTAGCTTTTTTCTTCTTGTTTACCTTGTTTTCTATCTAGCAGTCTTGTTTGTTTACATGGAAAACAATAATTTTGACATTTTAAAAATATTTGTATTAATCAAACACAGTAAAGGAGGCTTGGCAACAAATAATTTAATCTGAAATGCTTCGTGAATTTACTATAAATTTTCTCCACACTTGTTGAAGTGATCCGCCCCGCTCGTTTGGGAGTGGATGAACGGTCCTTTATTAAAAGTGGACGAGCATTCACCAAACATATATAATCCAAACGATGATATCCGAACATAAAATATATATCTCCTGCACCTAAATTATTTCTTAATAACAAGAGTTACTGGCTTGATATAGCGCCAAAACACCCGGGAGGGGGGCGGAAAGGGTAAAGCCACCAACGCACCACCTACGTTGATTGAAAATAATCTCATTCGACTCTTGCGACGTGAAAAGGTCGAAGCTCCGCTACAAAACTAAACCGCGAAGTACCGTACATTCCCTATGTACATGTATATATGTACAACATTTGAATTAAACGGTTGCTCCCCGAGTAGGCGGATTTTTCCCCCCAGGACATATAAGGCGTGTTTTACCTACTTTCGCGCGGGTGCACCAAACATGATGGTATAGTGAACGAAGAGCCTACTTCTAATACTTAACCATAAGCTTCTCTCCACAGACCGAGGGGTAAATGGGTACCTGTGAGGGCAGAGATGGTTCTTGTGATTTGTTGCACAAGGCTGTATACTCCCCCAGGGAGCTGAGGTGGTTTAAGGAATAATTTAAGGCCCAGTGAGGGGTAATAATGTGAAGCGCTTTGGGACGCCCTTCGGGCGTGAAAAGCGCTATATAAAAACTAACTATTATTATTATTATTATTATACTAGTAACGGAAGCACCAGCTTTCAGGCTAATTTCCTAGTTTTTCAAAACGAGTTTTTTTTCTATGGGTAAGACCTACATGCCTATTGGCTAGGGTATTCAGCTACAGTATGCTCTATCTTGGTTCCCCAGATGAATACTAATTAGCCACCCTTCCCTTTATACATTTTACAAAAACCCTTTTCACAGTCCTGCAAAATTCCTCTTAGACTATTCCATTCCCACGGTTCCTCAAAAGAACCGTCATTAAGTGACCAAAATAATGATAAAGTGTCCTCAGCCTGTGTTGCTCTGTACTCAATATCAAAAAAATCAAAGTGCGCACGCGCATCCTGGGTGGAATAAATACGCTCCCCGCTGCGTGCCGTTGAGACTGCCTGGACAAGTCAATTTTATCAGAGGGTATTAATATCTTTAAATGGTTTAAATTCCTAAAATTTGTATTCGTTTTTATTTTTTGCGTTGCCAACCGCTTCAGTAATTAAATAATTAAATGAACAACAGATATTTAACGTAAACGATATCTGTTTATGATGGGTATGTTGCCCCACAATTAATATTACCAGCGGCAAATGTTCCCGCCGTCCGTTGACGTCCGTTGACGGACGGTCGTTTGCACGCAAACCAAGTATAGGCAGAAACCATTTTCTATAAAAACCCTTCTAAAAATCGTCAAATATCTAGAGGATGTATGGGGGATTTTGTTTAAACTTTCAGGAATGAAAGATCCAATTTTGAAATACCACGTTCATCAGAAAAAAGCAGCGGATAAACGATAATAATTATGTTTAACCCTTTGTCGATATTTGTAGCCATTTTAGTGGAGACATTTTGTAATGAAATTCCCACCTGGACCCATTCATACATAGCCGCTGCAATAAACCAACGGAAAATTGTCGGTAATATTTGTTGGCAGCCAGCCACATTGACCCGTATGACTTGCGAAGCACAGCATGAGATCAAAAGTAATTGTATATTTTTCGGGAGGGAGGAAAACCGGAGGGCCTGGAGAAAAGACCTTTTGGCACAACTCTACTCACATAAATGTCACGTCAGTGCAAAAAAAAACCGTCGTATCTAGCACGAAAATACTCGATGTAAAAATGTTGCATCTCGGCGTGTATAATCAAAGGATGGTGTCATCATCAGTCTCACCCGCATTTGAGTTTCGTGCTCTCCTCATCACATGGGGACTAACTGCAGTAATAGTTGTGTCTGATAGAGGCCTACCGGATCCAGCATTGCATCGAAATGCTTGAATGAAAGCAGATCGGTATTGTGCATGAATTGTGCCGTATATCAGTGGATTGACTATGGTGTTTAATAAAAGAGGAAGGTTAGAAAACCATGGTCCATTCCTTACCACAGCATATAATTCCTCGGTAAATGGAACTTGTTTTATGCTTAACACATAATAAGTTATACCGGTCACAATAGATGGTGTCTGGCAGATGAAGAACACAACTCCGTTGGCGATCAGAACTTGAGCAACTTTGTTTCGACTTTGCTGTGCCTTGTGGTCTTTTCCATTTATAAAAGTAGCACTCCTGCGTTTGTTTAATGCATAAATGATCCTTACATACATACAAACATTGGCAATCATTGCAATGAACCAGGGTACCATTCCCACAGGTGCTGTGACAAAATATGCAATTATATTTAGAGGACCACATAACGTTATCTCTGTTGGATAATCTTGGTACTCTTCAGGCCACTTGACAATATCCTTGAAAATAAAAGTTGAAGTGCCCAGTGTTGTTGAGCAAGCAAATATCAACCCCACCACCCAACAGATTGTGATCATTGTGTTGGTTCGGCGCCGTCCACGGATTTTCAGATGTTTCATAGGATGGCATACAGCAAGATATCTCTCAAATGACACTGTGGTAATCAGAGCAATGGATGCAAAGTATCCGGTGTTCTTCAAAAACTCAAAAATGAAACACCCCGCATGACTTTTTGAGATAGAAACGAATGCCACATGAGGGGATGCTGCGTAACTCAAAATAATGTGCACAATGCTAGTCACGGTAAGGTACAGAAGATCAGCCAGGGCCAAATGTGCCAAGCAGATATTTGTTGCAGATCTGATTTTGGGAACACGAACAATGACGAACAGAAAAGCTGAATTATTGATAACCCCAAGAGTCAAGATGATCGGTATAATGACGGTAATTATGATGGTGTCCTGTGTGGAATACACAAAAAATTTAACTTGGTCCTCAGTTATGTTACGTGGATGGTTCTCGTCTACCGTGCTATTATCCGCCATTGTGTACAATTATAGCTGGCAGTGTTTCCTTCAGGATGCTCCTATTATGAGTGTTTGACTATGTGTGGTCCATGAGACCAATTAGAACTCACTCCGCGGCGGTGAAGTGAATAACGAGAAGTCCCCTCAATCCACCTAGCGAAAGTACTAGTCCCGCAGATTTTCTACCCTCCGTAGTAGTCAATAAGCAGGACACGTGGTCTCCCGAATTCCGAAATCTACTCCGCGGCAGTAGAATAAATAGCAAGACGAGTTCTCAAAGAACAACATGAAACAGGAAAGTAGATATACACACGGTGTTACCGCAATCTGAATATACATTGATACCTCACCATGCAATGCCTCAAAACCCACATAGGCCTACATTTGTGTATTATTCATGTGTATGTACAGTCGCTTGGCACTGGTAGTCACCCATGCAAATGAGGGAGACTGGGGGAATTTTTCCTCTACTTTATACACGCCTAGAAATTATTTCAACAATCACAAGTAAATGGATTGGCTTTCAAAACCGCTTTCGTGCAGTGTTTGTATAACTCCAGAATGTCAGCACAATAGTTCTCCACTGAACCGTACGTAGTTCAGAAACTCAAAACAAGTTGTGAATACATTTTGTTTTAATGCAAGTTCGCCCAAAACAAGGCTAAAAGCCACTCTTTGTATTAAAGGGGCTTACAAGAAGAAAACATTTAAGTGGGATTTGAAACTTTGCACGGTGGGAGTACAATCAAGTAAGGTTTGCGGTGACACCTTTTTTTTTTTTTCAAACTACAAATTCTTCTTAGAACCATCACAACTCATAGAGAGATTTATTTACATCGTGTCCCTGCAAACCTCACTTGATTGAAGAAAACGTTTAAGATGAAAATAAGCTGGGAAGAAGGAATTGATATTCCTCTTAAAACAGTCTAGATTGTAGGATGGAGGAAAACATCGCCAGACAAGGAGTTTGACTTTCTTGTTCTACATCTCGGAAAAGCTAGAGTGTATGGGTGAGATTACTTTACTGGGATTAAGTACAACATGATTAAGTACAGCATGATACAGAAATTGTAATGTTGCTGTCCCTTGCAGTCTCATTCTACACTGGTATTATTTACAAGTGAGTTAAAACCATTCGCGTAACATTGCCTGTGTACACCTTCCACTGTAGGGTTCGAAACAATGCATTCAAGGGTTGCGTATAGGTGGCTTGTGTGTCAATAGACTGTGCAAGTCTCGCGCATATTTGAACTTCCGGGACCATTGTGGTCCCAACCATATGGAGATTTACGTGGGCAAGATTTTGTTTTGTCAATTATTTTAGTTTAACGTGGCTTATGACCATGAAAAATACATATGTTGTTGGGAATGTAATATTTAGTGATTAAAAAACATGAAAGTAAAATCAATTCAACCATATAACGAAGAAAACCCGAGAATTAAACTTGACCTCAGCTTCCGGTTGCTGCAAAAAAATAAGAATTTTTTGCTCACCTCCGATCACAAAACTTATGTAAACGCTCGTTTTTGATGCGCGATGATAATCGCCAGATGCTGTAATTGCAACGCGAAGCCTTCTCAATGGTTGTTGAGGCGTCAGTGTCCTCTATAAACTGCGTCAAGCATTAATTTTAGGCCCGTGTGACCATCGCGAATCAACGTAAGTGGTTTCTGAAAAGTTAACATCAAATAAGCATCCTGGTCCCAGAGTTTCAATTTTGCTTCAATAATAATTAACACATTATTTGTGTATTTATTATAAAAACTAAAACTGATTTTATAAACATGTAATGAGTATTTTTGTTGTTCAGATTTTGTCATTAGATATAATTAAAAACAAAGACTTGATTTCAGAGAAAAAAATGTTCTTCGTTTGACGTGTTTTCTCGTTCTGATACGCGCGAGACTTGCACGGTCTATTGGTGCTCGATATGGGGGCATGGTGTACCCCCCCCCCCCATAATTGTGTCTTCATTATTGTGTGCTTGGAATCTCAGGAATTCTGTTGAGGATTTTAGGGAGGAACTTCGCTGCTATCTTCGCTGCTAAATATTCACAGCGAGGGTTCGCTCGACAAAACGACTAAGCTAAAATTTACCTTGCGTTCACACGGGGCATGGTCGCTGTTAGCCAGCACAGAGTGTTTCGGCTTCCGGTAGTTTCCTTTGCCACTGAGTAGTTGTTTTGAAGAAATTTATATGTGTTGGCTTGAAGAATAGCTTATTTATTACACATGTAAAGTTTCATATTGTTGTCTAAGTTCGTAGCGATTCGATTATTTAAATTCGCAGCGATTCGGAATGAGAAATGCATTTTGATTTTGGTCTTTTCATCTTGTCACTATAAATATACTGCGTCATCAGTCAAGTTGAATAATACAATTTCGTCCCCATTAGTGTGCGATGTCACCGTATCACAGCACGTGCGTTGCTTGTCTCTGGGAAGGAGGTTGTTAGTCACATGGCCGGCCGTAGAAACGTTTTCGATCGTTCAGATAATGTTTACAAACATGGATCCAACAATGCCCGATTCTTCGTCTTCATTATCTTTCTGTGTTATGAGTATGATTTAGCTGTTAAGGAATAATTATAGATGATGTCACCTTAATTTTAAAACTTAAAGAATTTTGGCGGCAACAGAGGAGCAAAATGTATAGGCCTACGTGCAACTCCACCAGGAGAAAAACATGTAGACGGCGTCATAACATCGAGCTGAAATCATGTTTACAGCTAGCTGAGGTCAGTTGCGTTCACACGACAAAAACACTGCTAAATTCCTTTATCTGTGGCTAAAGTATCACGTTTCACTGCTTAAGTATCAAGTTTCACTGCTAACTTTTGGAGTTAGCAGCGAAGTTAGCAGCGAAGTTAGCAGCGAAGTTAGCAGCGAAGTTAGCTAAATTTTGCGTTCACACGGTCAAAAGTTTCCGCTGTTAACATTGGGGGGGGGGGGGACACCCTCTGCCCCATATCGGGCAGGCTGTACATGCCGCCCACCGACTGTGCTGGCTAGGGTCTTCATATCGTCATGTCAGTGCAAACACGTGCAAATAGCACTAACGTTACAAGTGAGTTTGAAGTTGTCAAAACGTTGTATCTCGCTGAAAATAGCCCGGATGTATACACAAAACAATTACGCGCCGAAATGCAACATTAATGCAATGAGCATTATCGTGCTAGATACGACGTTTTTGCAAATCTACGGGTTTTTTTTGTTTACACTGACGCTTTTGCACTGACCGACATTATTGTGAGTGGAGTTGTGCATTGGTTCTATCCTATGCCAAAAGGTCCTTACTCCGGGCCCTCCGATTTTCCTCCATCCCTCAAATAAACAACAAATACTTTCGATCTCTGGCTGTGCTCCGCAGTCATAATATGGGTCAATGTGGCTGGCTGCCAAAGGCGCCCCTGCATGCCTGTTGATGATGCGGCTTGAAAACATTGTAGCCGCATCCTTCGTAAATCAGCTTCTGAGCCGCGAGCTGGGAGCATCCCAAAGTATTATATGTGTATTATTAAAGTAGGCCCTACACTGTGGCTCCAGTCATGGAAACAAATTATACTAGAGAAATGTAACACCTTTTAAACAACTTACTTTGTTTTATTTATATATCGGTTGATATTCTAGACCACAATACATTGAAATTACAAACGTAATCTCCACTGAGCTACATCAACAGTAATAAACTCCTCACGGGTGAGCTTTTGCTGAGAGAGAGAGAGTTACTTTTTCCACCACCCAATCTCCACATTTGTGAATAAATGCATCTCTTTAGCTTGTAACAAGTATTGACAACCATTTATGCTACAACAATTATACTGATGGATGTAGCAAACGCCATCTGTCAGACACTGAAAAGTTACCTGTGTATTAATGATGCGGGAAGCTACATACTGCATGTATCACAAAGTTTTACAAACTGACTTGTTTCAACATTGCGTGAATCATGGTGGTGGTTTTGTTTTTGTTTTTTTGCGTGCACCGTATGCCACACACAAAGTCACACAGATCTGTGTTGCAGTCACTCTGTGGACATTCCTTTGCTCTGTACACTTAAGGAAATCATATTCTTCAACACTGTATAAAAAAATTGTGTGAACGTGCGTAAGTCCACATAGTCCACATAGTGTTTCACGTTAAACACCACTGTGTGTAACAGGTCCATCCATTCGTTTCCCTCGTAATATTCCCGATATTTACTGTTATTGTCACGCAGGCAAATTGATTGACTTCATTACCCTTGTGATTCAATGTGCAGTGTTTGACAAATCTTAATCTGACAGCTATGCAACTCTTTGGCTGCCAATGCGTAAAGTTGAAATGTTTGTTTAGGTTATATATAATATCTGAATTGGTATAAAAAGGTTGGATAACAATTAACATTACTGCATTTGGCATTCTACTGGTACCATTGCCCTAATTGAGGGGATACATAAAATACACTCTTAAAGTTCTGATCTAGAATTTCTAGGCACATGCGTCCATACCCTGTCAGATTAGTAATAATATATGAAAACAGCAGGTATGCTTTATTTAAAAGGAGCGAGCCAAAATGATTGTCAATCACTGTACATGTATACATTTGTATATCGCAAGTTGCATCAATATTAATATAACACATTGCTTTGACAACATAAGCAGGTACACGTACACAAACCCCGATACAGCGTTATACTCTCCAAGTACTTCTTCCCTTCTGATATTACATTACAAACAAATTGTTTCCCCCAGTTTCTTGAATTGGGTCTTCCAAGAAACATTCCTCTATGACATGTCGTGGCGTGTCGTGGCCGAATGTTAATAACACCGGACTCAAGCTCTGGTGTTTCTGATCAGCAGAGTATGGGTTCGAGTCCCTGTAATGGCACTTGCGTCCTTGATCAAGATACTTTCGGATGGGACATTAAGCCGTAGATCCCGTGTGTTATGATTGGTAGTGTACGTAAAAGAACCCAGAAAACTTATCATGGAAGAGTAGGGGTCAACCCCGGTGTTTGTGGTTCACATAGCAAGCACCCTTGTTCACAGGTTTCCTAAGGCTTGCGAGCTACAGTAATTAAGTTCACCTATGAGACATCCTTATAGTTTCATTGCTAGAAATATAAAATAATAATCATATTTACACAGAGCAATCTCAATGTCCATGCAGAACTTTGACTTGGTCTTTATGCAGTAACACAAGCCAAGCTTGAAAGGTATTGGTGCAAAAAGGAAACCCTGCTGTGTTCAATGTTTGTATTTCCCTTCACAATGAGAAGGAAATAATAGCACAACCTCAAAAGATACCTACAAAATGTACGCAAATATCCAAATCCATTGTGGAATAGTACGACTGGCTGAATTCAAAAAAGGGATTGAGGCAAACAAATTCAATAGTTCCTAGTCTCGAACAGTGTTGAACATTATTTGAAACTTTGAGTTCCCACGAACTTTGCTCCAAGGCAACACAATTGCTTCAATACCCACTCGACTTGCACAGTGCTATTGTGAAGAATGCTTTGTTGATGTTTGGCACTTTGTGGTAGTTTTCCCAACCTGTCATGAGTTCCAGACGTGCCAGACTTGGCAAATTGAAGATTTAAAGATTTGTCAAAAACATGCCAAGATGAATGAGTGTATATCATTGTAGCCAGTTGTACAAGAAAAGTAGTTATGGCATGTATACTGCCGTGATGCTCCAAAATTTATTATTGGAGGTTAACATGGATAATTATCAGACGCTTTGCAGCGTCGTATCCAAAATAATCATTTCTCACCCATTTCCCCTCTTGTTTTTAAGTAAATATATGAGTTTATACCATGAGAAGAAAATAGTTGCACTACCGAGAAGTATACATCAATGGTGTTTAGACAAATCCCAAAGTATTGTTGAACAGTATATACATGGCTGAATTCAATAAAGTGAGCCGAAAATTCAATTGTCACTGGAAATCTCCATAAAACTTAACACTTTTTTGAAACCTTAATTTCTTACGACCTTGCTGTAAGGAAACTAAATCGTATAGACAGATTGTGCATCTATGTTTATTTTCCTAAACGGTTAAACGGGACTTGTGACTTCCGTTCAACTGCTTTACAATTTCTACCAATTCCAATTCAAAACTAGACATTGAATTTTTGTTTACTACAAAAACACGGTGTTCGTGGTGAGTGATTGAATGAATAGGTCATTATACCTTATCAATCCAATTCCTGGTTCAGGAGTTATGAATTTTTCAAAAAAATTAACATCAACTTCCGGTTTGGACCGGAAGTCAAGGTCAAATAGGGGTCACATTTTGTGTAGCGCGTTTAGTTTATGAAGATGTTCTAGATGATGTATGGATTGTAAACCTCCAACAATTTGTTGGAACATTTACTTTCATATTCCGGTTTGAACCGGAAGTCAAGGTCAAATGAGGTCACAGCGTGTAGCGTTTCTTAAATCTTTGGAGCCCTTTCTGCTGATGTATAGATGATAAAAATCCAATGTGTGGTTCAGGAGTTCTGATTTTTTCAAATATTAAATTTCATCTTCCGGTTTGAACAGGAAGTAAAGGTCAATTAGGGTCACATTCTGTATATCGTTTGTTAAGTTGTTACATACTTTTCTAATGATGTATAGATTGTAAAAATCCATTGTGTGGTTCAGGAATTATGAATTTTGAAACATTAAATGTCAACTTCCGCTTTGAACCGGAAGTCAGGGTCAAACGGGGTCACAATAAGTGTAGCGTATGTTAGGTTTTAAAAAGACCTTTTAGATGATGTATAGATTGTAAAAATCCAATGTGTGGTTCAGGAGTTACGAATTTTTCAAGTATTAGATGGATTATCTTTATGCCGTGGTGCGCATAGTCTTGGCCCAAGACGTCAGTGATCGATAGCGGATAGTGTACTGCGCTCGGTTACAACTCGTTATAGCGCGCCCTCTTGTGGCTTGAATTACCCAACTTGACTGGCTCTCACACTAACGTCTTGGGAATCTCGTAGCGCAAGTTGAATTGTGGGCGTCGCCGTTTTATGTAAATAAGACCGTTGTCAAGGTTGTGTAATGCATTATTCAAATACGCGAACAACATGCAGCTCCCTGCACGGACGGACGTACTGTACATGTGTACACACAATTAGTACATGTACGTTGAATTTTTCCCAGACAACCAATTGCCGCTATTCTGAGCATATCGTTGGTGAATATCGTTGACTACAGAAAACATAATGTCGTTGTACGTCTGGCATCTTGTTACATTTGTGATTTCAGTTTATTGAAGGCACATTTGTGATTTCAGTTTATTGAAGGCACGGGACCACCTGCTACTGACTATTTATTATTATTAGCAACCACCGATAAATCACCGTACCATTGTCGTTCACGTACTGACTTTGTATTCAAACATTAGGGCTAGTAATTTTACAAATTCATAACACACAGTCCAGGAGAATAAAGTACACACATGTATCCATACAACTTATAAGTAAATATGAGCGGCAGTACATTTCTGTTCTTGAAATTATGCCTAAAGAGCAAACAAACACTATGTGCTGTCTTTAACAACATACCATTTATATGCCTCTTTCTGCTGGAATGCACCATGATGCAAGTGTGGTTTTGAATACCAGCCTTATAAGTTATAGCTTTAACCTGTTTTGTTCTGAATGCAATTAGGAAAATATTGCAGATGCTCTGAAAATGAGGAATGAGGATTGCAGCACTCATTTCAGTTGCAACCTCTACCTCAAGTATGTTTGAACCAAAAATCACTTAGGAAAATACATTGACAAATAATTTTTTTAAAAAGGCTGACAACTAAAAATGTAAAATGGCTGGCGAAAAAACATTTGTTGAAATACTTGTGCTGAACTGAACTGCAAAACTTACAATGGTCAATACTATGTATGCATCACACTAAGAAGAATGACTAAGGGATGCTTTTGTTTAAACGGTTGATGTGAATATCATGCCTTCTTGAATTTTGACCGACTTACTTGTGGTGATGAACTTATTTCTACCTCCATGACTTAACTAAGTTACTTGTCTGTTGACCAAAGTGAAAAAAAACCACAGATCAATTTTGAGATGCTTCAATCACTCTAACATTAAATTCAAATTCAAATTCAAATCACTTTATTATCCCCAAAACGGGAAATTAATTTCGGCCTTTACAACAATAAGTTCTCAACAAACACGTTCTTTTATTTCTTTATCGCCAAACACAAATCTTTCACAGAATTGTGATTACGAAAATGATAAAATTTGAAAAACTAAACAAGAAATACCCCACGTCAGCAGTTAAAATGCACGGTTATCACAGCAGTTATGTGGCACAATTTTTGTACTTGTGTGATCAGCCCGCTTACATTGTAGGGTGTCAATGAAGTTTTTCATCTGTTTCTAAAGTGGAGTTTTTCTGTGTCTAGGATAGTTTATGGCATTTGATAGACTCTGTTGCTCATCACGCCCAATAATCATCAATTTCACTCGGTGTTCAAAAATGACAAAGTTGTGGGCCCCTATACATCAACCCCCAGTCCAAAAGCAAAGGTTCGAAGAGTATGCGCACAGCTCCTCAGTGTCAGAAAAGCTATGTAGAAACTCATCTTCAACATCACAACATCACTCTCTGTAATGGTACGATACATGTTGACAATAAATTGTGATGCGTTGCTGGAACTTTGCAGCAAAAGCAGAGTACAGTTCTGCACACGTCTTTCTCGACTGACAGTAAATAATGATGCGTTCCATCAGCCAAAGATTTCTTCCACAATTATATAAATGCTTGATTTTGTCACAGACCGGTCCTCTTGAATAATGAACTGCATTCCTCAATTGCAGAGCACGACTGCCATTCATGTGGCAAGACTTGATGTCACTATCATGGCGGCAATGATTGATAGTTTAATCAAGGCTTAAAGTAAACTACTAAGTTCTCCAAGCTGGTTATACTTCTAAAAGCTGACGTCTTTCCTGGTAATTGGCCCCTGGAAGAAGAATTATGAAATAAATACAATAAGCTCATATATATTATCTCAGTGTATTATAGAGAAAATTTAACAGAAACTATTAATATTTTACCAATGTACAGTAAAAGGGTCTCTTCAATTCAAGCACTTTTGTGCTAAACTTGTTCTGCATATGCTTGAAATAATCATGTACATTTGTTTTTATGATCATAATTCGTAATCCCCGACCGCCGAGGGTTATGATCATCAATCAACACATACCGATTGCAAACAAGTGTTTCAACAGTGCATGTACACAGAAGAAAGATGTCAGTTAGAAATTAAAAATGTCAGCCAATGATGAGCCAGTGTCAAATCAAGGGATATGCATCTGTGCATTATCTTAAAGCGTTGTTGGCTCAACTCAGACAAATCATGGAGGTAGAAATATTCTACCTCCATGGACAAATCGAACCTCAGGGAAGTCAAGGAGTGTTTAAGAGCACAGTCCGAGTCTACAAAAACAAATGAATATTAGGTCAGTTTTCTTCATACAGATTCAATCAATAAAAAATTCTCTTTTAACTCACCACTTTGTGTAATCTACCTCCATGGTGTAATTATACTGCAGAAATTCCCACACTGGTACAATAGGGCTTCAGGAAGGAGGAATGCAGGACTGATGAACAAAGAAGTAAACTGGTGGAGTGGTACTAATAAACATGATAAAACGAGTATTTTTCATGCCTCAGGCAGCCTTCTCCGTTTGTTCATCTGTGAATCCAGACTGAATCTAAGTCGTTCAGCTTGATTCAACTATCAAGACCAACAATTTTTAAGAGCACGATATAGACTATTTATAGCAAGCGATTCGGCCACAAACTGACGAAGTTATTCTTCACAACATAAAAACACATCAGTCAGAGGCACTAGCTCATATACTAGCTGACTAGTCGTTAACTGCCATCTATGATCTAGTCTACAGCAGATCTATAGCTTATTATTGCTTCGGCTTTTACTTTTCCATCTTAAGCATGTCACGAGCATATTTCTTTTCTAACGTGAATCGTACTTCTACTTGCACATTGACAGTGAAACTGACACTTTCCTCCACCACACACACACACTGACAGCAGCCGCCATGTTAACGTTGCAAGCTGCAAAACATGACCCTGGGTCACATAATAAATTATTTAAATTTATTACTACGATCGCGCGCTGATTGGTTCCCTAGGAAAGGCTGGGGAGAAAACAATGAAAAAGTTAAGCCAGCGCTACGAGATTCCCAAGACGGTAGTGAGAGCCAGTCAAGTTGGGTAATTCAAGCCACAAGAGGGCGCGCTATAACGAGTTGTAACCGAGCGCAGTACACTATCCGCTATCGATCACTGACGTCTTGGGCCAAGACTATGGTGCGCAATAAACAAGGTAACATGCAGCGATGCTAAATGTATTCCTACATGTAGTTGATGTAAACTGAACTACACGTTCATTATACATGTATCTGTACACGTGCTATTACACTATCCCGCGTTCTCAAAGTGGGTTCACACAAACGTGCGCTTTAATGCCGGTGGTTATAATACAAGATGTAAATGTCAAAATGTTGTTATTTCTGTGCAAAAGTTTGAGCAGGCTCAATGTTCTACAACCTGATGCAAAATTTATGCTGAAGTGATAAGTAGTTTTTGAGATACGAATTTTATGAAATTTTACATTTCCGGGTTGAACTGGAAGTCAAGCTCAAATGAGGTCACTTTCTGTGTAGCGTTTGTTGGACCTTTAACGAACTTTCCGATGATGTATAGATTGTAAAAATCCAACATGTCGTTCATGAGTTGTGATTTTATTTCAAATATTAAACTTTGATTTGATGTAATTCAATACCTGATGACGTCATCATGACATCATCAAGTTTGTGTCGTCTTGATATTGAGGTCCAATTATCTGGTGAGTTTCAATGTTCAATTCAATTTTAATCTTGAGTTATGCCCCGAAATTCATTTTTTAAAGAAAAACAAACAAAGGCAAACTTTGACCTTCCGGTACGACCGGAAGCAAAGGTCATACGATTTTTGCGTTAACTTTTGAAATGTTGCCCAAGTCTTGATCTATCCGATGCTCAATTATGAACATCACAGCTTTCAAATTCAAGAAGATACAGCCAATAGCAAATGGTCATTTTTCAACTTTAAAACCCTTGTAATTCGACACCTGATGACGTCATCGTGACGTCATCAACTCTGTGCCGTCTTCATATTGAGGTTCAATTGTCTGATGAGTTTCAAGGTTCATTTCAGTTTCAATCATGAGTTATGTTCTAGAGAAGAGTTCCAGGGAAGAAGAAGAAGAAGAAGAAGAAGAAGAAGAAGATGGAGAAGAAAAAAAAAACAGAACAAAAACAAAGAGGTGTTCGTGCTCATATTGCACGAACACCTAATGACAACCGGAACTGCCGTAGAGGGTAACCGTGATTGTCAGTGCCAGCTCTGTAGTTTATGTGAACTTAAAGCGGAGCAGATGTCAACTCACTCTCCAAGATTTAAACAAAGTCTTTATGGTCATTTATTGTGTGTTGGTGTAGTTTTTTTTAGGCATTCATGTACAAAGTACAATGTATAACGAATTGCAAATGATTTAAAATAATGTATTACAAACTGCAGGGGATTAAGATAAGACACATTCCCACCAACAAAAGGGATGCCAATCATTCTGCATGGACAGTGTCTGGGGCTAACATTTTAAAGAAAACAAAACGCTTTCGTGAGGGAGTGTGCATACCATGGTCGCTCAAAATATTACTATTATGGTTACTAAGTATTACAGTTATTAAACACTTAGTGACACCATCTCAATAAACTCACACGCTAACACAATCGTACTGTTTCCAACAGTACCTTTTATAATTCGCATGCATTTTTTGGGGCGGGTGAACATAATCCCTTTCAGACTCAATAAAACAAATTCCAAGCCATCTGGAAGCCATCTGGAAGCCACCTGGAAGCCATATGTCAAAGACATGATTGATTACAGCCAGGAGTGGCTTTTAGCCCAAGGCTAAGAGATTTATTTACAACCCCTGTGGGAATTCCAAGAGGAGGTCATAGATGGCATTTTTTTAAATCAAAGAATCAACCCAGGATAATTTCCATTTAAATGCTTTTTGGCTAAGTCTTAATACGAAACTTTGAATTTGTTGACAACTCTTACCCACTTTTTCGGTGGAGTACACACAATTTGTTTACGAACAGACTGTTTAAAACGGTACCTTGGCATCATCGAGTGTTGCAGTCAATACGATATTATTCAAACACTGCGTAATGAATCATGAAGTCTGAAATCAATCAATTTGCCTGAGTGACAATAAAGGTAAATGTTAGAACATTAAAGGGAAGAGATTGGTGGACAAGTTCCTAAACACAGGTGACTTTGTATGTGTAGCATACCGTGCACGCAACATGGTGCTGACTACGTTTGAAACCAATCAGTTTTTAAAAACAAAAGTTTAAAACATATAGCGCAAGGTGACTTTTTCTGTCTCTAGTAGATGGTTTTTTATGAATACATCAGTATATGGATACACGTATTGACAAACATTTATGCTACAACAATATACTGATGGATGTAGCGAACGCCATCTGCTAGACACTGGAAAGTAAAGTGAGTGTGTAAATGATGCGGGAGCTACTGCATGTATCATTTTTTGTTTTTACAAACTGACCACGTATGATAGAGTAAAAAATATTTCGGAACGTCCTGGCGAAAGCACTGTATAAAATGTACACAGCAGCTGATAATGAAACGTTAGATGAGTGCACAGAGAACTTTAACATTTTTTTGTTTGTTATTTTTCGAGTTAGCACGATGAGATCTGGAACAAACATTTACTTGATGCACTTGGCCCTGGCTGATCTTCTGTGCCTGACTGTTACGAGCATCGTGTACAACATTTTAAAAGCATCATAGCTTGAGGCACACAGCGTCATCTTGAAAAGAAATCTGCAGAATGTTTCACATTTGGGTTGTTGAAGAACACCTGATACTTTGCATCCATTGCATGCATTGCTCTGCTTACCACGGTGTCATTAGAGAAATATCTCCCTGTAGGCCATCCTATATCAAATATCTGACAATCCGTGGACGGCGCCGAACCAACACGATGGTCGCAATCTGCTGGGTTGTGGGGTCGATATGTGCTTGCTCAACAACACTAGGCACCCCAGCTATTAATGTCAAGCAAGGTGTCATTAATTGGTCCGCACAATACCAAGATCTCCATATACAGAGGTGTATTACTGTGGGCCTCTAAATGATTATGCACTATATTTCACAATACCTCTGACAACTGTACCCATGTTCATTGCAATGATTGTATACATGTACTTTAAAGTCGACATGTATTGTAAGCATTATAAGTTTTTATTATAAGATATGTCTGAGAATTATGACATTATTGGTAAAACTATACACAAAAGCATATGCGAGCCAAAACTTTGGGCACGCAGTAAATGCGCGCGCTTCTTGCAATGACTTACCAAAAGGGGCATGCACTTTTATAGAGCTGCTTAAACACAAGTAGATAATAGTACAAACCAATTTTTGCTTAATACCAGCATACGGTTACCAGCCAAGATGTCATGCCACATGTACAATTTGTCACTGGTATCCTGCACATTTTTGCCTAACAGAAAATTTAAAAAGCACCTTGAGGGTCTGCAGCTTTTTGAAATTGTGCCCAGGATATAGCAGCTATGCATTTTCCATTGTTTCGTTTCAATCTACCTATAAGATGACGGCGTATTGAAGTCAATGGAAGGGGTCTAATTGGTGTTGAATTACCATAGAGTGGAATACTGTGCCACTTAACAGGAGCAGGACATTAACCTTGTGAGAAATGTTCTTGATGAGAAATCAGGCCGAACTGTGCACGGGTTGGAGAATATGGAAAGTTCCCTAATACAAGACACCAAGGAGTGATTTGAGCTTTGAAGTAGAGCAATTCCATATGAAAAATATTATCCAATTTAAATCAAATGCACTTTTAGAGTGCCTTGAGCATCTTTTACGGCTGATTTCAGCAATATATAGATTTTAAATTTTATTTTATGAGTGTTCCAAAATGTGGAACAGTACTCCCAATTGGGTTTTTTCTGATTTAATTGACATTCTCTCACAGTTTCTTAATCGAAAGCTCTGTTTCGTATTCTTCTCCCATACATTTTCAATAAGAAAATTGTGTCAAAAAACCAACCAATATTATTCGAAATGTGCATGGTGATGGTTTAACATTAAACTGGATGTTTTTTAAAGGGTTAACGACGGATCAAACAGTCCTAACCATTGTACAGTAGCTGATATTGAACATGGTCCATCGCTTTTAACAATGCTTTTTCGCCCATTACCAACACGGAAGATTGTGTATCCATTATTGTTAACCTGTTTGAATGTGATAAACCGAAAATTATAGCGCCCGCAACGGTGACCTCAATAATAAAATGTAATGCCACAAAATTGATTATTGAAAAGAATTAATATTGTTGACCAAAAAATCGCAAAAAAAACTACCAGGAATGCCCTTTAATGGTAGATTTTTAAACTTCTTTTTACGTCATCATGTAGAATCTTCTGTTTTGACAATAAAGAAGTTAATATTTGTATTTGTCCTTAATTTATATATACCGACTTATTGAACATAAATAATATGTTTTTCTTCGCTTATCCTTTATTGCTGGGTAAACACCTGAAATGAAACAAATTAATTTGTTTCTTCTTTTAAGCAGAGGGTGACAGGGTGTTTTCCCCTTGAAATAGAATGACAAAAAATCATCGTAAAGTGTTACATCAATCACTTCCTCTAAACCACCTTCTGAAATACCCGCGTAAGTAAGTAACTCAAGACTCTCAGTGACACGAGCGGACAGCCTTTTTGGTCACAGTTCTGGACTTTAACCGCCCCTTTGTTTAATCTTCTAATGGCTTTTGATGAATGATCGTATTTACAGAGTTCTACCTGGTGTGGCTAAATTTCTACTTGTGTGCACCTGCACTGCATAAACGGACGAATATATAGTTACTGTGTTTTAGGTGGCTACACTCTTATCTTATCTGCACGAACTAGTTCACTTAAACTGCAACAGCAATTTGAAACAGATAAATGTTACCACTGTGCTCTATTTCTGTTCATTTATGCTGATACTGGACATCGAAGGTCATCGAGTACGTATACAAATCTAAATCAACACAAAGTGATGTTTTACAAGCAAGTTATTACTTGTAAGGTGTGAGAGCTTCATTTCGTTGGGCAGCTGTTCACTACTGGCTTTGAAATTCTCAACTTGCATGGGCGCAGGTATGGCATCGAGTGCGTGTATTAAGACTTACAACATCACCGAAGAGGACATTTCGGAGTGGCTTTTCACTCCAGCAGAGGCTGCCATTATTACTGTCGTAATACCAATTATCTCAAGTGTTGGATTTATCTGCAATTCGATGTTTCTGCTAGTCATCTGCTGCAATCGTACTATGAGCTCGGCAACTAACATTTACTTAGCTCACTTGGCACTTGCCGATGTATTTTTCCTCTGCTTGTCTGCCCTGCACCATATCTGGAGGTATATCGCTTCACCATTGGCATTTGATAATTTATTCAAGAACTCAGCTGGGTGCATTATTTTTTTTTTGATTTCCAACACTGCATACTTCGGATCCATTGCTTTGGTTACCATGGTGACATTTGAAAGATACCTTTCGCTCTGCCACCCTGTAAAACATCTTGAAATCCGCAGTAGACAACGAACCAACAGGATAGTTGTGGCATGCTGGCTGGTGGGGCTTTTGCTTTCGGCACTAACAGTACCACGCTCTGCTATACATACCATGTATTGCCTACACTGGCCTGACAAGGAAGTTTACCAAAAACTCCCATTAACATTGTCCACTTGCATTGCTGTTCAGCCATGGATATTTTACTACACATCACCATTGCTTAACTTTCCCTGGTTGCTAGCGATGGTTGCCAATAGTTACATGTACGTCCAAATCATACATTTGCTGCACAAACGCAGAAACACCAATGGCGAAGTACAGGCTGTTCGGACAAATATGCGGAACCAAGTTGCGAAAATGCTGGTCGTCAACGGCGTAGTGTTTTTCTGTTGCCAGATACCATTCAGCATTCTAAGTCTGACTGGATGGATTTGCTTGTTGGCCCGGATTCCCGATCCGTTGTACGCTACAGTGGGGAGACAGTTAGAATGGCTTGCCATTCTCTCTCAGTTAATTAACAACAGTGTCAATCCAGTGATCTATGGAGTGATGAGCCCACAATACCGCACTGCATTCCTTCAACTGTTTAAATCTCAATTCAAAAAGCAATGCAGACGGCGCCAATTTCCTTTTGCTCTTCGCCCCGTATGTAAAAGAAGCCTGAAAGCTCAGCACAGTAACAAAGAAACAAGATTGTGAACCATACTGTCTTTGGGTTTTTTTCCGACAGGATCATTGGTAAAATAAATACTTGATTAATTTGTTCTTGACACAATTCGGAAATTAGAGACCTTTTCAGACTAAATTGAGTTTCAAAGTTCAATTCTTTTGAGTATCGTTTTCTGTTTTCTAGATATACAGTCATTACGGGTACTAGACCATGTAAACTGTGACATTACGTTTAGAGCCTGGAGTTCCAGCAAGATGATTTGTAGACCAGCTCAATGGAAGAAAACATACAGTCTTACATTTTGTGGATAATGCACAGTACACTTGTTTTGGATAGAGTTTTGATATTAAGAAAGAGGGCACATGAAAAAAAAAACTTGAACAGCTTTTATTTGCATACTCTTGAATTTGGTAACTCTTGAATTTATGTGGAAATCATTATACAAAATGTAAGCTTTCAATATGACCAGTGTAGTATCTCGCCTGCCTGGAAATGCCATGGAATGCACAAGGTCACTTTTGGGGGGTAAACAAAGGTCACACTACAGTATGATATTATAATTCAAAATCATTCAAAATCAACTGATACGAGTTCTTAAACGGATCCCTACCGACTCAAGTAGATGAATTTTGAATGTGCGCCTCAAGTTCTTCAAACAATACAAATCCTTCAGTTGTTTTCCAACGACTAGGAAAAGTTAGGGTAACCAATAACAACTTAAGAAAAACACCCTCAACTTCTACCAAGTAATGAAACCCTAAGTTATCAATTTGCCACAGAATGTTTAACAATAATAAGTCAATAAAATGTTACACATTTTAAAAAGGCATTGAAGTTTGTATGGATGCATTTTAAGTTCCTTTTTTCTGCATTGAGGGCCTGCTTTTGGTTTGCTATAGGCAAGGACACCATCAGCTTTCATATTTGGATAGCACCTTGACTTATTATTAAAAAAAAAAGAAAAAAAGTGTTGGGACGACTTATGCTACTTTCAATATGTAATAAAGAATGCCTGCACATAGCAGGACAATGATGAAGAAAGGGCTTAAGAGTGGTACTCTTTGCATCTATTAGGAGTACATGTACTTTGAAAATCTCATCAATATTTGTTGAAATTGTCAAAAGAACAAGAAAAAAGTCACGAAACTAGTTTGATTTCATTTTGATGAGGACTATTAGATTTGTGCAGTGTTGCAGTACTTGTACTCAGTACCCGTAATCAAGTATTGCATGCTCAGGTGCTATCTTAAAGGTTCTTCTACTCATAATCGTACTCCAACTCGTGGTTGTGGTCAAAATTGTAATATTATACTTAATTTGAAAAAATGTTTGATGAATCCACTTTTTAGGGTGAAAATTTAGTACACGTTCTCAACCAGAAATTAGTCAGTGCCATTATTATAAAAAACATATACTGACAACTGAGATCTAAAACATGCCAGTAATAGTGTTTTATATATAATTTTGCAGCAAATTTCTTTCAAGTCTTCTTTTTTAAATACTCGTACTCATACTCGGAGATCTAAGTACTTGTACTCTACTGTTGGACTTGGTTCTCGAATATCAGAATACTTGGTACCTGGGAGAAATATACTTAACTACAACACTGCACTTTCTGGAAACAGTGCACAATGATTTTTACCCTGTTTTTTAATGATTGAAATGCTTAGTAGAATTTGCAACCTTGCTTCATTTCGTCAGAATGGGAATAAGCATTCATGACTGTAAGGGAGTTGGGATGCAGTGGTTAGCAAAAAGTATTGGCTGCATTCACTGCAAAAAAAATGTTCCTTCTTTTTGATCCGGAGATTGCTCATTAGATTTTGATTCAGTTTGCTTTTGGGGATTCCCTATAGATAGGCTTCTGTTTGTATTTAGAATTTCCATATATTCTTTTGTTTTCGTAACTTCTGGTCTGATTGGTATTCTAAGTTCTCTATATGTACTCTAATGTTTTTAAAATCTTGAATAAATAAATAAATAATTAAATAAAAGGTATATACAATATAGTGCGCCACCAAGAGTTTCCATGGGAGGTCATTTTCAAAGAACACAACGTAGAGGACAAGCAAACAATGCACATGGAAACTTGAGTTGTGGGCTTCCAAAAGCATCCCATAGCCTCGCATGTAAATATCACTGTTAACCACACACGAATACACAACACTTCAAAACAAATTCAGCCTACTTTCTCAAAGCCTATAATCCGAACCTCGTTCCCAGTGGTTATCGATCCCGCCGGGTCATTTCTTTAGTTAAATTTTGTTTGCCAGCTTGCGCTGCTCGCTTATAACCCCTGGTATTTGTTACCTAAAATGTTCCAGATATGACATTTCAATAAGGCCTGTGGCTGAACCACTCTACGCGCGCGCTTAAGTACGCTAGCCTGCAAAAGAGGCATCAAGTCATAAAGAGCAACTAGTCTCCTCTCATTCTTCTTTGGTCTTGCGACATGTCTAACTGCATGCAGTTTAGGGTGACTGTGTAAAAACATTATTTATTTGAAATGGAATCGCATCCAAATATTTGCCTTTTGACACACAGGTACTAAGCATCCTTCAAGCTTCATACAAGTTCTTGAAAGTTGTTTAACAAGCGTACGCACAAACAGTCACTTTGGGGAGCCAATCAGCGTTGACGTTCAGCACTTCCCTACCAGGGGTTAGTGACGAGAGGTATTGATACGGCATGACACCCAGGGTAGTGAGGCTGCTATAATCCATCTTGCAAATTCAATTGATGTTTCTGACGTGGACTTCAAGAGAATATTGACTATTTCCAATGTTACTTTTGTAAAACACATGGCCTCTTTCTAGTTAATTATTGCTACATTCCCAAGCAATCTAACATCTAAACATTCAGAAAATGCCTTACTCGACTTTAAATGGCATTTAATTGGCCGCAACGCTTTAAATATTAACTGCAATTGTGCAGAGTGACGCGGTTCCAAAGCTTTCGTGTAGATTTGTCATAACACAGTTGTGAAGAATGAAACTATTTAATATACAGAAAATCACAGCCCTGATGAAACGCTGCTTCCATTTAATTGTGTTTACCTCTCACTTAAGGGGTTCCTGTGGACATGTGGTTAATTATTTGCAAGTGTTGGCAAAGAATTGCCTGATGTTTTTCACATATCATGAAATACACAGTCGGATGGATGACACAAGCGCGGAACTTCACTTGTGTTGCAGTGGTTCATAACAAGCTCCATCGAGTAGCTTTACACACACTCTTGTGAGTTAACAAGCTAGATGTGTTGAGGTACAGTCAAACTGTATAACTTTGCTAAAGAGTAATAACTGGATCGTCATGGAGGCTGGTGCAATATCAAATAGCTGTAGTTTTTCCTTTAACGTCACCGGGGAGACCACCTCCGATTGGATTCATACACCAGTTGACAACTTCATAACCACTGTCATCATGCCGATTATTGTAACCCTAGGAGTCTTTAGCAACTCTACTTTTCTGTTTGTCATAGTCCGCATTCCCAGAATGAGATCTGAAACTAATATCTACTTAGTACACTTGGCACTAGCTGATCTTCTGTTCCTGTGCCTAGCTGCGTTACAGCACTTCTGGCTTTATGCAGAATCGCTGGCAATCAGTGTTATCTTTGTGCACTCCGCACAGTGTATCATCTTTTTCACAGTCATAAACACTGGCTATTTTGCATCCATTGCTTTTGTAACCATGGTTTCATTTGAGAGATACCTTGCCCTGTGTCATCCTCTGAAGCACCTGAAAATCCGTAAACGGCAAAGAACTAACAGAATCGTGGCAATCTGCTGGTTAGTTGGGCTTGTGTTGTCTGGATTAACTGTACTGCCGAATGCTAAAATCTCTTTTGCCTGTCTGCAATGGCCTGACGATGACATGTTCCACGAAGTCCCACTAATTGTGGCATATTGTGGTGCCATACAGCCATGGATAATTTACTTCACTACTCCATTGCAAAATATTCCTTGGATATTTGCAATGGTTTCCAACATTTACATGTACATAAAGATCATTCAAATGTTACACAACCGAACAGCCATCGATACAAATTCCCAAAGTGATCTCGCAAAGCTCCGCATCCGAAACCAGGTTGCAAAAATGTTGATTGTTAATGGTGTAGTCTTCTTCGTTTGTCAAATGCCATATACTGTTCTGAGCTTCACTAACATCATCTGTATCATAGCGGAGATTCCTAATCCCATCTACGCTGCACTCGGCATGTCAGGTGACTGGATCTCCGTAATCCCACAGTTGATCAATAACAGCATTAATCCACTGATTTATGGACTAATCAGTGCTCAGTATCGAACTGCATTCATTCAAGCATTTCAGTGCAAAAAGCAACACAGACGGCGAAACTGTCCCCGTACAGTTTGCACTGCAACAAACGGAGCCTCCACGACATGTAAAAGCCAAGTCTAATAGTTAAACTTTTCATGCAAAAAATCATCCATGAAGAACTAGCTCAATGCAACTCCTAATGGCATCTGGTCGTCAGTGGAGCCAGTTTGTACGCCGTGAGGCGTGGCTAACAGTGGAATTACGTGACACTTACGACCAGGATACTCAAGTTAAGTCCAAAGGCAAGTGTTTCCAAGTCAGATTCACATTTAAGATCAATAATTAATGTTTGTTGTAATATCGGCTTCCCAATGTTCACACAGTAACATCAATCCAAATGTATAGAACTAACAAGGGTTTACAGGGTGCATTACAGAGCCAGAGTGGTTTGCTTATGTCATGTATTTCAGACTGTGAAGAAACAAAATACCTAACAGAACACAAACCATTTTTGTTGTTGCTTTCATTCAAACATGACAACCTAATGTGAAGAATTGTTCACAGACGGGTTGTATGGTGCGCTTATTGAAAACATGATAGAAAATAGCAATTAAATAACTTTACCAGAAACCAATGATGTATTATTATCCCTTTAAGAACGACAAAGACGATGGTGTGACATCATGTGCCTGTAGATGGCTGTAAATCACAGTACTTCGCTTTGCAGATACCTTGTCCCAAGTTCAAAGGTCACAATGCATTTTTTTGCGGAAAAGGATACTAAACTACAGTGTATTATAATGTTTAATGTTCAATGCCATTTATTTGCACTTATGTATGTATTGTTGGTTTTGTTAATGCAAGTTTGCCCCCAAACAAGGCTAAAGGTCACTTTTGGTAAGGGGCTACAAGAAGAAAAATATTAAAGATAAAAATAGGAATGTTGTTTATTGTGTAAAATAAACAAGATTATACATGCACTAACCTGCACTGTTTTCATGCAGACACACTCCAATAATGTAGGTTTTTCTGGCCAATTTCAGCAAGAACAAATTCAGTTTCATTAACACGCATTCAAATTCATGCATGATTCCCCCATTTCATTCAAACTAGAGTTTCTTTTTAGCTGCTATTGCATTAAATATCCTTTCCGTGCGATTATGATTTCATTCTTCTCATTTAGATTTGTTTCAGTCCTTTTATTTAATTTATAGACATTCAAGATTACATTTTCACAACTGCCTATTTACAACACTGATGAAATTAAATAGTTTACCAGCCTCTTGTTGATGTTGGCGTTTTGCGAAATTGAATGATCTTTGCGACCTAATTAATTTGAATGATCTTATTTGAGCAGTGAATGCTAAACTGTTGAGATTGAATTACTCCTTATGACTGTTGAATGACAATTCAACGGAGCAATCATTTACAAACGAAATTGAATGAGCCGGAGTGTTTTAAATTGAATGAATGTTTGTTGAAGTTGGCCGGGAAAACATAATAGCCTAATAATACAAAATACTTGAACAGAAATATTTTGTGAGGAGTCTTGACAAGTGTGAAGGTGCACTGCGAAAACTGGGGGTGTTAAAATTGACACCATGGGTGTTGTCACATAAAGATACCGAAGAGAGAATCAAAATTAACACACAGGGTGTTAAAACAACACCAATGTAATTGTTTTGGCAGAAATTAGTGTTATTTTAACACCCTATGATGTAGCTTTTGATTCTTGTTTTTTGTATCTATATGTGGCAACACCCATGGTGTCAATTTTAACACCCCAATTTTTGAAGTGTGGTGCCCTGTTTGATGTGAAATTGGAGATAACACATTTTATCCCATCAGGATCAAATGCCTTATACTCGGAAAAAAATACTTTTTATATTAATTTTAACGGCTCACCTTTATCAATAACATGCATGAACATGGCACATCATATTTGCTAGCTAAAGTGTACATGGTACAAGCAGTCTTGTTGTACCACGGTAATAGATTGTGAATTGTTATTGGTCGAGAACCAATCACGTGATGTGCTACAAATACGCATGTACCCAACCTCGTCCCCATGGTTTACTTTATTTCCAACCATGTTTACAATAGTAAATCTGGGAGGGAAACTCCTTACTTGGACCCTGATTGGACAACGACTGGTGTACACAAGTTTAACGTAAACATGTCACGTTGTACTCATTCAGTATTCACCATGTGTTCACAGCCAGACTATTCTAATTTGCATACGTATCCAAACAAACAATTTTGATATGCAAATGATCCAATACCAGGGTGAGAGAGCGGTCAACCTCGTACCAACCTCGTACTGCTCGACACACCTTGGGGACGAGGTTTGCATGTACTATATTTAGAAATCTATACAAAGAAAACAAAGATGAGACGTGACCTCCGTTTCCGGTTACTAACTTGTAAACAATTAAGAACTTTGCCAAACTGATGTTCATGTTATCTCTAAACCTATTAGTATGAAATGGTCACAAATTCGGGCGTGATTGGCAATAATGAGGTTTCTAAAAAACCAAGCATCCTCGTCCCAAGTTTAAATATTGTTTCATTGTTAGTTTTAACAATATATTCGTATTTCATAAGCATTGGAATCGTATTCAAATGTTAATGCCAAGGGTAGTTTTATTTTCAAGAATTTTGTATTAATTTATAAAGAAGATTCGAATTAAAGGTATTTACACGTTTGTTAATGACTCAAAACAAATATTAGCATAAAAACTTAAGCAACGGAGAGCTGTTAATAGTATAAAACATTGTAGGAAACGACTCCCTCTGAAGTAACGTAGTTTTTGAGAAAGAGGTAATTTCTCACTAAGATAATAAAAACTTCTTGCAAGAAGTTTGTATTCCTATCTGAAAGCACACAAATTTGTACAACAAGGGTGTTTTTTCTTTCATCTTTTTCTTGCAACTTCGATGACCAATTGAGCCCAAATTTTCACATGCTTGTTATTTTATGCATATGTTGGGATACACCAAGTGAGAACACTGGTCTTTGACAATTTCCAAATTTGTACAACAAGGGTGGTTTTTTTTTATCATCATTTTCTTGCAACTTCGATGACCAATTGAGCCCAAATTTTCACATGCTTGTTATTTTATGCATATGTTGGGATACACCAAGTGAGAACACTGGTCTTTGACAATTTCCAAACGTGTTCAGTGCCTTTAAGTGGCATGATCAAATTATTATCAGAATCAAAATCATAGAATTTTATTATTTGTTTAGTTACTAGTACTATTCACTGGCAAACTGCTACAAGCCTTGGCTTTCTAAAAAACACACCAAAAAACCCCCACATCCTTCACTTGTATATCAAGGTGTTTGTGTTCATGCTCCACTTCTTTTGCACCTCATTTTACGTCAATGCTCTCTTTAGGTCAGTTTATACACTACTGGAAGAAGATTAACCTAGATCTTGCGACCATAATTTGCACTGCATTCAATGTAAAAAAAAACAACCCTGCATTCATAAAGGTTGTATTCAATCGGATTTTACAAATTGAATAATAAAATACCCGATGTCAATCTGGTTGACATTTCCTTGCAAATTGTTTGTGTCTGTCATGCACTTGTCCTTTTTTACCATAGATATTTAGTCGTATTTAATTGAAAACTCGAAGTTGTGATGTTGTACATGCCTGTACTTTATTAATTGCATGTAGAAATAAAGCGTTCAGTTGAATGAATTTTATTAACAACTCCTTGAGGCAATCATAAGCCATTTGCAAGTTAGATTTGGTTAATGTCTAGTACAATGGCTCGCTTAATCACAAGTTACCGCTTAAATTTGAATTATTCGGACTATAGAGACAATTAGCGTGTCGTGGGCGAGCGGATAGGAGCACCGTACTCAAGCTCTGGTGTTTCTGATCAGCAGAGTGTGGGTTCGAGTCCCGGTCGTGACCCCTGTGTCCTTAGCCAAGACACTTAACCATTATTGCTTCTCTTCACCCAGGAGTACAAATGGGTACCGGCGAGAGCTGGGGAGTAACCTGCGATGGACTGGCAGCCTTTCCAGGGGAATAGACATTCTCAGTTGTTTAATGTCAAGGAAACCGGATATAAACACCGGCCTGATGAGCCATATTGGCTCGGGACAGACTTTACTTTACATTTTACAAGGACTCCTTTAATCATAAGTTACCGCTTCAATTTGAATTCCTCGGACTATAGAGACAGTTAATTGATATGCCCCCATCGTTGGGGGCAAGCTATAATGTACAGCTAGCCCGAACATCTGACGTCACACGTCGAGGCTCGTGAATAACGCCAGATAGCGGCCTTGAGCCAATGGAGGGATCCTGGTAGATGTACCTTTGACCTCCCATCCATTCACACGGCAGAGATTCGTAGTGACACACACGGGTACACACGCCACAGTGTGTATAAACAACACTACATACAAACATTAGGTACACGCGCGCAGCAGCAGACAATTGAAAAGTTCATGGTGTTTGGTGGAGCTGACAAACACGTCACTTCAGAGCGGACCAATCATAACACACATAGATGGAAAGCTTACGTCATTGCCCGTTTATCCAATAAAATCATTGTATCCACTGAAATCATTGGGTCTGTAAAACCAGTACTTTATCCTTGCGGATAAAGACAGGGGACCAGTCTAATGTACAGCAACCTCCAGATGGGCAAGCCCTGGTACCATTGTGACGTATACATTCATTCCGAATTGTGTAAGGTGTTCGCCGTCTCTTCGTAACTACGCAAAAGCTTGCCCCGAACCATGAGACATAGCAACTGTCTCTGCAGTCTGAGGAATTCAAATTTAAGCGGTATCTCGTGACTAAGCAACTCATTTTACCAGACATTAACCAAATCTAACTCACAAATGGCATGTTAGAACTAATGATAAACAATATTAACAAATTCAATCTGGAAGATGCATGTAAATCTTGGTATTTAAAGGCACAGTACACGTTTGGTAATACTCACAATACATATTAGCATAAAAACTTACTTGGTATTAGAACGAAAAACAGAGAGCTGTTGATAGTACACAACATTGTGAGAAACGACTCCCTCTGAAGTAACGTACTTTTTGAGAAAGAAGTAATTTCTCACTAAAATAATACAAACTTCTCGCAAGAAGTTTTTATTCCTATCTGAAAGCACACAAATTTGTACAACAAGAGTGTTTTTCTTTCATCATTTTCTTGCAACTTCGATGACCAATTGAGCCCAAATTTTCACAGGCTTGTTATTATATGCATATGTTGGGATACAACAAGTGAGAACACTGGTCTTTGACAATTACCAAACGTGTACGATGCCTTTAATCAGTAAACCAGACTCGCAATTAATACGTATTGGCAAAATGCAGCACTGTCATGTCATGGCCAAATGGTCTAGCGCACTGCACTCAAGTTGTGGTGGTTAAGTCATAGGGCTTAATTCCCGGTCACGACACTTGTGCCCACGGGAGGGGGGGGGGAGATATTTATTGTGATTATTTAAGCTTGATGCGCTACACACTTGGCACACTGCTAAAACTGGGGTGTTAAAATTAACACCATGGGTGTTGTCACATAATAATGTTATTGTTTTTTTGCAGAAATTAGTGTTATTTTAACACCCTATGTTGTAAAGTTTGATTCTTTTTTGGTATATCTTGTGTCATACATGTGAAAGAACGCATTGCACTCATTGTTAAAATAACTTGATAAGTGGTTTGCCCCATTTTCCTGGCATGGTTGGCTGCAGATTGCGCCACAGCACCTTGTTAACCCATACAAGGTGCTTTAAACAGGGTCTCAGAATTCAAAAAGATATAGCAAACCTGTCATACCTGTCATGATAGTGCTTTGAATCCTATGGCAAAGGCGCCATATAAAAAGACTGCCATAATTATGTATTATTATATAACATCTTTGGAGTTGCTATACCAGCAGAAAAAGGGGACTTCAAAAACTTGTACCAAAAAGCGTACAGAAGCGGCTCTAGCATGCTCTTAAAATTTGAGTTATTACCTTTTTGTGGTCGAATAGGCATCGAAGATACCGGTTAATAACCATTTTACACTTAAAATTTGCATTTAGTAATAAAGGATTCAAGTCAAATATGCACCTCTCCGCGCAGCTTTTTCAGCCGAAAGTCAGAAACTGTTTATCTATGATAATGATATGCATTGACCCTTTGACGTCATTGGCGGCTAAAAACTCACGGTTAGCATTATAAACACACACATAAATGTCTCTTTGCTAGGAAAAACAAAATACAGTAAAATACTCTTTCTGTCCATCCAGAGCATCCTAAATTGTGTAACTGTAAAATGAAGCCTACACGTTGGTTCGCTACAAACAAGCTAATATTTCCACGGAACTTAACTACCTCGCTCCGCAGACCATGAGTGTGCGGACCAGTGCTGTATACGGTTTGAACGTGTGCACACCAGCGATGATTATTGCCATGTCATGGGAATAACCATTTTCCCGAGCATGCGCAGAAACGTTAAAGGCCCTGTACACTATTGGTAAGATCGAAAAACACAAATGTTCACAGATTCACACACAACTTACATGATTTAAAGTAAGTAATGGTTGAAAGGGTTCCTTAAAATATTTCTGCCTAAAATGATATCGTTTCTGAGAAATGAGTAAAACAATAGTTTTTCTCACGCGCGATATTTTGAAAAAACAGAAAACACATTTAAGGTCTCTTTTCACTATTTTCTCGTGATCTCGATGACCAATTGAGCTCAAACTTTCACAGGTTTTTTTGTTCATGCATATGTTGAATCACACAAAATGTGGACACTGATTTTGAGCTGTTACCAAAAGTGTACAATACCTTTAGGTCTATAAACACGCGACTGCTTGACTGTGCGTTGTGTAGAGGTCTCCCCGTGATAATGCCGCGGTCTGCGATGTTGTTGTTTCGCGGGAATCGTCGTGTGTGTATGTTAGGGTTGAATTTGACGTGTAGAGCGATGTACTGAAAATCAAGCCGAGCTGCGGAATCGCCTCGCCTCTCAAAGATCGAAAACACCCAATTTAAAGGCACAGTACACGTTTGGTAATACTCACAATACATATTAGCATAAAAACTTACTTGGTATTAGAACGAAAAACAGAGAGCTGTTGATAGTACACAACATTGTGAGAAACAACTCCCTCTGAAGTAACGTACTTTTTGAGAAAGAAGTAATTTCTCACTAAAATAATACAAACTTCTCGCAAGAAGTTTTTATTCCTATCTGAAAGCACACAAATTTGTACAACAAGAGTGTTTTTCTTTCATCATTTTCTTGCAACTTCGATGACCAATTGAGCCCAAATTTTCACAGGCTTGTTATTATATGCATATGTTGGGATACAACAAGTGAGAACACTGGTCTTTGACAATTACCAAACGTGTACGATGCCTTTAATCAGTAAACCAGACTCGCAATTAATACGTATTGGCAAAATGCAGCACTGTCATGTCATGGCCAAATGGTCTAGCGCACTGCACTCAAGTTGTGGTGGTTAAGTCATAGGGCTTAATTCCCGGTCACGACACTTGTGCCCACGGGAGGGGGGGGGGGGGAGATATTTATTGTGATTATTTAAGCTTGATGCGCTACACACTTGGCACACTGCTAAAACTGGGGTGTTAAAATTAACACCATGGGTGTTGTCACATAATAATGTTATTGTTTTTTTGCAGAAATTAGTGTTATTTTAACACCCTATGTTGTAAAGTTTGATTCTTTTTTGGTATATCTTGTGTCATACATGTGAAAGAACGCATTGCACTCATTGTTAAAATAACTTGATAAGTGGTTTGCCCCATTTTCCTGGCATGGTTGGCTGCAGATTGAGCCACAGCACCTTGTTAACCCATACAAGGTACTTTAAACAGGGTCTCAGAATTCAAAAAGATATAGCAAACCTGTCATACCTGTCATAGTGCTTTGAATCCTATGGCAAAGGCGCCATATAAAAAGACTGCCATAATTATGTATTATTATATAACATCTTTGGAGTTGCTATACCAGCAGAAAAAGGGGACTTCAAAAACTTGTACCAAAAAGCGTACAGAAGCGGCTCTAGCATGCTCTTAAAATTTGAGTTATTACCTTTTTGTGGTCGAATAGACATCGAAGATACCGGTTAATAACCATTTTACACTTAAAATTTGCATTTAGTAATAAAGGATTCAAGTCAAATATGCACCTCTCCGCGCAGCTTTTTCAGCCGAAAGTCAGAAACTGTTTATCTATGATAATGATATGCATTGACCCTTTGACGTCATTGGCGGCTAAAAACTCACGGTTAGCATTATAAACACACACATAAATGTCTCTTTGCTAGGAAAAACAAAATACAGTAAAATACTCTTTCTGTCCATCCAGAGCATCCTAAATTGTGTAACTGTAAAATGAAGCCTACACGTTGGTTCGCTACAAACAAGCTAATATTTCCACGGAACTTAACTACCTCGCTCCGCAGACCATGAGTGTGCGGACCAGTGCTGTATACGGTTTGAACGTGTGCACACCAGCGATGATTATTGCCATGTCATGGGAATAACCATTTTCCCGAGCATGCGCAGAAACGTTAAAGGCCCTGTACACTATTGGTAAGATCGAAAAACACAAATGTTCACAGATTCACACACAACTTACATGATTTAAAGTAAGTAATGGTTGAAAGGGTTCCTTAAAATATTTCTGCCTAAAATGATATCGTTTCTGAGAAATGAGTAAAACAATAGTTTTTCTCACGCGCGATATTTTGAAAAAACAGAAAACACATTTAAGGTCTCTTTTCACTATTTTCTCGTGATCTCGATGACCAATTGAGCTCAAACTTTCACAGGTTTTTTTGTTCATGCATATGTTGAATCACACAAAATGTGGACACTGATTTTGAGCTGTTACCAAAAGTGTACAATA
This sequence comes from Plazaster borealis, assembly GCA_021014325.1. Lineage (NCBI taxonomy): Eukaryota > Metazoa > Echinodermata > Asteroidea > Forcipulatida > Labidiasteridae > Plazaster > Plazaster borealis. The sequence goes on from CM037473.1 coordinate 4,308,264, forward strand.
CCTTTAGGTCTATAAACACGCGACTGCTTGATTGTGCGTTGTGTAGGGGTCTCCCCGTGATAATGCCGCGGTCTGCGATGTTGTTGTTTCGCGGGAATCGTCGTGTGTGTATGTTAGGGTTGAATTTGACGTGTAGAGCGATGTACTGAAAATCAAGCCGAGCTGCGGAATCGCCTCGCCTCTCAAAGATCGAAAACACCCAAATCATAAATCCGTTGTAAATTGGCTTGCTCATTATTTGCCTGTTGGATCGTCCAATAAAAAGTCACATTTACGGCCGTACTGATCGCAAATTGTAAAGTTGGGCGGTGTATTTGCGTCAGCTCAGTGCATTCATATAACTAGACGCCGGTGACGTCATGAGTTCCTCGTCGCGGGGTTTGTTTGACCTTGCGTTTTCAGATTTCGGGCTGGGAGTGTTTTCGAGGAAAAGACATGCTTACCCTGTTTTAGCGTGAGGTAAGGGATTCATAATAATTTATTATATTTTGGGGGGACTCCATCTATTGGAAAAATGTAAAAGCTAAATATTTCCAAACATCCTGGAGCCCCTGTATTAAAGAGAAAACGGAAGTTGTTATTGTATTATTGTACGTTGTATAAGAACAAAAGTGCCTTGACCACACCAACCCACACATGACAGCACCAGAGCTAGAGCCCAGTTGCGCATGACCATTCAGTCACAACACTCCACACGCATAAAATAAACCCTCAACAATACAAATGCTTCCACTGTCTTACTCTCTCTCAAGTGCCATGATTCAGAGTAATGAGTATCGGTACCAGTACCAGTACAAGTACTTGCCCGAAGCTGCTCATCGTGTTTAGCGTCGAAAAACTGTTCAGATTTTGACCAAACTGTTATAAGAGAACCGACAACAAGAGTCGGACGTTTTCCCACATTAAGGAAAGTGTTGACGTAAACAATATTCCTTTAACAGCTTGTGTTGTGTAGCTATAGTTTTCAGCCCAATCCCACTACATACGGACATAGTTTTACTTCAGATCTCTGAGTTACAACATGGCATCAGAGGACTGCAGGAATGTTTATAATGTCACAGAAGAGGAAGTTACGATGTGGCTTTATTCTCCAGCAGACACCATCATTATTACCATCATCATACCGATCTTATTGGGTCTTGGTCTTATCAACAACTCGACTTTTCTTCTTGTCATGTTCCGCATTCCGAAAATGAGATCCGATACTAACATCATCTTGGCACATTTGGCAATATCTGACCTACTGTTCCTGATCACTTCTGCAATACTGTATATATGGAGATATTATGACTCAGTGCTCATCTTTAGTGACCCATACCAGAACTCAACTGGATGTTCGACATTTTTCATAGTGGGAAATACTGGATACTTTGCAGCTCTGTTGTTGGTAACTTTGGTGTCCTTTGAGAGATATCTCGCAATGTGTCGTCCTATGAAACATCTTAAGATCCGCGGGAGGAAACGAACTCACAGACTTGTTGCGATCTGCTGGCTTATTGGGTTCTTAAACGCCGTTTTGGTGATACCCATGTTTGCTTCTCTTGAAACAATTTGCCTCGAATGGCCTGACAATGACATGTACCTTGGACTACCCTCAACATCGTCATATTGCAGTGCAGTACAGCCTTGGGTAACAAACATCTGCATACCATTATTGAACTTTTTATGGGTCATTACAATGGTTGCCAACGTGTATATGTTTGCCTGCATCGTTCGGGCGTTGGACAACCGCATGGGTGCTGACGGCAGGGTAGATGATGACCGAAAGGCACAACAAATAAGGAACCAAGTTGCTAAGATGCTGGTTGTGAACGGTGTAATTTTCTTCCTCTGTAATATCCCATATCGCGTATTAAGTTTAAGTTGGTGGTTTTCTAACATTGCCCAGATCCCCAATCCACTACAAGCTGTGTTAGGGAGCACATTGTGGAGTTGGTTGCCAGTCATTCCTCAGTTGATCAACACGGTGATTAATCCAGTGATCTACGGTGTGATGAATTCGCAATACCGTAGCGCATTCAGTAAGGTATTTCACTGCACAACAAAACAAACCAACTCTGTTCCTACAGTAAGTCAAACAGAGATGAGTGTTGTCCAAGAATCAAATTATAATAACTAACGACAACAGAATATAAAAATTATATTCCTCTTTTTTTTAATCAACATTCATTGTTAATAATGACGTCTAAACAGGGTATCAAAAGTTGCTGCAAAGTAAAGGGCATGCGATTTGCTCGCTTACAATACCTTCTTGCCCATTGCTCACATAAGGCAACATAAAACAAAAAATTGTTGATCATCCTTTTTTATGGGGGGGGGGGAGTGGGGTTGGAAGGGCTTTTTTTCTTTTCTTTTTTCTTCTTTTTACATGGCAAAATATGAAATAAAGAATAAAGAAATTATCACAATCACTATAAAACAGAGGGTTTGTGTGATTTTGATGTTATTAATTGTTTTGTTAAACCCATTTAACTCCTATAGATGACATATTCTGTAAGCATTTAAAAACTAAAAATTAAAACGCAGTGCACCTGAAGTAAATATTTGAAGAATTGTTCTTGTTTTTTGCCAACATGAATAACCTGTCTTCAAACATCTTTGATGGGAAGATGGCGCCGATCAACGGCGACACGGTTTTGCGAGCTCTTACATTTTTACTTTTTATGTGCTTTTTAGGAAAGCCCAGCAACGGTTGTTCTTTCTTAGAAGATTGAGAAGTTTTCGTCTCAGCCAGGATTTGCTGATTAAGTTTGATCGGGCTGTGGTAGAGAGTGTTTTGACACTCTCGATCACTGTCTGGTACGGCAACACCACGGCAGATGACCGAAAACGCCTCAATCGTGTAGTCAGCACTGCTAGCTTTATAATTGGTCGTGAGCTTCCTGCTTTGGATAAACTTTATGCCGCACGGGTTCTAAAGAAATCGAGATCTATTATTTCAGATGAATTTCACCCTGCGAATGGTTTATTTGAACTGATGAGAACAGGAACTTAGCGGTATAGAGCGATCAGAGCCGACTCCAACCGTACTCGTAACAGTTTTTATCCCAGTGCACATAGGTTACTGAATGATTATTACTTTGTTTGCAATTTTTTACTGTTGCTATCTTTTCATAATGTGTGCATATTATTTATTTGTTATTGTATGCCTTTTGTGGTTTTTTTTTGTTTTCTGTATTTTTTGTAATTTTAATATTTTTGGACTCGCAAACCAAAGTAAATTTCACTGTATATGTATATAATGTGCGACAATAAAACAGAATTGAATTGAATCTTCTCTAACCTATAGATTTTGATAAAAAATCAGCTGAAAAATCTGGGACCCAAATTTGACTGAAAAAAGATCATTGAAAAGAAAAAAAGTGGGGTGGGGGGGGTTCGTATAGGGTCGGGCGGGGACGATCAACAATCTTTTTGTATGTGGCCTAAGAACGAAATTGTACACACGGCATCCATCTATAAGTCCAAAAAAAAATTCGTTCGATCCAACGTGCCAGAATCAACCTCTGATCGAAAAATATAGTTTGCCGCATTAATTTCAAAAAAGGTAAATTTTTACCAAGCTTGGGAAATTGTTATTTTATGCGATTAGACAATTAAAGTAACTTTCAAACTCATAACTGAAGATCGCATGAATCAATTAAAACTCGGTATAATCTACACAAAAATTGTTGGTTATTTTCAATCTGAAACAACAAATATAATTTAAGTTAAAAACGAAAATTAGATACTAGGTTAACAGTAAATCAATTGTAAAACTTGTACAAGCAATTAAAGTTGTCCAATTTTCCCAGAAGTATACAGGCCATCTACCCTACTAATTTTATATACTTTTTAGAGTTTTTTATATTTTAGTTATCTCTTGTTCTAATTTTATTGTATGTTTTAAGAAATCTTTACCAGTATTTTTGCTCATTCAATTTTTCATTGTTCTTTTGTGTAATGCAATTTTCAGTGGTTTTACTTATTTGTATTGTACATTTTAATGCGCCTTTGAACAGCCTTCTCAGGAATTGACGCATTATAAATACAATTATTATTATTATTATTAATATGTATATTCGGATTTTAAGTGTAAAGCTCTCACCTTGAAATGGCCGTCCGGCCTTGTGATGTTGGGCGATCTCTCATTAATAAAAATTAAAAATATTAGGGAACAAATTCTGACAGATGATGCTTTTTTAAACATACAACAACGTTTGGATATGCCACTGACAATGAATAAAATACATACAACATTACAACATGCACAATTGTCTGTACATGGCTGATGGTTATGTCGAAATCCTTACGATAAATGTTAATAATTGTTAATAAGCTTTTAATTAATGTTCCACTTTTTCTTATATAGGTTGTTTTTTGTTTTTTGTTTTGTAGGCCTACATGGTAAAAATATGAAATCAAGTATAAAGAAATCATCAGAATAACTATAAAACAGAGGGTTGTGTGATTTTGATGTTTTTAACTGTTTTGTTAAACCCGATTAACCCCTAGATGACATTTTCTGTAAACATTTTTCAAAAAACTAAAACGCACTTTAGCCTAAATAAATATATGAAGAATTAGGCCTATTCTTGTTGTTGCCAACATGAATAAACTTTTTCTCAAACATATTTTCCAACCTATAGATTTTGAACAAATATCAGCTAAAACATCTGGGAGTTGAAAAGGCCGTTTTTAAGATAAAAAACAAAAACAGAAAACAATTGGGTTTTTTATGTGGCTTAACAGTTACAAGTGACTTAAATATGCACTTGACGATGACGTCATGTGTACAATGTCTATCGGTTCCACATTATCATTCCGGAAAGCTGTTTCTTTTTAGAGGGTTGAAGTATAGCCCACACTTTGACGTCTTTTTAAGCAAATGTTTTAGTTTGCAACATTTTTTTCACAATGAACAATACCAATTGCACTTCTGTCAATACAATTTGGAATGCTGGTTAAAGTTTGTTTGTGATAATTTTCATATCACATTGTAGATGTGAAACTGCACTCTCAGGATTAAACAAGAAGGGCACTTTGATATATTAAATATAAACAATCCAAGTATACAATATTACTTGTTCATATGTAAACAAATACAATTGGGATGCTGGTGAAAATTTGTTCATGTTAATTTTTGTATCACTTTGTAGATGTGCAACTGCACTCTCATGAGTGAATAATACGCGCACTTTAAAATATTTAATATAAGCAACCCAAGTAAACATAACATTGTACTTGTCATATGTAAACAAATACAATTGGGATTCTGGTGAAAATTTGTTTGTTTTAATTTTTGTATCACATTGTAGATGTGCAACTGCACTCTCATGAGTGAATAATACGCGCACTTTAAACTATTTAATATAAACAATCCAAGTAAACATAACATTGTACTTGTCATATGTAAATAAATACAATTGGGATTCTGGTGAAAATTTGTTTGTTTTAATTTTTGTATCACATTGTAGATGTGCAACTGCACTCTCATGAGTGAATAATACGCGCACTTTAAACTATTTAATATAAACAATCCAAGTAAACATAACATTGTACTTGTCATATGTAAATAAATACAATTGGGATTCTGGTGAAAATTTGTTTGTTTTAATTTTTGATCACATTGTAGATGTGCAACTGCACTCTCATGGGTGAATAATACGCGCACTTTGATATATTATTAACTTTAAAAAAATCCCAAGTATAAAACATAATATTACTAATTCATATGTAAATAAATACAATTGGGATGCTGATGAAAATGAGTTTGTGTTCATTTTTGTATCGCAATGTAGATGTTCAACTGCACTCTCATGAGTGAATAAGTGTATAATACAAATATTTCATATGGGGAACAAAATACAATTGGGATGCTGGCGAACATTTGTGTTAATTTCTGTTCACAATGTAGATGTTGAACGACACTCTCATGATTGATTAAGTGTATAATACAACTATTTCATATGTAAACAAAAAATACAATTGGGTTGCTGGTGAACATTTGTGTTAATTTTTGTATCATAATGTAAATATTCAACTGTACTCTCACTTTGATATTTATTAATTGTTTAATTAAATGTTTTAAGTATCGGCATATAAGACAATCCAAATAAATAGTAATACTATTATTTCACATGTAAATAAATGCAATCGGGAATGCTGGTGAAAGTTTGGGTGTGTTCATTTTTGTATCACAATGTACATTTGTAGATGGGACTGAATTGAGCGACGGTGGAAAAAAAATGATCTAACAGGAACTAGTATGTTAAACTTTCCAGAAGATTATTTTTTGGGGGACACATGATGGAAACATTTCTTTTAGGCAGTTATTTTGGGAGGTCGGATTAGGGCAGCCGAACACCTCTTGTATTTGTTTGTTGAGGTGTAGCGGTGGTTGTTTGTTTGTTTGTTTGTTTGTTTTTCAAAGTGAAACAGGGTCTACCAGAGGGTATTTTTAAGAAAACAACATTAAAGGGATTGTATACGTTTGGTAATTGGAACCCACTGTTTGTTTCAATCCTATTTAGTTGTAGATATATACCATAAAATTAACCAGTGAAAATTTCATTTCAAAAGGTGGCAGCGTTTTTGAGATATTGCCGAAAATCTGGAGCGGTTACCGGTATGTCCACGCAAGAATAATCTGCAATTAGAATACACAATCTGAGAAAGTTACTGTCAGTAACGCAGATATTCAAATTTTGGGGGATAAAAAGTAATATCTTTTTCCATAACCGCAGTACTTCGAAGTGAAAGGTTTCTCAAAATGCATTATACTATCCAAAGCTTCTGTACTTCTTACCAAGTAAGTTTTTATTGCCATAATTTTCAGAGTCATTACCAAACGTATACAGACCCTTTAACTAAGGTAAATAGTTAAATAATTTTAATAGTACTTCGACATGGTCATCAAAAACACAAAAGGTTGGGCACAGCTACATTTTGTATGAAAATTGTCAAATTTTAAACCGAATCTACGCGACTTTTCAGATTTTATTTCTTCCAATCAGATCGGTGTGAAAGTTCTTGGTTGCTGATGACCTGGTTTAAAAATGCCCGTGACAGAGTACCGGTATGGCAATGCAACAAGAGACAGAATTCCCAATACACCCGTACATTATAGTAGAGCATACTGTGATATACGGAACTGAGAACTAACAGTCTTTTTAAATTACATATCTGAAGAAGCACCTGCAGCTTTTATTTCACTTCAGTTATTTTCATTTCAAGACATTTATTTCCACTCCAATGGAAGAAAACAAAATCATCGCCCGGTGTTTCTGGTTTGAACGGCTGCATATTGCGCCACGGCACCTTGTAAACCATTACATGGTGCTATGTAAAGGAATGAGTCTCATACTTCAAAACGTAGCTCCGCATACCGTGCAGGAAAACAATACTGAACGCTTTGAGACGCCCATCGGGTGTGATAAAGCGCTATATAAGAACTCAGTATTAATATTATTATTATAATTAATCTTCAGTTTGTGCTGAAGCTAGCAGAAAGAGCAGCTTTTAATCAGTTTTAAGATCATATGGCTTATAACTCCCTTTATCCAGTTCATCAGACGTCATATCAGGAAAACCATGGCACTGAAATTATTATTATTACGATAATTGTTTCATTTTTGTTCGTTAGCTTATTCCATTGAAACAGAATGTATAAATGTATGTTTTTCTTAACACAATAAAACCATGTCATTTGACTTTCAGTTAATGGGAATTTGTTGATTCAATAAAATGACTCGGAATGAAATATATTTTTTTCAAAGAATAATGATTAATAGGCACAACATAAAGTGCTTAGAATAATTATGCGATTGAGGACATAGGAACAATAACCGCATAACTCAAACATTTTTGTTAAACATTATGCACGGAATAGACTGTGCAAGTCTCGCGAGTATCGGAACAAGAAAAAACCGTCAAACGAAGAACTGTTTTTTTCTAAAAATCAAATCTTTGTATTAAATTATATCTAATGACAAACTCTGAACAACAAAAAATACTAATTACATGTTTAAACAATCAGGTTTAGTTTTTATAATAAATACACAAAATAATGTGTTAATTATTATTGAAACAGAATTAAAACTCTGGGACAAGCATGCTTATTTGATCATAACTTTTCAGGAACCCCTTTACGCGGATTCGCGATGGTCTCACGGGCGTAAAATTAACGCTTGACGCAGTTTATAGAGGACGCTGACGCCTCAACAACCATAGACTGCAATGAAAAGGCTTCCCGTTGCAATTACAGCATCTGGCGGTTATCATCGCGCATCCAAAACAAGCATTTACATAAGTTTTGTGAACGGAGTTTTTTGCAGTAACCGGAAGCTAAGGTCAAGTTTAAGTCTCGGGTTTTCTTCGTTATATTGTTGAGTTGATTTTACTTTCATATTTTGTATAACTAAGTATTACATTCCCAACAACATTTACATTTTTCATGGTCATAAACCACGTTAAACTAAAATAATTGACAAAACAAAATCTTGCCCACGTAAATCTCCATATGGTTAATGGGACCACAATGGTCCCGGAAGTTCAAATATGCACGAGACTTGCACAGTCTATACGAAGTAGACTATAATATATCCCCTGCCCCCCAACCGTAAAAGAGTAAGTACCAAAAAAAAAGAAGAAGATTTAATTACGACAATGCAGTTGGAGTTTTGTTTAATGAAAAACCAGTTTAAACAGTGATAGTATTGTATTAGGCTTAATCAAAATCTAAAGTACAAACAAGAAGTACAACGGAAATCGTTCCACTTCAGTTTTACTTTACCAGACTACTGATGTCATCACCCAAAGCCAACACAATGAGACTTACAAACACACTATCTATAAATATAGATTGAAACATAATTAAGCACAAGGATTATTCATTAACTTAATCCCCTGTACAATTATTAATTAAACCGCTATCAGTCATCAGTGATCACTGAAGTCAACTTATAATATGCGATTAGGCACCAAGGACAATGGGTAAATGTCCAGCCTCACTCTCTCTTTCTCAAAACAACCCCCAACAGACTAAAAACAGATGTAACGGCCATTTTGGAATTTGTACCGTTTACGGTATCTACATTTACTGGTAGGTCCTTGTAGATGGCTGTACGGACTTACTCAAGTGATAAAGCGCATGGATGCGCGAAACGCTTGCTATGAGAAGCAAAAGGACAGGCATCGATTTTGGAAGGTTAGAGCTAATGACACTTTCAGTATGAGGAGCGTTAAATGCAGCAAGGTGTGAACACCTTTCATACGGTATATTAGACATAAAGTGTGTTGACTGTCAAGACTATCTGATGATGAGGCTTTGGTCTGCAGAGAAGAGACCATTTTTCTATACAGTAAATTAAAAACAAAATGATTTTGGCACTCTTTTGCAAGGATACTTTTGTTTCAGGAGCAGTGCTAATGGCATAACTAACAGTTTTTGTCAGGACAATAATACTTTCAAAGATTTATCGATGTGATGCACTTTTATGCAGTGATGTATTTAAACACAACCATGGAGTCAGAGGAGTGCAGCGCTTTTTATAACATCAGCGAGGAGCAGTGCTGATGGCATATAACTAACAGTTTTTGTCAGGACAAGAATACTTTCATAGATTTATCGATGCGATGCACTTTTATGCAGTGATGTATTTAAACACAACCATGGCGTTAGAGGAGTGCAGCGCTTCTTATAACATCACTGAGAAGACAGTTTCTGGGTGGCTTTTTACTCCAGGTGACACCATCATTATTACCGTCATCATACCGATTATCTTGACTCTTGGAGTGATCACCAATTCTACATTTCTCTTTGTCATTTACCGTGTTCCAAAACTGAGATCTGTGACAAGCATTTACTTGGCACACTTGGCCCTGGCCGATCTTCTATACTTAATTTTGTCAGCGTCCTACCACATTTGGAGGTACGCAGCATCATCCATGATACCCGACACCCCTTTTATGAATTCGGCTGGGTGTGGCTGCTTCATTACTGTTACAAATACTGGATATTTTTCATCCATCTCACTGGTAACTAGCATGTCCTTTGAGAGGTACCTAGCCTTGTGTCATCCCATGAAACATCTGAAAATACGCGGGATGGGGCTAACTCTCACATCGTTGGCAATCTGTTGGCTGGTTGGTTTTGCATTTGCTGCACTGACCGTTCTCAGTTCAGCTACTCTCTACACGGATTGCCTACAATGGCCTGATACGGTAGAGTACCTAGGATTCCCTTTGACACGATCATACTGTGGTCCTGTCCAACCCTGGGTGCCATACTACACTTTACCACTCGTGAATGTACCCTGGTTTATCGCAATGGTGGCTAACATCTACATGTACGCACGCATTGTAACAACATTAAACAAACGCAAGGGTTTCATGGGCAGAATGAACCAACACTCAAAGGCAGTTCAAATTCGGAACCAAGTGGCCAAGATGCTGATTGTCAATGGAGTAGTATTCTTCATCTGTCAGACACCATATCGAGTTATAAGTCTGACCGCTTGGGTTAGTCTTTTAGCGCAGATTCAAGATCCTTTGAGCACAGCCCTCGGGAATGCTGGCGTATGGATATCGAGCCTTCCTCAGTTGAGCAATACTTTCATCAATCCATTCATATATGGAATGATGAGTGCACAGTACAGAGCAGCATTAATTCAAGTGTTTCAAGGTAAATCAAAGGGAAGACTGAGACATCAGGCTACCACACCAAGAGCGTCAGAGACTACCATTGCAGGCTTCTTAATTACCTTACCTAAAAGTGAGACATTTGAAACTAAACTGTGACTACTTCAATTTGTCCGGCTCTATTCCATACTCGAAATCCCAGATAATTCTACGACAGATTATTAAAACATTTTCCTCAAGTCAGTGCAACGTGTACGGTTAAGCCTGGTTTATACATCAGGCGAATTGTGAAAGAGAAGCGAATTTCCTTGTGTCACAATTATTGGGAAAACAACGCGGATTATAGGCCTATACCTGATTATTTGCGTCAGGTTGTTTGCTTTGCATTTGCTTTTGCACCAAGTCTATGCACCGGGGTTTACTCTTTTTGCAAAGACATACTACATGTATTGGGCAAAAATTGTAAAGATACAATAATGCTCTTTGGTTACGACCATGTTTGAGGTAAACCAAACAGTTACGACCTTGTCGGAGGTACACAAAACAGTTACGACCTTGTTGGAGGTCAACAAAACAGTTACGACCTTGTTGGAGGTATTTGATGGAGGTACACCAAACAGTTACGACCTTGTTGGAGGTATTTGTTGGAGGTATTTGTTGGAGATACACAAAACCGCTTAAAACTTTGTTGGAGGTACACAAAACTGGTACACCCTTGTTGGAGGTACACGGAATAGTTATGACCTTGTTGGAGGTAAACAAAACAGTCACGACCTTGTTGGAGGTATTTGATGGAGGTACACAAAACAGTTACGACCTTGTTGGAGGTATTTGTTGGAGATACACAAAACCGTTAAAACTTTGTTGGGGGTACACAAAACTGGTACACCCTTGTTGGAGGTATACGAAACAGTTATGACCTTGGAAGTACACAAAATAGTTACAACCTTGTTAGAGATACACAAAACCGTTATAACCTTGTTGGAGGTACACAAAACCGTTACAACCTTGTTGAAGGTACACCAAACCGTTACAACCTTGTTGGAGGTACACAAAACCATTATAACCTTGTTGGAGGTACACAAAACCGTTATAACCTTGTTGGACGTACACAAAACCGTTATAACCTTGTTGGAGGTACACAAAATCGTTACAACCTTGTTAGAGATACACAAAACCGTTACAACCTTGTTGGAGGTACACGAAAACATTATAACCTTGTTGGAGGTACACAAAACCGTTATAACCTTGTTGGACGTACACAAAACCGTTATAACCTTGTTGGAGGTACACAAAATCGTTACAACCTTGTTAGAGATACACAAAACCGTTACAACCTTGTTAGAGATACACAAAACCATTATAACCTTGTTAGAGATACACAAAACCGTTATAACCTTGTTGGAGGTACACAAAACCGTTATAACCTTGTTGGAGGTACACAAAATCGTTACAACCTTGTTGAAGGTATACACAAAACCGTTAAAACCTTGTTGGAGGTACCCGAAATCGTTACGACCTTGTTGGAGGTACACAAAACCGTTAGAACCTTGGTGGAGGTACACAAAACCGTTATAACCTTGGTGGAGGTACACAAAACCGTTACAACCTCGTTGAAGGTACCCAAAACCGTTACAACCTTGTTGGAGGTATATTACACAACAGAACAGTTACGGTCCTAAGACCGGGAGCCCGGGAAGGGGGGGGGGGTGTCAGCCTAACTGGGAAGTTAACAAATGTTCATGTAAATAACAACGGTACATGTATAAATACTCTTGTAAGGAAATGGACGTCTGCTGAGCACATTCTGGTGGGTGTGGTCAGATACACCACTCCTGTAGCATACCTTGAATTTCGACTCAAACCTAAACAGAGACAACAACAAAAAAGGGAACTTACCACACGTGTCAAAGTCCCACATCTCTGAGCTCATCTGTATGAACATGTACACCATGGCGGTAGCCGAGCGAAACGCAACCCGTGTATCTTCAGTCACTGCACCACACATCACCTTCTCTCCACGAGCCCATAGTTCGTTGACCTGAGCCCGGATACCGGAGTATTCTATCTTCTGCTGGACGTGGAGGCAGGATCGAACCTTGAGAGAGAAATTGAAGCTTTTTTTATAAATAAATAATAACAACAACAACAACAACAACGACAACAACAACAACAACAATATAAATATAAATCTGGCTATAAAGATGCTCTGGATGCTTCACAGTACAAAAACAAATTAATAAAATAAAATTGAAACAAGGCCATTACAAAATCGAAAATCACACTGAATAATAACAATGATAAAAACGGGCATTTTATGGAGCGCTTTTCTTACACTGGGTACACAGTGCTTTACAATAACACAGTAGAGGTACATTAAGCGAATAAATAAATAAAGGCACTATTAATGGTAAAGACAGTTACTCCTTTAGCATTCAAGTTGTTTCAACCATTGAACAGGAAAGTTTTAAGATGTTTCTTGAAAACTTCCAGTGACTCTGCAGAACGGATTTGACGAGGGAGCCAACAAACTAAAACATTTTATGAGCAAATAAACACAACATAAATGAATAAAATTAAACAATGAATAAATCTCTCAAAAGCTTGTTTGTTTCCA